>CM067175.1:26405998-26538498 GCA_034093135.1 Erigeron breviscapus | reverse complement strand
TAAATTCGTTTGAACTCTAAATTCGTTTGAACTCTAAATTCGTTTGAACTCTAAAGTTCGTTTGAACTCTAAATTCGTTTGAACTCTAAATTCGTTTGAACTCTAAATTCGTTTGAACTCTAAATTCGTTTGAACTCTAAATTCGTTTGAACTCTAAATTCGTTTGAACTCTAAATTCGTTTGAACTCTAAATTCGTTTGAACTCTAAATTCGTTTGAACTCTAAATTCGTTTGAACTCTAAATTCGTTTGACCTCTAAATTCGTTTGAACTCTAAATTCGTTTGAACTCTAAATTCGTTTGAACTCTAAGTTCGTTTGAACTCTAAATTCGTTTGAACTCTAAATTCGTTTGAACTCTAAATTCGTTTGAACTCTAAATTCGTTTGAACTCTAAATTCGTTTGAACTCTAAATTCGTTTGAACTCTAAATTCGTTTGAACTCTAAATTCGTTTGAACTCTAAATTCGTTTGAGCTCTAAATTCGTTTGAACTCTAAATTTGTTTGAACTCTAAATTCGTTTGAACTCTAAATTCGTTTGAACTCTAAATTCATTTGAACTCTAAGTTCGTTTGAACTCTAAATTTGTTTGAACTCTAAATTCGTTTGAACTCTAAATTCGTTTGAACTCTAAAGTTCGTTTGAACTCTAAATTCGTTTGAACTCTAAATTCGTTTGAACTCTAAGTTCGTTTGACCTCTAAATTCGTTTGAACTCTAAATTCGTTTGAACTCTAAATTCGTTTGAACTCTAAATTCGTTTGAACTCTAAATTCGTTTGAACTCTAAATTCGTTTGAACTCTAAATTCGTTTGAACTCTAAGTTCGTTTGAACTCTAAATTCGTTTGAACTCTAAATTCGTTTGAACTCTAAATTCGTTTGAACTCTAAATTCGTTTGAGCTCTAAATTCGTTTGAACTCTAAATTCGTTTGAACTATAACATTATTATTAGCCCTTACTTATTTTAGGCATTACTTTAGTTCCCTTACTTTTATAGACATTACTTAGTTTGCCTTATATAGCTAATCATGTCACTATAATTTCATTACTATTAAGCCTACTTATTTTAGGCATTACTTTAGTTCCCTTACTTTTATAGACATTACTTAGTTTGCCTTATATAGCTAATCATGTCACTATAATTTCATTACTATTAAGCCTACTTATTTTAGGCATTACTTTAGTTCCCTTACTTTTATAGACATTACTTAGTTTGCCTTATATAGCTAATCATGTCACTATAATTTCATTACTATTAAGCCTACTTATTTTAGGCATTACTTTAGTTCCCTTACTTTTATAGACATTACTTAGTTTGCCTTATATAGCTAATCATGTCACTATAATTTCATTACTATTAAGCCTACTTATTTTAGGCATTACTTTAGTTCCCTTACTTTTATAGACATTACTTAGTTTGCCTTATATAGCTAATCATGTCACTATAATTTCATTACTATTAAGCCTACTTATTTTAGGCATTACTTTAGTTCCCTTACTTTTATAGACATTACTTAGTTTGCCTTATATAGCTAATCATGTCACTATAATTTCATTACTATTAAGCCTACTTATTTTAGGCATTACTTTAGTTCCCTTACTTTTATAGACATTACTTAGTTTGCCTTATATAGCTAATCATGTCACTATAATTTCATTACTATTAAGCCTACTTATTTTAGGCATTACTTTAGTTCCCTTACTTTTATAGACATTACTTAGTTTGCCTTATATAGCTAATCATGTCACTATAATTTCATTACTATTAAGCCTACTTATTTTAGGCATTACTTTAGTTCCCTTACTTTTATAGACATTACTTAGTTTGCCTTATATAGCTAATCATGTCACTATAATTTCATTACTATTAAGCCTACTTATTTTAGGCATTACTTTAGTTCCCTTACTTTTATAGACATTACTTAGTTTGCCTTATATAGCTAATCATGTCACTATAATTTCATTACTATTAAGCCTACTTATTTTAGGCATTACTTTAGTTCCCTTACTTTTATAGACATTACTTAGTTTGCCTTATATAGCTAATCATGTCACTATAATTTCATTACTATTAAGCCTACTTATTTTAGGCATTACTTTAGTTCCCTTACTTTTATAGACATTACTTAGTTTGCCTTATATAGCTAATCATGTCACTATAATTTCATTACTATTAAGCCTACTTATTTTAGGCATTACTTTAGTTCCCTTACTTTTATAGACATTACTTAGTTTGCCTTATATAGCTAATCATGTCACTATAATTTCATTACTATTAAGCCTACTTATTTTAGGCATTACTATTATAATCTTCTATTGCTTGTATCATAAATTAATATCCTCCTTATTTCCACTGAAGTACCTAACTTAGGCATTGAGCCACTTACTGATGCAAACTTTGCTTTATGAAAGGATTAATTACCTCTAATTCTGTAGATGATAGACCTTGACTATGTCATTCACCATAATGAACCCACTGCTTTACTGCTAACTCTTCCGCAGCTCAGAAAGCGAATTTTAATAAAGTGGGATAGGGCGAATCACTTGTCAATAATGATGGTCAGAAACTTCATCAATCATAGTTTCCGAGGGAATGTATAAGGCGTTTGCAAGTAGCTTAAATACAAAGGAAATAGCAGTGCTTGTGAACACATAATGTAAATGACTGACATGACTCATAAGCTTAAGAGTCCAAAAAAATGGAAGTCTATGACAATTTTCTTTTGCATTTTAATGACCTCATTGCTTGCTCATTTCGACTCCTTCAAAATTAATTTTAGCGCTATGAAGGATAAATGGTTGATGAGTGAACTAATAGCAATGTGTGTGCAAGAAAATGGTCGCCTTAAGTTGGGCCAACCTTAAGTTGTTCATCTTAGTACCACTGCTAATTCCATTAAGAGGAAAGATAAAAACAGTAATAAAAACTGCAAATAAAGTTCAAAGGCTAATCATGGTGCTACTACCTCTAGCATTAAGTCCTTGACAAGCAATCCTAACTGCAAATTATGATTGTGCCTAGATTGCCCTAAAATCAAGGAGTAGCTAGCTAAGAAAGGTAACTTAATTTTTGTAATATTTGATTCTTTTATGTTTGATGTACTTATCAATACATGTGTGAGTGATTCTAGTTTTATACAAGGATTCCATGCAATCTAGAAACTATCAAATGACCAGAGAAAGCCTAGAGTTGGAAGGGTTGATCTCTTATATGTCGAAACCATGGAGACTTATGATTTACATATAAACAATGGAAAGTGTATTAGACTAGTAGATACCTTATGTGTATCGAGAATTTCTCGAAACCTTGTATCTGTTTTTTTTTAGTCTAAGACCTTGAAGGTTATGTAATAATTCATGGTTATGACGAGATTGCCATTACTCATAATAATGCATTACGTGGTCCTAGTTTCTTGAATGGAATGTTGTATAAGTTAGAACTAGATCATAATTTCTCACAGTCTTTGTTGTCTCCTGATATTGATGACATAACTAAAACAAAGACAAAATCACCTAAATAATTAGAGAATTCCTCCATAATGTGGCATAAATATCTTAGCCACATATCACGAGTTCGCGTGATACGACTCATAAAGGATGAAATATTACATTCTCTTGACTTTAGTGATTTTGAAACATGTATTTACTGCCTCTAAGGTGAGATGGCTAAAGGGAATAAGAAAGGAGCTACTAAAAGTTCCAACTTGTTGGAAATAATTCACTCTGACGTTAAGTGGCCCCTATCCCGCATTCATTTCAGGACATGCATCATTTATTACATTCATTAACGATTATTCACGTTATATGCACCTAAATCTGATCTGAACCCTTAGAGACTTTTATTGATCTTAAACCTTTGGTTTAAAACAAACTTGATCGTAAAAATAAAAGTTGTGAGATCAGATAAAGAAGGTAAGTATTATGGTAGACATACTGATATTGGTGAAGCTCATGGTCTTTTTCCATAACTTTTGAAAGGAACAAGACATAAGTAACCAATACACCATGTCAGGTTCTCCTCAACAAAATGTTATGTTGCTAAAAGGAGAAATAGAACCTTAATGAACATGGTGAAGAGTATGCCTTTTCAACACTAACTTACCAACTTTCCTTTGGACTAAGGCCTTAAAACAGCTTTTCATGAACTCAATAAAAGTTCCATTAGAATCTGTCCCTAAGAGTACTGGACAGAAAGGAATCTGAGTCTAAAATATATGAAAGTATGAGGCTGTCATGCCGAAGCATAAGTCTGTAACCCTAACTTAAAGAAACTGGATCCTAAATCCCTTACATGTTTCTTTATTGGTTATTAGTTTTACTGTCTTTTCTACACTACTAGCATTATTGACACGCATCATGCCACGTTTCTCAAAGACTAAGAGATCAGTGGGAGCACGACAAATCATAACTTAAGATTTGCTATAAGTACAAGAAGCGGGGGGAACCACTCGTCGGTTATTATTACTCCTCCGATAACTCCTCTTGTACTCAACGCTGCTTCTAAAATCACTGATCCACCTTCTCCAAATCAGAATCCTAATCCTCCTAATTATGATACTACTAATGATAAAGCATCTTATTAAATAATGCTAAAGCAAAGCATCTTACTATTAATGCTATTAATGCTAAAGCATCTTATTAAATAATGCTAAAGCATCTTCCTTACTCAACCTGAAAATCAACTCAGGAGATCATCTAGGTCACGCAAGGCCATAACTTTTGATGATTTCATAACTTATTTAACTGAAGTTGAGGACATTGGAAAGCTTACTGATCCTACCTCTTATTAAGAAGCCATTATTAGCGATCAGGCCACATAGTGGAATGAAGCTGTAATTTGAAAGCTCAATTCCATATAGCATAATGACGTTTGGGACTTGGTTGAATTTCTTGAAGAATCCAAACCTATAAGTTGTAAATGGATCTTCAAAACCAAATTAGACCCGAAAGGAAACGTCAAACGCTATAAGGCCATAACTAGTTGCGAAAGGGTTTTACTCAAAAGGAAGGAATCGATTATCAAGAGACCTTATCTCCTGTCTCATAAAGATTCCTTAAGGATTATCATGACATTAGTAGCTCATTATGATTTAGAGTTACATCAGATGGATGTCAAAACCACTTTCCTGAATGGAAACTTGCAATAAGACGTATACATGTGAACCTATAATTCCAGAAGGTAAATGGCACATGGTCTGCAAGTTGAATAAGTCCATATACGGGTTGAAGCAAGCATCACTTAAAATGGTACCTTAAGTTTAATAAGTCCATATACGGGTTGAAGCAAGCATCACTTAAAATGGTACCTTAAGTTTAATAAAGTCATAAAAGGACAAGACTTCCTAAAGAATCAAGTGGATCTTTGCACCTATCTCAAGATCAGTGGGAGTAAATTTACAATCCTTGTTTTGCACATGGATGATATTCTTGCAAGTAACAACTTGGATATGTTGCATGAGTCGAAGCGTTTACTTTTTCGCAGAATGTCGACATAAAAGATCTCCGTGATGCCTCTTATGTTATAGGTATCGAAATACATCGAGATAGGCGTAATGATGTTCTGGTTCTTTCTCAAAAGACTTATATTGAACACATCTTAGAACGCCATAACATGCAGCACTACACACCCACTATAACTCTAGTAGTAAAAGGAGACGTATGTGATTGTTTCCAAAGTCCAATCATTGAGATAAAATAGGAGCAAATGAGGATGATACCTTACTTATAAGTAGTTGGGAGCATTATGTACGCTCAGGTCTGTACTCATCTAGATATCGCTTATATCGCCGGTATGCTTGGGAGTTACTTATCTAATCCCGAATTAGCACACTGGAAAGCGGCTAAAAGGTTTTACGATATCTGCTAAAGACCAAAGACTACACATTAACTTATAGAAGAGGTGACAACTTAGAAGTAGTAGGATGTTTTAATTCCAATAAGAAATCTACTTCTGAATGTATATATTTATGGTTAGTTGGCAAACCTATCTTTTGACGGAGTCATAAGTAGAAACTGACTGCAACGTCTACCATGATGTCTGAACGTTCATAATTTCATGTCATGGGATGTTGTTAAAGAACTTAGTCAGTGGACTCGAAAATCGTCAACTTTATTTATAGACCATTGAAGCTTTACTGTGATAACTCAGCTACCGTAACTTGCTTGAACAGTAACAGTTCAACTGGCGCTGAGATGTATCTTGATACAAAGTTTCTGTTTGTATGTAAACAGATTGAGGAAAATGTTCTTTGTATTGAGTACATAAGTACACATAAGATGCTACTGGATCCAATGACCGAAGGTCTTCCTCCTAAAAATCTTCGTAGGATACGTATCGAAGATGAGGCTTACTAAAGGACCTATTATGATAGCATGTTGTACTTGTTGGTCATTATTATTATTATGTTAATGAAAATTTTTCCTCCTTATTCAGATTTTGTTTGTCTATTAGTTACACTTCGAGCTCATAACAGTGTAAAGACATTATGCAACAAAATTTGTCTCAGTCAATTGATCATTGCTTATTAGTTTTAAATTTGAGTCATAGTTTGACTAGTGGGGGTCCTGAGTTGATGTTCTTCTCTACGACTGTACTTATTGGCTATGATTTCGGTTTAAAACGAAATGAGTATTATCCCGGCCGGACTTATTAAATACTCATAGATAAATGATCGCTCGGTCAAGTGGGAGAATGTTGGAACCACGTTAGTGTGACCGTCACTGATCATCTATCCTTCCTGATATGATAATTGACGATAACTGAAATCCCTATGTCTAGTAAATATTCGATGGACGTATTTACTCTTAAAGACGTATTATAGGGTTTCCCATTAGGTGATTGGACTTAAGAGGACTAATGAGGCACGAATTAAACACCAGAGGGACTAAATGTGAAAATATGCTCCTTATATAAATGGAGAGTAATTAACCTAATTTTAGGTTAATCAACACATAATCACAGCCTCCCTAAACACCCCAATTCGTCCTTAATCCTCTGATGAATTCCTTAATCATGAATTCATCAATCCATCCTAAATCAATCATCTTGTTATGGGAACCCGAAATCAATAGCAATCATGCTTTATGCTGTTACAGGTTCCACAGGACGATCTGGATTCCCCGGTACGTGTTTATTACGAATTGAATCATGTTATATTCCAACAATTTGTCTCCTATTTATGTACGCATATGTATATACAATACAATAACAAAATATACTTAGTTAGACGACTCCAAAACCTTAACAATATTATTTCTTGAAATATTATTATCAAAATATATACAAACGAAATTTGTGTGCATCCAGACCTGTGAAGACTTGTGGGAGTGGCAGGGGAATGATTACATATTTTGTCGTTGCTATTTTCGGATTGTTGTTTTGGCCACTGCCCTTTCTATATTGGGTAACCTTAAAAAGTAATGGGCTCTGAAGATATCACACAACTAGTTGTTATACGTCAACACCAATCCTTCCCTTTTATATATTTTGCTTTAAAGTCTTACGAAACTGCAAATCATTATTTAAGAATTTGGCATTTTCCCGTATGCCCCAACTTGCTCTTCATTGCTAATTTGTCTCTATGCTCGTACAATAGATATATAGAATGATAGATATTGATGTGATACAAACTAGTCAAAATGAGTTTCTCCTTGAGTAAAATTACTTTGTTACTTTGATTATTTTGAGAAATCAAATGTTTGTCAAAACTAAGACCGACTTTCAAAAACACGAATTATGCCCAAGGTGACTTCTTGAAGTCTGAATTTAAGAAACCCAAACATATTAGTGATTTTGGAAAATATCATCTTATTTTCCCAAAAATATCTTGTTATTTTACTTTGTAAAAATTTGTTTGTATTTAGTTTGTAAACATATCATTTCTCTTGTGCATATATATATCTTTCTCTTATATATACCTCAAGTCCCTTCCTAAAATATCTCCTAAATCAATCCTAATTGGCACTATTAAGACCCTTCCATTCATTAATTCTATTAAAAATATTTAATATATGATGTCATACCACAAAGATAATATAACAATTTAAAATTATTTTTTTACCATAATTTAAATTCTATTTCCCTTCAACAGATTATCCCTAAATTTAAGGCAAACACATTTCAAAAGTAAATCCGTACTATCCGAGCAATCAAGGTTTTCCCCCAATTTAGCGTCGTGCCTTCTGTAGCGGCTAAATTGGTGTGGTTTTCCCTCCCCTGTGGTTCCTGACTTCGTGGATCGGTCGCTAGTGACTGTCTGCCCAATTGGATGTAACGACTAGCCGTCCCGTGACACGAAAGTTAAAATAAAATAAAATAAAATTCGTACTATATATAGGTTCAATGGATTTGTTTTGCAAGGCATGTTAGAAAATTCTATATCATTCTAGCTAGCCAACCAATTGTTTTTGTTTCCATACACACGGGCCACATCAAAAATTATATAACTTTAGAAACTCATGTATAGTTTTTTTTCTCTCTCAATAAGATACATGCGCTATTATTTTGGGTGCTGCATTTAAGCTATATATGATGGATTAAAATCCTCTAAAGTTGATCCAACTTTATAGGTAAAGTTGAATCAACTTTAACTATTGGATTAAATCCTCTAAAGTTGATCCAACTTTATAGGTAAAGTTGAATCATCTTGATCATTGAATTTAATCTAATGGTTAAAGTTAATCCAACTTTACCAATAAAGTTAGATCAAATTTAGAGGATCTCAATCCATATATGATTGTATATATGTAATTAATTAATTAATTATGTTTGAATTTTGTGTTGTTTTATTGATACTGTTAGTTCAAATTTTTTTCCTTTTAATAATTCTTTTGATTTAAAACTTGATTATACATGCATGTTTTGAAGTTGTCAAAATTGTTATATCTAAATTTCTGAATTTGTGAAAGTGAGAGCTTAAGTAATATGCCAAGAAATTTAAAAGGAAGAAAGAAAACATAGCTGATTACAAATATCAATCAGAATCTCGACATTACCATCAAGTCTCACTTTGTATTTTTTTCAACATTCAAATTTGAGGTATAAACAGATGAGCATTTGGATTATGCTATATCTTTGATAAAAGAAAATATTTGGATTATGCTATTTTTTTGATAAAAGAATATATTCTATGGTTGCTGTGATTAATACGTTTTAGCATTTGGTCATAGATTTACAAATTTTATGTGACTATCGTGAGTATCTAGATGGTTATCCAGTTGGATCAAGTGAAAAAGGATGGGAGAAAATGTGTATCGATCATCAAATGAATGAATGTATTTGAATGGCATATCTTAACAAATGTTTTTTTTTTTTTTTTGTTATTTGATCATATTTTGAATTCATTATAAGTATCGTGATTTATTTTGAACATTTGACTTTTGTATTTGTGTTTTATCTATTGCAATTAACTTAAATGATATGCTATTATAAATTGCTTTTAATTAACTAGAAACACATTATCATAATAATACCCGGTAACACCCGGGATTTTAAGCTAGTATATATATATAGGTTCAATGGATTTGTTTTGCAAGGCATGTTAGAAAATTCTATATCATTCTAGCTAGCCAACCAATTGTTTTTGTTTCCATACACACGGGCCACATCAAAAATTATATAACTTTAGAAACTCATGTATAGTTTTTTTTCTCTCTCTCAATAAGATACATGCGCTATTATTTTGGGTGCTGCATTTAAGCTATATATGATGGATTAAAATCCTCTAAAGTTGATCCAACTTTATAGGTAAAGTTGAATCAACTTTAACTATTGGATTAAATCCTAATGGTTAAAGTTAATCCAACTTTACCAATAAAGTTAGATCAAATTTAGAGGATCTCAATCCATATATGATTGTATATATGTAATTAATTAATTAATTATGTTTGAATTTTGTGTTGTTTTATTGATACTGTTAGTTCAAATTTTTTTCCTTTTAATAATTCTTTTGATTTAAAACTTGATTATACATGCATGTTTTGAAGTTGTCAAAATTGTTATATCTAAATTTCTGAATTTGTGAAAGTGAGAGCTTAAGTAATATGCCAAGAAATTTAAAAGGAAGAAAGAAAACATAGCTGATTACAAATATCAATCAGAATCTCGACATTACCATCAAGTCTCACTTTGTATTTTTTTCAACATTCAAATTTGAGGTATAAACAGATGAGCATTTGGATTATGCTATATCTTTGATAAAAGAAAATATTTGGATTATGCTATTTTTTTGATAAAAGAATATATTCTATGGTTGCTGTGATTAATACGTTTTAGCATTTGGTCATAGATTTACAAATTTTATGTGACTATCGTGAGTATCTAGATGGTTATCCAGTTGGATCAAGTGAAAAAGGATGGGAGAAAATGTGTATCGATCATCAAATGAATGAATGTATTTGAATGGCATATCTTAACAAATGTTTTTTTTTCTTTTTTGTTATTTGACATGCATGTTTTGAAGTTGTCAAAATTGTTATATCTAAATTTCTGAATTTGTGAAAGTGAGAGCTTAAGTAATATGCCAAGAAATTTAAAAGGAAGAAAGAAAACATAGCTGATTACAAATATCAATCAGAATCTCGACATTACCATCAAGTCTCACTTTGTATTTTTTTCAACATTCAAATTTGAGGTATAAACAGATGAGCATTTGGATTATGCTATTTTTTTGATAAAAGAATATATTCTATGGTTGCTGTGATTAATACGTTTTAGCATTTGGTCATAGATTTACAAATTTTATGTGACTATCGTGAGTATCTAGATGGTTATCCAGTTGGATCAAGTGAAAAAGGATGGGAGAAAATGTGTATCGATCATCAAATGAATGAATGTATTTGAATGGCATATCTTAACAAATGTTTTTTTTTCTTTTTTGTTATTTGATCATGTTTTGAATTCATTATAAGTTTTTTTAATGGTTTTTTTTTTTTTTTTTTTTTTTTGTTATTTGATCATATTTTGAATTCATTATAAGTATCGTGATTTATTTTGAACATTTGACTTTTGTATTTGTGTTTTATCTATTGCAATTAATTTAAATGATATGCTATTATAAATTGCTTTTAATTAACTAGAAACACATTATCATAATAATACCCGGTAACACCCGGGATTTTAAGCTAGTATATATATATAGGTTAGGAGTAAAATAAAACAACTATTAATATAAAACAAATAAGATAAATTGTGGGAGTGACACATGTCCTGTAACATCCGTGAATTTTGACCCGTTGACTTTTTGATGTAATTCGACTAACAAACTTGTTGAGTGAAATAATTGAGCCCATTTGTGATTATATGACTATGTGGTATGTTAGTCGGGTCGTTAATATGTTTGTTTAACGTTTATTGTATAATCAATTGTAAATTGGCTTGGGGGAAACGGGTCGACCCATGGGTAGTCCATGACCCATGGGCCAACTAGTTACCCATCCTCCCCCCCCCCCCTTATCCTTTCATTTCATATCTTTCTATCTATCTTCTCTATTTCTCTCAAACAAAAGAAAACCAATTCATTCTTCATCCTCTTCTTGCATCAAATTAGTGTTGGAACGGTTATAACATAGAAATCATAGCCATCTTCATCTCACTTTCGTCATATTGAAGAATCAAAAGCCAAGTTCTTGCATTTTACCCATTTTGACCTAATTTCGGGTTCTAGCTCAAGGAGGAGTTTCGGTAAGTCTAATTCATCCCATTTGTACCTACTTATGTTTGTTTATGCATTTCTAGTCATCTTGAAAGTTTGCAAGTCCTAAATCGGCTTAAATCTTGATTTGGGTCAAACTAGGGTTTAATTAGGGTTTGAAGGGTTTGGATGTGATTATGATGTTTTGAATCGAAACTAAGATAGGGGTTATGTTTATTTATGTTGAAATATGTTTGTATAAGATTCAAAATGAGTCTTGAAACATCACTAGTCGATTTGGTGACCAAAAATGGAGTTTGGGTTAAGTTTGGTTCGTGTTTGAAGTGTTTTGGAACTGATCTGGGCGCAGGTGCGCCGCACCTCCTCTTTGGTGCGCCGCACCAGGGCTTGGACTGGGTTCCCTGATCGTTTTGTGCGTCGCACACCCTCTTTGGTGCGCCGCACCTCATCAATGGTGCGCCGCACCTTTCCTCCAGTGCAGCAAAACCTGTTTTAGTTTGAAAGGTCGTAACTTTTGATCCGTAAGTCCAGATAAGTCGTATGACCTATCGTTGGAATCGTGAGAGAGTCTAGTTTTCAGTAGTAACACTCTTTTTGTATGAATCTTTTCTCATTTCTAATAAGGTCGAGTCGAATGCGTCTTGTTCCTACCCGTTAAAGTTGTAAAGGTGTTTAGGGTTTGTGACTTGACTTAATTGTGCTAAACCAACTTGTTTATGATTGTAGAGTTGACTTTACGGTATTATGATGTATAATTATAGGTTGTGGACGTGTGGATCCTATTACTCGTTTGTAATCTTATACTAGCTTCTTTGCCGGTCAAGGTGAGTTTCGTATCTCCCTACTCGCTTGAGATTCGGGCTGAAAAGTGTAAACCTTGCGTGTTTACTTGCATTTATTGATTGATTGATTTTTGATTGATTGATTTGGTTTGATTGTTGGATTGTTGATACGGTTATCACGCTTGAATGTCTTGGTTTAAGTTTTGCTAAGTATTTCATTATGTTAGGATAGACGTACATACATGGAAGTCGGTTATGCCTTCATTGGGTTTTAGAGGTGGTGGGAAGGCTGCGGGTGACCCTATATATAAGCATCTGGGACTCGAAGGAAGTAGAATCCTCTTAAGTGTATGTACGTATATTTGGTTTAGGTTGAGATTATTGATGTATAATTATAGGTTGTGGACGTGTGGATCCTATTACTCGTTTGTAATCTTATACTAGCTTCTTTGCCGGTCAAGGTGAGTTTCGTATCTCCCTACTCGCTTGAGATTCGGGCTGAAAAGTGTAAACCTTGCGTGTTTACTTGCATTTATTGATTGATTGATTTGGTTTGATTGTTGGATTGTTGATACGGTTATCACGCTTGAATGTCTTGGTTTAAGTTTTGCTAAGTATTTCATTATGTTAGGATAGACGTACATACATGGAAGTCGGTTATGCCTTCATTGGGTTTTAGAGGTGGTGGGAAGGCTGCGGGTGACCCTATATATAAGCATCTGGGACTCGAAGGAAGTAGAATCCTCTTAAGTGTATGTACGTATATTTGGTTTAGGTTGAGATTATTGATTTATGATCGGTGATTATTGATTGTTGGCTCACGATCGTTGAATGTTGATTATTGGCTTAAGACTTACGATTATTGATTGTTGGCTCACGATCGTTGAATGTTGATTATTGGCTTAAGACTTACGATTATTGATTGTTGGCTCACGATCGTTGAATGTTGATTATTGGCTTAAGACTTACGATTATTGATGTTGGTTCTTTACGAACCATTACTACGAACTCACCAACCTTGTGTTGACTATGCTTAGTACACTTTTCAGGTAATCAGATTAATCCTGGGCGTGGAGTATAGTTGCTTGCTTGCTGTTTAACCCGGACTCTGGACTTTATGGATCAAGGATTCATAGACCTTCTCTTTTGCATTATACTTAGGATTAATTGCCATCTTTTGAATGTTCCTTTGTAACTTTGATGGTTATTACTCCTTTTGTATTTTGGTACTTGTTCGTATTTGTAATGGATTCACTGAATCTTTATTTGCATTTAGTTCTTGTTCTATTGTAATTCCACCTTGTGCTATATGATTTCCGTAATATTTCGAGCCTCGGCTTGGGGTGTTACAAAATGGTGGCCCATGCGTGGTCGTAGAGAATTAGGCGGTTTGACCTAGACTACGGCTTAAGTTAAAACTCTTCATATAGCATGCATGGTTAGGAAATTTGTGTGCAATGTGAATTTTGTGAATCCCGTGTGAGTTCGTAGTTAAGACCACTTGTATGATAGCTTAAATTCAATGTGATGAATGTGGATTGTAGTTAATATGGGTTGTTGTTGTTAATTGTTGGAACTAATGTGATGATTTAGGGCAAAATGATGGGATGCCATTAACTTAGTATAATATTGTGGCAACCCTAAAAGAACCCGATCAACCCTTTTATGGTTACCCGATATTATAGCAAGTTCATGACATCGTGGATTGCGCACGTGTGGCTTAAAGTATAATAAGGAACCGATATGCTTAATGGAAGTTGATTAGGTGGAAGGTTAGCCGTTGGTACACCTTGTATACATACCCGGTCAATAACTAGAGAGCATATCGAATTCGGATTATACTTTGAATCATTCGTGTTAGTTGTTTGATTGCATGATGTAACGAGCATGATTACTTGATGTTATGATATGTAAAAATCCCTTATGATTCTAACACTTCTGCCCTAGCATAATGTTATGAAATGAGTATGTGGTATCGGTATGAGAGCATTGACTACTTGTGTGACTAACATGTGAGCATTTGAGACTAACTCTCGGGTCAACGTGTCACTTGTTTTATAGAAATGGTGAGACCAAGGAGAGTCGGAACAAACTATAGGGCTGAAGAGGAAGGACCTCAACCGGAAGCTCAACCGGAAGTACAAAGAGGTAGGGGCCGTGGTAGGGGCCGTGGTAGGGGCCGTGGTAGGGGTCAAGGAAGGGGTCGTGGTGAGATCCCTGAACCAAATATGGCTGAGGTGATCGCTCAAACGATCGCCAATATCATGCCAACCATCATTGCTCAAGTCACGGCAAATCTTGGGCAAAATAATGTGGCTCAAAACAACGAAGCTCCAGAAAATGAAAATAATGAAAATGCCCAACCTCATGCCGAGGAAAATGAAGAAGAGGGACCGGTGGGAATTGGAAACGGTATGCCCATGAATAATCAATATGGCGGGTACCGTCAAGGGTGTATATTTAAAGATTTTAAAAGTTGCGGGGCACCGGAGTTTGATGGGAAAGGTGGTCCCACGGAATGTATAAGGTGGTTTGAAGCGATAGAGGCGGTGATTGAAAGGAGTCATTGCACCTATGATGACCGGATTTCCTATGCATCCGGCATGTTTAGGCATGACGCCTTGAGTTGGTGGAACCAAGAAATAACATTGGGGCGGACTCATAACTTGGAGTGGATCAACTTCAAGAACAAAGTAAAAGCAAAGTTTTGTCCTCCCTATGAACTACAAAACTTGACCATCGAGTTTGCTAATCTCAACATGGAGGGAGCCGATTACAAGGGCTATGTTAGACGATTTCAAGAGTTGTCTACCCTCATTCCTCACTTGGTAGGTACCGAACCTCAGGCCATCCAGAAGTTCGTATTGGGCTTGAATCCTCAAGTCCGATCTTATGTAAACTCCAACATGCCTACTTCTTTGGCTAATGCGGTTAATCAAGCCGGGAGTGTGACAGAAGACTTGTTGAGGAGTGGTGTTTTGAGCAAATCCTCAACGAACAAGAGGAAAGAAGTGGGAGAGTCGAGTGGGGTAAAGAAGATGGGAAAGTTTGACCCTAGAAATGCTAATAGGGGTAGGGTGATGGCGGCGGTGGAACCGGCTAAGAAGGCTTATTCTGGGCCTCATCCTTTCTGTGGGAGATGCAACAGGCATCATCCCGCCAATAACCAATGTGGAGCATGCTTTAATTGCAATCAACTCGGGCACGAAGCTAGAAATTGTAGAACTCCAAGAGCGGGTCCAATGAATGTGGCTCCCGTTCGGGCCGTTCCTCCTCAAGGTAATCAAAGAAGAGGCGAATGTTTTGAATGTGGTAGCCGTGACCACTACCGTAATAATTGTCCTCGATGGGTGGGACAACAAGTTCAGGTAGCCGTTCACCCCAATCAACTCTAAATGGTCGGGCCTAACCAAAACCGGGGCCAACAAGGCCATCAAGTGCAACCACGCGGCCGAGCCTTTGCGGCCAATGTAAATGAAGCCCGCAACGATCCCAACGTAGTAGCAGGTACCTTTCTCCTTAATGGTCACTATGCCACCGTCCTATTTGATTCCGGGGCCGATTATAGCCTCGTGTCTTCTAATTTTGTTCCTTTGATTGATGTGAATCCTTGTGCTTTAAACTATGTGCTTGACATTGAAATGGTAAACGGGTCACTAACTAAAATTAGTCAAATACTTCGCGATTGTGTCCTGACCTTGGAAGATGTCGATTTCTTCATAGACCTTATGCCTTTGGACATTGGTAATTTTGATATTATAGTGGGTATGGATTGGTTAACGGCGGTGAATGCGACGATCGATTGTGGTGAGAGAGTTGTTAAAATACCTTTGGCTAACGGTAAAATTCTTAGGGTTCAAGGTGAAATCTCCGATTCCTCAAATTCTAAGGTCTTTAGTGCTACCGTCACAAGGGTAGAATTGAAGACTGTTCCTATTGTTTGTGAATTTCCGATGTTTTTCCGGATGACTTGCCGGGATTACCTCCAACTCGTGAACTAGACTTTCGTATTAATCTTATCCCCGAAGCCGCGCCCGTAGCAAAAGCTCCTTATAGACTAGCTCTAACCGAAATGCAAGAGCTACAAACTCAACTCAAGGAACTCCAAGAGAAGGGTTTCATTCGCCCTAGTCAATCTCCTTGGGGTGCTCCTGTTCTCTTCGTCAAAAAGAAAGATGGGTCCTTCAGAATGTGCATCGACTACCGGGAATTAAACAAGCTCACAGTGAAGAACCGGTATCCCCTCCCAAGAATCGATGACTTATTTGATCAACTTCAAGGTGCTAAGCACTTTTCAAAAATCGATCTTCGCTCGGGTTATCATCAACTCCGGGTACATGAAGATGATATCCCCAAAACGGCTTTTCGCACAAGGTATGGTCATTTTGAATTCACCGTGATGCCTTTTGGGTTGACTAATGCACCGGCGGTGTTCATGGACTTGATGAACCGGGTGTGTCAACCATACTTAGACAAGTCTGTCATTGTGTTCATTGATGACATACTTGTATACTCGAAGACAAAGGAGGAACATGTTGAGCACTTGCGTGAGGTGCTTGAACTACTAAGAAAAGAGAAGTTGTATGCCAAATTCTCCAAGTGCGAGTTTTGGTTGGAAGAAGTCCACTTCCTTGGTCACGTAGTGAGCAAGGATGGTATTCATGTGGATCCAAGCAAGATTGAAGCGGTCAAGAATTGGAGAAGTTGATATGTCCATTTATATGTATAATCCCATGTTGTTTCTAAGTCGTTCTAAGCTTGATTTTATGCAAATTACGTTTATATTCGATGCTTTGATGGTATTGTTAGTGATTGCAGGCTTAGAACAGGTAAATGGTTAAAAATAGCTTGTGGATGGCTAAAAGAGGCATTAGGATGGTTCGTGTACTAGTACGAGAAGAAACGAGCTGGAAATCACAAGTTATGCTGAGAAAAGGGTTGAGTGCGCCGCACCTGGAGCTTGGTGCGTCGCATATATTGATCAGGGAGTTGACTGGCTTTTGAATTAATAGAGTGCGCCGCACCTTGTCAATTGGTGCGCCGCATAAGTTGATCAGTAAAATGGGAATTCTGAGAAAGAAGAGAGGTGCGACGCACCAATCCATTGGTGCGCCGCATATCGGGTAGTTGAAGATTTTTGAAACAAGTCAGGTGCGCCGCACCTGGCAATTGGTGCGCCGCACCTGGAGGTCGGTTCAGCAAGGGTTTTTGTAACACTATAAATACATGCCCTAAATTGGCCCATAAGCTCTCTCTCTTCCTTCAGTCGATTTTAGGGTTCTCTTGAGGCATTTTTCAGCAGCTTTTACCTTCTCCAAGATCTAAGGGTTGCTAAAGAATTTCAAGGCATTCAATCATCGATTTCTTTAGCTTTTCATTGTCTTTCACAATTCGGTACAAGATGTTTGTTCTTTCTTTTGCTATTTGTGATTTATTTATGATTATGTTAGGCTAAACACGTCATCATCTACTCCGATGAAATGACACAATGAATATTGGTTGCATATTATTTTGAATTCAAGTTGATTATTAAACGTTTCATCAAGATCTTAATGTATTGAATTCTTATGATTTATTCTATTGTTTGTTGATAAGGTATAAATGGTTTTAATGGTAGTTAATTCCAGGAATGCATTATTCTAGTTGATTTGGTAGAATCAATAGGTGTTAATTCGTGGTAGCGAGTTGATAAACCACAATAGGTAAAAGAATTCAATGTGTTGACGGTTTGGTAGAATCGATAGGTGAAATTGTTTAATCATAACAAAACAAATTAATCGGATAGGGAAATCTTAATAGGGAAGGTGGTAGCCGGATCTTTAGGATTGAATTAATTGGTTAATGAGTTCGGGTAGGGTAATTAGCTAGGAGGCCTACTAGTGAGTTCCCTTATCATAACTTAGTTATCGGAATCAACATATTTGAATTGGCTTTAACCTAAATGCAACCAAGATGAAATGTGTCATGGAGTCGAGGTAGATGATCTTTTAAATTCTTGTTTTTTTTAAACAACAAAATTATCCTGCGATTAATCCTACGGGATTACTAACAATTTTAATTAACTTTTGCAACGTGGCAATTCGGCCATAAAACCCCCCTTATTTTCTGTATCATTTAACAATTGCTTATAAAAGTCCTTGTGTTCGACCTCGTACTTACCAAGTAACTATATTGCATACGAACGGGTACACTGCCCGCAAATGTGTAGTAGACAGTAACTAGGTAGTTCGTGTTATAAATTTAAGACTCGAAATTACACATCAAAGACCAAACGCCATCCGAAATCCGTCAATTCCTTGGATTGGCGGGTTATTATAGAAGATTTATTGAAAATTTCTCCCGTATTGCACAACCACTCACTCTCTTGACTCAAAAGGAGAGAAATTTTGAATGGGGCGAAAGACAAGAAAGCGCCTTCCAAACTCTTAAAGATATGCTATGTGATGCTCCTATTTTGACGCTACCGGATGGAATTGAAGATTTCGTTGTTTATTGTGATGCTTCGGGGCAAGGGTTGGGTTGTGTCCTTATGCAAAGGGGTAAAGTCATTGCTTATGCCTCTCGGCAATTGAAGGTGCATGAGAAGAACTACCCGACACATGATTTGGAATTGGGAGCGGTTGTGTTTGCTTTGAAGTGTTGGAGGCATTACCTTTATGGCACCAAATGTGTGATTTATACCGATCACAAAAGTCTCCAACACATCTTCAACCAAAGTGAATTGAATATGAGGCAAAGGCGTTGGTTAGAACTATTTAGTGATTATGATTGTGACATCCGTTATCACCCGGGCAAGACAAATGTAGTAGCCGATGCCTTGAGCCGAAAGAGAGAGTGAAACCAAGACGGGCTAGAGCTATGAGCCTCACGGTAGGGCCGAATATTCGTGATCGGATCATTGAAGCCCAAATTCAAGCCACCCTACCGGAAAACTTTGGAAACGAGAACCTAGATGGTATGGAACAACTATTTGACCGGAAGAATGATAATGGGCTATACATGGTTGAAAGACTTTGGGTTCCTATTTTCGGCGACTTAAGAACACTTATTATGAATGAAGCTCACCTATCGCCTTATTCGGTCCATCCCGGGTCGGATAAGATGTACTTTGACTTGAAAGAATTGTATTGGTGGTCGGGCATGAAGCGTGATGTGGCTAGGTATGTGAGTGAGTGTCTTACTTGCTTACAAGTCAAAGCCGATCACAAGAAGCCACCCGGATTGTTGGTACAACCGGTGATGCCCGAATGGAAGTGGGAACATATCTCAATGGACTTCATTACTAAATTACCGAAGACGAGAAGCGGTCGTGACACGATTTGGGTGATAGTAGATCGGTTAACGAAGTCGGCTCACTTTTTAGCCATTCGAGAAACCGATAAATTTGACACTTTGGCTCGATTGTACATCAAGGAAGTAATATCTAAGCATGGAGTGCCGATTTCTATCATTTCGGATAAAGATGCCCGTTTCAAATCAAAATTTTGGGAAGCCTTTCAAAAAGCCATGGGTACTCGACTTGACATGAGTACGGCGTTTCACCCTCAAACGGATGGGCAAACCGAGAGAACCATTCAAACACTCGAAGACATGTTGAGGGCATGTGCAATTGATTTTGGTGGAAGTTGGGAAGACCATTTGCCGCTAGTCGAGTTTTCATACAACAATAGTTATCACGCTACCATTCAAATGGCGCCCTTTAAGGCATTGTACGGTAGGATATGTCGTTCTCCCCTAGCTTGGGCGGAAATTGGAGAGAGTCAACTAATCGGGCCCGAAATCGTGATTGAAACGACTAAGGTAATATCTCAAATTAAGGAAAAGTTACAATTGGCCCGTGAGCGTCAAAAGAAGTATGCCGATGTGAGGCGAAGACCGTTGGAGTTTGAAGTTGGTGATTATGTACTTTTGAAGGTATCGCCTTGGAAGGGTGTTGTACGTTTTGTGAAGCGGGGAAAACTTGCACCAAGGTATATTGGTCCTTTCAAGATTCTTGAACGGGTTGGGAAAGTTGCTTATCGGCTAGAATTGCCTCAAGAGCTTAGCGGTGTGCATGATGTGTTTCATATTTGTAACTTGCGCAAGTGTTTGGCGGATCCTACACATCATGTGCCTATGGACGAAATTAGGGTTGATTCGAATTTGAACTTTGTTGAAGAGCCGGTAGAGATCTTGGACCGCCAAGAAAAGAAACTCAAGAGTAAACGCTACACGATTGTGAAGGTTAGATGGAATGCTAGACGTGGAGCCGAGTTCACTTGGGAGAGAGAAGACCATATGAAGTCTAAGTATCCGCATTTATTTAGTAATTAGTGTTTTGTTAAATTTCGGGACGAAATTCTTTCAACGGGGGGATAATGTAACATCCGTGAATTTTGACCCGTTGACTTTTTGATGTAATTCGACTAACAAACTTGTTGAGTGAAATAATTGAGCCCATTTGTGATTATATGACTATGTGGTATGTTAGTCGGGTCGTTAATATGTTTGTTTAACGTTTATTGTATAATCAATTGTAAATTGGCTTGGGGGAAACGGGTCGACCCATGGGTAGTCCATGACCCATGGGCCAACTAGTTACCCATCCTCCCCCCCCCCCCTTATCCTTTCATTTCATATCTTTCTATCTATCTTCTCTATTTCTCTCAAACAAAAGAAAACCAATTCATTCTTCATCCTCTTCTTGCATCAAATTAGTGTTGGAACGGTTATAACATAGAAATCATAGCCATCTTCATCTCACTTTCGTCATATTGAAGAATCAAAAGCCAAGTTCTTGCATTTTACCCATTTTGACCTAATTTCGGGTTCTAGCTCAAGGAGGAGTTTCGGTAAGTCTAATTCATCCCATTTTGACCTAATTTCGGGTTCTAGCTCAAGGAGGAGTTTCGGTAAGTCTAATTCATCCCATTTGTACCTACTTATGTTTGTTTATGCATTTCTAGTCATCTTGAAAGTTTGCAAGTCCTAAATCGGCTTAAATCTTGATTTGGGTCAAACTAGGGTTTGAAGGGTTTGGATGTGATTATGATGTTTTGAATCGAAACTAAGATAGGGGTTATGTTTATTTATGTTGAAATATGTTTGTATAAGATTCAAAATGAGTCTTGAAACATCACTAGTCGATTTGGTGACCAAAAATGGAGTTTGGGTTAAGTTTGGTTCGTGTTTGAAGTGTTTTGGAACTGATCTGGGCGCAGGTGCGCCGCACCTCCTCTTTGGTGCGCCGCACCAGGGCTTGGACTGGGTTCCCTGATCGTTTTGTGCGTCGCACACCCTCTTTGGTGCGCCGCACCTGGCTTGGTGCGCCGCACCTCATCAATGGTGCGCCGCACCTTTCCTCCAGTGCAGCAAAACCTGTTTTAGTTTGAAAGGTCGTAACTTTTGATCCGTAAGTCCAGATAAGTCGTATGACCTATCGTTGGAATCGTGAGAGAGTCTAGTTTTCAGTAGTAACACTCTTTTTGTATGAATCTTTTCTCATTTCTAATAAGGTCGAGTCGAATGCGTCTTGTTCCTACCCGTTAAAGTTGTAAAGGTGTTTAGGGTTTGTGACTTGACTTAATTGTGCTAAACCAACTTGTTTATGATTGTAGAGTTGACTTTACGGTATTATGATGTATAACTATAGGTTGTGGACGTGTGGATCCTATTACTCGTTTGTAATCTTATACTAGCTTCTTTGCCGGTCAAGGTGAGTTTCGTATCTCCCTACTCGCTTGAGATTCGGGCTGAAAAGTGTAAACCTTGCGTGTTTACTTGCATTTATTGATTGATTGATTGATTTGGTTTGATTGTTGGATTGTTGATACGGTTATCACGCTTGAATGTCTTGGTTTAAGTTTTGCTAAGTATTTCATTATGTTAGGATAGACGTACATACATGGAAGTCGGTTATGCCTTCATTGGGTTTTAGAGGTGGTGGGAAGGCTGCGGGTGACCCTATATATAAGCATCTGGGACTCGAAGGAAGTAGAATCCTCTTAAGTGTATGTACGTATATTTGGTTTAGGTTGAGATTATTGATTTATGATCGGTGATTATTGATTGTTGGCTCACGATCGTTGAATGTTGATTATTGGCTTAAGACTTACGATTATTGATTGTTGGTTCAAGTTCATCATATATTGATTGTTGGTTCATGATTGATGCATTTACATTTGATTGTAAGCATTGCATACATTGTTGATGACCCTCGGCAGGGGATTGCCGACATCCTGGTGCATAGATGTATGCACCCATTTTGGATGTAGTTCCTGACTCCGAGTATATAGACATATATATCTCGATGATTTTGAGATACAGCCTTGTTCATTGTGATGACAGAAGGGTATCGCTGCATTGGTGACTGGCGTTCACGCATAGGATAGGCATGTTTGCTTATTCATGCATTTGGCACTTACATTGATTCGCATATCATTTGTGCATTCTCATTTCACATTTACTTGTCTTGTGTAATCTTGTTGTTGGGCGATGTTGTGCTATGTAGAGGCTTGCGGTAAGTCATGTCTAGCCTCTATTCTTATATTATGATTATTGATGTTGGTTCTTTACGAACCATTACTACGAACTCACCAACCTTGTGTTGACTATGCTTAGTACACTTTTCAGGTAATCAGATTAATCCTGGGCGTGGAGTATAGTTGCTTGCTTGCTTGCTTGCTGTTTAACCCGGACTCTGGACTTTATGGATCAAGGATTCATAGACCTTCTCTTTTGCATTATACTTAGGATTAATTGTCATCTTTTGAATGTTCCTTTGTAACTTTGATGGTTATTACTCCTTTTGTATTTTGGTACTTGTTCGTATTTGTAATGGATTCACTGAATCTTTATTTGCATTTAGTTCTTGTTCTATTGTAATTCCACCTTGTGCTATATGATTTCCGTAATATTTCGAGCCTCGGCTTGGGGTGTTACATGTCCTACTATGTATTAAATAAAATTTTAATTAATAAGTGTATTTTTGTACATCTAGCCATCACTAATTGTGTAACTATTTCCTTCTTTTACTCAATGTTACTCGGATATCGTACTTTAATCTTCTTTTAAAATGAATTATACGAAGCATCTCTTTCTATTATAACGAAAAGTAATCTAGTGGAAATCGTTATGCTCTATGCCATATTATTATTTATCTTTATATTTTTATAAAGTAATATAAATCAAAATCTTGGATTTAATATTATATATGTTCTTATATTAAAAGTAGATTTGTGAAAGTCTTTAATCAATGCTCCAAATTATTTATGGAGTAATATATAAATCGAGAAGTATGTGAATTTTTTAAAACTCCAGAAAACTACATGCTTAGATTATTTTTTATGTAATTCTTTTATTCAATATAATAGCATCGTAATACTAATACAAGATTTTGATGTATAAGTAAATTAGATAAATTTTTTATAAAAGTGATGCATCAAATTATAGGTTTGACACCTTTATAATATGATTCATCAAGTTTAATATAACATATTTATAAATTCAATATGACGCACCTTTTTGATTCAATATGATACACAATTATGCTATTTTTTATTTAATACGATGCACCGTAATATTATTATAAAATTTTGATGCATAAATATTTTACACTAGTTTTTATGAAAGTGGTGCATCAGATTTTAGTTTTGAAGCATGTATATACTATTGTGCATCACTTTAAAATTTGTTTATTTATAAAATTTAATGTGATGCACTGTATACTATTTTTTGATTCAATACGATGCACCATGATATCATTATAAAATTTTTGTAATACACTGCATCGTGAATTCATGATAATAGATTTGACGGTTTGTTGTGCATCAAAAATTAATATCACTACAGTCGTTTCTCTTTTTTCATTTGTTTGAGGTATTTAATTTAAATTTTATTGATTTTGGATATATAGATAAAATTATAAATAATTTACTATTTACACTTTGAAATGAAAAACATTCAGTAACAATGGGAAGCGTAAAACTAGTGCTATGTAGTCTGTATCCGTTTCTTACGCCCATTCTTTCAGTTTTATAAATATCCAACACTTCCAGTTAAATTTACTAAAATGCCATCATAACTTGAAGATCGAATTCCACCTTAATTGATCTAATCCTACGGCTATGACACTATCTTATCTATTTTACATTAATAGTTGTTTTACAATAACTAAACTCATATATATATATAATATATATATATTATATATATTTTACATATATTATATATATATATAATATATATATATATATTATATATATATATAATATATATATATATATTATATATATATATATTATATATATATATATATAATATATATATATAATATATATATATATATTATATATATATATATAATATATATATATAATATATATATATATATAATATATATATATATATAATATATATATATATATATATATATCTAATTACATATATACAAAGTCATATAGTATAGAGTGATCAAGTGAGAACCAATATATAGTGAGTGATCAAGTGAGAACCACTAAAAAATCATCTCTAAGGGCTTTGCCCTTAGAGTTAAGGGCTACGCTCGTACCGTATCCAACCGCCACCATCTCTTGGATCGCCGTCCATCAAATCCATATCATTCTCATATGCGTCCAGTGACAACCCTTTTAGAACGGATAAGGGCAACGCCATACCGTATCCATACGTTTTCAACACGTAACCCATATGATTTTTTAAAATTTTTTTTTTTTTTTTGGAATGAGTTTTTATTAAAAGAAAATAAAAACAAAAAAAAATCAAAAAAAAAAGTAAAAAATTAAAAAATTATACCAAAAAGAGGAAAGAAGGAAGTAAAATAACGGTTCTCACAGCGAAATTTCAGGGAGCATCACACGCTCAAAGCCTCAAAGGCGTCCTAACTCCTAAATATCAAACTAAATTTGGGTCAAACAAACCGTCGGCCCAGGAAGAGAGAAAAAAAAACGACTGTCCGAAAATAATGTCACTCAACTACTCGATTGTCACCAAAGTGTTATTAGATGCTTAAAAAACAAAAATGTATAGCTTCATCTCCACCAATCTAGTACTTGATTTTTCTAACAAATACTCGTAATACATATTAAATATGTAAATATGTATTATACTTTGGTGACAGAATTGTCAGCATAAAAACCCAACTTATTAATCTATACTTTATGCATATAGAATTATAGAAATTCAACATAAAACTCTAAACTAATGATAGTTCCACTTTTATGACATCATTAACAAACTCTGATGGTAATTTAACATAAGTGTAGTTACTGGTTCACTCGCTGTCGATCTTAATTATTAAAAGTGGAACGTAATAATAATCATTCCAACTATTTTTTTTATAAATAATAACCAGTTATCATTAAGTACTCGATCCGTAACTTGCTACTTTTTAATTTATATTACCGTACGTATGTATCATGTTATAGAGAAAAAGGAAATTTTCACTATTTGATGAAATGAAATACATATATATATATATAGCCTTCTATTTGTTTATGAATATTGGTGAATCCATGAAGACCTCTATATATAATCAAACCTACTTCTTTTCATTTTTGAATGAGTAGTGTTAAGTTGATGAAAAGAAAATTAAATGAATTCCTTCTTCTTTTTTTGAACATTCGAGGTTTATTAGTGAAATAGAACTAGCGAGAATCACATGTGTTCATGACAGACGCTAATACTCGTATTAATGAACGTGCCAAAAATGTATATTAAAGCCAAATTCCTGCAAACGGGCCCAAACCACTTCTTCTCCCTTCTCTACAAATTAATTAATATCTCTGATTTATTTTCTTTAATATATACAAGTAACATGAAATATATTTCTTGACAAGTGATGAGGCTATGTTTGGCAAGAGTTTTTCAAAAGCTTTTGGAAAGCTTTAACTTTTAATTTTGAACAAAAAGCTCATATTGTGTTAAAAACTTTATTTAGATGCAACTAGCCTTGCTTTTATTTGAAAGAAAAAGCTCCAAAATGAAACGCTACTTGAAGTGGCGTTTCAAGAGCTTTAGCTTTTCGATGAAGCTTTTAGTCATTACAAATAAACGAATACCTCTTGGTGTTGCAGCTACAGCTACCATACCAAACAATTCTAAAAAATAAAAGCTCTAGCTAACAGCTTTGCTTAAAAGCTACAGCTTACAGCTCAAACTAAAAACTACAGCTACAAGCTACCGCTACCGGATACAGCTACTTTTACCAAACATACCCGAAGTTACTTATACCAGATGGAAATATATATTTTTCTCAACCAAAAAGGATAATTATAAGTAGGGATGCACACATGAGACCAGTTGACCGGTTCTAGTACCAATGGTACCGGTCTTGAAAATCACTAAAACGTGTTATCAGTCTCGGTTCATATAATGCGGTATCAATACAGTACCGGGAAAATTCCCGTAGGAAAAATCCTGCAAACTACGGGATTTCTCGGTACCCTTCCGGTTTCAACCCCGAAAACCACTAGAAATGTCTACAGGTCCAGATCCCGAATCAGATTCGACATCATTTTTCGGTACCGAAATCAAAACGGGATCGAGATTCGAAATTATTTTCTCATCCCTAATTTAATTTTAGTACGTAACCGTTAGCTACTTTCTAACATGTTTTCTTTAATAAGAGACTTGTTATTACTAACAAAATCAGTTCTCCATTTTATTTTCCATATTTTGAAAATACATAAAAAAAAATTATCAATTTGTTTATACCTGTAAATGCAAAGAATTAGTATACATTCCACTTCTTAAAATTGGGATAAAAACTTATTTATACTTCAAATGATTTATTTATTTTTGTTTGAAAGTTAAACTTTATTCACAACGTCCAACACCCACCAACTAGTGTGGCGACAACATATACAACATAGTTTACATCAAATCGAATTTACACCAGTACATTGTTCCAAAAGATCGAGCTATTATTCCCTCTATTCATATACCACAAGAAGCTTAAGGACTTAGTTTCTTGTACCATCCTTTCAATGTTGATACTAGCTTTGACAAACACCTTCTCATTGCGTGTTTTCCAAACACACCAGCATGTAACGAACACTACTCATTTAAAACTCTTTCTAGACTTCTTACCAAAAACGATGCCTTTGCGTAATTCAAAAAGGTCGATCGGAAACAGAAATTAGAAACAACGGAGGAGACTTACACCAATTCCCAATGTGCTGGCGCGAGACTTCCAAAGACACTTCACATGAACAGAACAAACGATCAGCACTTTCATCCTTTCTTCCACATAACCCGCAGACCAAGGCCCCAAAGTAACAGTTTCGAACACTTAGAGCCACAAGGATTGGTAAAATGAAATTAAATTTGCACTCTTTTTAAGGATACGAAAAAATATGTAGAAACAAAATATATACCTTCTTTCATCCCATGTGTTCATATTAATTTGACTAGCATAAAGTTTTAAGAAAAGTCAAACTTTTCATTTTCTAATTGACAAAATGACATTTATACACTAAGTGGTATTTGAATAAAAGTTCTTTGAAAATGAAATTATATACTTTATCGTGCTAAACGATTAAAGGTATTATGAAACTTAATTTTACTTTTGAAAGACAATGGTTTAATAGCCTAATATATATGACATCTTGGAGGTGAGATAAGGCCTAGAAACAATAAGGTTATGAGTTCAAATCTTATAAAGGGGGTTCTCTCATAGTTATTGAGTTTCCACCTGAATAAGTGTATAGACATTGTTGTTAAGCTTAGTGGAATATGATCGGGTGGTATCACTCGTGACACGATGATACTCATCCAAATTTTCTGTTAAAAAAAGTTATACTTTTGAAAATAGACACGTAAAATATGACAGATTAAATAGAAATGTAAATGATTAGTTGAAACGGGAGAGTAGTGTGTATATATATGAGAGACATAGCAAGAAGCGCTATGTTATCAACAAAATAATATACGACCTTACTTGAACAGCATGTTGCAACGTACATGATGCGTTATATCAGTACTAGATGTACGCTTAACTGCTTTAATTGTTTCAATAAAATTTTCCTTTAAATAAAAATATACATACACAAGTCATATTAATTAGCCCAAAAGGTCATTTTGTGTTTAGGTGTCTTTCATCAGGTTTTGTCACATAATGTATTCATGATCAATCTTTTTGTTTAAAATTATCACTTAAAACAAATGTTTTATTTTTCAAAAATGTATAGAAACATTCTTATTGTCCAAACCCTAAAATACAAGTAAAAATAAAGAATAAAGTAGTAGTATATAACTTATATATGTATATACATGACTTATACCATCTTAAAAAACCTTCCAAATTTTCTTCTTTTATCCTCTTACAACACTCAACTTCTGCAATATGTATGGATGTTTGTCATTTGAGGGTTTTGTTCACTGCTATCTGACTTTCCAATTATGATCATACACCATGTGACCACATCCTCATAATTTCATTTAATTTACTTCTCCAAAAAAAAAAACACTTTTAATTCTCATATATATACACACCACACACATATTGGTAGTTTATAATGTTTTTCTAGCTAGGGTTTGTTGGCAGCTCATCTTAATTTGGAGATTTTATATTTGGTTTTCTAGCTAGTTGTAAGAGTTACTAACACCGCACATAGCATAATGGGTAGAGGCAAGATCGAAGTAAAGCGAATCGAAAATAATACTAGTAGACAAGTAACTTTCTCTAAGAGGCGTACCGGGCTGCTCAAGAAAACACACGAATTATCAGTGTTGTGTGATGCTCAGATTGGCCTCGTTGTCTTCTCCAACAAAGGGAAACTTTATGAGTACACAAGTCACCCTCTCAGGTCAATCCCTTCTATCAATTTGTTCCTTTAATTTTATTTTATTTTTAAAAAAAAAAATAAACTTGTTCCTTTAATTTAAGTATTAGTTCGTTGGTTGCTTTTCGAATTAGCTAGGCATGAAAATAAAATTTGATGGTGTCATTTATACTGAATTTTTCTTGTACAACCACTAGTTTCAGATTTTTTCACTAGAGATCTAGTTTTGTTTTTTCAATTAAAACAAACAAAAAGATATGATGTCTTAAAAATCTTGAATTTACAAAGCAAGCTATACACGGAGTATAATAAAGATACACAATTTGACAAAATATCATTACCTACTAGAAGTAGAATGTTTCATATGAACAAAATTGGTATATCATTAGCATTGGCCAATTTAAATACTTTGGGACCATCTATCTATATATATCTTATACTTCTATTTCAATATTAATCTTGTATATATTAGGGTTTTCTAGATCTCTATTGAATTTGTGCAATAAGCCATGACATATTTGCATAATTGTATTGATACAAATGACTATTTAATGTAATGATCATATGAAAGATTTGGTGTTAACTTCAAATCTTGTCAAAATATTATTACAGCATGGCTCAAATCATAGACAAATATTTGATAGCAACTGGTGCTCGGATTCCCGAACATATGAATAACCGGGTACGTACTTACCATTAATCATGGTGTAAATTCATTTTTAATTGCTCAAAAACTGATTAATATAAGATATTAGTAAAATTAGTTGATAAAACCTTTGTTATCAATAAAAAAATTGAAGGAGCAAATGAATAGTGAGCTGTCAAGGATGAAGAAGGAGACTTTAAACCTTCAACTAAGCCTCCAAAGATACAAAGGCAGTGACTTGAATTCTGTCCAGCTTGAGGAGCTTAATCAACTTGAGCAACAGTTAGAGTTTTCCGTTCAGAAGGTCCGCGCTAGAAAGGTACGTATTCCATCCAATTAATTAAGTGGTGACTAATTATTAATTTCGGGTGTTATAGAATTTAGAAACCAACACTTATATACCGAAATTTTCTAATGTTATACATGAAATTTTTATTTACTAGTGAAGAATTGGGACAAAAATTTGTTTCCATTTTTATCTGCAAGCAAAGTTTTTTTAGTTTTTTTTTTTTTTTTTAAATTTGCGTGCAGTTTCAACTCTTGCAACAGCAGGTGGACAATCTTCAACGCACGGTAATCTATCTTCATTTTTATGTACATATAAAGTTGCATATATTTGTAAATGATCTGCATCCATTATTGATACATTATATATATTATGAATGCAGGAAAAAGTGTTGGAGAAGGAAAATGAGGACATGTATCATTGGGTAAGTAGTGTTACATATATGGTCTAAAGTGTTTGCATATTTTTCGGGCCTCAATTAATTACATTTTGTCAAACTACAGCTGATGGGTAGACAACAAGAGCAGATGAACCAGCAACAAGTAGCAGCGATGACTGAGCTGAGACTAGTTGGACAAGAACATCAATTGTTTGAACAGTTTCCGTTTTATGGATCAGATGAACAGCCAAACACTAGTGTTCTTCAACTTGCTGCTAATCTGCCTGAGCTTCAACTGCAGTCATACCCATCATTCCGTCTCCAGCCCACTGCTCAACCCAACCTGCCTGAATCAACTAGTGCACCTCATGACATCTATGGTGCGTAAATCCATTATAATGCTTTCTATTGCTTATTTTCTGATTAAACATATATATATGTTGTTTTAACCGACTAAAAAAAAATATAAATTTGTTGACGATTGACGACCTCAATTCATCATAAGTAATATTTACTGTATAAAATATATATGATCCAGTGACATAAATATCAAAAAAAAAAAAAAAAAAAAAAACCCGGAGTAAGCACAAATTTATTTTGAATAAAGCGCAATGTAGGAGGTTGTTGAAGTACGTATAACCAATTTGAACTATTTCTAATTGATATATTCTGATATAGATGCATTAACTGTAATTTAACTAGCTACATGTATATATATATATATATATATATATCTATTAGCTCTAATGTTGTTTTTTCAATGTTTGGATTCATCATGATATATATTTAAGTTTTGGAAGGCTCATTATTAAGACTTTATTTGGCTCTTTTCTTGCAGACTGATAGCGTTGCTGTGGAAACCAACTTTTTATATATCTTTGTATGCATAATTAATGATGATTACTATTATGGGTGAAGACACTTTTATTATATATACAATAATAATAATAATAATAATAATTAATTAATTATATACCATGCATGTGTATGCATATGCCACATAACTCGTGTTTATTGTTTCCTGGGTATGTAAAAAGATCATACTGTGTTGATTAATTTATGATAGACAAGCTAGCTAGCTTGAATTTTTATATAATTTACATATGATAACTACTGTCATCAAGATCAGTAGTCATGGGTACATGATACATAATTAAGTTGCTTAATTGTATAGTTGATGTTTTTCATCATTATGTTTTACTAGCTAGCGCTAGTTTTACAAATTTATGGGCTGATGAACGTCCACTTTTATGAAAAAAACACTATTTATCCGAAAAAATCCTGATTTGCAAAATCGAGTTTAAAAATTAAAAACAAGAAATATCCTAAAACTGACTACTACACATTCTCGGGCAGTGGACCCGTTCGTATATAGTATAGCTAAAAGGTAAGTCCAGGATCGAACACAGGGACTAAAGTGAAGTAATTGTTGACATTAAGTAATTCAAGTAAATAGGGGGTTTTGTGACCGAATTGTCACTTTGCAACAAGTAAAAGTAAATAACTTAAATCCGGTATTACCGGGGTAGAGATCGTCCTAAAACGATATTTAAAATGTTTTTATGACAATAATTTAAAAAGGCATCCATCTTGATTTCGCTCAATAATACGCTCAGATTGCACATAAATGAAGTTCAAATCCAAATTAAGTTGATTAAATAACCGAGACTCAAACAAAGCACCAACCTCGTACCCGTCAAGTTAATGACATCATTTGACTCTCTTGCTTAAACTAGTTTCGTTACAAAGACCGGTACCCCAAGACATCTTTTATAACTACCCTAATCAAACAATTGTTTTGGTTATTGAAATAACAATTATACCTATCGATTGTACCCAACCGTTAACACATTCCTCCCTATTATCATGAACGATTATCTACCGTACCCGTCATAGACCCAATCGTTTGTACCCAAACAATCAAAATGAAATATATGAAATCAATAATTACCATTAAAGACACATATAAATCACCAATCAATTCAAGATAAATTATAAAGAAGAAATACGCTAAGATCTCGATATAACGTTAAATGGAATCAACATTGAATTAATAAAATCGTGCAATCTTTACATATTGTCTCACTCCATCAAGATGAATGATGAAGCGATTAGCCACTCATATTAAAATAAGAATAACAAATAAAATATGAAGAATTCATTGTTACCGAATGATAATAATCGAAAGCTACAAACGAAATTGATCCAATCGTGTTTGAAATCCTTAAATATGATGAATAGATGAAAATATCTCTGAAAAAGTCTTCAAAAACGGCTGGGAGAAGAGAAGAAGGGTTTTGGGATGTTTTTGCATGCTATTTATATGTCTCCCAAAATCTGCCAGAACCGCCCCCAATTGCGGCGCAACTAGTATGTAGTTGCGGCGCAACTAAGTTTGACTCGTGAGTTGACTTTGACTTTCATTGACCAAGGCCGGCTTGAACTCGAATGCATTGCGGCGCAACTATGGGAGTTGCGGCGCAACTTAATCTTCTGCTTTTCGGTTGCGGCGCAATTGAACGTTGACTCGCGTTGACCTTTGACCATTGTTGACTCGTGGCTGGCCAGGAATAAAAGGCGTTGCGGCGCAACTAGGATAGTTGCGGCGCAACTTTACTTTCTGTAATTCGGTTGCGGCGCAACTCCTAGTTGCGGCGCAATTGTCCTTTTGCCAGCTTTGACTTTTGTTGACTTTCTGCAATCTTCATCCAAATGCTTCCGAAATCCTCCGTTAGCACTTACTTCACCTCAACAATGTCGTTTTCTCCAGATTTACGCTTAAATACCTGTCAGTAACCTGAAACACTAACAAATACCATAAACGCACCAAATGTATACAAAAATGACTCATAAACCATGCAAATTCAACTAAATACAATGTGGGAAATGGGTATAAAATACGACACATCAAATCTCCCCACACTTAAGCTTTGCTTGTCCTCAAGCAATTCCAAACTTCAAAACTCAATTTACCTTGGTACATATGGGAATAACATTACAGTAATCAAAAAGAAGCTAAACCATCATTGAAAATGAAACGAGATGGTTAGGCAGTTTTAATCTTAAATGAAAACTGGAATGTTTGACAATACTTGACTGAAATACAAGCCTTAATAACACGACTAAACACAAAAGAATCGAATCAGTGATATCTCGCCTAACCTACTCCAACTAACTTACTCTTGGGGTTGAATATTTGAATAATCACTCAATGCCAAGTCGTGATGCATAATCTTTTAACCATAGGCTTGTACTAGAATCATTCCTTCATCGCCAAGGCGCAAGCACCCTATAACGTCTATCAGAAGAGGACTTTAAGGGTTGTAATGAACTCTGAGGCTAAACAGGGTATGGAAATTTGGGTAAACAAATGGTGTTAACAAAGAAATAACACAACATTTAACAAAGTTTTCACATATAGTCTAGTCCATAAACAATCCCGTGTCATTAGTTGTCAACGGTCCAAAACCCGAGAAGTTGTCCAGACAATACCCCCAATAGACGATTAAAAACCGACACCATTGTGGTGTATGACCTTATACAACTCAATCAACCAAATCTAACCATGTTGGCTTAAACAAACGCGCCAACCCACAAATAGCAACTTAAGATTATAGCATTCAGATCCTTTCGTTGGTGTAATTGATGTACCAACTTACAAAAATGATTTGACCAAAAGTGAGAAATACCAACTGACAGCCAAATTTTTTTTCTATTTTTTTTTCTATTTTTTTTTCTATTTTTTTTTCTATTTTTTTTTCTATTTTTTTTTCTATTTTTTTTTCTATTTTTTTTCTTTTTCTGTTATTTCAATTCTTTTATTCTTTTTTTTTGTGAGCTACTTTTACTCTAACTAATTGGTATTCTCTTAGATAACATTTGAAACAGTGACAAATCATACACTCATATGCTCAAACGAACGATCCAGACTTTATCCAAACAAATATGGCGAAATCAATCTATTCTCAGTAACCGAGAATATCCCAACCCGACATAAAGGACAACCCCAAACCATCCACTAGCATAGGCAACCAATGACCCACCAGGACTTCGACTATCGGTATGGCTAGAAAAAGTTTATAATTAAGGGTGGATTTAATAACAAAGAACAAAGGTTTTATCCTAAATTTGCCTCTTCTGATAAATAACACGGAACGATCAACCAGGACAAGTTCTAGAATCAACGCAATCACCGGCACACTCATAGCAAATGAAATAATCCGGAAATGAAAAATCAACCTCAAACTTGCACATCATAGTTCAGAGCTCTAGATAGAACCCTTACTCTTGAATAAATCCAAAAGCCTACGAGAGGGACAAATTTACAAGGCTAATAATTCCAAAACCGAAACACCTATCATAACTAGCAATGAATCAATAATCTCACAATTTGGGTGTTTTGGTGCTTTGAGCGTGCTAGTCATATTATTAATCCAGAAGGGATTGCCTAATTAATCAGTCAAAACACATTCCACATATTAAAATTTGTACCAAAGGTGTAGTCAAATTGCTTATTAAGTTCTATAATTAAGTGACAAAAGCAATTAACTACAAGGACAAGCATGCAAAAGTTCAAAATTCCTCAAAAATACCCGACTTTTTCCTATTTACCACCCCCCCCACTTGAGTTGGACAATGCCCTCAATGTCCAATGAACTAAGGCAAACTATGGGAAATAGGGAAAAGTAAACAAAAACAAAATCAAGAACAAGAACAAGAAAAACTTGTCGGGTATGATGTATGTTCCATGCCTGAATATGATGCCAACAAAATATGTCGCTGAACTTACTGCCAGCATATGCATATGACATTCAACTTGCTATCAACATGAACACACAATTAACGAGCAACATAATCTAATAAACCATGCATTCATCCTATCCCTAATTATTCAAATGGAAATGGAAAAATAAAATACGATGTTCCATCACCCCTTAGGGTGGATACAAACCAAACAAATAGAAATAAATAAAAGTACGAAAATAAAAGTGTTCAAATAAATAAGAGTACAAGCCATCATCACCAACAGACGGCAGCAGCATCATCCCATCATATATCACTGAGGAGGGTGAGGGTAACCAGGCATAGGTCCTGTACCAAAAATCGATCCAACTACCTGCTCAGCAAACGATGGTTCTGCCGAACCTGATCCTCCAGCATCTGCACCAGCCTGTGTACCTACAAAAGACCCAAAGCTAACAGGGTTATCGGGCCCCGTTCCCCCAAGATCAATGGAAGGAGCCACCTCATACTGGCGCTCTGGTGGATAGAAGAATCCACCTCCAGCTCTGTGCTCTGGAATGAATATACTAGGAGGGCGGTAGTCGGGAATAGGATCAGGTCGATGGAACTCCTGACCCGTATACCGGGCCTCCCACATGGGCTGATAGCACTGCTGATCGTGCATGACACGCCCCACACCTGAACCAACCCATCTAAAATCACTATTCATCCTCTGCTGGAACTGCTCATGGGAATGCTGAAACTGCTGCTGAGATTCCCACATATTACTAACCAAAGTCCCCAAAGAAGAAAAATCCCATGGACCTGAAGGGGCGACAGAAGAAGATGGCCCCTCAGTAAGTGTAGTGGTGGCACGACGCTTAGTACGTCGTGGGGGCTCTGGTGCATCAGCCATCTCCGCATCATCATCATCACCTACCTCTGCCTCCTCCTCATCATCAGAGGCAGCACCACCAAAATCAATCAACTCAGGAATAACATTCTTATGAGCTAGAGGCTTAATCAATTTCCAACGCTTCAAATCATTCCAAGTGAACGGCTTCATAGGTTTGCAGTTCAAAGCGACTGCATTATCAACACCCTCAAAATACTTCACCATCTTGGAAATAAAATGACCACATACTAACCCCCTATCACGAACTCCTTTGTCCCCATATGTTTGGCCAACACATAGGGAGCACAAGCTTTCCTATAAACATCACCTTCATCAAACAACCTCAATAACCATAAATCCTCCATATATAACTTGTCCGGGTGATTAGTCCTTTGGACAAAGGAATGGACTAACATCTTGTGGAACAAGCGCAAAATAGGTGACTGAAGTGTATTCGCCCCACAAGCTGCGCGCCAAGCGCGACCCCCAGACACCCGGTTGTAGTAGTCTCTAAAATCACCTGCATCCCTATTAAAACCAGAAGTAGTCCTAACAGCAGTGGCTAAGAGACGCTCGAAAGCAGGATCATCCAACATCTCTTGGGTGTACATCCCCGTGCACAACCCAAACTCATCAATAGTGAGGTTTCTATTAACACCCCTACAACGAAAGAAAATGACCTGATCAGCAAACACATCCTTTGCTTTCTCTATGTTCTCAACATAAATAGTCGAATAAACCTCCAAACACCACTCCTTACAAACTATCTCCCGATTCCGAAATATATCAAACCACAAACTAAATTCTTTGGCAACGGGATTACCATCCATATCATTCGAACTACCCATCAAATGCATATACCTACTTATACCCCCACGAGCATTTAACATATCCAACATACTAGATTCCATGTACCTTGGTTCAACTATGTCTTTTTGAAAAATAGTGTCCAACCTGTTGGTATATTCAACCTTCTTCTCGGAGGGAGCTCTAGAGAATCATAACCACGGGTGGGTAGGAATTCCCATAGCAGTGGCTTCAGGAGTAAGACCACTCTCAACAGGTGCAGCAGCCGACGAGCTTCTTGCCTTGCCTCGTCCTGCACAGCTAGAGGAAGCGGGTTCCTACACACACAAGAAACAATTAAAACATTGAAACCCGACATATAAGCATATATATAAGCATAACCATGGCAGGGCTGACACAAATCGAATTGCGGCGCAACTTCCTTAGTTGCGGCGCAACTTAATATCAATCTGTATTTCCGTTGCGGCGCAATAAGGACAGTTGCGGCGCAATGAGGGTGTTTCTGGGTTGGGTTCGAGCAACAGCAGGAGTTATTACACCAAAAATCCACCAAAAATCCTCAGACATAATTCCCAATCTTAATTCAAGGGTTTATCCATCCAATTTATTAAACAAGCGTAATTAAACCCTAATTAATTTAATCACCCAATTCATGAACAAAACATCAATCTTTCTAACAAATTATCCCAACCCACATTGTTCTTCAAACCAAATAATCTCAAATTCGACCTCTAACAAGTAATGAAAGCATAATATCAAGCAAAATCGAATTGAAACAAGAACAAATGGCAAGAATTGAATAACAAACAAATAATGAGATTAGAGGGTGGATCAGACTAACCTTTCCAGTTCGAGTCATGGTGAATGATAATGAAGATTTAAGAGAAGAGTAGAAGAAAAATCAAGAAGAAAAAGGGATTGGATCGGTAGGCAAGAGAGGAAAGGAGGTAGGTGCTCAATTATTTGAGAAAAATAAGTGTGTGTGAATATGAGCCCCAATCCCCTTTTTGTAACTCTGTTGACCCGGTTTGACCCGGGTTGCGGCGCAACCCCACCCGTTGCGGCGCAATGCCTTATTTTTTAATTTAAATATTTTTTTATTTTTTTTTAGATTTTCGATTTTTCTGAAACATGACACGTTGCGGCGCAACTGAAAAACAGAAAGATAGGTTGCGGCGCAACTTGTATAGTTGCGGCGCAACCCAATAGAAGCATTGCGGCGCAATTCACCTCCCCCACACTTACCTTTGTTTTCTTCCTTGAAAACGACTTACCGGAAGGCATGAGAGCGGCTCCTACCTGCAATTCTTATTAAAACACATTACCAATGACAAATAAACAATAATGAAAACAAGAAACACGGGTTTCCTCCCGCGAAGCGCTTAAGTTATTAACGAGTCTTTAGCTCGACTCACAGTCCTTTCTTCATTGATCCATTCCGAAAAATGGAAGCTCGTCAACGACGACTCCCACATTTTCCTCTTCTTCATAATAAAGCTTCAACCTGTGACCATTAACAATAAAAGAAGCTCCATCCGATTTAAACAATTCAACATAACCAGACGGATAGACATGTTTGATCACAAAAGGGCCGGTCCACCTAGAAGTCAACTTGGGTTGCTTGAACTTATACTTGGAAAGGAACAACAAAACTTTATCACCGACTTTAAAATCCTTCTCTCTAATCCTACGATCATGCCAAACCTTAGTCCTCTCTTTGTAGAGCCTAGAATTCTCATAAACATTCAACCTCAACTCATCTAACTCATGTAATTGCAACATTCTCAATTCACTACTTTCAACTAAGTCCATATTGCAATTCCTAAGAGCCCAATAAGCTTTATGCTATATTTCTAAAGGCAAATGACATGTCTTCCCATAAAGCAACCTATAAGGTGTAGTACCAATTGGAGTCTTAAATGCGGTTCTAAAAGCCCATAACGCATCATCCAACTTCTTAGACCAATTTTTAGGATTATCACCAATGGTTTTCTCTAAGATTCGTTTCAAAGCCCTATTAGTATTTTCTACTTGGCCACTCGTTTGCGGGTGATAAGAAGTAGAGAAACGATGATGAACACCATACCTCTTTAACACCTTAGCAAGTTGGTGATTCACGAAATGAGTTCCACGATCACTGATTAAGGCCTTAGGACAACCAAAACGACAAAACAATTGCTTTAAGAATTCAATGACAACTCTTGCATCATTAGTTGGCAAGGCCTTAGCCTCGACCCATTTTGAAACATAATCAACCGCCACTAAAATGTAAAGACACTTATTTGAAGGCGGAAAGGGTCCCATAAAATCAATTCCCCAAACATCAAATACCTCACAAACCTGAATGAAGTTCTGTGGCATCTCATCCTTCTTTGAAATGTTACCTTGACGTTGACAAACTTCACACGTCTCCACTAATGTTTGAGCTTCCTTGAAGATTGAAGGCCAATAAAATCCTGGGTCGAATACCTTCTTACCGGTTACAGATGGTCCATAATGACCACCGGTTGGTCCATAGTGGCATGCATCCAAAATCTTCCGGGTTTCTGCACCGGACACACATCTCCTGATCATGCCATCTGGACACATTCAAAACAAATATGGTTCCTCCCAGAAATAATGCTTAATCTCAGAAAAGAATTTCTTTTTCTGTTGATAAGACATTTCCTTAGGAAGAACACCTGCACATAAATAGTTAGCAATGTCTGCATACCATGGATCCTCCTCCACATCCACCTGCATTAGAAACTCGTCAGGAAAAGCATCATTAATATCATGCTCCTTTAACTCCTCAAGGTGAGGGTTTTCGAGCCTACTTAAGTGGTCGTCTGCCACATTTTCAGCCCCACTTTATCTTTAATCTCAATATCAAATTCTTGTAAAAGTAAGACCCAACGAATTAAACGAGGCTTAGCATCTTGTTTCGAGAACAAGTACTTCAAAGCCGAGTGATCGGTGAACACAATAGTCTTATTCAAAACCAAATAGGGTCTAAACTTATCAAAGGCATAAACCACGGCCAACAATTCTTTCTCGGTCACGGTATAGTTCTGTTGAGTCGGGTTTAAGGTCTTGCTAGCATAGGAAATAGGGCGGAAATGTTTATCCTCCCTTTGGCCTAACACGGCCCCTAAAGCAAAGTCGCTAGCATCACACATTAACTCAAACGGTAATGACCAATTAGGTGGAGACATAATGGGTGCATTGGTCAATTTCTCTTTAAGTAAGTTGAATGCATTTAGACACTCCTTATCAAAATTGAAAGGGACATCCTTTTCTAACAACTTGGTCATTGGCCGGGTAATTTTCGAAAAATCCTTTATAAACCGACGATAGAACCCGGCATGACCCAAAAAGATTCTAATTGATTTGACATTAGTGGGTGGAGGCAATTTAGCTATAACATCAATTTTGGCTTTATCTACCTCTAAACCCGCTTTTGAAACTTTGTGTCCCAACACTATCCCCTCTTTTACCATAAAGTGACACTTTTCGCAATTCAAAACCAAGTGTGCCCTTTCACACCTTTCAAGCATTTTATCAAGACTATTAAGACAATTCTCAAAAGAACTACCAAATACCGAAAAGTCATCCATGAAAACTTCCATGGAAGTTTCGATCATGTCTTGAAATATTGCAAGCATACATCTTTGAAAAGTTCCAGGGGCATTGCAAAGACCAAATGGCATCCTTCTATAGGCATAAGTGCCAAAGGGACAAGTAAAGGTGGTCTTTTCTTGGTCCTTGGGGTCAATGGGTATTTGGAAGTACCCGGAGAACCCATCCAAAAAGCAAAAATACTCGTTACCGGTGAGCCATTCGAGCATTTGATCAATAAAGGGCAAGGGAAAATGGTCTTTGCGGGTAGCATCATTTAATCTCCGATAATCTATACATACCTTCCACCCCGTGACAGTCCTTGTGGGAACCAATTCATTTTTATCATTCAAAACTACGGTCATCCCACCCTTTTTCGGTACACAATGTACCGGACTTACCCATGAACTATCCGAAATGGGGAATATGATTCCCGCATCAAGCAACTTAATTATCTCTTTTTTAACCACATCTTTCATGTTGGGGTTCAATCGACGTTGCCTTTTCACAACCGGCTTAAAGTTATCAATAAAGTTTATGGTGTTCTTACAAAATTCTGGACTTATACCCGGAATATCGGAAATTTTCCATGCAAAGGCCTTTTTATGGGCCTTGAGGACGGTCATAAGTCTAGATTTCTCATCCTCCAACAATGAGGATGAGATGACAACGGGTAAAAGAGATGTACCTTCCAAATATGCATATTCAAGATGGTCCGAAAGCGGCTTGAGCTCCAAGTCGGTAGGAGGGTTCTCTACCGAGGTTAGCACCCGTGTGCTATCACTAACCGTGATCTCTTCAAAGGTCTCGTTTTCCGGTGGAGTTTCATCAACACTTAATGCCATAATCTCTTGCATCATATCTCCAACCAACTCTTGCTCTTTTTCACTGTAAGCTAGCAATGCTTCACCTTCTTCCATGTCCAAGAAATCCATGAGCTCCTTCTCCAAAGCATCTTCTTCTTCAATCACATCTAACCTGAAACAAGTTTCATCACAAGAGTAAGGGTGCTTTAGTGCTCTATCAACATTGAAAATGACTCGGTCATCACCGACCCCTAAGGAAATTTCCTTAGCCTTAACTCGGATGATAGCATCTGCGGTCATAAGGAATGGTCGGCCAAGAATGAGGGGGACTTTAGCATCCGCCTCCATCTCAAGAATAACAAAATCAACCGAAAATATCATGTGCCCTACTTTAATCTGCAAATTGTCCGCTATCCCCATGGGATATTGGAAAGAACGGTCCGCGAGCCTAATGCTCATGCGGGTAGGGGTCAACTCTCCTAAAGACAACTTCCTATACACAGAATAAGGCATCAAATTGATACTAGCCCCAAGATCGGCCAATGCCTCACACAAATAAGCACCAAAAGAACAAGCAATTAGAAAACTCCCTGGATCTTCCAACTTGGGAGGAATCTGATTCTGAATGATGGCTGAACATTCGGCACTCATAACTGCAGTCTTAGCCTCTTCAAGCTTCTTCTTATCACTGACGAGTTCCTTGAGGAACTTAGCATAATTGGGCATACCTGTAATCAAATCAACTAAAGGAACAGTTATATTAACAGACTGAATAAGATCAACAAATTTCTTAAAATGTTCCTTGACTTTTTCTTTCCTCAACCGTTGAGGAAATGGAATCTTTGGTTGATAAGGCTTCACCGTCGGTTTCTCAGCGGGTTTGGATGGAACGGCCGGTATCGGCATGGCTTGGTTCGGTTCCATCTCAACTTCTTCATCACCCGTTTCTTCATCTTCATTAACCTGCACGAGTGGGGTAGAGTCATCAGGTAAAGGGTTTGCAGAGTCATAAGTCTTACCTGTCCTCGTAGTGATGGCATTCACTTGCTCATTTCGAGCATTGGGAGGGGTGTACTTCTGTCCCGATCCTTGATTATTCTTCCCTTGGTTGTTGAATTGAGGCTTTGGGTTCTGCTGAGTGTTGCTCGGTAGAGTACCGGGCTGCCTATTTGAGTTTCCTAGCCTCTCAATCCTTCCTTCTAAATCCTTAATGGTGGCTTGTTGATTCTTTGCTCCTTGATCCAACTTATGTCCGAGCCCATCCAAGCGAGTAGTCAAAGCGTCCAACACAGAAATCACCTTCTTGGACTCTTCTGCAACATGTTCATTAGTTGCTTTCTGGGCACTAATGAAATCCTTCACTATGTCTCTTAGTTCTGGATCCGAGCCTCGTTGATTGTTGAACCTACTAAACCTGTTACCACCATAACCAGAATTGTTAGTATTAAAAGAAGAAGAAGTAGGGTAAGAACTACCTGATGGCCGGTTTTGATAACCGGTATTTTGGTTGAAATTCCCTTGATTCTGAACGTAAATAACGTCTTGCACTGGTTTATCCGGGCAATCCTCCGTATAATGCAAATCCCCACAATGCTCACAACCGTCAGCTATAACCTTAACATCTCTTTCAAGGTTCTTGAATCTATTATCTTGATTATCAAACCTCTCATTCATTTGCTTCGAGAGAGCCTTGACTTCAGTAACAAGTTTTGAGTCCTCACTACTTTCAACCTTAGCCACGGTGCTTCTACTAGATCTCCTATCTTTGTCCTCATCTCTGGTTGAATACTCCTTTGCCATATCTTCAAGGTTCTTGAATCTATTATCTTGATTATCAAACCTCTCATTCATTTGCTTCGAGAGAGCCTTGACTTCAGTAACAAGTTTTGAGTCCTCACTACTTTCAACCTTAGCCACGGTGCTTCTACTAGATCTCCTATCTCGGTCCTCATCTCTGGTTGAATACTCCTTTGCCATATCTTCAAGGATCTTGTATCCTTCATTCGGGGAAATGTTGTTTAGACTTCCCCCAAATGCATAACCGAGCTCCCTTTTGGTCTTTCTATCCAAGCCATCATAGAAAATCTCAAAACTTTCTTCAGTACCCATACTATGTCCGGGGCAATTCCTGAGCATTTCCTTGAACCGTTTCCATGCATCAACAACATCTTCACCGGATTCTTGAGAAAAACCTCTGATTTTATTTTCTAATTGCCTTTGAGTTCTCACAGAATAAAACTCATCAATAAATCCTTCACGAAGTTCGGCCCAAGTGGTGAATGAGTTATCGGGTAACTCCTTAAACCAAGCAGCTGCATCTCCAATGAGAGTTAGTGGAAATAGTTCCAACTTAACAACCTCAGCTTGCCCTGTTCCATACTGATATAACCTGCAGATCTTCTCAAACCTCTCAAGATGTACGTATGGGTCATTTCTTCGAATCCCATCAGACTTATCCTCTTCAACACTCTTGAGGTGATTCCCTTTCAAAGAAAAATCTACTGAAATAGCCGAAGGGCGAATAGCTGTGCCCCGGTCCGCCGGTATATTTCTTCTTCTCTCCCCGTAAGGACGGGCATTCGGATCTATCGGTTGTTCATCACCCATTCCGTTTCTCCTCGGTTGTTGGTTAATATTAAGGTTAACTCGAGGGAATACAAGTACACTCGGTTCAGGTGTTTGAACTTTATCTTCTGGGTCCGAGTCTTCTCCTGTTTTAAAAATCCAAGCTGCGTCTTCCGAACTATTAACCACTTTCTCTTTCAAGGCTTGGTCTGGTGGAGCTTGATTTGCGGTTTCTAAATCTATTTTGACTAGTGTGGATAGTTCCTGGTTATCTCTTGACACAAGTCTACGTCTGACTTTCCCTGGATTAGACAATGGGCTAAGCAAAGGTCGGCCAGAAGCTCTTGTGTTCATCAACTAACAAGAACCTGCACAATCACCACAAACAAACCGTCAACCGCACCTGTGGTATAAATAAAAGTAAATAAAATACAATCTATCTAGTAAAACAATAACTTTCTCACAAATGAATGTGAAAAAGGATCGAACTACAAAATAAACAACTACTTAAACAAAAGTCCCCGACAGCGGCGCCAAAAACTTGATGTGCAAAATCGAGTTTAAAAATTAAAAACAAGAAATACCCTAAAACTGACTACTACACATTCTCGGGCAGTGGACCCGTTCGTATATAGTATAGCTAAAAGGTAAGTCCAGGATCGAACACAGGGACTAAAGTGAAGTAATTGTTGACATTAAGTAATTCAAGTAAATAGGGGGTTTTGTGACCGAATTGTCACTTTGCAACAAGTAAAAGTAAATAACTTAAATCCGGTATTACCGGGGCAGGGATCATCCTAAAACGATATTTAAAATGTTTTTATGACAATAATTTAAAAAGGCATCCATCTTGATTTCGCTCAACAATAAGCTCAGATTGCACATAAATGAAGTTCAAATCCAAATTAAGTTGATTAAATAACCGAGACTCAAACAAAGCACCAACCTCGTACCCGTCAAGTTAATGACATCATTTGACTCTCTTGCTTAAACTAGTTTCGTTACAAAGACCGGTACCCCAAGACATCTTTTATAACTACCCTAATCAAACAATTGTTTTGGTTATTGAAATAACAATTATACCTATCGATTGTACCCAACCGTTAACACATTCCTCCCTATTATCATGAACGATTATCTACTGTACCCGTCATAGACCCAATCGTTTGTACCCAAACAATCAAAATAAAATATATGAAATCAATAATTACCATTAAAGACACACATAAATCACCAATCAATTCAAGATAAATTATAAAGAAGAAATACGCCAAGATCTCGATATAACGTTAAATGGAATCAACATTGAATTAATAAAATCGTGCAATCTTTACATATTGTCTCACTCCATCAAGATGGATGATGAAGCGATTAGCCACTCATATTAAAATAAGAATAACAAATAAAATATGAAGAATTCATTGTTACCGAATGATAATAATCGAAAGCTACAAACGAAATTGATCCAATCGTGTTTGAAATCCTTAAATATGATGAATAGATGAAAATATCTCTGAAAAAGTCTTCAAAAACGGCTGGGAGAAGAGAAGAAGGGTTTTGGGATGTTTTTGCATGCTATTTATATGTGTAACACCCGTTATTTTAAAAACCTGGATTTCAAAAACTTTTGCCAAACGACGTTTAAAACGTAGCGGAAATAGGATCACTTAAAAACTGCCCCAACCGAAACAGTTGGTACTTTCAATAAATGGTGTTACCAAGTGCATCATCAAAATGATATCAATGAAATCCAATTCATGGCACCAACATAAATGCCATTCATCATTACAAGTATCATAAATGTAAATAAAGTAGCCGAAACATAGGCTAAGGGAAGTCTAAGCATTCAACAATCTATGCTAGTCTTCTTTATTGCATCTGCCCCATCTCACCAAGCTAATCCTTTCCTAGCTCAAACCTGTTTATCCTGAAGGACACAACATTTTCATAAAAGCAAGTGTTAGCTAATCGATTAGCTAAGTAAGATACACACATTTATAAAACGTTCTTCATTTTACTTTCATAAAACTTCGTCATATTTTACTTATCAAAACATAATCACATTACATATCATCCACAGCAATCATAGATCAACCCACACTTCCCTTTTCCCACATTGCATCACATTTCATTTCATATCAACATATACATCATATCATCATATACTCACATCTTAATCAATATCTTATATCATATCAACATAGACTTACCACTTAAACGTAACTTCATATCATATCTTGGCATATCACACATAAACTTGTCACACGTATTCATATTAGCACATGTAGAGTATATACTCCTAATTGTGCCTGTCAACGATACATCATACTTATCACACGTCTCAACATATCTTATTAAATCTCACGTCACATTGTAATCCCACGTCTTAAACTATATGTACAACTTTCTCACATATTCTTATAATCAACTTAATCAACTTATTCTTACATCTTACATATTACGCACTAGCTTTACAACTAGCACGATTTCCCACGTCTTAACTTTTAGAAAAGGCAAAGCCATTTCCATAGTATCCCGTCATGCTTTTAACATTGGTGGTTAGTCACTCCACCCGGAAATACTAGTCCCACGTAACTATGCTGCAAGGAGCCACTCAAGCAACCACGTACGCACTAGCTTGGCATAAACTTGCACGAGTTAAGCTTAACACTTCCCACGTCAATCTCACGTATTTAGCTATACCTTGGTACAACTTATCAATGAGTTATATATATATCTTACAGTGCTTGCTTAATATCCCCGACAACCTATTATACATTAAACATACATTACATGAGTTAAACGGAGCGAAAACAGTAAACTGCAGTTAGTGGGGCGCACCAAAAAGCCAGTGGGTCGCACTGAAGACACTCTGACCCCAAACTGACCCTTAGTGGGTCGCACCACATTCCAGTGGGTCCAATTAACCACCTGGAATAGACTCTAATACATCTAAACAACATAATTCATCATTAAAGTTTGCAACTTGATGTTGCTAGCTAACTCAATTAACGACTTTATTCACGAAAACGTCGATTTTTAACCGAAAACACTTAGATTGATCACCCCCAGCCCTCATGGCTGAATTATATGGACAAAACCTAATTAAAGAACTTAATTAACACCATGAAACCATCAATTGATCCTTGAATCAAATACAACAATGATTCACTCTTTAAGACACCCGAAAAACGTAAAATCGGTAACGTGTTGATCAAAATCTCAATACATCAAGTGGGTTTCCAATTAACCACCTGGAATAGACTCTAATACATCTAAACAACATAATTCATCATTAAAGTTTGCAACTTGATGTTGCTAGCTAACTCAATTAACGACTTTATTCACGAAAACGTCGATTTTTAACCGAAAACACTTAGATTGATCATCCCCAGCCCTCATGGCTGAATTATATGGACAAAACCTAATTAAAGAACTTAATTAACAATCAAAGGATGATATTATACCTGTAGGAAAGATTAACGGATCCAAAACTAGAAGAAACCACCACCGAATCACCCCGAATTTGCTCTAAACTTGAAAGAGGCTCTTAGGGTTTTGTGTGTGAAAGTTTCTAGGGTTAATAATCTGATTATATGGCATTAGGGTCGTGATATATCCCCTATATCTGATGGAACAACTTTCTAAATCTTACATCTAGGCCCTCGCACTTCCTTATAACCCGTTTCGTCACTTAACTGTTCGTTTAACGCATTCGAAAACACTTAACGACGCTTATATCCCATCGGGAACACTAAATGACTTTATTAATCATTATCAACTTTATTTTTCATTACTTTAATCACTTTAACACATATCTCACGTTAATCATTTAATTCACATAAGCACATAAAAAACACATAGTAACTAACGGCATATAACGATAAGTTAACGGTCAACGTTAAAAAGTTTTGGGATGTTACAATTCTCCCCTCCTTAATAGAATTCTGTCCTCAGAATCATTTCACGATATCAACACCTCCATTTCTCTTCTCACTACTTTCCACACACATATAAGTCAACATTTTGCCACATTTCCACCAATTTCTTCCCCCATCACCCTTCATTTCATGTCTTTCATTAGTCAATATGAATACCGTCGAATGAACACGCCCGCATCATGATACATTTATAATTATGTTCCAGACCATAAATATAACTATATCATTCCTCACACGTGTACTTTTAACCATATCCACACATCATAATGTCCAACATTTCCATCACAATCTAGCATAGCATAATTACACTAACTACGAAACACACAATAGACACACATTTCACATACACATATAAACACATACATAATTAGTTAATCTACTAGAGAACTACTTTGTTAGGTACCTCGTCATCACACTCTTCCTCCACGGTAGTCATCTGATATGCACGAGCTTTAGCTTTTTGTGTACCATCTTTCTTTTGAGGACAATCAGCAACCAAATGTCCCATCTCACCACAATTGTAACATCGAATCTTATCTTTGCAACTAGAAGCAACATGTCCCTGCTTACCACACCTATCACATCTTTTAGTTTTCTCCGAACATGGTCCACTATGATGAGCTCTACAAACTGAACACCATTGTCTAGCTTTCCCATGATCATTGACCTCATATGTCGAACCATTCTTCAACTTCTATCCAGAATCTGACGACTCATCGGACCTTCTCTTGAATCCAACCTTCTTGTCATTCACAGTCTTAACATTGGTCTTCTCGGACTTAAAGTCATCATCCAACTTCTTTGATTCCTTAATAGCACCTGCAAGAGTAGCATGTTGCCTACAGATACCTCGATAGCTAGCCGGAATACCATCCACATATGCATGAACCTTATCTTCTTCATTAGGAATCAAGTGCCCAACAAACTTAGTAATAGAATCATCACACACACTTATTACATCTCCAAGTTTTTGTCCACACATGGAACAACATAAGCCGACTTGCAACCAGAACTCCAGCCATTCAACTTTTAATTACCCTTAAACTTATTACCCGAAACCGAGACTTCCTCATCCTTCCTTTTGAACACAAACTTCTTTTCGTCAACTTTTGCATCCACTTTCTCATAGCAAACCTCTACAACTTCCTTTACATACATGAAATCTCATACCTCTTGTCCTTTATGGTCCTTGTCTCTAACCGGTGGGTTGGAGTCAATTCAGAGAATTCCATCTCACATGACACTTGAGCTTCAAGTCCAACTCTTATCATACATAACATACTAAGGCGTAATGGAAAAATTCTTTGACCACACATCGCGCATAAATCAATTGTACATACTTGTCAAATTCTTACCGGAGAATTCACACATTACCTTAGGAGATCGTCTATCGTAGCAACAAGTACATTTATCGACGGAGAAAGCGAGAAAAGTAAAGGAATAAGGCAAACCGACATAATCTTACATAACAACAACAAAATCATATTAAGCCTTAATCCTACTCTCACACTCATCCCAACCCGTCCTAAAGGCATTTCATCATAAGGCTAAAGCATTCACTACTTAAGCCTATCGAGTCCTTATCGGTTTAAGTCCAAAACCTATGGCTTTTGGTCGGTCTTTGGTTCACTTAAACCATTTCTCTGATACCAACTTGTAACACCCGTCATTTTAAAAACCTGGATTTCAAAAACTTTTGCCAAACGGCGTTTAAAACGTAGTGGAAATAGGATCACTTAAAAACTGCCCCAACCGAAACGGTTGGTACTTTCAATAAATGGTGTTACCAAGTGCATCATCAAAATGATATCAATGAAATCCAAGTCATGGCACCAACATAAATGTCATTCATCATTACAAGTATCATAAATGTAAATAAAGTAGCCGAAACATAGGCTAAGGGAAGTCTAAGCATTCAACAATCTATGCTAGTCTTCTTTATTGCATCTACCCCATCTCACCAAGCTAATCCTTTCCTAGCTCAAACCTGCTTATCCTGAAGGACACAACATTTTCATAAAAGCAAGTGTTAGCTAATCGATTAGCTAAGTAAGATACACACATTTATAAAACGTTCTTCATTTTACTTTCATAAAACTTCGTCATATTTTACTTATCAAAACATAATCACATTACATATCATCCACAACAATCATAGATCAACCCACACTTCCCTTTTCCCACATTGCATCACATTTCATTTCATATCAACATATACATCATATCATCATATACTCACATCTTAATCAATATCTTATATCATATCAACATAGACTTACCACTTAAACGTAACTTTATATCATATCTTGGCAGATCACACATAAACTTGTCACACGTATTCATATTAGCACATGTAGAGTATATACTCCTAATTGTGCCTGTCAACGATACATCATACTTATCACACGTCTCAACATATCTTATTAAATCTCACGTCACATTGTAATCCCACGTCTTAAACTATATGTACAACTTTCTCACATATTCTTATAATCAACTTAATCAACTTATTCTTACATCTTACATATTACGCACTAGCTTTACAACTAGCACGATTTCCCACGTCTTAACTTTTAGAAAAGGCAAAGCCATTTCCATAGTATCCCGTCATGCTTTTAACATTGGTGGTTAGTCACTCCACCCGGAAATACTAGTCCCACGTAACTATGCCGCAAGGAGCCACTCAAGCGACCACGTACGCACTAGCTTAGCATAAACTAGCACGGGTTAAGCTTAACACTTCCCACGTCAATCTCACGTATTTAGCTATAGCATTTCCCACGTATTTATATCTTTCTTACTTTTACGCACTAACGCTAAGGCTAGAACGATTTCCCACATTTCACACTTTACTTTAACATTAGGTATATTCATTACCTAACTAATCCCACATCTACTTTAACGTTTAATCCCACTAACGTGCACAACTCATAACATTTTTTACGTGTATCTAGTGAACTAGACATATCATACTTAAGTCCCACATACAAGCCATCACATATCAACATTAAGGCATATCAACAACACATATCTTAAACATATCATGACAACGTAATTATAAGCATCATACTTCATATGCACATATTTACTTCTACTTTAAACATCATCATATCAACATAAATCATTTCAACATGCATACATTCCTACATAACCTCCCACATAACCCGGAAAACCCAACACATATAAGATAATCCGATTAAGAGGTTAATTATAGAAAACTACTTTTGTTGTGCCTCCAGCGTGAGAAAAGTCATGTATCTTACCTTGGTACAACTTATCAATGAGTTATATATATATCTTACAGTGCTTGCTTAATATCCCCGACAACCTATTATACATTAAACATACATTACATGAGTTAAACGGAGCGAAAACAGTAAACTGCAGTTAGTGGGGCGCACCAAAAAACCAGTGGGTCGCACTGAAGACACTCTGACCCCAAACCGACCCTTAGTGGGCCGCACCACATTCCAGTGGGCCTCACTGGCTTCAGATTTACCAAAAACGGGATTTTCTTGTTTCATTCGTTTCGAACTCATCTCAAACCCTTACGACCTGAAACTTTCTAGATCACTTCAAGACATTCTTTAAGACTTAATTAACACCATGAAACCATCAACTGATCCTTGAATCAAATACAACAATGATTCACTCTTTAAGACACCCGAAAAACGTAAAATCGGTAACGTGTTGATCAAAATCTCAATATATCAAGTGGGTTTCCAATTAACCACCTGGAATAGACTCTAATACATCTAAACAACATAATTCATCATTAAAGTTTGCAACTTGATGTTGCTAGCTAACTCAATTAACGACTTTATTCACGAAAACGTCGATTTTTAACCGAAAACACTTAGATTGATCATCCCCAGCCCTCATGGCCGAATTATATGGACAAAACCTAATTAAAGAACTTAATTAACAGTCAAAGGATGATATTATACCTGTAGGAAAGATTAACAGATCCAAAACTAGAAGAAACCACCACCGAATCACCCCGAAATTGCTCTAAACTTGAAGGAGGCTCTTAGGGTTTTGTGTGTGAAAGTTTCTAGGGTTAATAATCTGATTATATGGCATTAGGGTCGTGATATATCCCCTATATCTGCTGGAACAACTTTCTAAATCTTACATCTAGGCCCTCGCACTTCCTTATAACCCGTTTCGTCACTTAACTGTTCGTTTAACGCATTCGAAAACACTTAACGACGCTTATATCCCATCGGAACACTAAATGACTTTATTAATCATTATCAACTTTATTTTTCATTACTTTAATTACTTTAACACATATCTCACGTTAATCATTTAATTCACATAAGCACATACAAAACACATAGTAACTAACGGTCTCTAACGACAAGTTAACGGTCAACGTCAAAAAGTTTTGGGATGTTACAATATGTCTCCCAAAATCTGCCAGAACCGCCCCCAATTGCGGCGCAACTAATGTAGTTGCGGCGCAACTAAGTTTGACTCGTGAGTTGACTTTGACTTTCATTGACCAAGGCTGGCTTGAACTCGAATGCATTGCGGCGCAACTGTGGGAGTTGCGGCGCAACTTTTGCGGCGCAACTTAATCTTCTGCTTTTCGGTTGCGGCGCAACAACTAGTTGCGGCGCAATTGAACGTTGAACTCGCGTTGACCTTTGACCATTGTTGACTCGTGGCTGGCCAGGAATAAAAGGCGTTGCGGCGCAACTAGGATAGTTGCGGCGCGACTTTACTTTCTGTAATTCGGTTGCGGCGCAACAACTAGTTGCGGCGCAATTGAACGTTAACTCGCGTTGACCTTTGACCATTGTTGACTCGTGGCTGGCCAGGAATAAAAGGCGTTGCGGCGCAACTAAGATAGTTGTGGCGCAATTGTCCTTTTGCCAGCTTTGACTTTTGTTGACTTTCTGCAATCTTCATCCAAATGCTTCCGAAATCCTCCGTTAGCACTTACTTCACCTCAACAATGTCGTTTTCTCCAGATTTACGCTTAAATACCTGTCAGTAACCTGAAACACTAACAAATACCATAAACGCACCAAATGTATACAAAAACGACTCATAAACCATGCAAATTCAACTAAATACAATGTGAGAAATGGGTATAAAATACGACACATCAAATCCGGTCACTATATCTATACTACGAATGTCATAAACATTCCATAACTCTCAAATTTTATAAGAAGTTTGACGTGCATTAGCTATACTAGTCATATGCCCGTGCGATGAGGCGGTGCGGTGGTGGTAGCGACGGCGAGGGGTGGTGGTGGCGACGACGACGGGTAGTGGTGGCGGCGGTGTCGGTAGTGGCGCGGTTATTAATATAAAAGTAATTGATATAAAAGGAGGTATTGTAGTTAATTTAAGGGTTGAGGTATTTATGTTGTTAATAATTTCATTAAGGGTATTATAGGTATATTAGATGGAGATAATTAAGTTAGTGAATAAAGGAGATGGGTAATTTGGGTAAATCAAGTTCTTTTTTGAGAAAAGAAAATGCAGGTAGTTAAGATAAGATATATGTTTGAAACATTATTATTTGCTTAAATATAACAGATCGAGTTGGTTGTTATACTTTTATTGCATGTACATTGACTAGAGATTACACAATACACATAATAACAAGAAGTCAATAACTTGATATGAGGCATGTTTTTCCATAACAATATAATATATCAACCTATAAAGTTTTTCACCCGTAGTTATGGCCAGGTGATGAATTTCTCCATGTATCGATATACAGTTAGGAGGCTTGAATCTCCTTAATAAAGGCAAGAGTCGAGTGACAAATTTAGTGATATTCCTTACATGAATAACGAATACAAAAATATAATCATTTTCAAATAATATTTGGTAACAATTCCTTAATAAAAACTTTTATACTATCTATACTTTCTCCTAGCTTCACTCTCACAAGCAATTATATCATTATAAAATTTAGCAAATCTCAAATTATTTGGTATGTAAACAATTCTGTAATAAAAAATTAAATTATAATGGATGAAAATAATTTAGAAAGATGCTTTAAAAGTTAAAAAAAAAATTAGAGGAAACGATCAATAATAAATACGAGTAGTTTGTAAATCGTTTAGGGACCAAAAACACACTGAAGTCCTGGATTCGGACCTTTCTTCCATATTTGGTATTTTACAAGGACCAAATTAGCAACCTTACCAAAATCCCCAATTCGTATCTTCTTCCCCAATTTCTGCCCTAAGCTACAATTTCCTACACAAATTTCATTTTTTTTGCTTCTGGAATTTTATCAGGTTCGTCTATTTTGTTCCTAATTCTTTACATTATATACACACACACACACACACACACACACATATATATATATATATATATATATGCTAAAATTTGAATCCTAGGGTGTACCTACTGCCTTTGAACTGTGGTTTGTCTCTGCAAATTATATACTATATGATCGTATCGTATATATATGTATTGTATATATATTTCTTGTATACTGTAATATATATGTAATTAGTCTCAGGGGCAAAGGTTGCTATAAATTGAGCTAGTTGAAAATAGAATAAGAAATACAAAAAAAATAATTATAATAATCAAAAATTTTTAATGCTAAAATCTGTTTGTCAAAGGTAGTATCTTGATTATAACATAACCGGAACCGGAACTGATCACTGCGAAAGTCGGTTATTGTTCCGTTTTTTTTATATTATATTCGATTGTGAAGATATAGTATCTATTTAAGAGTAACTTATCTTCGAAATGTTTTGCAGGCGAGTTCTGCTTATCTGTCATCTCCATCTGTTTAAATAAATATATCATACTGTTAGATTGTTGGATAAGTTTAGTATAGGAATCGAGAGTTCATGGCTAATAACTATGACGAGCCTCTCCCTCCTGGTGTTCAATGTGTATCAAATTTTTCGCCACAATTAGTCTCTTCGAATCAAACTGCCCAGTATCCTCCTCAGCCGTACCAACATTACGGTTATATGCAACCACCTAATGTGGCCCACACTCCTGGTAACTTCCGTCCACAGTATAGTTCACCTCAACAGGTCCCGTATGCGCCTCCATTAATTGCTCAACAAAGTCATGCTTCGAATGATCAGCAGTATGTGGGAAATTCCAATGATATTGAAACTGCTGCCCAGGATGCTGTTCTGCGTGAACAAGTATGTCCAAATACGCCCCTTTACTTTACCCTTCTTGTTATATGTTTTGATATACGATTTACTGATTCGGGGAAATAATGTTGATTCTATGCTTAGGATATTGCAATGCAGAAAGTTATAGTTGATCAAAGGTATGATATATTTTCTTCGCTATGTAATTATGTTGAAAGAATTGTAGTGTGATGGTATTTAAAATGCTACTTTGTGAACTAGAGAAGCCAGGGCTGCAAGTGGATTGCATGAAGAGATTCGGACATTTTTGCAAGGCGTCATGATCCTAATGCTATAAAGGTGTTTACTGCAGGATTTTAATAGTTATTATCATTATACTATGCAAATAATTCATTAACTTTGCTATTTGAACTTCTTCATATAGGAACATCTACTAAAGATGACAACTGATCATCGTTCTCAGATGGCCTCAAAGCGTGGCAAGCCCGCCTCTTCAGAAGGTTAGTTCTATATTTTGGTTTCTTTAAATGGAGATAGCTATTGAACAGTTACGGGTTGGGATACTGTTTGAGAGGAATATGTGTATGCTATAAACAATCAAACATTAAACAGTTATCCATTATCTGACTAAATTGTTAAATTTAAGCTTACCCACTTTATGGAGTTTGCTTTTGGATCATAATTTTTGGTGCTCTATATGCGAAAATTAACAAAATTGCACCCGATGTTTATCAATCTGTAGGGACATGTTTGGTTTTTATATTTCCTTACAAGTTTAGATTGCTGGCTTAGATATTTGCTAAATTGGTTTTCTGTGTACTGCATGTATGTTTGTTACAGAATTTTGTCAAATATCTTCACTCTTTAGAGCTTATGCTAAGTTTACACAATGCTTGTAGGTAATTTGGAAATTGGAAACGGGTATGGTGTACCTGGTGGAGGTGCTTATTATGGTGCTTCAAGGCCTGGCACTCTTTCATCTGGTAAGCCCATGGTATAAACTAAAGAAATATGCATATTTTTCGTTTTTCATATGTGTACATTCGTTATTGCTTAAGGTTGATTTTAAACACAGGAAGCAATGGCAATGAAAAGCTTGAACCAGGGCAGAGCATTTCTGAACAACCTAAACAAAATCCTAATACGAATGATTTACCAGAGTTCCTCAAGCAAAAGCTGAGAGCCAGGGGAATTCTAAAATACGAGCAAGCCAAGAATGATACCGCTGCATCTGATGATGTAAGTGAATCTCTTTTTTCTTATCTATTTACTTTTCTTTATGTTGACCACTTAGATAATGATCTTTGATTTATCACTATTATATATGCTGTTGATTCTATTCTTCTTCTTATGTTATGTTGTAGAAGTTGTACAATCAAGTTAAGCAATCACCTGAAATCATGGTGCCTTCAACATTACCACCGGGATGGGTGAGTATAAGCGTATAACTACTTTTAATTTTTTTATATGCATCTAATTTGATTATATTTCTAGGTTTCTATCTTATTCAGTTGTGTGACCTTAGAATTGTAATTTACAACCACTATTATTAATAAGAAATTGTGCATACATAATGTCTCAAGCTCCAACTATAATTTATGACTATTATGTAGATCGAATCTAGGGACCCAACAACTGGTTGTGTCTTCTATTACAACGAGAAGTCTGGAAAAAGTCAGTGGGAAAAACCTGTGATGACTTCCTTGAACTCACAGTCACCGTCATCTTCGTTTCTTTTAGATGACTGGCAAGAGGTACTAGACGAGACAAGTGGTATGTAATACACTTTGTCGTTTTAACTCAACTATTCTGTAAATATCATGGACTATTATTCGTTTATTTAAGTATCGTGGTTTGTTATTCATCTAAGCAGGTTGTAAATATTACTACAATTCAAAAACGAATGTATCACAGTGGGAACATCCTGGTTCTTCACAGAAGCCAGCCTTGGGACAAGAAGTCAACCTCTATTCTGGAAATGCTACTAACCCTAAGTTCAGTGACAAGTCATTAGAACAACATAAATGCTCTGGATGTGGTGGTTGGGGAGTAGGCCTTGTACAGTCATGGGGTTATTGCTGTCACTGCACACGGTATATTCAGCTGTCTTTCATTTGTGATTATAACTTTTTACTGCAGCCATATTATCTTCTCACTTTTTGGTTATAATAATAGAACATAACGTTAGGGACTGTGTCTACATCTTTAGGTCGTTTTTGAAATTGTTTCTCAGAACCCTAATGAATAGTCTGATCTTTCATAATATCAAAAAATTGTATGAACTTTTGTAGTTTATACTCGTACTCCAGAAATTATTTATTTCTATAACTACTACAATTTGTTTTGAATCTAGGGTCCTCAACCTTCCAGAACGCCAATACCTTTCTATGATGGCAGCAAGCCAACGTCAAGCGACCAATGATGCAACTAATACCAAGCCAAGGTATCATGCCTTTTTAAAATCCCAACTTATTCATAGGAAATATTCGAATTTAATCCTCACTGACTCTAGTATGTTCATGTATTTACAATGCTTACTATTATATAATCATTGCTAATTACATATTAACTTGTTTGATGTGTAGGTCAAGCATGAAACCCCCGTTAGGAAAAGGAAATAAAAAAGACAGCAAGAAACGTGCTCACGCTGATGATGATGAGTTGGATCCAATGGATCCAAGTTCGTATTCAGATGCTCCACGTGGAGGCTGGTATGATATTATCATATTATATATTTATTTTGATCTCTTATTTATTCAAAACAGTTCCCACGCCTATTGCGTGAAGTAACCCGGATTTTGTGAGATTAGTAGCCTAAGTCATTTAATGATCCATGTTACTCATATACAGGGTAGTTGGCCTGAAAGGAGTACAGCCACGAGCAGCAGATACTACTGCAACGGTATGCTATGTCAAATAAACTACTTCCAATTTCGAGATGATCTTAATATACTTGTATTGTTGAGATTATTATACACATAGGTCAAGGCCAATGCATAGTGCGGCTCTCTATTCGTAATTATGTAGGTCATCTGAATGCTATTGGGTATAGTACATCATATAATACATTAGTGATGATCACTCTAGCTATGGTTTGATCATATTTCAGAAAACCTTTAGAATGACAGCTCATTGAGCTAAAAGTGTATGTGTATAGAAGTCTTTCCTCCAAATGGTCGATATCTGTTTATCTCCTACAGTTGATCAAAATAATTTAGTATACATACTTCAGACAAATTGTTATTATTCCGTCCACACATACAACAGTGTCAGGTATCCCCTCCCCTTGGTGTTCTTTCCGTTTACTTGGCCATTTTGATAAATGATGACACTAAGTAGGTTTAGATCAACAGAGAACTCCTTACCCCACAGTCTGTTGGACCCAACTGGGCCAACTGACCATTTCTCAATGACCAGCGCAGGCAATGATTACCTGTCTTTAGATACCTTCCTATGGAGTTGGAAACAGATTTGAACCCGCGGCCTATCTCTAGCAAAATCCCCCATAGTTGCCCCAAAAAGCATTTGTGGTGGGGGAATGATATCACTCGATTGAAGACTGGTGGTTAACAATAGTTTGTGGCACTTTCAACCATTCGACCCATTTGCACCCTTTTCTATTTAGCATATATTTGTGTTTTACCCGCTGGAGATAAAATATAACCCAATCAACATGTTAACATGTAAATGATTCAAACTTGCTATCTCTAAAGAATGTGATATTAGGATGCAATTTTACGTTTAGAGCTATACTAAAGGTAAAGAGTGCACCGGTTACTGATGAAAATCGTTTCTGAAATGTTGCACATGGCTTCAATCTATGATGTGTGAGGTTCGAACTTCGAATTGACATGTTACATTCTGGCAAATTTCAGGGTCCTCTCTTTCAGCAACGACCTTATCCATCACCTGGTGCAGTTCTAAGGAAAAATGCTGAAATTGCTTCATCGAGGAAGAAACCGGATTCAAACTATTCCCCAATATCCAAAAGAGGAGATGGAAGCGATGGCCTTGGAGATGCTGATTGAAAATATAATCTCTTTCTTGTAAAATTCAAATTTTGTAACTCCATATTGAAAGATATTAGTTTCTAGTTTTCATTTTTTTTTGCCGGTGATCATTTCTGTCATGATCATGTAATCATACATTAGAGGTCTTTTGTAAAGATGTGGCTCGAATGGTTTTAGTCCGAGTTGTTTTCTTTCTGAAGATCATAGGACATAGTTATGGTCATAAATTCAACATGTTTTAAGGAGCATCCGGCTTAAATGGCAGAAAACTGTGCTCCACAGGAACCAAAACTTTGTGAACACAAGTAGTGAAGAGCAAATGTATATTACCTCTGGTAGTTATACTTACCAGTTTGGTCCCAATTGTGCAAGCCATACTGTCACTATAGGCTAGTCATAGTTGCCTAATTTTTTCTATATAAAGAAAATTTTGAACTAAAGGAAATGCGAGCCATACCAAATGGTAACGTGGTCCATACTCAACAAGTCAACAACTATTAAGAGGATTTTGGTGCTCTATTTGAACTTAACGTTCTTGTTTTAAACAAAATTACATTAAATACAATCAGAATTTCCATATGAAAGTAAAAATGAAAAATTAGTAAACGTGTGTTAAATACAATATACTACTTTTTATATATGCCAAAAATATTTTGTATATGGATCAACTCTTCTCAAAAATAGTTAGGGCCATTAGACAACCAAATGGGCCATTCTGGCTCATTACGATATTTTCTGGCCACCTATAATATAACTATCGAAATACACTTAAAAGAAAAAAAAAAAAAAAAAAAAAAAACCCTTTCATCGTTGAAATATATGGGTTTTGCTTGAATTTTGATCAAAAAATTACATTATTACTGACATTATAATTATAATGGCATTAAGAGCACCTGTTACATGTCTTAGTATGGCCTCAACAAAAATAGTTTCTTCAACAAACAGAATAGAATTTTGCATGTTCCCAACAAACAGACCATCTTTTTTTGGTTCTGGAGGTACAATGTTTTCTTTTTTGTCTTTTATTCTCATAGCATAATAAACCAGGAGGTTATATATATATAGTTTTCAGTGTTTCTGTGATTCAATACAATTACCTACTTGAACTACTTCAACAAGTCTACACATGCAGTATCCAAAACTCCTTTACGTCCAGTGGTTTAGATTCTTTTTCGGTCTTTTTTAAAGTAATTTTTTGGTATTAGAGACTTAGTTGATAGAATGATGAAAGATGGCTACTTGGTTAAATCCAAATTCAAAGAAGTTTAGAGACTGAATCATTGCAGAAATAAAGTTTAAGTCGAAAAGATGATCACTAATGGAGAATCATGTTCACTTTACCCGAGCACTAAGTGATACGAGTAGTTTGCTTAATGGAGAATCATGTTCACTTTACCCGAGCACTAAGTGATACGAGTAGTTTGCTATAAAAAAAGAAGTTTGATAACTGTGGACTAAGTGATAGTTTGCAACAAAAGGAGAACACACTGTTAAATGATCAGTATACCTAGTATAATGTACAATTAATGTTGTATATTGAAATAGATGCTTAGTATGATCATTGATCAGTTAGAAGTCTAGAACTATCTTTCTGATTTGTTGTTCATTTCTTCATTTGTTTTGCAGTTGCACCCCTAAAGGTTAGAGGTATACGGCTAGCTCATCCTAGGTCTGTGCGATGTAACAGCATCCAGATGAGTCTTTTAGACCGTGTTTCACGAGTTTTCAAGGTTAGCCAGATATTATGTAATTATTCTAAAAGGATGAGAGAGATGGTTATATTATGTTTATTTCTAGCCGGATATAAATGTGTTGAAATTCGTTCGAAGGGTATCTAAATGCATACAACCTCTTCAATCGGTTATCAAAAAGGATTTGGTTATCCGTTACACTTATAGTAAATTAACAAGATAGCATTAGCAGAGGCAGAGCTAGAGGGGGGAACAGGGTGTCCGATCCCCTCCTACCAATACAACTTATATAATTTTCAGCCCAGAGGTTGAGTCATCAGACTTTTTCAAGTTGGCCCTTCTCAGTCAAGCAACCACCGTTAACATCAAATCCTGGCTACATATATTAAAAATCAGTATGAGCTATGCCAACAGAACCTCATTCTGATCTGTTCAAACCTGAACCCTTTTTGTGCTGTTTTGACCAAACCTGTTTCAACTACTTACCAATCCTTTTTGTGACCTCAAGTTTTTTTATGGTAGGTTTGGCTTTCATGTTTGTTTACCATGCACTACTAATGATTGAATGTATTTTTTTGGCCTGTTACGAGCATAGTCATATGTAGAGGCACTGCTTAGCAGCTTTGAAGACCCAGAAAAGATCTTAGAGCAAGCTGTTTACGACATGAATGAAGAGCTTGCAAAGATGCGCCAAGCTACAGCCCAAGTATGTGTTCTTAGTTTATCTATAGTTTTGGATGAGAAACTAAAAGCAATTCAGAAGATTGGTTTTCGTGTGTCCATTATTTTGTTTCTTTTTCTATTTGGAAGGTTTTTGCGTCTCAAAAGATGATGGAAAAGAAATATGAATCTGCTGAGAAAGCTTCTGAGGAATGGTGAGTGCCTTGAGATCTTTTTCATTAACTGTTATATATAGTGGTGACAAATTGGGTGGGTTGAATAATGGGTCAAAATGGGTTCAGTTGACACAAATCACTTCTTGTTCATGTTTAGAAACTAGGGTCCGACTCCCAATAACTTTCTTCTTGACTAATCTATTAGGTACAAAAGAGCACAATCTGCTCTTCTTAAGGGAGATGAGGATCTTGCACGCGACGCTTTAATGGGACGTAAAAAGTATGCTGTAAGATTTCATTCCATCTATCTTAAGCGAGTTTACATTATAATCAGAATAAAAATGTAAGATTAAGATTGTAGAACTACTCAATGAACTACAATGCCTTGAGGAAAACTTATAGCAAGAAGAGTATATAACACTTTGAATGATCATATACGGCCTTTTGTGGCAAACAAACATCCTTTTTTTGCATCAGGAGAAAAACGTTACCATATCCAAGGATGAGAAGCGTTGGTCAAATAATGACCTGTGTGATTGTTATTTTTTAGCAAAAACGTTTCCACAATAGCCCATAGATCATCGAAGGTTTTTTTTCGCATTCTTGAAAGAAAAAAAGTTGAACGGAGAATTTGATTGTATAATTTGCATTAGTTGTATGTGTCATACAAGAAATTACAATTGGTCTTGGTAGAATTTATTAATCTTTTAATATTGTATGCTATTTAGAAGCAAGTAAAGGTTTACTTTGATTTACTGTCAAAACCAGCATCCGTCTTTACTCAACGAAATAAATCTTCTTCGTAGAGTTTTGACCCTTGTTTTTCTATTCTAAGAAAAGTGTGACTATTTATATTAGTTATGTTATGAATTTAACTTGAAATTGGTCTTCTGAATCATCACTAGACACTTACAACTAAGTTATTTCACAGGACAATGCAGCTTCTCAGAAGACTGAACTTGATAAGCAGAAGGGTGTCACAGAGAATCTCATTAACAATATACGAGTGGGTATTCCTTAATAATACATCTGATACTTGACTCCAAAATGATGTCTACAAGATCTGCTATCTTGGATTTGTATAAATATTGGAAATGGGACTTTTGACCATTTACTTATGAAGGGGTTGATTTGGCTTTTATTATATGGGTCAAATGGGTAAATTCAAAAAATTAGCCAAAAGGGAAATGGGTTGAAAGCTCCCCTGAAGTCTGTGTTTGATGCGTACAACCTCCTAATCGTTTGTATCAAATATTTGGTTTATTATTGTAATAATTTTTATTTGTGATAACGTTTAACCCATTAAAGTTATAATTGAGAAAAAATAGAATATGGACCAAAGTGTGTTTGTCAACCTGGCATGTTTTGACTGTACTATAAAATGACATGTTTTAATCGAAACTCGTTTTGATCATTTACATAACCTGCTTGATCTCTTATCTTGCTAGCTCTAACGAATATTCGTCATTTCCAAATGCATACAACAGTCTTTCACTATTCCAAGTACTTTTACATTGCATTTTTGACTGCATTCTTTCTTTTAACAGCTTCTAGAAAGCAAGATCCAAGAAGCTAAGTCAAATAAGGATACGCTTAAAGCACGTGCACAATCTGCAAAGTTTGTTCACATTCCTTATCTTATCACTATCTGATTCTTTCTGTTTCTTTCTCCTTCGAAGTTGTCAAGATAGTCCATCACATGGAATTAATTTACCCGCTTATATCTCTTATATCTAGGACCACAACAAAGGTAAATGAAATGTTGGCCAATGTTGATACAAGCAGTGCTCTTTCCGCTTTTGCAAGGATGGAGGAAAAAGGTTTTCTCCTCGTTTCCTAATCTTACAACAACATTTTTTGATAGGATTACTAATACCAATTTGCCCATTTCCATTAGTTTACCAGCTTCTCGAAAGCAAGATACCAATTTTAAATCATAAGGTTTTAAGCAGTTGTCATTATCAAAGTGCTTTGTGACATTTTCTACGAGTAATAGTTAAACATATCCTGATTACATTGTTACTACTATTCGCACTATGGCTGGCTTTCGTATTGAGTTTTCTTGGAAGCAATAATTGAAAAGTACCTCATCCTTTTAAAGTTTGATTTTTCATGTAGTCTTGTTAAAGTGTAATTTTTTATTCTGTAATTTTCATTATATGGGCCTATGGGGCATATACACAATATATACGAGAGAACCTGCAGAATCCGTTGTGCATGCACATGCATAAGGCGAAAAAGAATAAGTTGCTTCATGATAGCTAATGACTACTGAGCTTGAAGTATTATTTACTGCTGATATATTAGTATTATTTATACCAGTTTCATATGTTGATCAATTACTAAAATACCCAGTTCTATATAAAGAATTTATTAGCATAAGTGCATAACTGTTTTGATTCCGACTTTGTGTAATTTCTACTGATGTTAGTTAATAGCATGGAGTTCATAGCAGCAGGGCTTGACCGGTGGGTACCTGTGAATGATACTAAAGAAAAGGTACCTGTTATTGCTACCAGTTTCCGTCTTAAACTTCCATATTTTCTTGTTAGTAGCTTATTAGCATGCCAATAAAGTGAACTCGAAACTGATTTATTAAATCCAAAACACACATTTTTAATGCTTTGCATACATATCAGAAGTGGCAAAATGGGCGGGTTGGGTGATGAGTCAAAAGGGGTATTTTACTGCTGGTCGATGTAGGTTTGGGTCAGGTAGTCAACCGGCAATTGCTCTTGTGTCATTGTTTTGTTTATTTCTATAAAAAATGGTTATCTTAAGTGGAGATGAAAACATGTTTGATTGGGTTGGGTCAAACCCATAAGGCCATAATTACTTTTTGTCCAATCTTTTTCTTGAATTATATAAATAGTAATGGTATCTATCGGTCTTAAGGGGACACTTGTTGAGCTCAAACCCAATATACCCGATACCGGAAGATATAAGACATAAAATCCATATATCTACGCTTATGGGCTACTCCTTCTATCACTCATTGGTTTATAGTGGAACATGATACAAATTGTATGTTGTGTGTTGTTAATGAGTTAAGTATTGATCTTTTTTATACATATAACCTATGTTGTTTTAAACTGGGCTCAAAGTAATCAAGTAATAAAAGATATGAGTAAAATCTAAATTTGGCTGGCTGGGAGCCTTTTTGCAGTGTATTCTGAAATTATTTTATAGTCGGTTCGCTAATTGTTTATATAACTTTGCATTATATATTTTTTTTCCCCTTCTAAACCGCCTTTCCTCGTGTGCATTTTGTTGTCTGCAATGCAGGAAAGCGCGGATATTGATGAAGATCTTGCAAGCTTAAAGAAGGAACTATTTGAAACAACAAAGATATCCTCTTGAACCATTTTTTCTCAAAACACATAGAAAAAGGTCCATGATTTCGATTGGTTGTATGCACTATGATAAGCAAAATCATTTGCAAATGACATTATAAACCAATATACTCGTCATTATAGAATGAAATGTACTAATAATTTTCATGATACCGATACTAACTCTTGGTTGGAACAGAAAGGAGAACTTCCGCCAGGGAGAACAACGGTTTCTAACTCAAAAGAAGCACATCCATTTCCAGATCCTGAAGTCGAGAAAGAGTTAATTGACTCAAGAGAAAGAACCAAAGACTTCTAGAGATTAATATATGCAACCACGTACATTTATACAATCAAAGACTAGGATTTCATTTCATCATGTTACAGAAAGTTGATTTATTTTTCTTTCTGAAAATTTTGTTAAAAAAATTTGCCATGAAAAGTGGGGATGTGTGTTCGTTTTCTTAAATTGTACTCGGTATATATTGCATTATATATGTATGTTACATACTGTCATGTGATTGGATGCCATTTTTTTTTAAACGGTTAGAATTTAATGATTCGAACGCCAGCAGTGACATCCAAGGTGGGCAGTATGTTAGAAGTTGGAACTCGCGCACTCCTACAGAACAAGAGTGATAATACGTATGCCCACACGCTTAAGAGGTTAATGCCCAAAAAGGTTTACAAATCCAATTATGCTATTCATTACGTGTGATTATCCTTTTGACAAAGTGTGTGTTGCTCTCTTGGTACTTGGAAAAATAATTTCTATTCGTAAAGATAAACATTCATAGTTCTCGTCTTTTCATGAAGACAACTAGCTTTTGGAATCACAAATGGTTGGTATATATTGCATTCTCGAAAAGAAATATATACCCGAGGCTATACAACCAATAAAACTCGGTTAGGGAGTCTTGAGTCGATTAAATTGTTTGTAATTCCAGGAACCGTAAGACTGTCTAATAGAACCTGTCGTTGATTACCTCGTCGTCACCCGTAAGACCATATGGTAAAATGTCTTTGGTTGTCTTTGATTACCTCGGCGTCACTTATCAGATGTCACATTATATCCTTAAACCCTTACAAATTCTTTACATATCTTTACATTTTTTACTATCACCATTCGTTATTTACATACGAACATCATGACATGCCCAGACATTTGTGCAGTTTTTGAGTAAATTTTTGTCCTGTTTATCATATATTTTTCAAAAAATGATAAAATTGTGTATCAAACATTTAACTTTCTTAGATTTTTTCACATTTTCTTCCAATGATGATGGTAAATAAAAAACTCTAGGTTTTGGTCAAAGAAGATGGTGAAATGTATTTAAAATGACTTGCTCATAAAGAGAGTTAGCGACAGGGACGAAATGATTTAACGGAATTCAGACCACCGAAGAAAACTCAAAGTTGATGGCTGGGTGACAAACCGTTTTCTGAAAAACTGAAGGGACGAAATTTGCATTTAACTCATTTTTGAATGCTATTCTTGTCTCTTTTTTTTTTTGTTTTTTAATTCTTTTTTAATAATCTGGATAGAGAATATAAAAGGAAAGAAAATGTGCCACCATGGCTGGTGGCTCCTCATCTCACCACCACAAATCATACGAAAATCCACCCCCCATTCAACACAAGCAAACAAAAAAATTAAATTAAATTTAAAAAGGAAAACCCCTTCCTTTTTGTCAATCAATTTTCTTCTCCCCCTTCTGTGTATATAATATTTGTCCCACTTATTATTATTATCTGCAATTAAAGATTCTTTTCTTCTCATATATATATTGCAAAAATATAGCTGGGTTTTACTTAGTTAAAAAATTTAAAAAAATTAAAAAATGGCGTTAATTAGAGCACCTATTAATGGAGGATTTAGTATGGCTTCAACAACAACGCCACCTTCATCTTCTAATAAAATTGGTGTTTCCAAGTTTCCAACTTACTCTACTTCATTTCTTGGTTCTGGAGGTATATATATATAATTTTATATTATTTATATGTATATATGTATGTATTATATATTAGTTTGTGTTGTGGTTATGAAATTTATATTGAGGGTTGTTGATGTTATAACATATAGATGTACATTTCCAATATACTAGTGTTGTGCTAGTTAATTGTCTCTAGAGTATGTAGAATTCATATACCATGATGACCGTAAAAATGCTTGCTTTTTTTGTTATTATCATTAGTTGTTGAGGATTTCGTTTAGCGTTAGATTTGTGGAATGGAAATTTGATGTAGACGGTTGATTAAAATTGGAGATTGGCATAGAGTTTTATGTTTATTTATTCAAAACTTAATCTAATGATGATAAATATCAAAGAAATGAAGTGACAAAATGTCATTGCAGTATGAATTCAATAAGTGCATATAATCTAAAGCAGTTTTGTGGGCACTATGTTGATATACTTCAATAAAGTAACCTTCTTGAATCAGTAAATCACACGGTGAATGCACAAATGCAGAGAACATGAGCTTTATATATATAATACAATAGAAGGTTCATCTGACAGATTTTTGTTTAAAAAAATCATGTAATTGGTTGATTAAAGGTAGAGTATCATGTTTATTAATTTCGTACTCGCTTCTCCCACTTAGATTGTTTTGACCCCTGATACTTTAAAGATCGTTATCACTTCACCCAAATGCTTATTATTGCAACTTTTAAGAGGTAATAATCAGGTATTAAGCACATTCAACCCCCCCCCCAAAAAAAAAAAAAAAAAAAAAAACCTTGTAAATGGAATGTTTTTTGTTTGTTTAAAGTTATTGTAATGACAAATTTGCCTATCATGCATCTTTGTAACCTCACCACCTCCCCCTGTTCTTGCTCTTTATTAATTTATCAGGATTGGTATGACCAATAGTCTGGTTTCTGATTATTTTTTGTTTTTACCCATTTCTCTTGAAGTTGGAGCCCTAAAGGTTAGAGGAATACGGCTATCTCATCCCAATACTACAAGATGTAACAGCATCCGGTCTAATCTGTTTGACCGTTTTTCACGTGTTGTCAAGGTTATTGGGATATTATGTCATATGTATTTTGGGTCCTTATAGCAGTCCATATGCTCGGCTATATATCTAATTATTTTGTTTTGATTTGTTATAAGAATAGTCGTATGCAAATGCACTCATTAGTACCTTTGAAGACCCGGAAAAGATTTTAGAGCAAGCTGTTACGGAAATGAATGATGATCTAGTGAAGATGCGTCAAGCTACAGCACAAGTATGCATTCTTGTTCTAAGCTATACTTTTGGACGTGAATCCTAAATCATTTCACAATTACAAACAATATAAGAAAAATAATATAACTATTATGGCTGACTTCTTCTTTATGAAGGTTTTGGCATCTCAAAAGCGGTTGGAGAACAAATATAAAGCTGCCGAGCAAGCTTCTGATGATTGGTGAGTGTCTTAAACTTTTTGGGCATTGAATTGTTGCTGTTTGAAGTTGTATGATTGCAAAAGTTGTTTCCTAAATTCTGTTTATTAAGAAAGGGAACGGGTTATGGAGGATTTGATGACATAAATAAAAGATTCTCAAATTGGGGAACGGGTTAGTCAGTAATTTTATAGTTCATTCTTTGATAGTCATCTTGATTAACCAACTTCTAAATAATAGATAAGCATCACCTTTTTATTGAAAGTTAAAACATTAAATGTTGATTATTGTGACTTCAAATTATAATAATCAGATAGTCAATCCTATGATGTAAATTCAGAATAAATGAGGGGGACCATGTCCGATAATGATCTCATCTAATTCCGTAGGTACAAAAGAGCACAGCTTGCTCTTGGTAAGGGAGACGAGGATCTTGCACGTGAAGCGTTAAAGAGACGTAAATCTTATGCTGTAAGATTTCATTTTATTTTTTGGAAAAAATGTCTTAGAGCTATAAAATGAAATACTTTGATATCATTGTGAAAATATCCGTACCATTATGAAGATGAAAATGGACTCCCAAGATGTGATATCTCCATGTATATTGAGGAGCGACCTCCATAGTCCATTCGGTATGCATATAACTTGAGAAATGCTGGTAGTGTAAATATATGTAAAAATAAAATGTTGCAACTGAACTGCTTCCTTCAAGGAAAAAATGTTATGATAATGGCATAATGCAAACCTTGGTTAATAATCTTAAATCCGCAAACTATGTTATGGGTTGTGTGACCTGATACATAATACAACATGAAAATCAAATAAGAATTGCTATGTTCTTGGTTAATAATGTTAAATCTGCACTTCACTATATCCGTTACATCTTGAATTTCATTTCCTCTAGTTGTTCTGAATTAATTCCAAATTCTGTTAGAAACGAGTAAACCTAACCTTCGAAAACATTCTGTTATTCCTTTTATCTTTTCAATGATCGGACATGGGTAAACCTGCAAATATGTGAGTCGTTTGCTTGTTAAATTTTGTGCATACTGCATAATGAAGCACATAAGTGGTATGGAGGAAATAATCGAGTAATATACGCCTTTGTTACACATCAACTAAAAAAGGAAGACAAATGTCATATTATCAGTAGTGATGAGTCAGGTATCTTAGTGGCCATAGACAAATGCCTTTCATATATTCTAAATACATGTAAATGTTTGTTATTGAAGCACGCATTTGTTTATACTCAACAAAGTAATCTCCTTTCATGCAAAGGAACTTCATTTTTAACTTTTAATTTTTCATATAGTTTAAAAGTATTGTTCGACTCTTTTTCATATATCCAAAATACCCTGCAACTTCGATAAGCACAAAGTAATGATATCTTGTCTGTGTAAATCAGTTAATCATTCTATCCATTTTGATGATTATAATGGGCACATAGCTAATGTAGCTAGAAAACTCTTTTAAGAGGAAATATTGAACATTTCCTGGCAACCCATTGTCCATTGCAATTTCTATGTGAACGTGTACCAAATGTGTATGTATCTTTTAGGACTCACCTAAATTATTCAACAGGACAATGCAGCTTCTTTGAGGACTCAACTTGATCAACAGAAAGGTGTTGTAGAGAATCTTGTCAACAATACACGGGTGGGTATTACTTATACAGCTTTTATTTCTATTCCTGCCTTTAAATAAAGTTTTAAAGATCTGCATTCTTTCTTTGTACTAGAGGTGGCAATTAACAATCTGTTAATGAATAATTGGATAGTGCTTTTTTTGGCAAGTCAAGAGATAGAATTTTAAAAAGGTTAGCTAATATGGTAACAGATTTTGGCCCTAAAGTGTCTTTAAAAAGGTTAGCTAATATGGTAACAGATTTTGGCCCTAAAGTGTCTTTAAAAATTCTGTTGTAATCATCATTGTAATGGTATACGTTTTCTTAATCGTATTGAACACATTTTGTGGCCTCACCTGACCCTTTTTGTCTCATACAAAAATCTTCTTTATTTTGATCTGTTACCCAACCCACTCTATTTGCCACCTCTGTATTGTACAAATATCATATTTAAATGCTTGCATATTGTTGAATACATTTATATTGTTGTTTGAGGGCCTCCCTTTTCCTTAAAGCTTCTGGAAAGCAAGATACAAGAAGCTAAGTCAAAGAAAGATACTCTAAAAGCACGTGCACAATCTGCAAAGTATGTTCTTAACCCCTATGTTATTGTTTTTTATATGTTATCTTATGCTTTTTGATCATGGGAAGATAGCCCACTCCTTGGAATTAATGTACACTTTATGAACCAGGACCGCAACAAAAGTGAGTGAAATGTTGGGGAATGTCAATACCAGCAGTGCTCTTTCAGCATTTGAGAAGATGGAAGAAAAAGGTTTCCCCAGTGTCTTCTGATATTAAAAGAAAATTCTGTTGCGTTACGCTTAAAATATTTGATGTTCCATCTCTAACACGTTAAATGAGTAAATGGGTTAATCAAAAAGGGGCTGGGCAGGTTTAAAGTAATCTGAAATGCAATCAAATGCATAAAACCGTCGAAAGCACTTTATTTTGAAGAAAAAACTGATTAGTGCAGTAATGGATTTGTAATCATATTTAGCACCTTTGTTATTTATAGAGTTCACAAAGGAAGAATAAATAATTTGTTACCGGATAGCTAAGCTGGCCCATCCATTTTATTAGAAGTTTAGCGGGATAATTCCCATTACCCAAAATAAGTTAACCCATCCTGGTTTGACCAGTACTGAAAAAGTAACGTTTTTGCTTCTTACCTGACCCACCCAACCTGCCTTTCTACCTACACCTCATTTTGGTTTACAGGCTTCCTTTTTTGAAAAAATATATTTTTGGTTAAAATTTTTGAAGGTGTATGTGGCATTTTACTAGTAATCGAACATTAATGGATTACATTTATAGAGTACTATTGCTCTAAGGCTTTCCTGTGGAACATATTGGAAGCACTGCCTGAAAAGTACTCTCATAGTTATACGTTTTATTTGGCAATTAGTTTGCAGAAGTGCTAGTTACTAACAAATCTTTAACTACCCTTAAATATTGATTCTCGTGCAGGCCTCGACATAATTATTGCAGTATACGGATATTAATCTTATTTGGTTTACAAATTCAAGTATTGATAATATCCAGTTTTAAATAAAGATGAATGATTGCATTATTGTTGTAATCTTAACTTTGTTTTATGTTATCTGGTGATAGTTATGACAATGGAGTCCCAAGCAGATGCCCTTAATCAGCTAACAACTGATGATCTTGAAGGAAAGGTACGCGCTTCTCATGACCACATTTTTTCTTGAATTGCATATTTTCATTCCTCAATGCAGCTATCTAACCTCTTAAAAATATACACCTACAGATTCATTTACTCCAAAGCATACCTTTTTTCCCTATGTCTTTGGCATCAGGGGCTCAGGGCAGTTTGCATTTGGGCACATAGCTATATGCTGTCTAAAATTGGGTTTTAAGTGACAAGTAACCAAAGATGGGAAAAAGTTTTAATTTGGGCTTTAAGATTTCTTGAATTGGTTTTGATTGCTTTTCTAACGTGTCTTCCGAGTTCCGATTACCAATGTTTAATAGGGTTTTGCATGATTATCACTTCTCTTTTGCAATATTTAGTAAAGTGAAGTGATTTGGGGGGCCTACATCCAACCCCTTGTACAGAGATATGTATTAGTGATTTTTGATGGAACAAAAAACGATGTGCTTTGTGCAGTTTGCTATGCTGGAAAGCTCATCTGTTGATGATGATCTTGCAAGTTTGAAGAAGGAGCTATCTGGAACCACAAAGGTAATCTGGTCACTTCTTTTACCTCAAACCCCAAAACACATGCATCAGTTTCCACTATATATACATGGTTTACAACTTCACACTACCATGATTAAGAGTAATAGTTTGGAGATTCACTCCAAAATAACATGAAGGTAAAATTAAGAATAACGTCCATCATTATCTCTAAGATATTAATATTATTTTTGTAAAGGCATCTTGAATTTGGTAATTATACCTAACAGATATTATGAAGTGAGTATAGTATCAAGTCTGACCAAAATCACCAAAGATATATTAAAGGGCAATCCCTCAAAAGGGGTGGCTTTTTTTAACCCATTTACTTCCTTATTGCCTTTTATTAATGTCGTTCCATAGAGGCGGCCATTTCAGCCACTTTACTTATGAGTTATGACTAAGTTGATATAGGTATGTTTCATCTTTGACTGGTCAAATGGGTTATACAAAAAGTTTAGGCAAAGGTGAAAACGGTAAAAATGGGTTAAATAACTTGCCTGGGGTGAAAAAATATTTAATGCATTTGATCTATTACTTATACATTAAATTGTTATTAGTATAATACTATAATATGGACAGTTAAATGACGAACCCACCCACATGCTTTTTGACCTACATATAAAAGATCAACTGTTTTTAACCCGTTACCCAATCCAACCCGTCACGCCTTCTCTAATATGGCATCATACACTAAACAAGAAGTGAAAGCTGGGGAGTTGACACATGGTGAAGTGTGAGACAGGCATTTTTGGGATTTGGTATGTAGTCATGTGCAGTGTATGCTTCTTTTACTTTCATGTTTTTTATTAACTCTTATGTGAAACAGAAAGGAGATCTTCCACCAGGTAGATCCACAACTTCCAACTCAAAAGCAGCCTACCCATTTCCTGATCTGGAAGTTGAGAAAGAGCTAAATGAGTTAAGGCAAAGAACCAGGGACCTCTAGAGATTCTTTCCCTTTGCAGCAGATGTAAAGAATCAAACATTAGGTGTTACAGAGTTCATATTTTCTTTTTGAAAATTGGATATGGGAAGATTGTGCATACGATTTACTGAGAAAATTGCTATAAAATTAGTAATTTACCGTTAGTTTACTTTTAATAAGTTCTAATTTTCTCCTACTGTCGATTTTCTCATCCAAAATTTGGAATTGACATTACAGTCTCATTATCATTACATGAGAAGTAATGTTTGTATGATGACACTGTTTATATGAGTTTTTCCTGAGTTTGTAGAATTTTATATCTTTAGATGAATATCTTTAGGTGAATAATATTGGAATCTGAACTGTATCTATTAATGTACTAAACATGATTTGTTAAAAAGGGAGGATGAAGAAGTAATTGTATTTTGGGTGTGTTTGACATTGGAGCGGTTTTTGGTATTTGACACTTGAATTTTGATGTTACGTCGTTTTAGATTGAAACTTTAAGATTGCCAGGGTCTGTCCAGTAGTAGAAAACTGTTTTATTATTTCTAGAAAAACCTTTGAAAACGTGTTTAGTTGTAAACAAGTAAAACAATCACTTGGTAGAAACCAAAATATATTGTAAATCAGGGATTTAACAAACCAAAAAAGTAAGATTTTTCTAATGTGATAACAAAATTCACAAAAGTTAGTGTTGAATTGCCTTCAAATGAGTAAGACTTTTTAGAAATTATTAACAAGATGTCATTTGAAGAAAAGGAAACATAATTCAAGGGGAAAAAATGGAAACTAAAATTGAAATGGTAATTGAACATAGAGAGAGTGTTTTGAAGAAAAGAAAAAAAAAAAAAAAGTTAGCGCACCGTTTATTATTCATACATAGCCCCACTATTCCATAATGTAGTAGGTGGAATTGTGATTTTCCTTTCAAAAGAAAAAAAAAAGGTTTTTTAGTTTTGGTTTTTTAATTTTCGTTTTTTACTTTTACTTTTGTAAGTTTGTTTACAGGTTTTTTTTTTTTTGTCTACCCAAGAATGCATAATTCTATAAATTTAGATATTAAAGAATTTATCATTCATATAAATCATTAGTTACCTACAAAATTTAGTTTGCAATTTATATTGTTTATGTATTTGCACATAAATCTTATTTATTTATAAAATTGCTTACACTTGGTAATGTAATTACCCAATGATGTGCTTTGGTAATTTTCATCAAAGAACTTATAACTTAATATCTAAGTTGGAAAGCTTTATATTACTTCGTCTTAAAACCCAACAGTTATTTGTAATAGAAATTGTGGGTAGATTAACTAATGTTCACAGTCTACTTACGATATGTTCGCCCCGTTGAAAAGCGTGGATAAAATTACTAGTTATTACTATCAATGAAAAAAAAGGTTATTTATAATTGCCGCTTGAATTTTATTTTGTTTGAAGTTATATAATTGATTAAATATTGGAGAAAATGGGGCAATATTAACAAAGAGTATATATTGGTAGTGATATAGATTTTTATTTGCATAAGAGAAAGAAATTTTTATTTGCATAAGAGAAAGAACACATATGACATATCCATACATCTATGCAATAAAGTAATACAAAATGCAACAAAAGATGTAAAGCTAAAAAGTTATTTAAACTTGTACCTTATGCATAAGTTTTGGTAAAAAGCATATTGGTTTTTATAATGTATATAATTTGAAAAAGAATTTCCACTCTGAAAAATGAGTTTTCAAACTAATAATTGAAATTTGGAAATCAATGCTATATTGCTATATATTTTCAATGAAAACTATTGTAGGAAATATAGGTGGCAAAATACACGGGTCGGATCAGATTGGGTAACGGGCTAAAACGGGGTTGAAATAGGTTCGGATCAAAATAAGCTACTTTTGAAAAAGATTAATTTGGGTTCAGGTCAAAATGGGTTGGATGGATTTGAGTTCGTGATATGTCGTATTTTATACTCATTTCCCACTAAGTATTTAGTCGCTTTTGCATAGTTTGTGAGTCGTTTTCGTATACATTTGGTGCGTTTATGGTATTTGTTAGTGTTTCAGGCTACTGACAGGTACTTGAGCGTAATTCTGGAGAAAACGATATTCTTAAGGTGGAATAAGTGCTAACGATGATTTTCGAGGCATTTGGATGAAGAATGAAGCTGGTCAATGAAAGTCAAACTGGAAAAGATTCTCATTGCGCCGCAACTAGCCATTGCGCCGCAACAAAAGAACAGAAAGATAAGTTGCGCCGCAACTTGACTAGTTGCACCGCAACACCTTCATAACCCAGCCAGCCTCGGTCAATGGAAGTCAAAGTCAAATAGCGGTCAAAGGTCTATTGCGCCGCAACTACCCTAGTTGCGCCACAATAGGTGCCGATTCTGGAATAGTTTTTAAGAAACTACTTAAGGCTTGCAAAAACATTCTTTAACCTATCTTTTACACTCCCAGCCGTTTTCAAGAGCTTTTTGAAGGGTTTTTCATCTGAAGAATCATCTTTGAAGATCAAGAACACGATTGGATTATTTTCATCATTCCGTATTCGATTTTTAGTCATTCTTGGAACGATTTCAACATTCGGTACAATATGTCTTCATATATTATTGTTTGTTTTTATCTTTTCATTATGAGAGGCTAAATCTCTCAGCGCCTACTTGGATAGTGAACATGTCATAGGGTTGTTTGATGTTACTTGCAATTGTTGAACAAGATTTCCATGTTTAATCGAAGATCCGCATTTATTTGAGTTTAGATATTGTTTTTATCTTTTATATTAATTGATTGATGATTGTAATTAGAAGTTCGAGAGAAATCTATGTCGTTGTCAATTGGTTTATGAAACGGTTAATCGGTCTTTAATTAACCTAAAGTCGTTGGAGTTCGAGAGAAACTAACGATAAAGATTTGAACAATTAAATTCATTTTGAGTGTGTAAACGTCTATGATAGAGAGATCTGATTAGGCGAATAAGCAGTTCGAGAGAAAGTTTTTTAAAATTTAATCATGAAATCAACTTAAGTGATTAATGCTTGATTGTTGGGAGTAGAAATTATTCGCGAGAGCGATAACTATATTTTGAGCAATTAAAGATTTGAGTATAACGAGAGTTCATCTTGATTACCTTTTTAAGTCGTTCAACAATGCAAGTGATGTTTAGACCCTATGATTGACATTAAGCTAATCCAAGTAGGTGTCCCTTTTTATATTATTGTCATAAAATCATTTTTACTTTCGTCTTCCGACGAACCCTGCCCCGGTAACACCGGATTTAATTTATTTACTTTTACCTTTTGCAAAGTGACAACTCGGTCACAAAACCCCCCCTTTTACTTGAATTACTTTATTTGAACAATTACTTACTATAGTCCTTGTGATCGACCTCGGATTTACCGAATTTACTATACTGCATGCGATCAGGTTCACTGCCTGTGAGTGTGTTGTAGTCAGTCTTTTGGTAGTTCGTGTTTATAAATTTTATTACTCGATTTCACACATCAAGTTTTTGGCGCCGTTGCCGGGGACTTTTGTTTAGTAGTTGTTTAATTTTGTAGTTCGATCCTTTCTCACATTATTTGTGAGAAAGTTATTGCTTTATTAATTAGATTTCATTTTATTTTCATTTCTATTTCATTTGTACCAGGTGCGGTTGGCGGTTTGCTTGTGGTGATTGTGCAGGTTCTTGCTAGTTGATGAACACAAGAGCTTCTGGCCGACCTTTACTTAGTCCTTTATCTAATCCAGGGAAAGTCAGACGTCGTTTAGTGCAGAAAAACAACCCAGAACCATCCACATCAGACAAAATAGATCCAGAAACCGCAGACCAAGTCCAACAGGACATTTCCTTAGACGAATTCTATATCAAGAAAAGTTCAACATCAGAAGATCAATTAATTGATAGGTTGAAAGAAGCAGGTAGAGTGTTTGGAACAGGAGAAGACTCGGACACCGAAGAAAAAGTTCAAACACCTAAACCGAATAACACTGTATTCCCTCAAATCAATAGAATTCAAATTCAACAACCGAGGGTAAACGGAATGGGTGACGAACAACCGAGAGATGTGAACACCATTCCCTACGGGGAACGAAGAAGAGATATTCCAGCCAACCGAGGCACAGCTATCCGTCCTCCTCAGATTTCGGTAGACTTCTCTTTGAAGGGTAATCATCTCAAGAGCGTCGAGGAGGATAAATTCGACGGGGTTAGAAGAAGTGATCCATATGCCCATCTTGAGAGATTTGAAAAGATTTGCCGATTGTATCAGTATGGGCAAGGGCAAGCTGAAGCTGTGAAACTAGAGCTCTTTCCATTGACTCTTGTTAGAGAGGCATCTGCATGGTTTAAGGAGTTGCCGGATAATTCATTCTCTACTTGGGCTGAACTCAGGGAAGGGTTTATTGATGAGTTTTATTCTGTGAGAACTCAAAGACAGCTGGAGAATCAAATCAGGGCCTTTTCTCAAGACTCAGGTGAAGATGTTGTAGATGCTTGGAAGAGATTCAAGGAGATGCTAAGGAATTGCCCTGGACATAATATGGGTACTGAAGTGATTTTTGAGATTTTCTACGATGGACTGGATAGAAGGTCTAAGAGGGAGCTCGGTTATGCATTTAGGGGTAGTTTGAACAACATTTCCCCGAATGAAGGCTACAAGATTCTTGAAGACATGGCCAAGGAGAATTCGACCCGAGATGAGGACCGAACCAAGAGATCCAGTAGAAACATTGTCGCTAAGGTAGAAAGTACCGAAGATTCGAAGCTTGTTGCTGAGGTTAAGGACCTCTCTAAGCGAATGGATGAGAGGTTTGATGGCCAAGAAAGCAGGTTCAAGAGCCTTGAAAGGGATGTGAAGGTTATGGCTGATGGTTGCGATTATTGTGGGGATTTGCATTACACTGAGGATTGCCCCCATAAACCAACTGAAGATGTTAACTATGTTCAGAACCAGCAACAGGGGAACTTCAACCGCAACACCGGTTATCAAAACCGGCCATCAGGTAGTTCCTATCCTTCTTCTTCTTCTTTTTATACTAACAGTTCTGGTTTTGGTGGTAACGGGTTTAGTAGGTTCAACAATCAACAAGGCTCGGATTCAGAACTAAGAGAGATAGTGAAAGATTTTATTAGTTCCCAGAAAGCAACTAACGAACATGTTGCAGAAGAGTCCAAGAAGGTGAGTTCGGTGTTGGATGCTTTGACTACTCGATTGGATGAAATCGGGCACAAGCTCGATCAAGGGGCAAAGAATCATCAAGCCACAATAAAAGACTTGGAAGGAAGGCTTGAAAGGCTAGGAAATTCTAACAAACAACCCGGTACTTTACCGAGTAATACTCAGCAGAATCCCAAGCCTCAGTCAAGTAACCAAGGGCAGAACAGTCAAGGAACTGGGCAGAAATATACCCCTCCTAATGCAAGAAATGAGCATGTGAATGCAATCACAACGAGGGCAGGTAAAACTTATAATTCTGCAAATCCTTTACCTGATGATTCTACTCCACTTGTGCACGTTAATGAGAATGATGAGACAGTTGATGATGAGATTGAGATGGAGCCGAACACAGCCGTGCAGACACCTGCTGTTCCATCTAGACCAGTTGAGAAACCAACGGTGAAGCCTTATCAACCAAAGATCCCATTTCCTCAACGGTTGAGGAAAGAGAAGATCAAGGAAAATTTCAAGAAGTTTGTTGATTTGATTCAATCGGTTAACATAACGGTTCCTTTAGTTGATCTTATTACAGGGATGCCGAATTATGCTAAGTTTCTCAAAGAACTCATCAGTGATAAAAGGAAGCTTGAGGAAGCGAAGACTGATGTGCTTAGCACCGAGTGTTCAGCAATAATCCAGAATCAGATTCCTCCCAAGTTGGAAGATCCAGGAAGTTTTCTAATTGCTTGCTCTTTTGGTGCATTTTTGTGTGAGGCATTGGCCGATCTTGGGGCCAGTATTAATTTAATGCCTTATTCTGTTTATAGGAAATTGTCCTTAGGTGAGTTGACCCCCACCCGAATGAGCATTAGGCTCGCGGATCGATCTTTCCAATATCCCATGGGGATAGCGGAAAACTTGCAAATTAAGGTGGGCCACATGGTATTCCCGGTCGACTTTGTCATTCTTGAGATGGAAGCGGACGCTAAAGTCCCTCTCATTCTTGGTCGCCCATTCCTTAACACCGCGGATGCTATCATCCGGGTTAAGGCTAAGAAGATTTCCTTAGGGGTCGGTGATGACCGGATTATTTTTAATGCTGATAGAGCACTAAAGCATCCTTACTCTTCTGATGATACTTGTTTCAGGATAGATGTGATTGAAGAAGAAGATGCTTTGGAGACGGAGTTAATGGACTTTTTGGACATGGAAGAGGGAGAAGCGTTGCTTGCTTGTAGTGGAGAAGAGCAAGAGATGGTTGGAGAGATGGTGAGAGAAATAATGGCATTAAGTGTTGACGAAACTCCACCGGAAGATGAAACCTTCGAAGAGATAACGGCTAATGGAAGCACACGGGTGCTAACCTCGCTTGAGAATCCACCTACCGACTTGGAACTCAAGCCTTTGCCGGATCATCTTGAATATGCTTATCTCGAAGGTACATCTCTTTTACCTGTTGTGATCTCATCCTTATTGTTGGAGGATGAGAAATCTAGACTTATGACCGTTCTTAAGGCCCATAAAAAGGCCTTTGCTTGGAAAACTTTTGATATACCGGGTATAAGTCCTGAATTTTGTAAGCACACCATAAATTTCATTGATAATGTTAAACCGGTTATGCAAAGACAACGTAGACTTAACCCAAACATGAAGGAAGTTTTGAAAAAAGAAATAATTAAATTGCTTGATGCGGGAATCATATTCCCCATTTCGGATAGTCCATGGGTAAGTCCGGTGCATTGTGTGCCGAAAAAGGTTGGGATGACCGTTGTTTTGAATGAGAAAAATGAGTTAGTTCCTACTAGAACTGTCACGGGATGGCGGGTGTGTATAGATTATCGGAAGTTAAATGACGCCACCCGTAAAGATCATTTTCCCCCTTGCCTTTTATTGACCAAATGCTCGAACGGCTAGCCAGAAACGAGTATTTTTGCTTCTTGGATGGGTTCTCCGGGTATTTCCAAATACCCATTGACCCTAAGGACCAAGAAAAGACCACATTCACTTGTCCCTTTGGTACTTATGCCTATAGGAGAATGCCTTTTGGTCTTTGCAATGCCCCATGAACCTTTCAAAGATGTATGCTTGCTATTTTTCAGGACATGATCGAAACTTCCATGGAAGTTTTCATGGATGACTTCTCTGTATTTGGTAGTTCTTTTGAAAGTTGTCTTGATAGTCTTGATAAGATGTTGGAAAGGTGTGAAAGGGCACATTTGGTCTTAAATTGGGAAAAATGCCACTTCATGGTGAAGGAAGGGATTGTGTTGGGACACAAAGTTTCTAGGTGGATAGAGCCAAAATAGATGTCATAGCTAAATTGCCACCTCCTACTAATGTTAAATCTGTTAGAAGCTTTTTGGGTCATGTCGGGTTCTATCGTCGGTTTATAAAGGACTTTTCAAAAATCACCCGGCCAATGACCAAGTTATTGGAAAAAGATGTCCCTTTTAACTTTGACAGTGAGTGTCTTCATGCATTCGACTTACTTAAAGACAAATTGACCAATGCCCCTATTATGTCTTCACCCGATTGGTCATTACCTTTTGAGTTGATGTGTGACGCTAGCAACTTTGCTTTAGGGGCCGTTTTAGGCCAAAGGGAGGATAAACATTTCCGTCCCATTTCATATGCTAGAAAGACCCTCAATCCGGCTCAACAAAACTATACTGTCACTGAAAAAGAATTGTTGGCTGTAGTTTATGCTTTTGATAAGTTTCGACCCTACTTGGTTCTTAACAAGACCATTGTTTATACCGACCATTCTGCATTAAGGTATTTGTTCTCAAAACAAGATGCCAAGCCCCGTCTCATCCGTTGGGTCTTGCTTTTGCAAGAATTCGATATTGAGTTCAAGGACAAAAAGGGGGCTGAAAATGTGGCGGCCGATCATTTAAGTAGTCTTGAAAACCCTCACCTTGAGGAGTTGAAAGAGCATGATATTGATGATGCGTTTCCTAATGAGTATTTGATGCAGGTTGATGTTGAGGAAGCACCATGGTATGCAGACATTGCTAATTATCTTTGTGCAGATGTTCTTCCTAAGGAAATGTCATCTCAACAAAAGAAGAAATTCTTTTCTGAGATCAAACATTATTTTTGGGAAGAACCATATTTGTTTAGAATGTGTGCAGATGGGATGATCAGGAGATGTGTGTCCGGTGCAGAGACCCGGAAGATTTTGGATTCATGTCATTATGGTCCTACCGGTGGTCATTATGGACCGTCTGTAACCGGTAAGAAGGTTTTTGATGCAGGATTCTATTGGCCTACCATTTTCAAGGAAGCTAAAACCTTGGTGGAAGTTTGTGATGCTTGTCAGCGCCAAGGTAACATCACTAAAAGAGACGAAATGCCTCAACAGATGGTTCAGGTATGTGAGGTTTTTGATGTTTGGGGATTGATTTTATGGGTCCTTTTCCCCCTTCGAATAAGTTTCTTTATATTTTGGTAGCCGTTGATTATGTGTCCAAGTGAGCCGAGGCTAAAGCCCTTCCGACCAATGATGCCAGAGTAGTGATTGATTTTCTGAAAAAGTTGTTTAGTAGGTTTGGTGTACCAAAGGCCTTAATAAGTGATCGCGGGACTCATTTCGCGAATCACCAGCTTGCTAAGGTTTTACAGAAGTATGGAGTGACCCATAGGTTCTCTACTTCGTATCACCCTCAAACAAGCGACCAAGTGGAAAACACCAACAGGGCCTTGAAACGAATTCTTGAAAAAACTGTGCATGATAACCCCAAGATTTGGGCTAAGAAGCTTGATGACGCCTTGTGAGCGTTTAGAACCGCCTACAAGACGCCGATTGGTACTACTCCTTATAAGCTTCTTTATGGTAAAACTTGTCATCTCCCGGTTGAGATTTAGCACAAAGCCTACTGGGCTTTGCAAAATTGCAATATGGATTTGATCTTAGCAGGTGAGAAGAGATTTTTGCAGCTGCACGAGTTAGATGAGATGAGATTGCAAGCTTATGACAATTCAAAGCTCTACAAGGAACGTACAAAAGCTTGGCATGATAGCAAGATCAAGAGAAAGGAGTTAAAGGCCGGTGACAAAGTGCTCTTGTTTCAATCAAAGTACAAACTCAAGGCACCCAAGCTTAAGTCGAAATGGACGGGACCTTATGTGGTTAAGAAAGGTTATACGTCTGGATATGTGGAGTTGTTTGGCAAAAATGGTGAGAGTTTTATTGTGAATGGACACCGATTGAAGCATTACCATGAAGAGGATGATGAGAATGAGGAGGTGTTCGAAATTGGCTTTTATGCCATCAACAAGTAAAACTCAAAGGACTTGGAGTCGAGCTAAAGACTCGTTAATAAATTAAGCGCTTCGCGGGAGGCAACCCGTGTTTCTTGTTTATCTTGTTTTCAATCATTTTGTTTATTTTTTCATTGGTATTGTGTTTTTAATAAGTTTGCAGGTTGAAGCCACTCTCACGCCTTCCGGTAAGTCGTTTCCATGGTGATTGCAAAGGTAAGTGTGGGGGAATCCTATTGCGCCGCAACTTCGGTTATTGCGCCGCAATGGATTGTTTTTGGTCTTGTTGCGCCGCAACTACATACGTTGCGCCGAAATTTAAGTTTCTGCATTTTGGATTACGCCGCTAGAGGTCGTTGCGCCGCAATGGATTGTTTTTGGTCTTGTTGCGCCGCAACTACATACGTTGCGCAGCAACTTAAGTTTCTGCATTTTGGATTACGCCGCTAGAGGTCGTTGCGCCGCAATGAGTAGTTGCGCCGCAACTCATAGTTGCGCCGCAACTCATACGTTGCGCCGCAACTCAACCTAGTTGTGCCGCAACTAGACGGGTTGCGCCGCAATAAGGGTCAGATCGGGTCAACGATTTTAAACAAAAAGGGGGCTAGGGTTCTTTCTTTCTGTTGAGTCAAGGATTCGCTGACCAGACTTGGTCGCTGACGTGGGTCGTCAGCGAGTCATCAGCGAGTCATCAGCGAGTCATCAGCGAGTCAATGACTCTTGTCAGCGGGCGGTTTAATTTCCCAAGTTGTATGTCAAGGCGGGAAGATTTCAAACCAACAAGAAGACAAAAAGTCACATAGTGGTTCAGCCAACTGAATGTTACCTTATATGGCAAAGGTACAGTTGGGACCAAAACAAGGGTTTCCCTCTTTCATACCCGTTTTGGTATAGAAGACAAAGGCTCCTGGATCAAGTACAAAGAGCCAATTAGAAGTCGACAACCACCATTCTATCACTATCACTGTAAGGCTGTGTTGCCCTAATTCATCCCTTATAAAAGGAAACACAGCCGCATCATTATAGTTGTTCTTGTTAACCAAAAAAGTGTGTATCACTTTATTTGTAATTGTTTAAGTTTTCCTTCTTTTCTAGACTTAGCAATTACATAGTTCATTTGTAGTCTTGTAAGACAAGTTGTAATCTCGACCATGTATTCATCGTTTAATCAATGAGACATATGACTAGACTTGCTTAGACAGTTACACTTGAACTTATTCTTGTTCTTTACTTTCTGTTCTTTACTTTATTGTCTTGTTAAAACTAATTTAAGTGTGCAAATCCTGGACTGTCAATTGGTATCAGAGACAACGTTTCTAAATTATTGAAACAAAGATCCGTTTGCATACTTTTTCTTTCTAAACTTTCTTTTCTAAATCTTCTTTTAAAAACAAGAACATGTCTGCTGTTCCAACCCTAGTGAACACACGTGACTTCGGTTACGTATCTGTCCCTCCAAGATTCGAGCCCGATGACTTTGGGTCTTGGAAGGAAAGAATGTTACTACATATAGTGGGTGTGGAACCCTATCTAATGTCCATTCTGACCATCGGTCCTTATATCCCCACTCTGGTTCAAAGAACACCAGGAGCAACTGTTGATGCTCCTGAGATTGTGATTGACATTGTCAAACCAGAGGTTCAGTGGACTGACGATGAAAGGAGACTTGTTAATCTTGATGCAAGGCTCAAAAACATGATTGTCAGCACTCTTCCCACTGACCTCATGAAAGTGGTCATTAGATATCCCTCTTCAAAAGAAGTTTGGGATAGATTGGTTAGCATGCATGAAGGCTCTGCTGCTACCATTGCCACTAAGAAAATAGACTTAAAAAGAGCCTATGAAAATTTCTTCCATAGGGCTCAAAGAAAAAGAAAGGAAGAGCAGCGAACTCTTAGACTCGATCTTCCACCTGTCTCTGGTGATGCATCTTTAAACACCAGACTACCTCCCAGAAGTGTTTTTGAAGAAGGGAGAGTACTTGAGACACCTGCTGGCATCTTCTTCACAAACTTCCAGAACACTCAATTGTTCTTCCGCCTGGACGAAATTGAGAGAGCTTCAACCGGGTTTCTCATTAATATAAGAAGAAGATGTGCTGAAACCTCTAACAATAGATGGTTCATCAGCAAGGTGGATGAGGAGCTGGCTAAACCTCATCGATTTAACGACCCAGCAGTTCAAACTGCCAAGCAAGAACACGCTTGGGAGTTTGAAGCTGAAAGTTTGTAGATGTCTAATGTAAATGTTGATTGAATCAACTTGTAACTTTTGAAAGTTGATATAAAAAGACATCTTTCCTTCATATCTTCTATGCTTTACAAATATAATCTACTCAGCAAGTCTTCTCAGCGAATAGAGGGAGATTGTTGAGTCAAGGATTCGCTGACCAGACTTGGTCGCTGACGTGGGTCGTCAGCGAGTCATCAGCGAGTCAATGACTCTTGTCAGCGGGCGGTTTAATTTCCCAAGTTGTATGTCAAGGCGGGAAGATTTCAAACCAACAAGAAGACAAGAAGTCACATGGTGGTTCAGCCAACTGAATGTTACCTTATATGGCAAAGGTACAGTTGGGACCAAAACAAGGGTTTCCCTCTTTCATACCCGTTTTGGTATAGAAGACAAAGGCTCCTGGATCAAGTACAAAGAGCCAATTAGAAGTCGACAACCACCATTCTATCACTATCACTGTAAGGCTGTGTTGCCCTAATTCATCCCTTATAAAAGGAAACACAGCCGCATCATTATAGTTGTTCTTGTTAACCAAAAAAGTGTGTATCACTTTATTTGTAATTGTTTAAGTTTTCCTTCTTTTCTAGACTTAGCAATTACATAGTTCATTTGTAGTCTTGTAAGACAAGTTGTAATCTCGACCATGTATTCATCGTTTAATCAATGAGACATATGACTAGACTTGCTTAGACAGTTACACTTGAACTTATTCTTGTTCTTTACTTTCTGTTCTTTACTTTATTGTCTTGTTAAAACTAATTTAAGTGTGCAAATCCTGGACTGTCACTTTCACACTTTCTTTTTCTCAAATAATTGAGCACCCTCCTTCCTCTTACAAATCCCAGCCGACCCACTTTCCTTCTCCTTCTTATTTTCTTTGAATTTTCATCTCTTCTCTCACTAAGTAACACCATGTCACGACAAGGAAAGGTTATTTCTTCCTCTCTTTTTGATTTTAATTTACTAGTTTAATGATGTTCTTGTTAATAAATTCGAATTTATATAGATTTATGCTTAATTTGCTTTTTACTATTCGAATTTGTGATTGAATTTGTTAAGAACAATGACGGTTTGGATAATTTGTTGGATAATTCGATGATTTGTTTCATGGGTATTGTTAATGGTAGGGCTGAGCTTGGGTCGATTTGGGTCGGTTTTGACCCAAAACCGAAACCCAAACCGAATAATTCGGTTTTTCAACTATTGAAACCGAATGGTTCGGTTTTTCAACGGTTCGGTTTCTCGGTTTCTCGGTTTCTCGGTTTGGTTTTGGTTGGTTTTGGTTTTTTTGTTCGGTTTTTCCTTTTTGTTCATGGTGCTGGGCCAAAAGTTGCAGCTAAAGCAACAAGTATTTGGCTACCTACTACCGTATAGCAGAAAAATACTTGCACAGAGGAAGACTAACATCAAAAACTTTAAACAATAAGAGTCCAATTCTTGAAGAATGTAAAATTCATAGTTTCAAGATACAACCCTTCTCAATTTAACAGCTGATACAAGAAATCAAGAACATAGAACACCTCACAAGAAAACCCCAATTTAAAAAATTAGGGTTTATTGCAGCCCTTCAAAAAATGATCCAATTACACACCCATAGTCTTCGTCGAATCCAATCAATTATATAACTAATCTTGGCACTATGATAATGAAGAAACTATATGAATGGTGAATATGGAACACAAGAAGAAAAGACTGGAATACGGTAGAGAGAAGTCAGAAAACTTTACCCAGATTAAAAGAATTTACTTTGACTAACTATATGTAATTTCTTTATTTGCACTTCACTCCTACTTATTTATACACAAACTTCACTTATTTTGAATACATTGTCATCCTGACCCCTTGTAGTTCTAGACTTATTCATATTTGTAACCTGCATAACCTTAAAATACTAACAGAACGTTTAATATGTACATTTCAGCAAGATATAATAGTAAAATTACAATATAGTAAAACATAAATTAAAATGTATATAATTTTGGTTCGGTTCTGTTTCTCCGGTTCGGTTTTGGTATATGAAACTGAAAACCGAACCGACCCTTTCGGTTTTTAGAAAACCAAAACCAAATCCAATGGATTTCTTATTGGTTCGGTTTATCGGTTTGGTTTTGGTCGGTTATTTTCGGTTTTTGGTTTTACGGTTCGGTTTTTGCTCACCCCTAGTAAATGGTAGTGGTTTAGGGTTAATTAAAGTTTGTTTCCCTTAATTGAATGATAAACCCTAGTATTAAGGTTGTTAATTGAGTTTTGTGGATTTTGTGTGTTTGTTGTTGCCGCTGCTCGACCCAGACCCTGAACACCCCACATTGTGCCGCAACTACCTAGTTGCGCCGCAACGTATGATACAGAAAGTTAAGTTGCGCCGCAACTAAGTTGGTTGCGCCGCAACTCAGCCAGTTTCGACCATGCCTTGTTTTTGATCATATATATGTATGCTTATGTCAGGGTTTGATCGTTTTGATGGTTTTCTTGTATGTGTAGGAACCTATTGGAACCAGCCGTGCAGGAAGAGGTTCTGCTAGAGCCTTGACTGCTGCTGCACCTGCTGAAGGAGCTGCTAATGCTCCCACTGGTCTTACTGATGAGGTCGTTGCTAAGGGCGTCCAGCCCACATTTGGCTTCGATTTTCTAGAGCCGCTCCAGAGTCTAAGACTCAATACACTAACAGGTTGGCTACTTTGTATAATAAAGATATTATCGAGCCAAGGTATATGGAGAGAACCATGCTTGATGTGCTTAATGTGCGGGTTGATATTAGTAGTTGTATGCAACTCATGGGTAGGGCAACTGATCCGGATGGTAATAGGGTTGAAAGAGAGTATAGTATGTGGTTTGATATCTTTAAAAATAGGGAGCCAGTTTGTAAGGAATGGTGTCTAGAGGTGTATTCCACTATTTCTGTTGATAAGATTGATTCAGTCAAGAGTGTCTTTGATGATAGGGTAATCTTCTTTAGATGTGGGGGTTTGAACCGACACTTGACTATTGCTGAGTTTGGAGTGTGCACGGGTATGTACACTGAGGAGATGTTGGATGACCCTATTTTTAGGAATGTTTTGACTATTGCTGTTAGGAATTCTCAGGGGTTTCATAAAGACTTAGGTGATGAGAGAGATTATTACTCTCGTATTTCAGGAGGTAAGCCTTGGCGTGGGGCTTGTGGGGCGAATACAATTCAGTCGCCCATTTTGAGATTGTTCCATAAGATGTTAGTCTATTTCTTTGTCCAGCGGACTAATCACCCGGACAAACTATATATGGAAGACTTATGGTTGTTGAGGATATTTCAGGAGGGTGATCATTACAGGACTGCTTGTGCCCCCTATGTGCTGGCTAAACACATGGGGCAAAAGTGGGGACGCGATAGAGGGTTGGTTTGTGGCCATTTCATCACGAAAATGGTTAAGCATTTTCAGCTTGAGGATGATAGGGCGAATACTACGGTGAACTTGAACTGGAAGCCGATGAAGGCTTTTACTTATAGTGATTTACACCGTTTTGGCTTGCTTCGCCCTCGTAAGCATAAGAATGATATACCTGAGTTGATTGCTTTTTGTGATGCCGCCTCTGAAAGTGAGGAGGAAGATGGATATGATGATGATGACGAGGAGATGGCTGAAGCACCTGAGCAGCCACCTGAGCCCGTGCGACGTACTAAGCGTCGTGCCACTACTACTCCTACTGCGGGGGCATCTTCTTCTGCCGCCCCTTCTGGTTCTTGGGACTTTTCTACTCTTCAGTCTACTATGAACTCTATGTGGGAGTCACGGCAGCAGTTTCAGACCAGGATGGACAGTGATTTTTGATGGGTGGGCTCAGGTATGGGTCGTGTGATGTTCGATCAGCAGAGATATCAGCCTATGTGGGAGGCTCAGTATCGGGGTGAGCAGTTCCATCCACCTCAGCAGATTCCAGACTACCGTCCTCCCAGCATTTTTATACCAGAGCACAGGACTGGTGGTTTCTTCTATCCACCAGAGCGCCAGTACGAGCAGACTCCTTCCCACGATCTCGGGGGGCGGGGTCCAGATCATCCTGTCACTTTTGGTTCTTTTGCAGGTACATCAGGGGGAGACGTAGGTGCTGGAGGATCCAGATCGGCAGCACCGACCTTTGCTGAGCAGGTAGCTGCATCGCTTTTTGATACACCAGGGCCTATGCCTGGTTATCCACCTTCTAGCTGATCGTACGATGATGAGAGATGCTGATGAGTGTCGTCTGTTGGTCTCCTAATGGCTTTTACTAATATTTGTTTGAACAATTTTAATTTCTGTACTTTTCTTTATTTTTATTTGTTTGGTTTGTATCCACCCCACGGGGTGGTGAGACATTGTATTTTATTTCCATTTCCATTTTTAATAAGTAGGGATAGAATTTGCATGCTTTATTATATACTCTGTTGGCTTTTAATTGTGTGTTCATGTTGAATAGCAAGTTTGTCATATGCATATGCTGGCAGTAAGTTCAGCGCATTATTCTTGTTGGCATCATTCAAGCATGGAACACCCGTCATACCCAGCAAGTTTTTCTTGTTCTTGATTTTGTTTTTGTTTACTTTCCCCTATTTCCCATAGTTTGCCTTAGTTCATTGGACATTGAGGGCATTATCCAACTCAAGTGTGGGGGGTGGTAAATAGGAAAAAGTCGGGTATTTTTGGAGGATTTTTAAACTTTTGCATGCTTGTCCTTGTAGTTAATTGCTTTTGTCACTTAATTATAGATATTAATGAGCAATTTGACTACACCCTTGGTACAAAGTTTAATTGGTGGAATGTGTTTTGACTGATTAATTAGGCAATCCCTTCTGGATTAATAATATGACTAGCACGCTTATAGCACCAAAACACCAGATTTGTGAGATTATTGATTCAATTCTAGATATGCTAGGTGTTTACTGGTTTGGATTTATTAGCCTTGTAAATTTGTCCCTCTCGTAGGCTTTTGGATTTATTCAAGAGTAAAGGTTCTATTTAGAACTTTGACCTATGATGTGCAAGTTTGAGGTTGGTTTTTCCATTTCCGAATTATTTTCATTTGCTATGAGTGTGCCGGTGATTGCGTTGATTCTAGAACTTGTCCTGGTTGATCGTTCCGTGTTATTTATCAGAAGAGGCAAATTTAGGATAAAACCATTTGTTCTTTGTATGTTCACCCCTTGTTTCGTAAAAATTTGTTATGTGCATGTTTTGTTAATGTGCTTAGTAGCTAACTACACTGGTTAGTGAACTACCTGTTAAAACCTTTATGTTGCACTCACTTTTAGTGCAAGAAACAATAGAAAACATGTTGTCATTAGCATGTTCTTTGTTATTAAATCCACCTTAAATATACACCTTCCCTCGCTATACCGATAGTCGAAGTCCTGGTGGGTCATTGGTTGCCTATGCTAGTGGATGGTTTGGGGTTGTCCTTTATGTCGGGTTGGGATATTCTCGGTTACTGAGAATAGATTGATTTCGTCATGTTTGTTTAGATAAAGTCTGGATCGTTCATTTGAGCATATTTTTACATGATTTGTCAATGTGTCAATATTATTTAGAGAATACCAATTAGTCAGAGTAAAAGTAGCTCACAAAAAAAAATAAAAAAATAAAAAGAGAATAAAAGAATTGAAAATCAGAAAAAATAAAAAAAAAAAAAAAATAGAAAAAATGAAAAAAGAGCTTGGGTTGTCAGTTGGTATTTCTCACTTTTGGTCAAATCATTTTTGTAAGTTGGTTCATCAATTACACCAACAAAAGGATTATAATGTTATACTTTTCAGTTATCATATTTAGGTTGGCACATTCGTTTAAGCCAACATGGTTAGTATTGGTTGATTGAGTTGTTGATTGTCATACACCACAATGGTGTCAGTTTTTAATCGTTCTATTGGGGTATTGTCGGGACAACTTATCGGGTTTTGGACCGTTGGCAACTGGTGACATGGGGTTAATGGATTAGACTATTATGTGAAAACTTTGTTAAATGTTGTGTTATTTCTTTTTAACACCTTTTGTTATCTCAAATTTCCATACCCCTTTTAAATACCTTGTTTAGCCCCAGAGTTCATTACAACCCTTGAAACACCTCTTATGATAGACGTTGTGGTGCTTGCGCCATGGCGGTGAAGGAACGAACCTAGTACAAGCCTATGGTAAAAGAGTATGCATCACGACTAGGCATTAAGTGATTATTCAAATATTCAACCCCAAAAGTAAGTTAGTTGGAGTAGGATAGACGAGATATCACTGATTCGATTCTTTTGTGCTTAGTCGTGTTATTAAGGCTTGTATATCAGTCAAGTATTGTCAAACATTCCAGTTTTCATTTAAGATTAAAACTGCCTAACCATCTCCTTTCATTTTCAATTATGGTTGAGCTTCTTTTTGATTACTAAATGTGGTTTCCATGATGTACCAAGGTAAGTTGTGTGGGGATTTGATATGTCGTATTTTATACCCATTTCCCACTAAGTATTTAGTCGCTTTTGCATGGTTTGTGAGTCGTTTTCGTATACATTTGGTGCGTATATGGTATTTGTTAGTGTTTCAGGCTACTGACAGGTACTTGAGCGTAATTCTGGAGAAAACGACATTCTTAAGGTGGAATAAGTGCTAACGGATGATTTTCGAGGCATTTGGATGAAGAATGAAGCTGGTCAACGAAAGTCAAACTGGAAAAGAGTCTCATTGCGCCGCAACTAGACATTGCGCCGCAATAAAAGAATAGAAAGATAAGTTGCTCCGCAACACCTTCATAACCCAGCCAGCCTCGGTCAATGGAAGTCAAAGTCAAACAGCGGTCAAAGGTCTATTGCGCCGCAACTACCCTAGTTGCGCCGCAATAGGTGCCGATTCTGGACAAGTTTTTAGGAAACTATTTAAGGCTTGCAAAAACATTCTTTAACCTATCTTTTACACTCCCAGCCGTTTTCAAGAGCTTTTTGAAGGGTTTTTCATCTGAAGAATCATCTTTGAAGATCAAGAACACGATTGGATTATTTTCATCATTCCGTATTCGATTTTTAGTCATTCTTGGAACGATTTCAACATTCGGTACAATATGTCTTCATATATTATTGTTTGTTTTTATCTTTTCATTATGAGAGGCTAAATCTCTCAGCGCCTACTTGGATAGTGAACATGTCATAGGGTTGTTTGATGTTACTTGCAATTGTTGAACAACATTTCGATGTTTAATCGAAGATCCGCATTTTTTTGAGTTTAGATATTGTTTTTATCTTTTATATTAATTGATTGATGATTGTAATTAGAAGTTCGAGAGAAATCTATGTCATTGTCAATTGGTTTATGAAACGGTTAATCGGTCTTTAATTAACCTAAAGTCGTTGGAGTTCGAGAGAAATCTATGTCATTGTCAATTGGTTTATGAAACGGTTAATCGGTCTTTAATTAACCTAAAGTCGTTGGAGTTCGAGAGAAATCTATGTCATTGTCAATTGGTTTATGAAACGGTTAATCGGTCTTTAATTAACCTAAAGTCGTTGGAGTTCGAGAGAAAGCTTTTTAAGATTAAATCATGAAATCAACTTAAGTGATTAATGCTTGATTGTTGGGAGTAGAAATTATTCGCGAGAGCGATAACTATATTTTGAGCAATTAAAGATTTGAGTATAACGAGAGTTCATCTTGATTACCTTTTTAAGTCGTTCAACAATGCAAGTGATGTTTAGACCCTATGATTGACATTAAGCTAATCCAAGTAGGTGTCCCTTTTTATATTATTGTCATAAAATCATTTTTACTTTCGTCTTCCGACGAACCCTGCCCCGGTAACACCGGATTTAATTTATTTACTTTTACCTTTTGCAAAGTGACAATTCGGTCACAAAACCCTCCTTTTACTTGAATTACTTTATTTGAACAATTACTTACTGTAACACCCGTTTCGTAAAAATATGGATTTCCAAAAACTTTTGCCTAACGGCATCAATTATGCGGAAACGATTTATTAAAAACTCTCAACAAGGAAAACAGTTGAGAAGCAATAGTGGTGTTACTAACGTATCGTAGAAATAATAAAAGAAAATCCATAAGATTGCCCAACATAAAGCAATCAAAACAGCAGTCATTACATAGGGTTCCAAGAGGAAACAATATCATAAAGTCTATGAGAAACTATTGGGTAGACTAAGGCCATCTTGATCATCTACCCATCTCTCGTCAAAGCTTCACACGTCATCTCACTGCTTAACCTGAGGGGAACAACACATTTAAAAGAACAAGTGTTAGCTATAAATAGCTAAGTAAGATAACACCAGGTTTAAGCAAAACATTTCATCCATTTAAATCGTCCTTTTAAAACTTTACGTCATTTTAATTAGGCATACATATCATCATATAAACATATCCACGTCACATATAAGCATAGAGTTCATGACCCTAAATGTGCCTAATCAATTTCGTCACTTTGATTCATCTCGTTAAATTGTGACTAGGTCACCGTTAAGTTGTAACCGAAGTTACCGTTAAGTTGTAACCGAAGTTACCGTTATCATATAGGGTATGAGTTTGTGTGCAGGCGGTCATACGACCTCAAGGAAGCCTCACACCCGACTTGATGGAGAAGTCTTTCGACGGTCCATCTGCGTCGTTAAGGAAAGACAATGTCGATCCCTGAGTAGCACGTTATGTTCATGACATTAGGTGGGTCATCAGACCACCCGAAACTACTCGCCACGTATGACTGTTGCAAGGAGCAACCCAAGCAACCACCTCAGCGTACCTATATCCACCGTCAGGCACGGGTTATGCATAACACTCATCATCTAATTAGCTCGAGCATTTACCACATTTAGTTTAGGTTTCTTATGTTATCCTAAACTAGTCATCATCTATCATCATTTCACGTTAGGGCCCTTAAAACGTGCACGTGTCATGGCAACCTAAAAAGGTCTAGTGTTCTAGATGAACAAGCCACATATACATGCACATATCATCATTACATCATATCATTAACCACCGTTCATCATAACATATCATATCGTTAAACATATCATCACATATCATATCATAACGAATTTACGGGGAAGCATTTTAGGCATAGGCATCGTCATCTTTAATCCCCGTATACCTCCCATATCAACCCAACCACAATATAGGTTATACATTACCGTTTTGGAGGTTATAGTTTATAAACCATTTATGTTGCACCCTCAGCGTGACAAAAGTAGTGTATCTTACCTGGTAGTAGTGTACGCGCGTAATGAAAGGCTAAAAGTGCTTAACAATAATCCCCGACACCTAAGATACATTAATATACGAAATATAAGTCATTTGGGACCCAAACGAACCTTACAGACCTCACGAAATTAGTCTGGAAAATCCTTCTTACGAACTTAGCTACAGTTCTTACGAAGATAGTTTGTTCTTACGAAGATAGTTTGTTCTTACGAAGATAGTTTGTTCTTACGAAGATAGCAAAACGAAGATAGATTTGTTCTTACGAAGATAGCAAAACGAAGATAGATTTGTTCTTACGAAGATAGCAAAACGAAGATAGATTTGTTCTTACGAAGATAGATAGCAAAACGAAGATAGATTTGTTCTTACGAAGATAGCAAAACGAAGATAGATTTGTTCTTACGAAGATAGTTTGTTCTTACGAAGATAGCAAAACGAAGATAGATTTGTTCTTACGAAGATAGCAAAACGAAGATTATCTTCGCAAGTACAAAATCAGACTCAGCTAACGAATTTAACGTAATTTCGTCCAGATTTCAAAAACGACCAAGTTCTTCGATTTTTCCATAAACGAACGATTAAATCTTCTCCCAAAACATGTTTTTGACATAAATAAACATCCATTGATCATCAAGATCGATTATAGACTCGTTAAACATTGTTTTGAACATTAATTGACTTAAACATATTTTAAACCCTAATTCTATCAAAATCCCTTTTTAATTCAGATTTGAATCATTATGAAACAACCTTGAATCTGAAAATATAAGTAATAAATCGATGATTACCTTGAACAAACAATGGCCGATTCAATCCAATGCCAAAAACACACGATCGATTAACCAAGACTTGAAGATTTTGCTTTAGAATTCAAGAAAAGGTTTTAATAAACTGTGTTTATTCTTTTAATGTTGTTGAGGCTGGAAAATAACCCTAGATTAAGCTAATCCCAACCTAAACCCGTTTTTAACTTTACACCTTTGGCAAAACTAGTCCCTGGACTTCATATTGACTTCATTTCGCTTAAAAACACCTATTGGGGATACATATAACACACTAAAGCACTTTCGCACACTACAAAGGCCTTTTACACATCATTTAGTCCACTTTATTGTCACTCATTAAAGATAATTAAATCTCACATATAGGGCACATAAACATATAAACACACATTTTACCACATAACATATCACAGACTTAGAATTTGACCTAACGACGTTAGTCAACATATACGATTAAGTTTTGGGATGTTACACTTACTATAGTCCTTGTGATCGACCTCGGATTTACCGAATTTACTATACTGCATGCGATCAGGTTCACCGCCTGTGAGTGTGTTGTAGTTAGTCTTTTGGTAGTTCGTGTTTATAAATTTTATTACTCGATTTCACACATCAGTTCGTGATGTGTCGTATTTTATACCCATTTCCCACGTGATTTTAGTACCAATTATTCGTAATTTTTATAGTTTTATATCCAACTTTCGATGCTTTGAGGTAGTGTTGAGTGTTTTCAGGTTGGAGAATGATTATACGGATGAATTGGTTGATTATGATGATCCATGGAAGAAACGAGAGAAGGATTCAGTTGAAATCAAGTGAAAGACGAAGAAAACAAAAACTAGAGCATGTAACTCCCGTTAGAGATATAACGCCCGTTACATGTGTCTCACTGTAACGGGTGCGTAACTGCCGTTAGACATCCTTGACGCTTGTAACGCCCGTTACATGTGAAACAGCCGTTAGGGCTTATTTTGGCAATTAATGCTAATTAAAGATTAGGGCTCCGTTTGTTAGCCGTGTAACGCCCGTTACATGTGATACATCCGTTAGGGCTTATTTTGGCAACTAATGCTAATTAAAGATTAGGGATCCGTTTGTTAGCCGCTTGTAACGCCCGTTACATGTGAAACATCCGTTAGGGCTTATTTTGGCAATTAATGCTAATTAAAGATTACGGATCCGTTTGTTAGCCGTGTAACGCCCGTTACATGTGAAACATCCGTTAGGGCTTATTTTGGCAACTAATGCTAATTAAAGATTAGGGATCCGTTTGTTAGCCGTGTAACGCCCGTTACATGTGTAACGGCCGTTAGGGCTTATTTTGGCAATTAATGCTAATTAAAGATTAGGGCTCCGTTTGTTAGCCGTGTAACGCCCGTTAGGCCCTGTAACGGCCGTTACACGCGATTTCATATAAATACTTTGTTAGGGTTCTGTGTGAGTCCCTTAAGTTCGAGATGGTTAAACCAGGAATGTGTAAATACAACAAGTCTAATAATCACTAGAAAAGGACTAGTATTACTTAAATATAAATGCAAGTATATAAATAAAGTAATACAAGACTTAAAGCAATAAACAAATAAAGTGGAACATTATGTATTGTTTCATGGGTATTTTATTTATGATGTTAAATAAAACACAAGGTTGTTGCGGAATCAAGATAATACAATTAAGTATGTATCCTAACAACCTATGAGTTACAAATGATCTATATTTGTCAAATAACTCTTTAGGATTGAGATACTTAAAGTTGTGAAGTATCCCTGTTTAAGATCGAGAGTATTTGGACAAATTCACTTCAATGCAAAATGAATGCTTAAAAGTATTTTTGTCAAGGAAATGACTTTGTATTTATAGGCAACAAAATTCACCAGTGAATTTTGTGCCGTACAAATATGGTTGCATACATTTAATGATCCGACAAGAACATTAAATGTATTGGATAAGGAATAAGGATAAAGTCACATCAAGTGCAAGTGTATCCTTTTATCCAACCACCTTAACACACGTATACTTTGGTAAAGAACAAGTGGATTGTTCTTTGGAAAGTGTGTAAAGGGAAAAGTCAATCCTTGATGTCAGTGTTCAGACTTGCAGGATCTAGAACACTAACAATCCTCCAGTGAACAGATCTGGTAAGACTTTCCAGTGGACTCCGCCATTTGTTAAGTCTTCTTTCTTCAGACTTCAGTCTTTGACTTCAGTCAGAATGTCTTCAGTAGAGTTGATCTGGACTGGGGTGAAGTCCAGTGAGCTAATCTGGAGAATACTCCAGATTTCCTATACAAGTATTTGCTCACTGGTCTTCAATTATTTCTGGACAAATCTTCAGAGGGACTCCAGATTCCAAGTCTGGAGTAGGTCCAGTAGAACACGATTCTGGTCAGATCTTCAGTGAGGCTCCAGTAGTCGCGTCTGGAGCGAGTCCAGTAAATCTGGACTAAATCTGGACCTAACATTCTAGATTAAGGGACGATTTTTGGAGAGGTTTTTCTTAGCATAACTCATAGCTTTTATTATTTTGGAGCAAACAAGCTGATAGGGTTTTTATCTTTGAAGCTTTGGATTACAATCATTGTTGCTACCAGATTCTTTTCAATTCATTGGTATAACATGATTTCTTCTATTTTTGCTTGTTTCAATTATTTCTGGACAAATCTTCAGAGGGACTCCAGATTCCAAGTCTGGAGTAGGTCCAGTAGAACACGATTCTGGTCAGATCTTCAGTGAGGCTCCAGTAGTCGCGTCTGGAGCGAGTCCAGTAAATCTGGACTAAATCTGGACCTAACATTCTAGATTAAGGGACGATTTTTGGAGAGGTTTTTCTTAGCATAACTCATAGCTTTTATTATTTTGGAGCAAACAAGCTGATAGGGTTTTTATCTTTGAAGCTTTGGATTACAATCATTGTTGCTACCAGATTCTTTTCAATTCATTGGTATAACATGATTTCTTCTATTTTTGCTTGTTTCAATTATTTCAATATGAGTAGCTAAACACTTAATCATCCATCTTGATGTAGCAAAACAATATGTAAGGATTGCACTATTTTATTAATTCAAAGTTGATTTCAATTATCGTTGTGTCGTGATCTTGATGATTTAATTCTTTATTAATTATTTTTATGATGTTGGTGATATGTATGTTCTTCGTTAGTGGTACTAGTTGAACATATATGTGATTTCAATTAATTATCTTTAATATATTGTCACTAGTTCATGGTATGATAGTGAACATCATTTTTAGAAAAGGAATTACTTTGTCAACGTGTTGAATAACGGTTGGTGGTACCACGTTATCTTCACATAGGTACAATTGTTAATTTGATAGTCAAACAAACTAGTTGGTTAGGGAAATTGTTTTAACCATTGGTGGTACCGGCTTTTACAAAGGAATTGATTAATTAGGTGATTTAAATGATTTTACAAACGTTGGTGGTACCAGTTTGTGTCTTTATTTTGTCACGATTATCATTATCAACTTAACTGGATTTGAACTTCATTTTTGTGCAATCCGAATATGTTGTTGAGCGAACTCAAGATGGATGACTTTTAAATTTCTTCTGTCATAAGATCATTTTTTCTATCGTTTGAGGACGATCCTGCCCCGGTCATACCGGATTTCTTTCGATTAATCTTTCGAGATTACTAATTATTTACTAACTTTTGCAACGTGACAATTCGGTCACAAACCCCCCTTTTATTTGAATTACTTTATTTCCAACAATTGCTTAATTAAGTCCTTGTGTTCGACCTCGGATTTGCCAAGTAAACTATATTGCATACGATCGGGTACACTGCCCGCAAGTGTGTAGTAGACAGTAACTAGGTAATTCGTGTTATAAATTTAAGACTAGAAAATACACATCAAGTTTTTGGCGCCGCTGCCGGGGACTTTACTTTAAGTAGTTGTTTAATTTCGTAGTTCGATCCTTTCTCGCATTCATTTGTGAGAAAGTTATTTGTTTACTAGATAGATTTATTTTGTTTTATTTTATTTTCTTTATCCCAGGTGCGGTTGACGGTTTGTTTGTGGTGATTGTGCAGGTTTTTGTTGGTTGATGAACACAAGAGCTTCTGGCCGACCTTTGCTTAGCCCTTTGTCTAATCCAAAGAAAGTCAGACGTCATTTAGTGCCAAAACCCAGTAAGAAACCATCCACATCAGGCACCGTAGATTCAGAAACAGCCGACCAAGTCCAACAGGACGTTGACTTTGACGCATATTTTACCAAGAAAGCGTCCACATCAGAAGATCAAGCGGTTAATAGCTCGAAAGATACAGTTTGGATCTTCAGAACAGGAGAATACTCGGACCCAGAAGATAAAGTTCAAACACCTGAACCGAGTGCACTTGTATTCCCTCGAGTTAACAGAAATATAAATCAACAACAAAGGGTTAACACAATGGGTGATCCACCACCGAGAGATCCGAACACCCGTCCTTACGGTGAATGAAGAAGAGACATACCAGCTAACCGGGGCACTGCAATTTGCCCTCCTGCAATTTCGGTAGATTTCTCCTTGAAAGGAAATCACCTCAAGAGTGTTGAAGAGGACAAGTTTGATGGGATTCGAAGAACTGACCCTTATGCACATCTTGAGAGGTTTGAGAAGATTTGCAGGTTATATCAGTATGGTCAAGGGAAAACTGAAGTTGTTAAACTTAAGCTATTTCCATTAACTATCATTGGAGATGCAGCTGCTTGGTTTAAGGAGTTACCCGATAACTCATTCACCACTTGGGCCGAACTTCGTGAAGGATTTATTGATGAGTTCTATTCATTAAGAACTCAAAGGCAACTGGAAAATAAAATTAGAGGATTTACTCAAGACAGTGGTGAGGATGTTGTTGAAGCATGGAAACGGTTCAAGGAAATGCTAAGGAATTGCCCCGGACATAGTATGGGTACTGAAGAAAGTTTTGAGATTTTCTATGATGGACTGGATAGAAAGACTAAAAGGGAGCTCGGTTATGCATTTGGGGGTAGTCTAAACAACATTTCCCCGAATGAAGGATACAAGATTCTTGAAGATATGGCGAAGAAGTATTCAACCAGAGATGAAGACCGAGACAAGAGATCCAGTAGAAGCACTGTGGTTAAGGTTGAGAGTAATGAGGATTCAAAGCTTGTCGCTGAAGTTAAGGCTCTCTCAAAGCAAATGAATGAGAGGTTTGATAATCAATAAAGTCGATTCAAGAGCCTTGAGCGAGATGTGAAAGTCATAGCGGATGGATGTGACTATTGTGGGGACTTGCATTATACGGAGGATTGCCCGGATAAACCAGTTCAAGATGTTAGTTACGTTCAGAATCAAGGGAATTTCAACCAAAATACCGGTTATCAAAACCGTCCATCAGGTAGTTCTTACCCTACTTCTTCTTCTTTTAATACTAACAGTTCTGGTTATGGTGGTAACAGGTTCAGCAGGTTCAACAATCAACAAGGCCAAGATTCAGAACTAAGAGATATAGTGAAGGACTTTATAGGTTCCCAGAAGGCAACCAATGAACATGTTGCAGAAGAGTCCAAGAAGGTGATTTCTGTGTTGGACGCTTTAACTACTCGTTTGGATGGATTGGGGCATAAGCTGGATCAAAATTCGAAGAACCATCAAGCTACCATCAAGGATTTGGAAGTGAAGCTTGAAAGGCTAGGGAATTCAAATAGGCAGCCCGATACACTACCGAGCAACACTCAACAAAACCCTAAGCCTCAGCAGAACAATCAAGGATCCGGACAGAAGTATACCCCTCCTAATGCTCGAAATGAGCAAGTGAATGCAATCACTACGAGGGCAGGTAAGACTTACAATTCTGCAAATCCTTTACCAGATAATGTTACCCCAGTTGTGCAGGTGCAAGAATACGAGGAGGTGGTTGATGATGAAGTAGAGATGGAGCCGAACCCATCCATGCAGACACCGGCCGTTCCATCCAAACAAGCTGAAAAACCGGAAGTAAAGCCTTATAAGCCCAAAATCCCATTTCCTCAGAGATTGGCGAAAGAGAAGCTAAAAGAGCAAATGGAGAAATTTGTGAGTCACCTCAGTAAATTGCATATTAATATTCCATTTTTAGATGCAATTGTGCAGATGCCAGGGTATGCGAAGTGTTTGAGGCAAATTCTGATGAACAAGAAAAATCTAGCGGGGGTGGCAACTACAGTGCTTGAGGATGTTTGTTCAGCAGCAGTGACAGGTAAGTTACCCAAGAAACATAAGGATCCAGGTAGTTTTACTATCCTTTGTAAGATTGGTAACTTATCTGTAAAACGTGCCTTAAATGATTCAGGAGCAAGTATTAATCTAATGCCTTCGTCTATCTATTCTAAGATGAATTTGGGAGAACCAAAACCGAGTAATATGAAAATCCATTTGGTCGATAAATCTGAAATTAGACCCATGGGGATTCTAGAAGATGTGTTAGTAAAGGTGGGCGGTTTGGTTTTTCCAGTAGATTTTGTGATTATTGAAGCAGATGAAGCATTAAATGTGCCTCTTATCTTAGGGAGACCATTCCTTGCCACGACCGATGCTAAACTTGAGGTCGGTCGTGGAAAACTTACTTTGAGAGCAGGAAATGAGTCGGTGACATTTACGAGCACTAGTTCTGTTTATTCACCTGATGTGGCTAACTCTGTTGAAACTGCTTGTGTTAGTTCTTTGGATTCGCAGGTTGACGAATGGTTAGATAAGAAGCTTGAGAAAAAGGAGGTTGAGTTAAAGTCAACAGCAGTGACAGTCTCTTACCCAACGGATGGCCCGTGTGCTAAGATCCGTAAACTCTACAGTCGTTTGAAATCTGCTGTGTCTCATGGTAATGATAAGTTGTCGGAAGAGTTGTGCTCGAATTTATCAACAAAGGAGAAAGAGGAGTTGATGATGGTTGTTGATACTTCCGGGCGAGCGAATGATTGGATTTCTGAAAAGGTGAAAGGTAACTGTTTCTCTCCTTTCAAGGGTAGACCGCCCAACACTTTAAGTGTGGGGGCGTCGGAGTCCCAACTGTGGTAATTCTTCAGGATCGAGTCTAGCTAACGACTCGTTAATAAATTAAGCGCTTCTCGGGAGGCAACCCGTGCTTTGTATTTTATTTCCATTTCCATTTTGAATAAGTAGGATAGGATGTTGCATGCTTTATAATATAACTGTTGGCTTTTAATCGTGTGTTCATGTTGAATAGCAAGTTTGTCATATGCATATGCTGGCAGTAAGTTCAGCGCCATATTCTTGTTGGCATGATTCAAGCATGGAACACCCGTCATACCCGGCAAGTTTTCTTGTTCTTGATTTTATTTTTGTTTACTTTCCCCTATTTCCCATAGTTTGCCTTAGTTCATTGGACATTGAGGGCATTGTCCAACTCAAGTGTGTGTGGGGGGGGTGGTAAATAGGAAAAAGTCAGGTATTTTTAGAGGAATTTTAAGCTTTTGCATGTTTGTCCTTGTAGTTAATTGCTTTTGTCAGGGTGGTAAATAAGAAAAAGTCGGGTATTTTTAGAGGATTTTTAAACTTTTGCATGCTTGTCCTTGTAGTTAATTGCTTTTGTCACCTAATTATAGATATTAATAAGCAATTTGACTACACCCTTGGTACAAATTTTAATATGTGGAATGTGTCTTGACTGATTAATTAGGCAATCCCTTCTGGATTAATAACATGACTAGCACGCTTATAGCACCAAAACACCAAATTTGTGAGATTCTTGATTCATTTCTAGATATGCTAGGTGTTTACGGGTTTGGAATTATTGGCCTTGTAAATTTGTCCCTCTCGTAGGCTTTTGGATTTATCCAAGAGTAAGGGTCTCTTTTAGAGCTCTGAACTATGACGTGCAAGTTTGAGGTTGATTTTCCATTTCCGGATTATTTCATTTGCTATGAGTGTGCCGGTGATTGCGTTGATTCTAGAACTTGTCCTAGTTGATCGTTCCGTGGTTTTCTAGATGAAGAAGAGGCAAATTTAGGATTAAACCTTTGTTCTTTGTATGTTCACCCTTGTTTCGTAAAATATTGTTATGTGCATGTTTTGTTAATGTGCTTAGTAGCTAACTACACTGGTTAGTGAACCACCTGTTTAAACCCTTATGTTGCACTCACTTTTAGTGCAAGAAACAATAGAAAACATGTTGTCATTAGCCTGTTCTTTGTTATTAAATCCACTTAAATATACACCTTTCCTAGCCATACCGATAGTCGAAGTCCTGGTGGGTCATTGGTTGCCTATGCTAGTGGATGGTTTGGGTTTTATCTTGTTATGTCGGGTTGGGATATTCTCATTTAATGGGGGTAGTTTGATTTCGTCATGATTTTTGGATCAAGTCCGGATTGTTCATCTTAGCATTTTATTAAATGATTTGTCACTGTTTCTACATTATTTAAGAGAATACCAATTAGTCAGAGTAAAAGTAGCTCACAAAAAAAAATAAAAAAAAAAGAGAACAAAAAATGAATAAAAAGAATAAAAGAATTGAAAAAGAAAAAAAAGAGAAAAAAATGAAAAAACGAGCTTGGGCTGTCAGTTGGTATTTCTCACTTTTTGTCAAATCATTTTTGTTAGTTGGTTCATCTATTACACCAACAAAAGCTTCATTGTTTCTTTAAATTATTAAGTTGAGTTGGTACATCTTTATAACCAACGAAAAGGATTTTGCAATACTATATCCTTTGAGTTTTTTTTCTTCGGTTGGCATGTTTGTTTAAGCCAACATGGGTAGTTTTGGTTGATAAGTTGTTGGATTGTCATACACCACAATGGTGTCGGATTTTATCGTTCTATTGAGGGGTATTGTCGGGAAAACTTCTTGGGATTTGGACCGTTGGCAACTAATGACAATGGATTGTTTATGGACTAGACTATATGTGAAAACTTTGTTAAATGTTGTGTTATTTCTTTGTTAACACCATTTGTTTACCCAAATTTCCATACCCTATTTAAATACCCTGTTTAGCCTCAGAGTTCATTACAACCCTTAAAGTCCTCTTCTGATAGACGTTATAGGGTGCTTGCGCCTTGGCGATGAAGGAATGATTCTAGTACAAGCCTATGGTTAAAAGATTATGCATCACGACTAGGCATTGAGTGATTATTCAAATATTCAACCCCAAGAGTAAGTTAGTTGGAGTAGGATAGACGATATATCACTGATTCGATTCTTTTGTGCTTAGTCGTGTTATTAAGGCTTGTGTATCAGTCAAATATTGTCAAACATTCCGGTTTTCATTTAAGATTAAAACTGCCTAACCATTTCTTTTCATTTTATGGTTGAGCTTCTTTTTGATTACTGAAATGTGGTATCCATTGTGTGCCAAGGTAATTATTGTTTTTCAGCTTGAAATTGCTTGAGGACAAGCAAAGCTTAAGTGTGGGGGGATTTGATGTGTCGTATTTTATACCCATTTCCCACGTGATTTTAGTACCAATTATTCGTAATTTTTATAGTTTTATATCCAACTTTCGATGCTTTGAGGTAGTGTTGAGTGTTTTCAGGTTGGAGAATGATTATACGGATGAATTGGTTGATTTTGATGATCCATGGAAGAAACGAGAGAAGGATTCAGTTGAAATCAAGTGAAAGACGAAGAAAACGAAAACTGGAGCATGTAACTCCCGTTAGAGATATAACGCCCGTTACATGTGTCTCACTGTAACGGGTGCGTAACTGCCGTTAGACATCCTTGACGCTTGTAACGCCCGTTACATGTGAAACGGCCGTTAGGGCTTATTTCGGCAATTAATGCTAATTAAAGATTACGGCTCCGTTTGTTAGCCGTGTAACGCTCGTTAGGCCCTGTAACGGCCGTTACACGCGATTTCATATAAATACTTTGTTAGGGTTCTGGATTAAGGGACGATTTTTGGAGAGGTTTTTCTTAGCATAACTCATAGCTTTTAGTATTTTGGAGCAAACAAGCTGATAGGGTTTTTATCTTTGAAGCTTTGGATTACAATCATTGTTGCTACCAGATTCTTTTCAATTCATTGGTATAACATGATTTCTTCTATTTTTGCTTGTTTCAATTATTTCAATATGAGTAGCTAAACACTTAATCATCCATCTTGATGTAGCAAAACAATATGTAAGGATTGCACTATTTTATTAATTCAAAGTTGATTTCAATTATCGTTGTGTCGTGATCTTGATGATTTAATTCTTTATTAATTATTTTTATGATGTTGGTGATATGTATGTTCTTCGTTAGTGGTACTAGTTGAACATATATGTGATTTCAATTAATTATCTTTAATAAATTGTCACTAGTTCATGGTATGATAGTGAACATCATTTTTATAAAAGGAATTACTTTGTCAACGTGTTGAATAACGGTTGGTGGTACCACGTTATCTTCACATAGGTACAATTGTTAATTTGATAGTCAAACAAACTAGTTGGTTAGGGAAATTGTTTTAAGCATTGGTGGTACCGGCTTTTACAAAGGAACTGATTAATTAGGTGATTTAAATGATTTTACAAACGTTGGTGGTACCAGTTTGTGTCTTTATTTTGTCACGATTATCATTATCAACTTAACTGGATTTGAACTTCATTTTTGTGCAATCCGAATATGTTGTTGAGCGAACTCAAGATGGATGACTTTTAAATTTCTTCTGTCATAAGATCATTTTTTCTATCGTTTGAGGACGATCCCTGCCCCGGTCATACCGGATTTCTTTCGATTAATCTTTCGAGATTACTAATTATTTACTAACTTTTGCAACGTGACAATTCGGTCACAAACCCCCCTTTTATTTGAATTACTTTATTTTCAACAATTGCTTAATTAAGTCCTTGTGTTCGACCTCGGATTTGCCAAGTAAACTATATTGCATACGATCGGGTACACTGCCCGCAAGTGTGTAGTAGACAGTAACTAGGTAATTCGTGTTATAAATTTAAGACTAGAAAATACACATCAGTTCGGGTCAAAACGGGCCATCTAAAATTGTGTTGGAAATTGTAATTTTTCTCTTTATTAAATTTTATTTTATACATTTTATATAAAAGGGATAATTACCTAAATAAACAAATAAAATACCCTATTTTATGAATTAGACTCCTTTTTTAAAAGTTACCAATTTAAACATTATACCGTGACCTTATAAGTATACGGCCCACGGATTTTCTCCACCAATGAAAGCTCACCACGTGCCTTCTCCCTGTACACCCAGTTGTTCCCCACCCCTGACCCCTCATATTCTCTTTTTCTTCTCTCCCTCTTCCCTCAAACACTAGTATCACCACTTTTTGCATATTCAAAGAAAACTATAATCCAAATCTATCATTTTTTTGTTCAATCTGTCATCAAACCCAGTAAAAGAACAACATTTAACACAGATTTAGATTGCGTTAATCTCTTTATTCTTTACTTTTTCTGGAAAAACCCTAAACCATGTGAAATTCGAATTTTTTGACATTAACTCATTCATTATCAATTACTGATTAATCTCACTAATAAGTTCTCGTTATCTAGATACTTTATATAGTTTAGTGTAAGGTTGTCATTGTTTTGCTATAAACGTATTGCGTATTTTTATTCGGAATTGTGTGAACTATATGTCTTTTGTTTATGAACTAAATTGATGTTGTTTCGCTGTCATTTTTTTTACTAGTGTCTAGGTAAAAAAAAGTTTTTTGGCCCTTCCTGAATTAGAAACCTGGCTTCGCCACTGCACCCATTCACTCGTTCAATGACTTAAACTTTGCCCAATTAACCTGGAAATCTTAAAAATGCATTTCCAATCCGCCCAAATGAACCCGTTTAGATCACTACCACCACCCAAAGATGCCCAAAGTTCATAAACAAATACCCAAAATCACCCGATTAAATGCATTTGGGCAATTATTGTCCGCTCTAGTTTTTATATTTGTAAAAGCATTTATTTAGGCTCAATCCACCATCTCATCGACTTTTTATGTTCAAGATCAAATATTCCACCACTTAAACGTTTATAACTTCTTCAATTCGATTTATGGCGTGTCTTTGTAAATTATTTTGAATCTAACATAGGTCCATGGAAACACCTTGGACCTATATAAATCCGCCTTTATCAGACCATTTTTTTAAAATTAATCTGCCTATGTAGATATTGTTGCCTTTTTCACCTTATCTTGTCGCTGCGAGAGCGAACCAAACCCAGTACTTGTATGAACTTCTTCTGGTTTCACAATCTCCTTTTGCAAAAAAATAAATAAAAAATAAAAAATCCATTATTAGCATACTTATGAGTTATGAGTAGAAACAACCATGTGATTTCAAGTTTTTCATACATTCTCCTGAACTCAGCACATCACTGAATATTTTTGTTTTGGAAAAAGCATCAGAGTTAAGCGTGTCACCTAAAATACATTCACATTAGTTTTTGTTTATGAATTAACATTTCTACGCTAAAACCTTAAAATATATGTATATATATATTACCTAGATTTTTGTAAAGGTACATGTTTGTAGATGACTACTTTGACACTAAAGCAAGAATTTTTATGTTTGATGTTTAAGGAAATACAGAGAGAGAGAGAAGGAAATAAAAGAGAAAGAGAGAGAGAAGGGGAAAGAGAAATAGAGAGAAAGAGAAAGAGAAAGGAAAGAAAGAAAAAGAAAAAGAGAGCGAGAGAACCCGTGTTCAGAAAAATGTTTTGAAATTTTGTGTTAAACAACCAGAAACAACCTGCATTAACCAGAGAGGTTACAATGTTGACGTAGTGTATTGTGTCTTTCTATACATCTATTCAATATTCACGTGAGAAAAGCTCATTTTTTCTTGGTTCTCTTATTTTTGTCATTTGTGTAGTCACAACCTCTTACTCATATAGATATTTACATGGTTATAAGAGTAGAATGTGAGTAGTCAAAAAAGTGTACAGTGTGTTACAGCTAGTACTACATATATATTGGCATTCCCCTTTATTTTATGGGAAATGATAATAGTACCACTATCTTTAATTAATTTACCACAATGTACATGTTTTACAACACACAGTATAAGCCAGTAATGCGTAAATGTGGTAGATTTATCATTTGTTGTGGTACAGATATCGCTTCCCTTATTTTATTTGTACTCTGCATACCTTGGGTACATGCTAGTACTACCTATATATTGGCATTCCCATATATATATATATATATATATATATATATATATAGGGAAAAGATAAAATGAGTTCAGCTTATTTTGAGTCCAATTTGAGTCCATTGATTTTCTTCCATCTCCTCAAATTCCAACCACCTCCTACCACCACCACCATCACCATCATCTCCGACCACCACCATGATTTTCCGGCGACGGCGATCACCGCCACCACGACTTACACATGTGTAAGTTACATGGACCCTTTTTACTCAAATTAAGCTGGACTCAATTTATCCCACCCCTATATATATATATAGGGAAAGGTTATTTTGAGAACCCTTAAAAAGGCAGGAACTTTTAAGAACTGTTAAAATAAATCCTAACCATTCAATAAGTAAATCAACGGAGCATATGAGTAGTGGCATAATTGTAAATAAGTAGAAAGCAAAAAAAGGACCGTACATGTGATAAGGGTAGAATTGGAACAAGACAATATATATATTTTATTTTCCAAAATGGTTAAATGTTTGAAATATAATTTTCATTAAAATCAAACTGATTTCTTCACCCACCTCCTCTAATGTCGCTAGTGAGATAAAAGCAATATCAAACCAAAATCAATTATCCCATTCAAATCAGCAAATTGATCACATATGATCCCCGAACAAAAATAAAGCATAGATTAGGTGTGACTATGTGTTTTTATCATAAGTTTCTATTACAATAATTTAAGATCATATGTATGCATAACCTATGATCACATGTATGCATATCAGTTGTGTTTAACATGTCCTTGATCACATGTGTGCAAGTAAGATATGATCATGTGTATGCATCTCAGAGAGTTACCTTTAACTATGTGTTTTTATCTTAAGTTTTCTTTTACAATAATTTAAAATCATATGTATGCAGTAACCTATGATCACATGTATGCATATCAGTTGTGTTTAACATGTCCTTGATCACATGTGTGCAAGTAAGATATGATCATATGTATGCATCTCAGATAGTTGCCTTTAACTATGTGTTTCTATCGTAAATCTTTTTAGCATTATCATGTATTTAGCATGTCCATATGTATGCCTATAAGCGTAAAATTATTATTTTCTGTCGATCATGATAACATTGTTTTCCCTGAACACATACATGTAACAAGTGCATAGGTACGACACATAGCCGATATCAGAAAAAAATATATATGAACCAAAAATGAGTTAACCAAGATTGGTAAAAAAATAGTCTTAATATTATCTGAAAATAAATTACATGACAGACTACGTAATGGAATCTCCATAGCAGTCTCAAAACACACAAAAAAATTGAACCAATATATGGCTATTATGAGTGAACAACCGGGAAAAAGCATTTGAAGACTCTGATCTAGATGTTGTTTTCATTAGACATGAAATTGACAAATGCTTGTAAAAGTCGTGGATCTACATATCCCGAATTCCATACATGTCTTTTAATCATTTCTGGTCTTCCAATTCAAAATGCTCAATCAACACATTCCATCTAATTTCAAGTTCTTCAGGTTAAAGGAAAACATTCCACACAAGCTTATGCAGCCGCTGACATAAGTTAGTGTTTTTAAGCTGATCCCCGTCAATCTAATATAAAAAAATACTTGGTAAACTGTAGATACATAGCACGTTCTTATCATATTGTAAAAACAATTAGCATGTTAACTAACACATATCTAAACATTAGACCGCACATACATATATCATATCTTGGAAGGAAGCTTGTTCATTATATGCCACATACAAAGACGGCGATTAGACTCGGGCATCTCTTGAGCAACTGCTGCTTTCAAAGACGGATCATGATCAGTTAGCACAAGACTGGGCTGATGAATGTGATGAATGCTTTCAAACATTAGACAGCGCATATGTATATCATATCTTGAGCATACTTTTCATACATCTTTAATGCAAATTCTGGATTGTTCCAAATAGAATTCAACATTGGTTTGACATACGAAGGTACGATATGATTCCAAGAATCAATGGTTCCATTAGGTGTCGCTTCCGTCAATTCGGTGTCATCAACAACATTATACTGGTTGTGATGTGTTGGAGTAAGAAATTCATCTAGTACATCAAACAAAAGAACGAGTATGTAAAATTGTATGCAACAACTAAAATCACATAAAATATACATGTCCATATCGATATCTGAGATGCATATACATGATCATATCTTACTTGCACACATGTGATCAAGGACATGTTACACACAACTGATATGCATACATGTGATCATAGGTTAATGCATACACATGATCCAATATTATTGCTGATATACAAGAACATCCATGATGATAAATCCTTAAAATCACATATATAGGAACCATTAAAACCCCCAGACATTATGATCGTGTATGATCAGGAAAAAAAATCGTTAAAAAACACTAAAATCCATGATGATAAATTCATTAAGCCACCGTAACAAAGTAATCGGGACAACATTGATGATATCGGAATTCACTTTTTTTTTCAACTTGCAGATTAAAAACCCTAATACAATCATTACCAATATCAAGAATACATATAAAGACTGGATAACTGTAATGAGAACCAAATAATCGAATTCTAAGGCGGGGAATACACGACCTGCATGATGCTCGCTGGGGAGAATATCACTTCCTAGCATCCAAAATAATCGAATTGTAAATTTCATCAAAGTTAGATTTGTGTGTTAAACAAAATCCATTGATTTATGTGAAAGAAATATAGGTACGAAATATGATACATGAACAAGTCTTGTGAGTGAGGGATTGTAGGCTTACAAAAATGAAGATACGTAACTGCAACAACTAATAATTATGGTAAACTTAAATTTAATTTTCAATAAAAATAATGGATAATTAACAAATTACTATATTACCCCTAAGTATATTGGTGGAAAAGAGTTCTTAAAGGTTCCTGCTTTTTTTTAGGTTCTTAAAATAACTTTTCAATATATATATATATATATATATATATATATATATAAATATATATATATATATTATATATTTATATAAGTTAAACTAGAAGGGTACCCGCACGATGCGACGGTGATGGCGGTGACTGGTGGTGGTGGCGTGCGGCGGTAGCGGCTGTGGTGGAGGTGATCGTGGTGATGGCGATGTAATGGCGGCAACGGTGTCAGTAACGAATGTTGGCGTGCGGCGGTAGCAGTGGCGAGGGTGTTGGCGGCGGCGATTGGTGGTGATGTTGATGGCGGCAAGTAGTGTAAGTTATTGATATAATGTGGCTTTGATGAATTGTGGAATATTGAAACTTAAAATTCAACAAAATGAGATTTGCTGTGTAATATAATATAGATATAGATAGATAATTAGATTAGGGTTTAATCGTAGATTTGTGTGAGTTGAAATTGTTAGGGCATTTTGGTATATTTAATGGATGAATGAGAAAAATATTGAATTTGTAGGGGTAATTCAGGTATTTCAAAATCTTAATTAAGTAAGGAGGGGGGTTGAGTTTGTTTTATAAGGTATTATAGATATTTATTGTTATATATAAAGATTAGACATATTTATGTATCATGTCATTTCAATACTATATATATTAAATAAAAAATTTCTGGTGATAATCAATTGACCCTTTAAAATACGTTTACTAGACTAGGCTAGTTGGTTAGATTGTACTCAACTACTCATAAAGATGTTAGTTGTCTACTCGATCTTTTGGATCCCTCAATAAAAAACCGGCCTCAAGAACATTAATTCCCCAAACCTTTTGGATATTGACCGTCTATTCCCCATGCAATTAACCTAGCTAGGATGTCAGACAATCAAATGATCAATCTATGACAACTCAAGAGCCCTAGTACTCTACTTGTGACAATTAAGTCTATTCGGTCATACTTTTCTTTAAGTTCTTTGTGTAAATTAAACGGGGCGCGTAACACCACCGGGGCAAAAAGGGTATCCCCACCATCACTATTAGCGGTGACGACGCCGCTAATAGTGCGGGCCCAACTGACGTTGTTGACTACAAAGCCAGTTTAATGCCCTGGACCCCACACTATTAGCGGCGACGTCGCCGCTAATAGTGCGGGCCCAACTGACGTTGTTGACTACAAAGCCAGTTTAATGCCCTGGACCCCACACTATTAGCGGCGACGTCGCCGCTAATAGTGCGGGCCCAACTGACGTTGTTGACTACAAAGCCAGTTTAATGCCCTGGACCCCACACTATTAGCGGCGACGTCGCCGCTAATAGTGTGCCATATTTCCTTTAAAACGCGGCTGCTCCCCCAGACCCATCTTCTTCCCCATCAATCTTCTTCCCAGTCGAAACGAACCATTCCTCAAAAAAAAAAAAATTCCTCCGGCAATCCACCATTGTTGTCCATATTCTGGCCCTCAATCCCCTCACCCTCTGAATATCAACAATCCAGCCACCCACGCTTTTGCTCACGACGAAAATCCGGCGAGGTTATTTATCCGGCGACTTTTCAGGCGAAATTCCGGCCGGACAAAATTTCAGACGAATTATTAGCGGCGACTAGCATTAGCGGCGACATTTCCGGCGACCCACTTTTCCGACGTTTTCTTTGTATGTTTACTAAGACTCATTTATTTTTGTGTAAAAAATATGCATATATTTCATTTGCGTCATTTTAAACCTTGATAATTGTTTATATTGATTTATTACTTGTATATAACTTATGTAGGTTAAAATGGCTGCTGTTCATGGCGGAGATGGTGGCAATGACCCTCCAAATTGGGGGTGGAATCCTCAATGGGGCTGCAAGCGTAGCGGGGGTAAGTATATATACATGTATGTAATATATATATATATATATATATATATACATGTATGTAATATATATATATATATATAGGGTAGTCTTCAAATACAAACAAATTTAAAATACAAACCAAGTAAGAACCAATCATATATATCCACATTCATTATCTAAAAAATAGGATGAAAACGGGTAATAAATTTGAAAAAGAAACTGCCATTCAAGTTGTTAATTATAAAAATGAAACTGCCATACGTGTATATTTATTCTATATTTTTGCTTTGCAGGGAATAGCTCAGGGAGAGCTGCCGCTGCTAACAAGGAACTAGAGCGGGAGTTTCAGAAGACTGGACGACTTATAACTCTTAGACTAGACCCCACCAATAGCAGGTGGCAGACTATCGGTGACACCTCCAAATGGTACAAGAGCTATTTGGGGACATATGTCGCTACCGTCCCGCATACTTACGACTCGTGGGATCAGGTGCCCGCACACATCAGGGATGGACTTATTCCCTGGCTCCAGGTTTAAAACAATTTATTTTATAATTTAAATACGTCATTAAAAAATTAGGGTAGATGCTGACTATTACTACAAAATTGCAGAGACGGTTCTACTTGGACCCGTATCTAAATAACGAAGACGGTCACCCCTTACGGGTCGCTATTGAAAACATGATTCGTCAAGATGCCCAAAAGAACTACAGGGATAAAAAATCAAAATTCAAGGGGAAATGGTTTAGCGACAGGGGTGGGTTAGATAGACTAGGGGAATTCGAAGGTGTTCCGCCGCATGGAATGCCTCAAGCTGTCTGGAGGGATCTACTGCATTACTGGACCAGGGAGCACCGGATGCTTGTTGCCCAAAGAAACGCGAGTAACAGGCATGGACAAGATAATCTTGTCAGTACTCACGGTCGCCAGTCATATGCTCAGCGTGAATATGAATACGCTGTAAGTTATTATTTTTACGGTTTATTAATAAATATGTATATATATATAGAGAGAGAGAGATACACATACATATATATAACTTTTATTAATGTATATACAGCGTAGTAATCAGGGGCAACGGGAGCCCCCGCCTGAGTTCTTTTTGCGGGCCCACACATTACACGATGGGACGGTGCAGGCAAGAGTTCCTCCCATTTATGTAAGTTCTTGTAACTAACTTAAGTTTGTATTTTTTGTAAATTTTTATTAATTAAAACTAACTTTTTTATTTGTTTATGATTTAATGTGGTACAGGACCGGCTTGTTGAATCCCACCAGGCACTTTCCCAACAGCCCAACACCCCGCCGAGTCAGACATTTTTGGAAGCTTTGGGGATCCGGTCGGGACATACCCGCGGGGTTGGGCGTTTGGTTAGAGGAACACGAGGACTGAATGTCGACCTCCCGCCTATTGTTGACCCTCCTTTGGAGGCCCCAGCTCAGGAGTCGTGGTTTAACGTGGATCAATTCTTCAACCCTCCGAGCCCTTGGGACATCGCCGGGTCTAGTTCCGCCTCATTACCCACACATCGCTTGGATAGTGATAGTGATAGTGATTAGTTTGTAATTTTTATGAACCTCTTTATTTTGAAGTTTTCTATGTATTATGTACATTATGTCTTTATTTTGATTATGTATTATTTTAATTAAAGTTTATATCGGTTAAATAAGATAATAAATAATGATAAAATTTATATTATTGGAAAACAAATATTTATGTATAAAAACAAAAAATAAAACAAAATATTTATTATTGTAATGAATTTAATCATCTATAACAATAGGAGGCCCAGGTGGTATTCTTGGGCAGTTTGCATACATCCATTCTTGAAACGCTTGTTCTCGATGTGCGTACATTGATGCCACCGCACGTGCAGGCGGGGTTGCGTAGTATGACCATTCTGGATTCTTGTAAGCCATTGGGTACTCACCTGTTAATTCCACTGCAACAAAATGACTCTCCTCATTTACGAGAGCAATAGTTATCGGTTGAGCCAACATTAATTGATCCAATCCATGATGCATCGGGAATACTGTTCGGGCGTCACGTAAGCTGATGCAGTTGATTATTATACCTAGCTTATTGGCCAGGAGGATATGGAAAAACACTTTACTCATCCAATGGTCCTTGGGACGCCATTTTTTATAATAAGAGGTTTGCAACGCCTCTAATATGCGTTTGCCCTCGGGCCCATACATTCGCATGTACCCTTCGCGGTCAGATTCAAACTCCTCTAGCATTTGCGTACGAACCCACTCCGAACCGTAATCCTCATCTAGCCCCAAAGCTACCGCGGTAGCTCGAAATCCACAACTACCATCCCCTTTGACATTCTGTGCGCCGACAACGTAAGGTCGAATGTACGTTGGCAGCTCTTCTAGTACCCATGCGATGTTTCGGGACAGTCTGGCGTTAAGCGGTTCCGCAATATACCCAGCCCAACTGGTGTCTGACTTTGCCTCTGAATCTGGCTCTGACTTTGACTTGGCATATGGCTGCTCAGATTGGACCGCATATGATTGGGATGGTTCCCCCCAGCCATATAAATTTTGGACCCCATAGGATTGGGACGGGTCCCCGAATGTATATATATTCTCAAGACCTGGATATGGGAAGAGGTTTCCGAAAAAGCCTAGATTATCCTTTACCCATTCGGATTGGGTCGTCTCCCCGAATAAGTTTCGTGTCTCGGGGAGACGACATGATTGGGACGGCTCGTACATACTGTGTCGCGCACCCTGCGGGTCATCATACCGTGATTTGGTGGGCGCGTACTCACTTTGTCTGGCGGGCTGCACAGGTGGCGGGCTATTCAGATCTGGCACCTCTTCAGTCCTTGGGCGACTGGACTTAGATTTCCGAAGCCCAGGTGGCTTTTTGTTAAGATCGGGCACCTAGACCAATAAAATAAAACAATTACTTAAAATCACTTAGTTTTATAAATTTTATTAAATCACTAATTAAGCTTATGATGTGTTTGGTCTACCTTTGGCGGCTTTTGTTTCGACCCGACCGGTCTTCCACGTGTGCTCTTCTGAACAATGGGATCTTTCACCTGTGACTTACCCGGCTTAAACATATCCTTTATCTTAGACAACCAATGTTTCCGTTGGGCCTTGGGTTGCTCCACCAAGAAAGTTGTAAGATCACCTACGACTTCATGGACATCTTCTACATCGTCTTCCTCTTTTAGACATGTCGATGGTGTTAAGTCAAGCTTTCTCCAAAACGGGTCTATTACATGCGGCTGAATACGAGTCTCTGCATTTTTATATATCAATAAGTATACGACATTATGTTGGTATGATTAAAAAAATATATATTAAAACATACTAACCACGGTGCATGTACTCGGCAATCTTGCAGGCACATGGTAGCCCACAACTATACCGAACCTTGCACCCGCATTTTTTCACATTTTTTTTCAATTGTTTGTCTAAGCGAATGATTTCATCAACCATGATGTCCAAAGCTTTATGTGAAACCGTTCCAGCAGAAAAAAAAAAACAAAAACCCCCCCCCCCAAAAAAAAAAAAAAAAATGTCCAAAGCTTTATGTGAAACCGGCCTTCGTACAGTTGTAGTTATGTTTACCCAGGCGGGTTCCCTTGCTATACCCCAGTTGGCCCCTTATTTCAGTTTCTTGACCGATAATGACAGAATCAACACATTGCAGGATTCTAGTAAATGTACATTTCCCCTTCAGCTCTTCCTTCAGATGGTGGTGCTCGGCCTCGACTCTGTTTGTGGTGTGGTTCTGATAGTTGAGATGTTCATCCACCCAACATGACACAAAATGCTCTCGGTACGGGGACAACCAATTATCGTTGAGGTACTTGTAGACACCTGGATAAGCTCCCAATTTTTTCTTTAACTCCTTCTCGTATGCTTTAAACTCGTCAAGAGTCCGAGATTCATAGACTCTTTTCCACCACACGTTAAGCATAAAGATGTTAACATCTTTCTTCACCCGCAATGCCGGTTCGCAGTGTTTGGTTATGTTTTGCCATATGTGGTACCTACACAACAGGTGTTTCGCTTGCGGCATAACAACCTTCAATGCTCTCATCAGGGCCAGCTCCCTGTCAGTTAAAACCACACGAACAGTTAAGCCTTCAACAAGGGTGGACTTCAGACATTGTAACACCCATTTATAATTCGCCTCCTGCTCGTTTACGATAAAAGCATATGCTAAACTGAAGGTCCGGCCCGTTGAAGTGACGCCGACAATCTCAACAAGCGGCATGTTGTACACGTTGGTTTTGTACGTGGAGTCTATTTCAATAACCCAGGGAAATGCGCGCCATAGGGTCATTGATGTTGGATGCATAAAAAAGAGGTTTTCCAACCGTCCATTTTTACTATTTGTAGTCAACTGGTAAAAGTAGTTTTTCTCTTGCAGCAGTGAGAACATAACCTGCGACATGTGAACAAGATATAGTAAATAAGTCACTTCCAACAACGGAGTACGTAATCACTAATATGATGTTTGTACCTGCATTGGTGTATGTCCTGCTTGGCCCGCCCTCCGTCTCGATTTCAGAAAGTTGGTAATGTCTCCTCTTCGAGTTAGGTTTCCTGGAAATTCATTTTTCAGGTTAACCAGGATCTGGCGTGGGAACATACCGCGATCCGATAGGTTTCCCACATATTGCTTTTCTTCCTCCGTCATCCGTCTCGCGTATGCATTCCCGTGCAGATCAGTAGCTGGATCATGATTGTGTTTCCAGTCCTTGACAGTTACCCTCCAACCACCATCATACCCGGGGCGGCCTTCCAAAGTAAAGGGACACCCTATCTTGTTGGACCGTTTGGGTGGCCCAGTTAACCTTTTATCGCGTGGTCCACCGTGGTGACATATTAGTGTCACCTTATTGACCACCTTTAACGAGTTTTTGTTCGACCGCCGTGTGACTAGAACATAACCAAACTCCAGTGCTGTTCTTTTTGCCCACTCCGTCAATTCTTCGACGGAAGGGAACACCTCCTCGGTTTCTAAGTCTCCAGGTTCGCAGTCAAATTGACCGTCTACATCAGGTGACTCAAACTCATCATCGGGAACTTCAATACGTACGTTTTCTGGGTCTGCCCAAATATCTTCAAAACTATCCATCTTAAACAATTCAAGTAAACAAGTAAACATGTACTTCATTAACTATTTATGATATACATACTATATATATATATCTATATTCATAATATACTTATGCATGTATCGTTCGAAATATACCTGTGCGAGCAGCTTTGAAAACGAGTTGTCTTATTATATACTTGTGCGAAAGAATGGTAGCCTGCAGTTTGAAAACAAAATATAGATAATTCTAGTACCAATATAAGTTCAAATGTTAAGAGTAAGTTGAAAGTTTTGAATATTCAGAACAACAATCATACCATTCGTACTAAATATATAGAATTATCATACACAAACCTCCAAAAATCACCAGTGCCACGTGTCACGTATTAGCGGCGACGTCGCCGCTAATACGTGACACGTGGCCCTCGCCGAGGTGCCACGTGTGGTGCCACGTAGCACGTATTAGCGGCGACGTCGCCGCTAATACGTGACACGTGGCGCTCGGGGACGGCCATCGTCAGTGCCTGACGACGCTTGTTCCCGAGGTGCCACGTAGCCAGTATTAGCGGCGACGTCGCCGCTAATACGTGACACGTGGCGCTCGGGGACGGCCATCGTCAGTGCCTGACGACGCTTGTTCCCGAGGTGCCACGTAGCCAGTATTAGCGGCGACGTCGCCGCTAATACGTGCTACGTGGCACCTCGGGAACAAGCGTCGTCAGGCATGGTAACAAATTAGGTCGGGGCCCCACCATTAGCGGCGACGTCGCCGCTAATACCCTGGTGGGGGTACCCTGTTTTCTGGTGGGGATACCCTGTGCCAAATTAAATCTAGATGCATTGTTTTTTTTACTCTTGCGCATATATATATATATATATATATATTGAATCAAGATCATAGCTTTCGTTATTGTCATGTCTTTATGTTATGCTAAATACAAAAGTTGGAGTGTATTTAAATGTGATAATAACGACATGTATCAAACTCGATACATTGCTACTAAAACCAACGACCCACTGATGCATTAGTTCATGGAATTTAATTAATTCTAATTTTTTTCCTACAATATGTTGCAAACTGACAGAGGGAAGCTGGGTTGAACCTTGAACGAAGACACTGGTATGTTGTTTTTTCGTTCACGTATCAAAGACATCGATATGCTGCTTTTTCGTTCACGTATTAGAAGGTTTATACAGACGATTAATTAAATTGGGATGTGGCAAGAATTCAAGAGGTGGAAAGAAGCTAATAGCGTGCGAGCTAGCAAGGAGAAAAGACCGTCCGTTATTACCCAACTTTTTTTTAGGAGCGCCCATTAATCCATTATAACCGTTAAAATTTAGTAAGTGATAATGTTTCCAAATCTACTTAGACCCGCGTGAAACCTTTAAACCACCCAATTCAATTCAAAAATAAGAAACAAGGCCCAAATTTGCCCAATCTTTGGCATTTGGGTCCATATTGCCACCTCTAATAGAAAACAGCACATTTAGATATGTTTTCTATTTGCAAAAGAACATTCTTAATTATTTAGGACTAAACACATCATCATATGGATATCCCTAAGGATCGACCTGCCATAATTTTAGAGTGGATACAAATAGTTTATATCCAAAAAAGTTTATAAAGGCATTGTGGCTACTTATTTCAAGCTGATATAAAATAATATATGGAATGATATTCTCTTTTCACCGTATATTTTTCACGATAGCACGTATTAGCGGCGACGTCGCCGCTAATACTGGCTACGTGGCACCTCGGGAACAAGCGTCGTCAGGCACTGACGATGGCCGTCCCCGAGCGCCACGTGTCACGTATTAGCGGCGACGTCGCCGCTAATACGTGCTACGTGGCCACGGTCACGTGTGCGTGCCACGTAGCACGTATTAGCGGCGACGTCGCCGCTAATACGTGACGTGGCACCACACGTGGCACCTCGGCGAGGGCCACGTGTCACGTATTAGCGGCGACGTCGCCGCTATTATATTTTTGGTACTATTTGTTAATATGTTTGTACATATGAATGTTGAATCATTTACATTATGGTATCTGACTGGTTCATCATATAATGCGTGGACAAGAAAAAGTAAGGCACGTCAGATATGTCACGTGATGATAGGAGTGACAATTGATATAAAAATGTGACAACAACAAATACACTGTAGGTTACGTCTAAATTTTAGAGCTGTATGGAATACATTACTTTAGTAGTTTATGGTTTATTAATGCTATCAGGAGACGCCCTTGAGAGAAATATGATTACCTGCTTATGTTATAGAAGTTTTGCCATTTCCCCTTCTTCATCACTCGATTTTGTATGTCTTGTTAAGTTATTAGCCGACGATTACGAGAATGTGTTTGTGGCTTTTAATTCAGATGCCATGTCTGTAAAAACAATACAGATTTTCGTGTATGAATGTCCTGTACCAATGGGCTTTTTTTGGTATATTATCTTTTCCTTTTCAATAAAAATCATTAATTGTTACTTTATTACCGGGATTTTTATTGACTTATAGAGTGCTAAAGATTAGGCTGCTTTTGCCTTGCTATAAAGGAAATATGCGAACTATAATATTGATCTGGATGTTATTTTCAAGCAGAAAACTCCACAAACGGCAAGAAAGGAAGGTTCAAGCACAAAACCTAAAGGTACAAGTTTGATGCTTGAAAAAGCTATCAGGGATTTGGAGAGAGTAAGTTTACAATTACCTTGGTCATTCTTAATTTTGACTAGAGGTGGGCAATATAAACCCTTTAACTTATGAATTAGCCATTTTGGGTTATGAAGGGTCAAACAGGTCGGAATTTTATCAGCTTGAAAGTATACGGGTCAAAAGTGTCAAATTGAATTTCTAATGAATAATGTGTACTCTATTGTAATAAAAGTTATTACCGAAATAATATGATTTGTGTAATCCTATATAATAGCAGTTATTTAAAAGATTGTATTCTTTGACTGAAGATCTAATGTTTATTCAGATCAACCCTACTTACCCAACCTGTTTTGATCTTCACAAATACTGATTTGTGACCACCTGTTACCCTGTACGGCCGATCTGCCATATTTAGTTTCGATTAATACTTGATAGTCGATAAAGGTCTTCTTTTATTAATCATATGTTGAAATCACTACAGTAAGGCCAGCAAGTATGGAGGTTTCTGAAGCTGACAATGCATCTCAGGTTGTCAAAAGGAGAATGCCCCCCGAAATAAAGCAAAAGCTGGCTAAAGTTGCTAGGGTGGCGGTAATTACACCCCATTTTTTGTATTTTCATTTAAATGATGTCTTTTTTCGTTTCTTTTGCAGCTGTTTGTCTTTGTAACATACAGTACATAACTAAAATGTTACATTTATGTATTTTGTAGCATACTATTTATGGAAAACTGTCAAAGGAGTTACTTAATCGTTTGATGAGCATCCTTGGTCATCTGATACAGATCAGATCATTGAAGGTATAACATATATCATTCTCACTTCTTTCATGTACTGAATGTTTTTTCATTGGCCTATGTTTCATAGTTAAATCTATCTGGGGGTGTATTCTACTTATGGCTAGCAAAGTCAACTCATTTATGGGTGGATCTTGGTTATGTTTTACCTCTACTGAGTAAATAAAAATCTAGCTAAATAGGAAGCAAGTCAAATGTGTTGAACCGTCAGATGGGTTAGAAGTCACCTAAATTATATTTGGAATGCATAAAATCTCAAAATTCATCTATTAAATAAGATCTATCATCTATGTTGAAATATTATACTTTTGTAATCATATCTGACACATTAAATGTAAAAAAAACCCTTTAGTTATCAGAGTATTTGGTTCAACCCAACCCTAGTAGTGTAAAAAATCTACCTCTTTTGATCAATAACCAACCTGCCCATTGCAGTCCCAACTTTCACTACATGTAATGCAATGAATTGTTGTATATTTCATGTTTTTTGGCCAGATATCAACATCAGGGATGGTTTTGGTACGGAACCGTACCGAAACCGACTAGAACCGATACCGAAAGTAGCCCAAAGTGAAAACCGAATACCGTACCGATTACATAGGTACGGTACCGGTTCGGTTTCCGTACCGGTTTGTGTATTTCGGTATTCTCCCTATTTGATACCGAATTTTCACAATTTTCGAGTATGATAAGAAGTTTGGTAGTGTTTCTTTGCTGGCATGTAATCCTCTTACTTAAATATGCTTTCTGAGTATATAGTCTAGGACCTAAATGTTAATCAAGTGCAACGTTTTAGGATTCCACTGAAGGATGGACAGAAATAAGATAATAAGTCACGAAGCTTTTGTATGTATATCTACCTGCAACATTTTTGAACACTCATCCTATCAAATAAAACCATATTTATTTTATTATAGTTACACAACAATTAATACTTGCTTATAAGAATACATATTGTGTTGTCCCATGCCTACCAGATGCCCATGAAAACGTTTTTCGGTACACAATTCGGTTCCCCCGGTACTGAACCGGTACCGAACCGATTGGTACCGAAACCGAAAACAACTCAAACTAAATACCGATAACGATACCGAATCCCCATCGGTACCGGTACTGGTTTGGTTTCTGTATTTCGGTAATGTTGCTCATCCCTAATCAACATATTTGAATCAGTTTAGATATTGAAATAATAGCGCTATTAGATCAGTGTTTGGGTGGTGTGAACACCCCTTTAATTTTTATTTTTATTTTATATATATAAGATATATTTATATTTATTGCACTTGTCAATAAACTAAAACATATACAATGAAATTCTGACTATATTGAGTGATGCATATAGCTAGGTGCTATAAGATATCTTTCTTCATGTAGCTCTTTTTCACATAGAAACTGGTTAATTATTTATTTGGCTGACTAACCACGGCAAAAGTTATTGAAAGATTCATCCCATGAATATGTTTCTGAGTTCAATCTATAGTATCTGAGCATCCTTCTCTTTTACTGCACCTTGATAAGCTAATATGCATTGTTTCAATTGCTTTGGTCTTTTCTTATTTGTTAAATTGTTTCAGAGAAATCTTCAAAACATGGTTGAAATGGGACTGTCAGCCAAACAAGAGAAAGATGCAAAGTTGCAGCAGTTAAAGAAAGAAGTAATTGATATGGTTAAGATACGGGCTCCGCTGCTGAAAGTTGAGGTATTCTTCCACTAGATTGCATATTGGTGGCATGCATCTGCAGTTGGTAAAAAGGCATTTGTAAAGATGTGCCAATTTTGATCCATTTAATTATCAATGAGTCGATTTCAGTTGTATTTATTTTGAATTGCATATGGCTTAGGCATAAAAACATACTTAGAACACAAACAGGTCGAACAGTTCAATCAAGGCGAAAGTCACACTAAGTCTCAAAATGACGAAGTCAAATATATTGCATAAAAGCTCCTGGATTGTTTTATTAAAAAACTTTTGGTTATATAATGGACTAAATTGTGATGGCGGGTCAAGCCAAACTGACTGGCCCGAATCTCACCAAAAAGAATGAACTCTTTGGGCTCGAACTTGTTTCACCCATTAACAGATGTCATGGTTGATATGATAGATATACATGTTAAAACTCCTTTTGGTCGATTTCATTCTAAATATTTTGGCACAAACATTTATAATTCCATGCTGACAAAAGTTATCATGGTTTACTGTTGCACTAATGTGTTCTTTTTGTGTCAGGCTATTGAGCAGCAGGCTGGTTCATCTGATGATTTCCAGGAAACTAGCACCAAAGAAAAAGTTAAAAACAAATTTACTACAGATGAGGCTTTAGAGGATAAAATTTGCGATCTTTATGATCAATATGTTGATGTACTTTACCCCAACTTTTAATCCTAAGTAGTTTTCCCTTTTGCAATTCCTTTCCAGAGTATCTTACTTGATAGATTTATATATTCACCAGGGCCTCGATGAAGATGCTGGTCCCCAACTTAGAAAGCTTTACGTAGAGGTAAGCATGTATTAGAATTACTATCTTATTGTTGTTCCTTTGCGCTCGTCCGACTTTTCAGCAGTACATTTTGTTAATCTGCTAGTGCGTAATCGTTTTTGTATTTGTTGGCTTTTTTGTGCATTTGGCAATTGCCCCCATTTAATTATTGGTTATGTTTTATCTGTAATTTAATAGTACTTTGTAGTTAAGAAGGAAACAGATGGGTATATAGTTGCCCAAAATTCGTTTTTATGCATAAGACATGTAAGATCGTTTCATTCGATAAGGTGGTTTTTCATGAATTTTTGTAGCCTTGTAGGGTCATCTGAAACACTAGATTCACATTGTTGTTTGGGTAAAAGGGTTCACTCTGGTTAACTCACTAGATTCGCATTTTTAGTCATGGTATTTGCTATGAAACATTGCAAACAGTGGTGGACTTTTGATTTGTTACTCACATTGAACAAGTTTAAAGATATTTACATCTCTTGTGTCTATATTGCAGCTTGCAGAACTGTGGCCGAAAGGCTGTATGGATAACCACGGGATAAAACGAGCAATTTGTAGGGCAAAAGAAAGAAGAAAATCATTACAGAGGCGCAAGGTATTAATAAGGAAAAATGTTAATAGTCTTCTTTTACACTTGTAACTCGCCTACAGTTTCATTAGTGGTGACAAAATGGGTGAGTCGGTGGGTCTGGCAACGGGTACAAATAATGTTTTGATGTATGGTTGGAATGCATTGGGTTGGGATGATGTGAAACTTTTTCTTCTTGAAAGTTATAGTTTTCCATGATATAGTTCCTGTATCAAATGTCAGTAATAATATGTTATTAGATACAGAGGTTTAGAAGATTTTAGTGCAGTAAAAAAATACTCTTCAGGGCGATTATCAACTCGTTAGCTTTTATCTTTCAATTTTAGTTGTTTGAACTGTTAAATACTCCATATAAAACATAATCTGAATGAACCCATTCACATGTAAATGGGTCGAAGTTGCCACCGCTGCTTACAAGTTGCAAGTGTACCTGATTCACTGATTGTGCTGACGCTTTTAGCTAACATGGGATCAATTTTTGTTTTCCTCTAATAAAAGGACCAGGAGAACATTATGAGGAAAAAGTTACCCGCCCCAAAAGCAGAGGCTATTACCGTTGACCCTGCTTCTAGTCGGGTGCAACACCCCTCTAATAAGCTAGTCAATGATTCAAGTGCACCCATCAGATCAATATCCAACACAATGGCTTCTAATACTGCTGCACAGCCACCTAATTCTGTGCATGGTCCTACTACAGACAAGCCAAAACAGGAGAAGCTAAAGGGTAGTGCTAACAATCAGAACAACAAAACAGTAAGTGAAGTGGTGGTAAAGAAAAAGGCAAAAAGGAAGCCTGAGACCGAGTTGTTTGATGGTCGAGCTCAACCTGAGAGGTTGACTTTAGCACAAGGAGATGAAAAACGGAAGTCAAATAAGCAAATGCTTGGTGGTCCTGTAAAGTCTGTCGCTCAGCCACCTGTTACTCCTGCTTCTGTTGGCGCACCACTTGCAAAGGCACCAGAGAATAGTTCAGTTGACAGGGTTTAACTTGAGGTAACTGACTAAATCTAGGGCAACAATGTTAAAATGAATTGTACTTCATGGTTGTTCTGGATTTGGCATTTTGAGCTCCAAACGCTGACTTAGTATAAAGTTTATAGATTTAGGATGTTGGGTTACTCATATAGCCAGCCACCTTTTGTTAGTGGTTTTTGTTTTATTTATCTTTTCATTTTGAGCTACATAGATTTTCAAGTAAATGACGTAGTACATGAGTTTTTGTTATGTTAACTGTGCAACCCTTTTTTGCACTGACATAATGGTTTGCTTGAGCTAAAAGTGTAGGTAGGTAAAGTTTCATGTAAACTTATTAGACTCTGCAGGTAAATGGGAGATAAAAACCAAGAGAACCACCTCATGCATTGGGATTGGTGTGTTAGGCCACAACCCTTTCCAAATTTTTTGGAGCTTAAAGCAATGGCTTGAAAAAAGTTATAGTTGAGAGTTGAGACTCTTCTAGTGTTTGGATGTATTTTTTTAAGAAAAAAACCCAGGATTGTTTGGCAAAAGCTTGTAGCTAGTAGCCTAGAATCGGTGGCTCAAGTAGTCGAGCTTGTGGCCGGCTCTATTGTTTAGAGTTGGCCGTTGATGCTTATATTTCTCTAAAAATGTTAAATAGGATTGTTGTATAGTTATTTTTAAAAGCTTTTTATGCGTTTACAAAAAGCTTTAGAGGTTATGAAAATAATGAAATCTCCTATAATCAAACCTAATTCAGTTGGTTAAGGGTATAATTTTTAGTCTAAAAAGTATTATCTTTCATTTAATATTAGTTACTAAATATTAAGGTTTCTAGTTTTACATTTAATTATTAAGTTCTTGACACGCCTTTCAAAAAAAATAAAATAAAATTTAAGTTCTTGATACTTTCACATGATAATTAACATATTACCAATGAATCAAATGGTTAGGAGCCTCTACTTTTAGAGATAAAAGTCAAATGTTTGATTCTCATGCCCAAACATGCTGGAGTTCCTTTCTTTGGTAGAACATGGAAGCCTCTCTACTTCAAGTAGGGCCAATATAATGAAAGTTTCGCTCACGATGTTTGTTGTGATAATGAACTGCAACGTTTGAAGATAACTTCACCAAGCCATCCAAAGTAGGGAAATAAAAAAGTTGGTTAACAAAACTAAAGGATATATTCCGCTCGGATACAACCAACATTCGGGAACCTCGAGTTGAAAAAAAACTTGTAGATGACCAAAGAAATCACAACAAAAAAAGCTTGACGAATTTTGTTCAACCAGATAAGTTGTTAAACCATGCTTTATTTGTTGATTCGATTACGGAGCCTACCAAACACACTTCATACAAATTTGATTTGAACAACGAGCCAAGTATAGCCTCGAACGAGGTCCCATATGAGTTTGAGGGTTCACACATGATGGACTTGAACGAAGAGTCACCAAAGGGTGGTTTAAATATAATGGACGATATTCCAAAATTATTACATCCATACGACCATACGTAACAAACATGCAAAATGTTGACAGCGATGAAAATTGTGGATATCGAGCACTAGTTGTTTGTCTCAGACTTGATGAAGATAGTTTTTATGAGTACTTTCGACAATAAATGAGAGAAGAGTTACACAATCGATATGATATCTACTATAACATTTTTTTGTCGATATAAATTCATTGTATCATGACTTGTGTTTCTTTGGCTCGCCTTGTCCAGATGAACACCGGATGAAAATGCCCGATGCGGGTGTTATGATTGCTAATAAGCTTGGTGTGATCGTTCATTCTTTAGACAAGAGAGACAAAACGACATTTTTCCTGTTGTAGAATGGTCTAGAAGATATTCAACATCACAAAGCTATCACAATTGCCCTTGGAAATAGAGTTAATTGCATTTTTGGTCCCTGTGGTTTGTATGTTTTGGCAGGTTCAGGACCTTTTCAGGTTTCATTGCATTTTTGGTCCCTATTTCGGAAACCTTTTGCAAATTTGGTACAAATTAACGGTGGTCGTTAAATGAAGCCGTTAAGTGCTGTTAGAATTTAAAATGGTGTTTAATTGTAAATTTCAAAAAGTGTAAGAGGTATTTGTGTCAACAGTGTTAGTAATTTTTTTTCCTATTGTAACAGTTTATTCTTTTTATTGCTTTTATATCCTTTTCTTTTATTTAAAAAAAATAATTTTTTTCCTGCAAACTTCCCTCTTCGATTCCGTTTTCGCGATTTGTCAAATTGATCTGAAAAACATCAGCTTTCGTTCGCGATCCGATCCGGTCATATTCATATTTTAAGTTTTTCGATTCATCGAGATTCGTTGACAGTTACTTTTCCGACAACTTTTCCGGCAAAGTTTTTCGACAGAATAATAGGCTAGGGTTTGTGTGGAATGCAAACCTGAGCATTTTGGTACCGGTTCCGTGTTTTATTTCGTAAAAACAAATGACAAATCGCAAATTTAAGTTTCCTGGTGAATTGCCATTTTTCCGGCGATAGTTTCTGAAGTTCATTTTTGTCATGGTTTGTGCGCGGTGGAATTCTGATTCGATTGGTATCAGTTTCGAGTTTTTACTCGAAGAAAGGAGAGAAAAATCGTGAATTTTGTTTTCCTTGCGCGTTTTGAATTTTTCGGCGAACTGTTGAACATTCCGGCTACCATTGTTTCTTACATTTAGCGAGCTAAACTACAAAACTTTCAATTATACAGCTCGTAAATTTTTATAAATTTTTACAAAACAATCACGTGTATATCTCAGTGACAACAGGACAAACTTTTTGACCAACACTATTAACACAAATACGCCTTACACTTTTAGAAATTTACAATTAAACACAACTTTAAATTCTAACAGCACTTAACGGCTTCATTTAACAACCACCGTTAATTTGTACCAAATTTGCAAAAGGTTTCCGAAATAGGGACCAAAAATGCAATGAAACCTGAAAAGGTCCTGAACCTGCAAAAACATGCAAACCACAGGGACCAAAAATGAAATTAACTCTTGGAAATAAAGAAACCCATTACGTTATGGTGTAATTATAAGGACAGTACCCACTTCCTATTATCACGTCCGATTGGAACTTTCACCACAGTCTGTCTGCAGCTAGATGGGAAACTAAATATAAACCGCGTCTAGAATTATATACCCAACTTTGTCGTCGTGAGAGTGGTTTTGTCAATACAGATAATTGATTGTTTTAGTGTTTGTACTTTTATATTATATGTTTTAATAACTATATTAAAGGAGTAAAAATATTATAAATAGTTAGAAAAATAAATAAAATAGAATAGAGTAAAAATATTAATTTTTATTTAACATAATCATTAGTTTTATTTATCTAAAAAGGTTAATAATGGTATATCATTATATTATATTATATTATATTATATTATATTATATTATATTATATACTACAATAATGGAATTGGTTGTGAATAGTAACTCGCCTGCGTGGCGAGTTACTATTCGTCCATGTCACAACCCGTATTATTATTTGAATTTTGCCAAATCGTATTCCGTTCGGTTTTTCTACTAAGAGTTACTTCGTGGTGTTTTGCATTTTTTTTCCTTTTTTTTTTACAATATTCGGAATTTACCACATTGAATCCCTTTCGGGTTTAAAATTACACGTTATTTCTTGGTTCCTTACATATTTTTTTTCTTTCGGGTTTCCAAATAACATATTAAAAATATTATTCTTTTTTTTGTGGTATTTCCTTTGAATAAATATCTATTTCATATGTCAAAGATTTTAACAAACCTATATAGCGATACATCATCAATAACAAAACATAGTCGTTTTCGGTTTTCGAACGATATAATAAATTTTTTTTTCTTTCTATTGTGGTATTGCTTTTGAATAAGTATCTATTTTATATGTCAAAGTTTTTAGCAAACATATACAGTGATACATCATCAATAACAAAATGTAATCACAATAATTGAAACCATGCAACGCAAAAGGATACTATTGTGGTTTGCGCTTAAATAAATATATATTTGATATGATAAACTTTTAGACAAACTTATAAATGACAAAATGATTATTCATTCAGCGATTGAAAATTCAACACAAGTACACTAAAATAACACAATCATTACGTGACAATTGATGCCCCGTAACCGGAAATTCGCTAGTTATAAAATATTTTGACTTATGGGTCTATTAAACAAAAAAAATATTAGTCCATTTATTACATCTCATGATACAAATGAAGACCCAATTTGATAGGGCCTTTCAAACTTTTACTTTATGAACAACAAATAATATTATGAACAGACAAACAAGATGAATAAGATAACACAAACAACTCATACACACAACATGTCTTCCATTCTCAAAGGTGTGAAAAAAAACACAAACAATGAATGACAAACTTCGAAAGCATTATGCAAGCACAACAAGGATAACCCAAGTCTTACCCAAATGCAATTGCAAGAACGGTTCTTATGGTTTGCAGGTGAGTCAAGGGACAATAGTTACGCGGTCTTTAGAGTATCTCACACTTTGCTCCCCCCAAAATAGTGATGTTAAGGGATGCAATGATTAGTGCAAATACAATTGCCACTTGCTTTCTGTCATTGTAAACTTCAGTTAACACATAATGTTGCTTTTTAGAATCAGGTAGGTGGTGAAAGCACTAAAGCACTCTAAAATTTGTTCAAAGAATTGAGTTATCACAATGTTGTGGATGCAAAAGATGTCCTAAACCACAAAGAGGAAGATATAGTTGCACAGATGTTGACTAACGAAATTACTTAGAGCGTTTGATAAAGTAGCTGATGAAAGTTCTATGCTGGGGGCAAAAGAGGCTATGAAAGCAGCAATCACATTGAAGAATTTCTTGTTAAGCCATGAGAAAATAACACGATGATAAGGAAAATTAGAAACAATTAAAATGAACTGATCCACCAAAAAAACAACAGAGAATTCAGTTATTTTGTCAAGAAACATTTATAAGACATTCATGTGATTTAGGGTTCATTAAAAGTTATAAATTTATATCTTGTATGGGGTTTATAGAAATTATATTATTATCTTATAATTTTAACGAATTATTAGTTTACCATCCCATCCCCGATTCTTATTTAATCAAGTACTCGTATTAATTTATCAATTTCTACTGTATAAGTAAATAGGACAGAGAGATTGCACATTAAATATTCAACGATGCAAAGTTAAAGGAAAACATTCTTGGAGAGACATGAAATGACTGTTACAGAACATTACCATACAAGTCTGAAATTTGGTCAAATTTCCAAGCCAAAAACACAAGACTACATAGTTAATAAGCTACCAAACACCAAAATACAATAACCTCATCAAATCAGTGCCCCAGCTTACCCACCTCAAATCCGAATGCCAAATTGTTCGTATCACTAATCATACAGATTCGAGGCTAAATAGTTATTTGTGACAAGCTCAATCCATTCTACCCTTCAGGATTCTTTCTGTCACTTCAGTTGGCGTACTGCAATAAAACCATGTAGTATCACATCAATATCTTAAATAATATGCACCATGACATGATCAATAAAGGAGATAGTTTCAACCCCTTTATATACAAATGCTCTGATTTGGGATATGTTTAGTTGTTTACCTCTACCCCCCACCCCCACCCATGAAAAAAATAGCGTTTTAAGGTCGTCCCAACTGGACCTGTTTTATATTGGCGTGTACTAAAACGACACCCCACTTTGACCCGTTGCCCATGCACCTGCCCCGTTCATTTTGCCATAGAAGAAGCAATATACTTGGCAAGAAACTTACACAACATATACATGCCCTCCCCAACCACTCAAACAATCACGATCAACAGATGATAGAAGAGCTTGGGAGATGGTCTCAAACAACTCCTCTTGCTCCTGCACACAATAACACTTGAGATTAATATATAAAGTATTTGGGGAAGAGATTACACATTAGCTAGTAGTATACATCTGTGGATTGGGATTTAAGCAATACAACATTTTGAATAGACTTCTTTTTCATGGATATTAGTAGATTAAAATCCCTCAAACTTCTACATCCAAATTTAAATAATTAAACATTTTCATTTTAGTTTATTGCAATGAGATATTAACTTTTAAGAGTAGAATAGCAAAATTGGCATGATGGCATCCCAGTCTTAAGAAAATTGTCAAATACACCTGAAATTTTCAGGGTTTTCATCTCCCCCATGCAATTTTCCAAGGAATATGAAAACAGAGAGCTTTTTGTATGCCCACACGCAAAAAAGACAATTAAGAATACTTGGACATACGACATGTCGATTGATTATATATATGTATTAGACATAGGTTTAACAATCTTCATTATACTTCAATTGGTGATCCCTAGGTGAGTATTGCTTATTACTAACAACCCTCACCCTTATGTTAGAATCTTTTTGCATAAATGATCCATTTAAATATTATAGCACAGGAACAAAACAAGTGGGTCTTTGGATTTGTAACAGGTCCAAATGGATCAAGCAAAACAGGTGGCTCGGATTGAATTGGCACGTTAACAGTTTATGTTGTTAAATGGATAGTGCCATTATATATGATAATAAGAGCTATATCATAAAAGAAATACTTGGTTTTCAATAAAATGTATTACGAGGTTTAAAACATTTGCATACAGTGTCCCATTACTTTATAATTATAGCTCACTTTTCTATTTCACCTTATATTAAGAAAATACAACCCAAGTTGACATGTTCATGTCAATGGTCTAAAACTTCAACATCCAGATTAGAAGGCCACTTTTCAAAAAGTATAGCAAGATAAAACTGGGCATTTTTAATGGCTCGTGACATATCTTTAATTACACATGACCAGTTGCAATTAATCATTGATATCACTAAATTAAACAAAAAGCTAAATAACTGTAACATAAAAACATACCATGTCAGGTTTGAACATCGACTCACATGCACCATAAAGAGACTCTGATGCTGTCCCAGCAACAACAAAATCTTTTGCAAGCTCTCTATGATTGATTTCAAAAATAAAAGATAATGAATTAGTACCAGCTTCACATGCTTCTCAATTCCATCAAATAAAATGACCATATTTCAGACATTTAATTAAAACATAAGTTAACACTGTAAAAAAACAAATCATTGCATTCTCTATAAATAGCAATTGGAAAGAATAGAATATCAACACAAAAGAGAACTGAATAAGCAAGAATAATTCTTGAAGTCAAGTGTCGAGCGATCTGCCCCATGCCAAAAAAGGAGCAATATACCTCAACAGTAAACGATCCTAAACATTAACTTTTAGATAACTAAGAATTGTAGCACATAAGGTGACTTTTACAAAAAAAATGGTCATGTGACATCCAAAAACTTGTATAGGCTAGAGTATTTCAGAACTCATGGATGTCAGCATTTTAGTGGGAGAAGAACTAACCACAGCTTTGGAAGCAAAAAAAACCTCCATGTAATAAAGTATGATATATGTTCCAACTTAAAGCAAACTTGTCAACAAAGACCGACTTGGCTTTCACATTTTAACTACTATTAAACAAACCCAA
>CM067175.1:26389348-26404998 GCA_034093135.1 Erigeron breviscapus | reverse complement strand
CGTTTGAGCGATCACCTCAGCCATATTTGGCTCAGGAACTTCACCACGACCCATTCCTTGGCCTTTACCACGACCTCTACCATGGCCCCTACCACGACCTCTACCTCCTTGTACCTCCGGTTGGGCTTCCGGTTGAGGTTCTTCCTCTTCAGCCCTATAGTTCGTTCCGGTTCTCCTGGGTCTCACCATTTCTATAAAATAAGTGACACGATGACCTGAGAGTTAGTCTCAAATGCTCACATGTTAGTCACACAAGTAGTCAATGCTCTCATACCGATACCATACTCATTTCATATCGTTAAGCTAAAGCAAGAGTGCTAGAATCCTAAGGGATTGTTACTTAGCATGTCATCATGTCAATTTCATTACAATCGTTCATTATTTGTTCAAGTAATCATGCTCAAAACATCACGCAATCAATTAACTAACATGAAATGATTCAAAGTATAATCCGAATTCGATATGCTCTTTAGTTATTGACCGGGTATGTATACAGGGTGTACCAATGGCTAACCCTCCACATAATCAACTTCCATTAAGCATATCGGTTCCTTATTATACTTTAAGCCACACGTGCGCAATCCACGATGTCATGAACTTGCTATAATGTTGGGTAACCATAAAAGAGTTGATCGGGTTCTTTTAGGGTTGCCACAATATTATACTAAGTTAATGGCATCACTTCATTTTGCCCTAAATCATCACATTAGCTCCAACCAATAACAACAACAAATCATAATAACCACATTCATCACGTTGAATTCAAGCTATCACACAAGTGGTCTTAACAACGAACTCACACGGGGATTCACATAATTCACATTGCACACGAATTTCCTAACCATGCATGCTATATGAAGAGTTTTAACTTAAGCCGTAGTCTAGGTCAAACCGCCTAATTCTCTACGACCACGCATGGGCCACCATTTTGTAACACCCCAAGCCGAGGCTCGAAATATCACGGAAATCATATAGCACAAGGTGGAATTACAATAGAACATGAACTAAATGCAATTAAAGATTCAGTGAATCCATAACAATACGGAACAAGTACCAAAATACATAAGGAGCAAATAACCATCAAAGTTACAACATAACATCCAGATGATGGCAAATCAATCCTAAGTATAATGCAAAAGAGAAGGTAGATGAATCCTTGATTCATAAAGTCCAAAGTCCAGGTTAACAGCAAGCAAGCAACTAAACTCCACGTCCGGGGAGAACCTGATTACCTGAAAAGTGTACTAAGCATAGTCAACACAAGGCTGGTGAGTTCGTAGCAATGGTCCATAAAGAACCAACGTCAATAATCACAATATACGAGTAGAGGCTAGACATGACTTACAGCAAGCCTCTAAGTAACACAATAACGTCCAACAACAAGATTACACAAGACAAGTAAATGTGTAATATGAATGCACAAATGATATACGAAACAAAGTAAGTGCCGAATGCATGAATAAGCCAACATGCCTATGCTATGCGTGAACTCAAGTCACCTATGCAACGATATCCACCTGTCATCACCATGAACAAGGTTGTATCTCAAAATCATCGGCGTATATATGTCTATATACCCGGATGTCATGTCACCAACATCTCACAGGACAAGTGTATACATCTATACACTAGGATGTTTGAGTCCTCAGCAGAGGGATTATGTACAAAGTATGCATGCTTACAATCAAATGTATATGCATCAATCACAAATCGTCTGTCATGAACCAACAATCAATATTCGTCAATCATAAACCAATAATTACAACTCCAACCATCTATACGTACATACACTTAAGAGGATTCTACTTCCTTCGAGTACCAGATGCTTATATATAGGGTCACCCGCAGCCTTCCCACCACATCTAAAACCCGATGAAGGCATAACCGACTCCTATGTATGTACGTCTATCCTAATATCAATGAGATACTTAACCAAAACATAAACCAAGTCAACCAAACGAAATGAACCGTCACATCAATCCAACGACTAGAACAATCAATCAATCAATCAACGAATACAAGTAAACACGCAAGTTTACACTTTTCAGCCCGAATCTCAAGCGAGTAGGGAGATACTGTAACATCCGTGAATTTTGACCCGTTGACTTTTTGTGTAAATTGACTAACAAACTTGTTAAATGAAATAATTGGGCCCATTTGTGATTATATGACTATGTGGTATGTTAGTCGGGTCGTTAATATGTCTGTTTGGCGTTTAATTGTGTAATCGATTGTAATTTTGGCTTATAAAGGGAAACGGGTCAACCCATGGGTTGTCCATGACCCATGAGCCTACTAGTGACCCATTTTCCCTTATCCTCTCTTTTCTCTCTTTTCTCTCTATCTATCTCTTCTATTCCCTCTCAAGTAAAAGCACCACCTCTTGTTCTTCATCATTTCTTGCATCAACATTGTGTTTGAAACTACCATAATACAAGAATCATAGCCATCTTCATCTCGTTTGCTTCCTATTGGAGAATCAAAAGCCAAGTTCTTGCATTTTACCCATTTTGACCTAATTTCGGATTCTAGCTCAAGGAGGAGTTTCGGTAAGTCTAATTCATCTCATTTATACCTACTTATGTTTGTTTTATGCATTTCTAGTCATCTTGAACATTTACAAGTCCTAAATCGGCTTAAATCTTGTTTTGGGTCAAATTAGGGTTTAATTAGGGTTTGAATGATTTGGATGTGATTATGATGTTATGAATCGAAACTAAGATAGGGGTTATGTTTATTTATGTTGAAATATGTTTGTATAAGCTTCAAAATGAGTCTTGAAACATCACTAGTCGATTTGGTGATTAAAAATTGAGTTTGGGTTGAGTTTGGTTCGTGTTTGGGGTGTTTTGGAACTGGTCTGGGCAAAGGTGCGCCGCACCTCCTCCTTGGTGCGCCGCACCAAATCCTGGACTGGGTTCCCTGGTCAATTTGTGCGCCGCACCTCCTCTTTGGTGCGCCGCACCTGATCAATGGTGCGCCGCACCTCCTCAATTGGTGCGCCGCACCTCTTTGGTGCGCCGCACCTCCTCCTTGGTGCGCCGCACCTCCTCTTGGTGCGCCGCACCTCCTTTGGTGCGCCGCACCTCCTCTTGGTGCGCCGCACCTCCTCCTTGGTGCGCCGCACCTCCTCCTTGGTGCGCCGCACCTCCTCCTTGGTGCGCCGCACCTCCTCCTTGGTGCGCCGCACCTCCTCTTGGTGCGCCGCACCTCCTTTGGTGCGCCGCACCTCCTCCTTGGTGCGCCGCACCTCCTCCTTGGTGCGCCGCACCTCCTTTGGTGCGCCGCACCTCCTCCTTGGTGCGCCGCACCTCCTCCTTGGTGCGCCGCACCTCCTCCTTGGTGCGCCGCACCTCCTCCTTGGTGCGCCGCACCTCCTTTGGTGCGCCGCACCTCCTCCTTGGTGCGCCGCACCTCCTCTTGGTGCGCCGCACCTCCTCCTTGGTGCGCCGCACCTCCTCTTGGTGCGCCGCACCTCCTCCTTGGTGCGCCGCACCTCCTCTTGGTGCGCCGCACCTCCTCCTTGGTGCGCCGCACCTCCTCTTGGTGCGCCGCACCTCCTCTTGGTGCGCCGCACCTCCTCCTTGGTGCGCCGCACCTCCTTTGGTGCGCCGCACCTCCTCTTGGTGCGCCGCACCTCCTCTTGGTGCGCCGCACCTCCTCCTTGGTGCGCCGCACCTCCTTTGGTGCGCCGCACCTCCTCTTGGTGCGCCGCACCTCCTTTGGTGCGCCGCACCTCCTCCTTGGTGCGCCGCACCTCCTCTTGGTGCGCCGCACCTCCTCCTTGGTGCGCCGCACCTCCTCTTGGTGCGCCGCACCTCCTTTGGTGCGCCGCACCTCCTTTGGTGCGCCGCACCTCCTCTTGGTGCGCCGCACCTCCTCCTTGGTGCGCCGCACCTCCTTTGGTGCGCCGCACCTCCTCCTTGGTGCGCCGCACCTCCTCCTTGGTGCGCCGCACCTCCTCTTGGTGCGCCGCACCTCCTCTTGGTGCGCCGCACCTCCTTTGGTGCGCCGCACCTCCTCTTGGTGCGCCGCACCTCCTCCTTGGTGCGCCGCACCTCCTTTGGTGCGCCGCACCTCCTTTGGTGCGCCGCACCTCCTCTTGGTGCGCCGCACCTCCTCCTTGGTGCGCCGCACCTCCTCTTGGTGCGCCGCACCTCCTCCTTGGTGCGCCGCACCTCCTCTTGGTGCGCCGCACCTCCTCTTGGTGCGCCGCACCTCCTCTTGGTGCGCCGCACCTCCTCTTGGTGCGCCGCACCTCCTCCTGGTGCGCCGCAGAATACGTCTTGTTCCTACTCGTTAAAGTTGTAAAGGTGTTTAGGGTTTGTGACTTGACTTAATTGTGCTAAACCAACTTGTTTATGATTGTAGAGTTGACTTTACGGTATTATGATGTATAATTATAGGTTGTGGACGTGTGGATCCTATTATTCGTTTGTAATCATACTAGCTTCTTTGCCGGTCAAGGTGAGTTTCGTATCTCCCTACTCGCTTGAGATTTGGGCTGAAAAGTGTAAACCTTGCGTGTTTACTTGCATTTATTGATTGATTGATTGATTGATTTGGTTTGAATGTTGGATTGTCGAGACGGTTATCACGCTTGAATGACTTGGTTTAAGTTTTGCTAAGTATTTCATTTATGTTAGGATAGACGTACATACATGGAAGTCGGTTATGTCTTCATTGGGTTTTAGATGTGGTGGGAAGGCTGCGGGTGACCCTATATATAAGCATCTGGGACTCGAAGGAAGTAGAATCCTCTTAAGTGTATGTACGTATAATTGGTTTAAGTTGTGATTAATGGGTTACGATTGACGATTATTGATTGTTGGCTCATGGTTGTCGAATATTAATTACTGGTTCAAGTCCATCGTATATTGATTGTTGGTTCATGATTGATGCATTTACAATTGATTGTAAGCATTGCATACATTGTTGATGACCCTCGGCAGGGGATTGCCGACATCCTGGTGTATAGATGTATGCACCCATTTTTGGATGTAGTTCCTGACTCCGAGTATATAGACATATATATCTCAATGATTTTGAGATACAGCCTTGTTCATTGTGATGACAGAAGGGTATCGTTGCATTGGTGACTGGCGTTCACGCATAAGATAGGCATGTTGACTTACTTATGCATTTGGTACTTGCATTTGATATTTATATCATTGAGCATTCATTTACACGCATTTTTGTACTTATGTAATCTTGTTGGATGGATATTGTTGTGTTACTTAGAGGCTCACTGTAAGTCACGTCTAGCCTCTACTTGTACATTATGATTATTGTTTATGGTTCCTTGTGGACCATTGCTACGAACTCACCAACCTTGTGTTGACTATGCTTAGTACACTTTTCAGGTAACCCGGTTCTCCCCGGACGTGGAGTTTAGTTGTTTGCTTGCTGTCAACCCGGGCTTGGACTTTATGGATCAAGGATTCATTTACCTTCTTTTGCATTACTTAGGATTAATTGCCATCTTTTGAATGCTCCTTTGTAATTTTGATGGTTATTGCTCCTTTGTGTTTGGTACTTGTTTCGTCCTTGTATTGGATTCACTGAATCTTTATTTGCATTTAGTTCTTGTTCTATTGTAATTCCACCTTGTGCTATATGATTTCCGTAATATTTCGAGCCTCGGCTTGGGGTGTTACAGAATGATGGCCCATGCGTGGTCGTAGAGAATTAGGCGGTTTGACCTAGACTACGGCTTAAGTTAAAACTCTTCATATAGCATGCATGGTTAGGAAATTTGTGTGCAACGTGAATTATGTGAATCCCCGTTTGAGTTCGTAGTTAAGACCACTTGTGTGATAGCTTGAATTCAATGTGATGAATGTGGATTGTAGTTAGTATGGGTTGTTGTTGTTAATTGTTGAAACTAATGTGATGATTTAGGGCAAAATGAAGGGATGCCATTAACTTGGTATAATATTGTGGCAACCCTAAAAGAACCCGATCAACTCTTTTATATTTACTCGATATTATAGCAAGTTCATGACATCGTGGATTGCGCACGTGTGGCTTACAGTATAATAAGGAACCGATATGCTTAATGGAAGTTGATTAGGTGGAAGGTTAGCCGTTGGTACACCTTGTATACATACCCGGTCAATAGCTAGAGAGCATATCGAATTCGGATTATACTTTGAATCATTCGTGTTAGTTGTTTGATTGCAGGATGTAATGAGCATGATTACTTGATGTTATGTTAAAAAAAAAAAAAAAAACTTATAGGGCTGAAGAGGAAGAGCCTCAACCGGAAGCTCAACCGGAAGTACAAGGAGGTAGGGGCCGTGGTAGGGGCCGTGGTAGAGGTCATGGTAGGGGCCAAGGAAGGGGTCGTGGTGAAGTTCCTGAGCCAAATATGGCTGAGGTGATCGCTCAAACGATCGCCAATATCATGCCAACCATTATTGCTCAAGTCACGGCAAATCTTGGGCAAAACAATGGGCCTCAAAACAACGAAGCCCCAGAAAATATGAATAATGAAAATGCTCAACCTCATGCCGTAGAGGGTGAAGGAGAGGGACCAGTGGGAGTTAATATTGGAATGCCCATGAATAATCAATATGGTGGATACCGTCAAGGATGTATATTTAAGGACTTTAAAAGTTGTGGGGCACCGGAGTTTGATGGAAGAGGTGGTCCCACGGAATGTATAAGGTGGTTTGAGGCGATAGAGGCGGTGATTGAAAGGAGTCATTGCACCTATGATGATTGGATTTCCTATGCATCCGGCATGTTTAGGCATGACGCCTTGAGTTGGTGGAACCAAGAAATAACGTTGGGCCGGACTCATAATTTGGAATGGATTGACTTCAAGAACAAAGTGAAAGCAAAGTTTTGTCCTCCGTATGAACTACAAAACTTAACCATTGAGTTTGCTAATCTCAACATGGAGGGAGCCGATTACAAGGGCTATGTTAGACGATTTGAAGAGTTATCTACCCTCATTCCTCACTTGGTGGGTACCGAGCCTCAGGCCATCCAGAAGTTCGTTTTGGGCTTAAATCCTCAAGTCCGATCTTATGTAAACTCCAACATGCCTACTTCTTTGGCTAATGCGGTTAACCAAGCCGGGAGTGTGACTGAAGATTTATTGAGAAGTGGTATTTTGAGCAAATCCTCATCAAACAAGAGGAAAGAAGTGGGAGAGCCGAGTGGGGTAAAGAAAGTGGGGAAGTTTGACCCCAGAAATGCAAATAGGGGTAGGGTGATGGCGGCGGTGGAACCGGCTAAGAAGGCTTATTTTGGGCCTCATCCTTTCTGTGGGAGATGCAACAAGCATCATCCCGCCAATGCTCCATGTGGGGCATGCTTTAATTGCAATCAAGTCGGGCACGAAGCTAGAAATTGTAGAGCTCCAAGGGTGGGTCCAATGAATGTGGCTCCCGTTCGGGCCGTTCCTCCCCAGGGTAACCAAAGAAGAGGCGAATGTTTTGAATGTGGTAGCCGTGACCACTACCGTAATAATTGTCCTCGATGGGTGGGACAACAAGTTCAAGTAGCCGTTCATCCCAATCAACTCCAAATGGTCGGGCCTAACCAAAACCGGGGCCAACAAGGCCATCAAGTGCAACCACGCGGCCGAGCCTTTGCGGCCAATGTAAATGAAGCCCGCAACGATCCCAACGTAGTAGCAGGTACCTTTCTCCTTAATGGTCACTATACCACCGTCCTATTTGATTCCGGGGCCGATTATAGCCTCGTGTCTTCTAATTTTGTTCCTTTGATTGATGTGAATCCTTGTGCTTTAAACTCTGTGCTTGACATTGAAATGGTAAACGGGTCACTAACTAGAATTAGTCAAATACTTCGCGACTGTGTCTTGACCTTGGAAGATGTCGATTTCTTTATAGACCTTATGCCTTTGGATATTGGGAGTTTTGATGTTATTGTGGGTATGGATTGGTTAACGGCGGTGAAAGCGACTATTGATTGTGGTGAGAGAGTTGTTAAGATACCTTTGACTAACGGTAGAATTCTTAGGGTTCAAGGTGAAATCTCCGATTCCTCTAATTCTAAGGTCTTTAGTGCTACCGTCACAAGGGTAGAATTGAAGACCGTTCCTATTGTTTGTGAATTTCCCGATGTTTTTCCTGATGACTTGCCGGGGTTACCTCCAACTCGTGAACTAGACTTTCGTATTAATCTTATCCCCGAAGCCGCGCCCGTAGCAAAAGCTCCTTATAGACTAGCTCTAACCGAAATGCAAGAGCTACAAACTCAAATCAAGGAACTCCAAGAGAAGGGTTTCATTCGCCCTAGTCAATCTCCTTGGGGTGTTCCTGTTCTCTTCGTCAAAAAGAAAGATGGGTCCTTCAGAATGTGTATCGACTACCGGGAATTAAACAAGCTCACAGTGAAGAACCGGTATCCCCTCCCGAGAATCGATGACTTATTTGATCAACTTCAAGGTGCTAAGCACTTTTCAAAAATCGATCTTCGCTCGGGTTATCATCAACTCCGGGTACATGAAGATGATATCCCCAAAACGGCTTTTTCGCACAAGGTATGGTCATTTTGAATTCACCGTGATGCCTTTTGGGTTGACTAATGCACCGGCGGTGTTCATGGACTTGATGAACCGGGTGTGTCAACCATACTTAGACAAGTCTGTCATTGTGTTCATTGATGACATACTTGTATACTCGAAGACAAAGGAGGAGCATATTGAGCACTTGCGTAAGGTGCTTGAACTACTAAGGAAGGAGAAGTTGTATATAAAATTCTCCAAGTGTGAGTTTTGGTTGGAGGAGGTCCACTTTCTTGGTCACGTAGTGAGCAAGGATGGTATTCATGTGGACCCAAGCAAGATTGAAGCGGTCAAGAATTGGAGAAGACCCGAAACGCCATCCGAAATCCGTCAATTCCTTGGATTGGCGGGTTACTATAGAAGATTCATTGAAAACTTCTCCCGTATTGCACAACCACTCACCCTCTTGACTCAAAAAGATAGAAACTTTGAATGGGGCGAAAAACAAGAAAACGCCTTCCAAACTCTTAAAGATATGTTATGTGACGCTCCTATTTTGACGCTACCGGATGGAATTGAAGATTTTGTTGTTTATTGTAATGCTCCGGGACAAGGGTTGGGTGGTGTTCTTATGCAAAGGGGTAAAGTCATTGCTTATGCCTCTCGTCAATTGAAGGTGCATGAGAAGAACTACCCGACACATGATTTAGAGTTGGGAGCGGTTGTGTTTGCTTTGAAGTGTTGGAGACATTATCTCTATGGCACCAAATGTGTGATTTATACCGATCACAAAAGTCTTCAACATATCTTTAACCAAAGCGAATTGAATATGAGACAAAGGCGTTGGCTTGAGCTATTTAGTGATTATGATTGTGACATCCGATATCACCCGGGCAAGGCAAATGTAGTAGCCGATGCCTTGAGCCGAAAGGAGAGAGTGAAACCAAGACGGGCTAGAGCTATGAGCCTCACGGTAGGGCCGAATATTCGTGATCGGATCATTGAAGCCCAAATTCAAGCCACCCTACCGGAAAACTTTGGAAACGAGAACCTAGATGGCATGGAACAACAATTCGACCGGAAGAATGATAATGGGCTATACATGGTTGAAAGACTTTGGGTTCCTATTTTCGGTAACTTAAGAACACTTATTATGAATGAAGCTCACCTATCGCCTTATTCGGTCCATCCTGGGTCGGATAAGATGTACTTTGACTTGAAAGATTTGTATTGGTGGCCGGGCATGAAGCGTGATGTGGCTAAGTATGTGAGTGAGTGTCTTACTTGCTTACAAGTCAAAGCCGATCACAAGAAGCCACCCGGATTGTTGGTACAACCGGTGATGCCCGAATGGAAATGGGAGCACATTTCAATGGACTTTATTACAAAACTACCGAAGACGAGAAGCGGTCGTGACACGATTTGGGTGATAGTAGATCGGTTAACGAAGTCGGCTCACTTTTTAGCCATTCGCGAAACCGATAAATTTGACACTTTGGCTCGTTTGTACATCAAGGAAGTAATATCTAAACATGGAGTGCCGATTTCTATCATTTCTGATAGAGATTCCCGTTTCAAATCAAAATTTTGGGAAGCCTTTCAAAAAGCCATGGGTACTCGACTTGACATGAGTACGGCGTTTCACCCTCAAACGAATGGGCAAACTGAGAGAACCATTCAAACACTTGAAGACATGTTGAGGGCATGTGCAATTGATTTTGGTGGAAGTTGGGAAGACCATTTGCCACTAGTTGAGTTTTCTTACAACAATAGTTATCATGCTACCATTCAAATGGCGCCCTTTAGAGCATTGTATGGTAGGATATGTCGTTCTCCTCTAGCTTGGGCGGAAATGGGAGAGAGTCAACTTATCGGGCCAGAAATTGTGATTGAAACGACTAAGGTAATATCTCAAATTAAGGAGAAGTTGCAATTGGCCCGTGAACGTCAAAAGAAGTATGCCGATGTGAGACGGAGACCGTTGGAGTTTGAAGTTGGTGATTTAGTACTTTTGAAAGTGTCACCTTGGAAGGGAGTCGTACATTTTGTGAAGCGGGGAAAACTTGCACCAAGGTATATTGGTCCTTTCAAGATTCTGGAACGGGTTGGGAAAGTTGCTTATCGGCTAGAATTGCCTCAAGAGCTTAACGGTGTGCATGATGTGTTTCATATTTGTAATTTGCGCAAGTGTTTGGCGGATCCTACACATCATGTACCTATGGACGAAATTAGGGTTGATTCGAATTTGAACTTTGTTGAAGAGCCGGTGGAGATCTTGGATCGTCAAGAAAAGAAACTCAAAAGCAAACGCTACACGATTGTTAAGGTTAGATGGAATGCTAGACGTGGAGCCGAGTTCACTTGGGAGCGAGAGGATCACATGAAAACTAAGTATCCGCATTTATTTAGTAATTAGTGTTTTGTTAAATTTCGGGACGAAATTCTTTCAACGGGGGGATAATGTAACATCCGTGAATTTTGACCCGTTGACTTTTTGTGTAAATTGACTAACAAACTTGTTAAATGAAATAATTGGGCCCATTTGTGATTATATGACTATGTGGTATGTTAGTCGGGTCGTTAATATGTCTGTTTGGCGTTTAATTGTGTAATCGATTGTAATTTTGGCTTATAAAGGGAAACGGGTCGACCCATGGGTTGTCCATGACCCATGAGCCTACTAGTGACCCATTTCCCCTTATCCTCTCTTTTCTCTCTATCTATCTCTTCTATTCTCTCTCAAGTAAAAGCACCACCTCTTGTTCTTCATCATTTCTTGCATCAACATTGTGTTTGAAACTACCATAATACAAGAATCATAGCCATCTTCATCTCGTTTGCTTCCTATTGGAGAATCAAAAGCCAAGTTCTTGCATTTTACCCATTTTGACCTAATTTCGGGTTCTAGCTCAAGGAGGAGTTTCGGTAAGTCTAATTCATCTCATTTGTACCTACTTATGTTTGTTTTATGCATTTCTAGTCATCTTGAACATTTACAAGTCCTAAATCGGCTTAAATCTTGTTTTGGGTCAAATTAGGGTTTAATTAGGGTTTGAATGATTTGGATGTGATTATGATGTTATGAATCGAAACTAAGATAGGGGTTATGTTTATTTATGTTGAAATATGTTTGTATAAGCTTCAAAATGAGTCTTGAAACATCACTAGTCGATTTGGTGATTAAAAATTGAGTTTGGGTTGAGTTTGGTTCGTGTTTGGGGTGTTTTGGAACTGGTCTGGGCAAAGGTGCGCCGCACCTCCTCCTTGGTGCGCCGCACCACCAATGGTGCGCCGCACCTGGACTGGTTCCCTGGTCAATTTGTGCGCCGAACCTCCTCTTTGGTGCGCCGCACCTGGCTTGGTGCGCCGCACCTGGCTTGGTGCGCCGCACCTCCTCAATGGTGCGCCGCACCTCCTCAATGGTGCGCCGCACCTTTCCTTCAGTGCAGCAAAACCTGTTTTAGTTTGAAAGGTCGTAACTTTTGATCCATAAGTCCAAATAAGTCATATGACCTATCGTTGGAATCGTGAGAGAGTCTAGTTTCCAGTAGTAACACTCTTTTTGTATGAATCTTTTCTCATTTCTAAAAAGGTCGAGTCGAATGCGTCTTGTTCCTACTCGTTAAAGTTGTAAAGGTGTTTAGGGTTTGTGACTTGACTTAATTGTGCTAAACGAACTTGTTTATGATTGTAGAGTTGACTTTACGGTATTATGATGTATAATTATAGGTTGTGGACGTGTGGATCCTATTATTCGTTTGTAATCATACTAGCTTCTTTGCCGGTCAAGGTGAATTTCGTATCTCCCTACTCGCTTGAGATTCGGGCTGAAAAGTGTAAACCTTGCGTGTTTACTTGCATTTATTGATTGATTGATTGATTGATTTGGTTTGAATGTTGGATTGTCGAGACGGTTATCACGCTTGAATGACTTGGTTTAAGTTTTGCTAAGTATTTCATTTATGTTAGGATAGACGTACATACATGGAAGTCGGTTATGCCTTCATTGGGTTTTAGATGTGGTGGGAAGGCTGCGGGTGACCCTATATATAAGCATCTGGGACTCGAAGGAAGTAGAATCCTCTTAAGTGTATGTACGTATAATTGGTTTAAGTTGTGATTAATGGGTTACGATTGACGATTATTGATTGTTGGCTCATGGTTGTCGAATATTAATTACTGGTTCAAGTCCATCGTATATTGATTGTTGGTTCATGATTGATGCATTTACAATTGATTGTAAGCATTGCATACATTGTTGATGACCCTCGGCAGGGGATTGCCGACATCCTGGTGTATAGATGTATGCACCCATTTTTGGATGTAGTTCCTGACTCCGAGTATATAGACATATATATCTCGATGATTTTGAGATACAGCCTTGTTCATTGTGATGACAGAAGGGTATCGTTGCATTGGTGACTGGCGTTCACGCATAAGATAGGCATGTTGACTTACTTATGCATTTGGTACTTGCATTTGATATTTATATCATTGAGCATTCATTTACACGCATTTTCATACTTATGTAATCTTGTTGGATGGATATTGTTGTGTTACTTAGAGGCTCACTGTAAGTCACGTCTAGCCTCTACTTGTACATTATGATTATTGTTTATGGTTCCTTGTGGACCATTGCTACGAACTCACCAACCTTGTGTTGACTATGCTTAGTACACTTTTCAGGTAACCCGGTTCTCCCCGGACGTGGAGTTTAGTTGTTTGCTTGCTGTCAACCCGGGCTTGGACTTTATGGATCAAGGATTCATTTACCTTCTTTTGCATTACTTAGGATTAATTGCCATCTTTTGAATGCTCCTTTGTAATTTTGATGGTTATTGCTCCTTTGTGTTTGGTACTTGTTTCGTCCTTGTATTGGATTCACTGAATCTTTATTTGCATTTAGTTCTTGTTCTATTGTAATTTCACCTTGTGCTATATGATTTCCGTAATATTTCGAGCCTCGGCTTGGGGTGTTACAGATACGAAACTCACCTTGATCGGAAATGAAAAGCTAAGATTGATATAAAGTCAAGTTATTGTCGTACAATGTTCTCCTCGCGTCCAACACCTAAATATCGATCATATACATACCCATTAACATACATAAGCACGTATACATAACTTATCAATTTCCCGACAAAACCCTAATTAGGTTTCCAAAGGGGTTCTCGACGTTAAGTGACTTCTAAGACTCTTAATCATTGCTAAATAAGTTAAGAAGTGATTTAGAACGATGCCCGAAGCGTTATTAGGGTTCTGGAAGTCAACTAGGTCAAACAGGAAAATTCAGCAACAAAGGGGGCGTAACCTACGCCCTAAACTGGCGTAGGTTACGGTGGTTCAAAACCACAGGCGTAAGCTACGGCCAAATGGGCGTAACCTACGCCCAAGAAAATATAACTAGCGTAACCTACGCCCCATAGGGCCGTAGGTTACGCCCCTTACTGGGCAGCAACACGACCAGCAGCAGCAAGTGCAGAAAATCAAGAACCCCAAAACCCTAAATCGACGTTTAAGGTTACAAGACTTGTTTTGAAGTTACATTTGACATTCTAATGCATAAATACACTTACCCAAACCCATATTTCCATCCTTAACATCATCAAATTCTCCAAATCAATCAAACCCTAATAAAACCCTAATTCGACCCAAACTCATTTTAAGGCGATTTAGAACTTGTAAATGTACGAGGTGACTAGAAACAAGTAAGCTAACATAAAAAGAAGTAAATGGGATGAATTAGACTTACCAAAACTTCTTCTAGAGCTCATACCCGAATTTAGGTCAAATGGGTTAAAATGCTAGAACTTCCACCTTTGATTCTTCAATATGACGATAATGAGGTATAGATGACGATGATTCTAGTGTTATAACCTTCCCAAAACACCAATCGATGATAGATAGAAGTTTAGAATTCTCAAATAAATTTCCAGATGAAATTAAAGATAAAAAACAATTACAAAGATTTTTAGGATGTTTAAATTATATTCATGATTTTTTCAAAGATTTAGGAATTATATGCAAACCTTTATATGATAGACTTAAAAAGAATCCAAAACCATGGACTCAAGAACATACAAATATAATAAGACATATTAAAAGTAAAATAAAATATTTACCTTGTCTACATATTCCTCATCCTAATGCTAAGATATTTTCAAAATTTGATATGAAATCAGGTTTTTGGCAAATTCAAATTGATGAAAAAGATAAATATAAGACAGGTTTTAATGTACCTTTGGACATTACGAATGGAATGTAATGCCTTTTGGATTAAAAAATGCTCCATCGGAATTTTAAAATATTATGAATGATATTATTATACCATTAGGAAATTATGCTATAGTATATATTGATGATGTTTTAATATTTGCAAAGAAAATTATTGTTATAAAACTCAATTAATTCTAGTAAAAGATTTAACTTCTCAAATATTATTAGGATCACCATTTATAAGTCAATTATATCCTTTTATGGTAACTGAAAATGGAATTATTACCAAAGTTTTAGGAAAAGATATTTGTTTCGAATTTACCCAACCCATTATTACAAGACAAATAAATATATTAAATTTAAAAGAAAAACAAAAACATTTTTTAATAAATGAAATAGATTATATTAGAATAAAGAAGAATTAGTTAGATATTATTCAGGTGCATGGAATGATACTCAAAAGAACTATTCTACTGTTAAAAAAGAAATTTTAAGTATTGTTTTATGTATAAAGAAATTCGAAGATGATTTATATATGAAACCATTTTTATTAAGAATTGATTGTTTATCTGCAAAATACATTTTAGAAAAAGATGTTAAAAATTTAATTTCCAAACAAATTTTTGCAAGATGGCAAGCATTATTAAGCAACTTTGATTTTCAAATTGAATTTATAAAAGGAGAGAATAATTCTCTTCCAGATTTTTTATCAAGAGAATTTTTACAGGGAATATGAGCTCAGATTCTTCAAAAAAGATTGTTTTAGCAAAAAACAAATTCTCAAGTTCTCAATTATCAAATTCTCAATTCTCAAGATCTCCTTCTCACACACCTCATTTTCCACCACTTCCGATAATACAAAATAGATTCGCTCCATTAACTCCAGGCCCAAGACCTAGACCTCCATTTTCATCTATTATACAAACCTTAGAATCAAAACCTATTATTCAAA
>CM067175.1:26334348-26381848 GCA_034093135.1 Erigeron breviscapus | reverse complement strand
AGAATTTGGTGATGTTATGGATGGAAATATGGGTTTGGGTAAGTGTATTTATGCATTAGAATGTCAAATGTAGCTTCAAAATGAGTCCTTTAATCTTGCAATGCGATTTAGGGTTTTGGTTCAAGTGATATAGGGTTTTGGTTCTTGATTTTCTGCATAAACTGCTGCTGGTCGTGTTGCTGCCCAGAAGGGGGCGTAAGTGATATAGGGTTTTGGTTCAAGTGATATAGGGTTTTGGTTCAAGTGATATAGGGTTTTGGTTCAAGTGATATAGGGTTTTGGTTCAAGTGATATAGGGTTTTGGTTCAAGTGATATAGGGTTTTGGTTCAAGTGATATAGGGTTTTGGTTCAAGTGATATAGGGTTTTGGTTCAAGTGATATAGGGTTTTGGTTCAAGTGATATAGGGTTTTGGTTCAAGTGATATAGGGTTTTGGTTCAAGTGATATAGGGTTTTGGTTGCAATGCGATTTAGGGTTTGTGGTTCAAGTGATATAGGGTTTTGGTTCAAGTGATATAGGGTTTTGGTTCAAGTGATATAGGGTTTTGGTTCAAGTGATATAGGGTTTTGGTTCAAGTGATATAGGGTTTTGGTTCAAGTGATATAGGGTTTTGGTTCAAGTGATATAGGGTTTTGGTTCAAGTGATATAGGGTTTTGGTTCAAGTGATATAGGGTTTTGGTTCAAGTGATATAGGGTTTTGGTTCAAGTGATATAGGGTTTTGGTTCAAGTGATATAGGGTTTTGGTTGCAATGCGATTTAGGGTTTGTGGTTCAAGTGATATAGGGTTTTGGTTCAAGTGATATAGGGTTTTGGTTCAAGTGATATAGGGTTTTGGTTCAAGTGATATAGGGTTTTGGTTCAAGTGATATAGGGTTTTGGTTCAAGTGATATAGGGTTTTGGTTCAAGTGATATAGGGTTTTGGTTCAAGTGATATAGGGTTTTGGTTCAAGTGATATAGGGTTTTGGTTGCAATGCGATTTAGGGTTTGTGGTTCAAGTGATATAGGGTTTTGGTTCAAGTGATATAGGGTTTTGGTTGCAATGCGATTTAGGGTTTGTGGTTCAAGTGATATAGGGTTTTGGTTCAAGTGATATAGGGTTTTGGTTCAAGTGATATAGGGTTTTGGTTCAAGTGATATAGGGTTTTGGTTCAAGTGATATAGGGTTTTGGTTCAAGTGATATAGGGTTTTGGTTCAAGTGATATAGGGTTTTGGTTCAAGTGATATAGGGTTTTGGTTCAAGTGATATAGGGTTTTGGTTCAAGTGATATAGGGTTTTGGTTCAAGTGATATAGGGTTTTGGTTGCAATGCGATTTAGGGTTTGTGGTTCAAGTGATATAGGGTTTTGGTTCAAGTGATATAGGGTTTTGGTTCAAGTGATATAGGGTTTTGGTTCAAGTGATATAGGGTTTTGGTTCAAGTGATATAGGGTTTTGGTTCAAGTGATATAGGGTTTTGGTTCAAGTGATATAGGGTTTTGGTTCAAGTGATATAGGGTTTTGGTTCAAGTGATATAGGGTTTTGGTTCAAGTGATATAGGGTTTTGGTTCAAGTGATATAGGGTTTTGGTTCAAGTGATATAAGGGGCGTAACCTACGGCCCTATGGGACGTAGGTTACGCCAGTTGTACTTTCCAGAATTTATTGTTTTACCTAAATTAACTTTCTGAACCTTTTTACGCGTCGAACATTGATCTAATTCACTTCTTATCATATGTATCATTGAATAAGAGTCTTAAAAGTCATTTAACGTCGAGAAGCACTTTGAGAACCTAATTAGGGTTTTGTCGAGAATTGTTAAGTTACGTATATGTGTTTATGTATGTTGATGTGAATGTATATGATCGATATTTAGGTGTTGGACGTGAAGTGAACATTGTACGACAATAACTCGACTTTATATCAACTTAACTTTTCATAACTGTAACACCCCAAGCCGAGGCTCGGATTATCACGGAAATCATATAGTGCAAAGTGGAATTACGATAGAACAAACTAAATGCAATTAAAGATTCGGTGAATCCATTACAAGGATGAAACAAATACCAAAATACAAAAGGAGCAATAACCATCAAAGTTACAAATGAGCATTCAAAAGATGGCAATTAATCCTAAGTATAATGCAACGGGGAGGCCAATGAATCCTTGATCCATAAAGTCCATGGTCCGGGTTTACAGCAAGCAAAGCAACTAAACTCCACGTCCTGGGAGAACCCGAATACCTGAAAAGTGTACTAAGCATAGTCAACACAAGGTTGGTGAGTTCGTAGTAATGGTTCGTAAGGAACCAACATCAATAATCACAATATAAGAATAGAGGCCAGACATGACTTACAGCGAGCCTCTAAGCAACACAATAACGTCCAACAACAAGATTACACAAGACAAGTAAATGTGAAATGAGAAAGCACAAAAGATATGCGAATCAATGTAAGTGCCAAATGCATAAATAAGCAAACATGCCTATCCTATGCGTGATCTCCAGTCACCTGTGCAACGATACTCGCTTGTCATCACCATGAACAAAGCGACATCTCAAAAACATCGAGATATATATGTCTATATACTCGGGGTCACGTTCTACATCCAAAATGGGTGCATACATCTATGCACCAGGATGTCGGCAATCCCCTGCCGAGGGCTCATCAACAATGTATGCAATGCTTACAATCAAATGTAAGTGCCAAATGCATAAATAAGCAAACATGCCTATCCTATGCGTGATCTCCAGTCACCTGTGCAACGATACTCGCTTGTCATCACCATGAACAAAGCGACATCTCAAAAACATCGAGATATATATGTCTATATACTCGGGGTCACGTTCTACATCCAAAATGGGTGCATACATCTATGCACCAGGATGTCGGCAATCCCCTGCCGAGGGCTCATCAACAATGTATGCAATGCTTACAATCAAATGTAAATGCATATATCGTAAACCAACAGTCAATAGACGATGAACCTGTGCCAACAGTCAATATTCGTCCAACATATGCCAAAATCCATATACGACAACCGTAAGCCAAAAATCAATATTCAACAACTATAGTCCAACAATCAATATTCAACAATCATAAACCACTAATCCCAATTAAACCAACTATACGTACATATACTTCAGAGGATTCTACTTTCTTCAAGTCCCAGATGCTTATATATAGGGTCACCCGCAGCCTTCCCACCACATCTAAAACCCAATGAAGGCATAACCGACTTCCATGTATGTACGTCTATCCTAATATATATATATATATATAATTAACTGAAACATAACCAAAGTCAATCAAACAAAACGAACTGTCACATCAATCCAACATATATATATATATATATATATATATATATATATATATATATATATATATATATATATATATATATATATATATATATATATATATATATATATATATATATATATATATATATATATATATATATATATATATATATATATATATATATATATATATATATATATATATATATATATATATATATATATATATATATATATATATATATATATATATATATATATATATATATATATATATATATATATATATATATATATATATATATATATATATATATATATATATATATATATATATATATATATATATATATATATATATATATATATATATATATATATATATATATATATATATATATATATATATATATATATATATATATATATATATATATATATATATATATATATATATATATATATATATATATATATATATATATATATATATATATATATATATATATATATATATATATATATATATATATATATATATATATATATATATATATATATATATATATATATATATATATATATATATATATATATATATATATATATATATATATATATATATATATATATATATATATATATATATATATATATATATATATATATATATATATATATATATATATATATATATATATATATATATATATATATATATATATATATATATATATATATATATATATATATATATATATATATATATATATATATATATATATATATATATATATATATATATATATATATATATATATATATATATATATATATATATATATATATATATATATATATATATATATATATATATATATATATATATATATATATATATATATATATATATATATATATATATATATATATATATATATATATATATATATATATATATATATATATATATATATATATATATATATATATATATATATATATATATATATATATATATATATATATATATATATATATATATATATATATATATATATATATATATATATATATATATATATATATATATATATATATATATATATATATATATATATATATATATATATATATATATATATATATATATATATATATATATATATATATATATATATATATATATATATATATATATATATATATATATATATATATATATATATATATATATATATATATATATATATATATATATATATATATATATATATATATATATATATATATATATATATATATATATATATATATATATATATATATATATATATATATATATATATATATATATATATATATATATATATATATATATATATATATATATATATATATATATATATATATATATATATATATATATATATATATATATATATATATATATATATATATATATATATATATATATATATATATATATATATATATATATATATATATATATATATATATATATATATATATATATATATATATATATATATATATATATATATATATATATATATATATATATATATATATATATATATATATATATATATATATATATATATATATATATATATATATATATATATATATATATATATATATATATATATATATATATATATATATATATATATATATATATATATATATATATATATATATATATATATATATATATATATATATATATATATATATATATATATATATATATATATATATATATATATATATATATATATATATATATATATATATATATATATATATATATATATATATATATATATATATATATATATATATATATATATATATATATATATATATATATATATATATATATATATATATATATATATATATATATATATATATATATATATATATATATATATCTATATATATATATATATATATATATATATATATATATTATATAATATAACACGCGTTTAAGAACCCTAGACACGCGTTTAAAACCCTAACACACGTTTAGAAACCCTAACACACGTTTAGAAACCCTAACACGCGTTTAAGAACCCTAGACACGCGTTTAAAACCCTAACACACGTTTAGAAACCCTAACACGCGTTTAAGAACCCTAGACACGCGTTTAAAACCCTAACACACGTTTAGAAACCCTAACACGCGTTTAAGAACCCTAGACACGCGTTTAAAACCCTAACACACGTTTAGAAACCCTAACACGCGTTTAAAACCCTAACACACGTTTAGAAACCCTAACACGCGTTTAAGAACCCTAGACACGCGTTTAAAACCCTAACACACGTTTAGAAACCCTAACACGCGTTTAAGAACCCTAGACACGCGTTTAAAACCCTAACACACGTTTAGAAACCCTAACACGCGTTTAAAACCCTAACACACGTTTAGAAACCCTAACACGCGTTTAAGAACCCTAGACACGCGTTTAAAACCCTAACACACGTTTAGAAACCCTAACACGCGTTTAAGAACCCTAGACACGCGTTTAAAACCCTAACACACGTTTAGAAACCCTAACACGCGTTTAAGAACCCTAGACACGCGTTTAAAACCCTAACACACGTTTAGAAACCCTAACACGCGTTTAAAACCCTAACACACGTTTAGAAACCCTAACACGCGTTTAAGAACCCTAGACACGCGTTTAAAACCCTAACACACGTTTAGAAACCCTAACACGCGTTTAAGAACCCTAGACACGCGTTTAAAACCCTAACACACGTTTAGAAACCCTAACACGCGTTTAAGAACCCTAGACACGCGTTTAAAACCCTAACACACGTTTAGAAACCCTAACACGCGTTTAAAACCCTAACACACGTTTAGAAACCCTAACACGCGTTTAAAACCCTAACACACGTTTAGAAACCCTAACACGCGTTTAAGAACCCTAGACACGCGTTTAAAACCCTAACACACGTTTAGAAACCCTAACACGCGTTTAAAACCCTAACACACGTTTAGAAACCCTAACACGCGTTTAAAACCCTAACACACGTTTAGAAACCCTAACACGCGTTTAAAACCCTAACACACGTTTAGAAACCCTAACACGCGTTTAAGAACCCTAGACACGCGTTTAAAACCCTAACACACGTTTAGAAACCCTAACACGCGTTTAAAACCCTAACACACGTTTAGAAACCCTAACACGCGTTTAAGAACCCTAGACACGCGTTTAAAACCCTAACACACGTTTAGAAACCCTAACACGCGTTTAAAACCCTAACACACGTTTAGAAACCCTAACACGCGTTTAAGAACCCTAGACACGCGTTTAAAACCCTAACACACGTTTAGAAACCCTAACACGCGTTTAAGAACCCTAGACACGCGTTTAAAACCCTAACACACGTTTAGAAACCCTAACACGCGTTTAAAACCCTAACACACGTTTAGAAACCCTAACACGCGTTTAAGAACCCTAGACACGCGTTTAAAACCCTAACACACGTTTAGAAACCCTAACACGCGTTTAAGAACCCTAGACACGCGTTTAAAACCCTAACACACGTTTAGAAACCCTAACACGCGTTTAAAACCCTAACACACGTTTAGAAACCCTAACACGCGTTTAAAACCCTAACACACGTTTAGAAACCCTAACACGCGTTTAAGAACCCTAGACACGCGTTTAAAACCCTAACACACGTTTAGAAACCCTAACACGCGTTTAAGAACCCTAGACACGCGTTTAAAACCCTAACACACGTTTAGAAACCCTAACACGCGTTTAAAACCCTAACACACGTTTAGAAACCCTAACACGCGTTTAAGAACCCTAGACACGCGTTTAAAACCCTAACACACGTTTAGAAACCCTAACACGCGTTTAAGAACCCTAGACACGCGTTTAAAACCCTAACACACGTTTAGAAACCCTAACACGCGTTTAAGAACCCTAGACACGCGTTTAAAACCCTAACACACGTTTAGAAACCCTAACACGCGTTTAAGAACCCTAGACACGCGTTTAAAACCCTAACACACGTTTAGAAACCCTAACACGCGTTTAAGAACCCTAGACACGCGTTTAAAACCCTAACACACGTTTAGAAACCCTAACACGCGTTTAAGAACCCTAGACACGCGTTTAAAACCCTAACACACGTTTAGAAACCCTAACACGCGTTTAAGAACCCTAGACACGCGTTTAAAACCCTAACACACGTTTAGAAACCCTAACACGCGTTTAAGAACCCTAGACACGCGTTTAAAACCCTAACACACGTTTAGAAACCCTAACACGCGTTTAAGAACCCTAGACACGCGTTTAAAACCCTAACACACGTTTAGAAACCCTAACACGCGTTTAAAACCCTAACACACGTTTAGAAACCCTAACACGCGTTTAAAACCCTAACACACGTTTAGAAACCCTAACACGCGTTTAAGAACCCTAGACACGCGTTTAAAACCCTAACACACGTTTAGAAACCCTAACACGCGTTTAAAACCCTAACACACGTTTAGAAACCCTAACACGCGTTTAAAACCCTAACACACGTTTAGAAACCCTAACACGCGTTTAAGAACCCTAGACACGCGTTTAAAACCCTAACACACGTTTAGAAACCCTAACACGCGTTTAAAACCCTAACACACGTTTAGAAACCCTAACACGCGTTTAAAACCCTAACACACGTTTAGAAACCCTAACACGCGTTTAAAACCCTAACACACGTTTAGAAACCCTAACACGCGTTTAAAACCCTAACACACGTTTAGAAACCCTAACACGCGTTTAAAACCCTAACACACGTTTAGAAACCCTAACACGCGTTTAAAACCCTAACACACGTTTAGAAACCCTAACACGCGTTTAAAACCCTAACACACGTTTAGAAACCCTAACACGCGTTTATCCGCCAAACACTTGCGCAAGTTACAAATATGAAACACATCATGCACACCGCTAAGCTCTTAAGGCAATTCTAGCCGATAAGCAACTTTCCCAACCCGTTCAAGAATCTTGAAAGGACCAATATACCTTGGCGCAAGTTTTCCCCGCTTCACAAAACGCACAACACCTTTCCAAGGTGACACCTTCAAAAGTACATAATCACCAACTTCAAACTCCAATGGTCTTCGCCTCACATCGGCATACTTCTTTTGACGCTCACGGGCCAACTGCAACCTCTCTTTAATTTGAGATATTACCTTAGTCGTTTCAATCATAATTTCGGGCCCGATTAGTTGACTTTCTCCAATTTCCGCCCAAGCTAGGGGAGAACGACATATCCTACCATACAATGCCTTAAAGGGCGCCATTTGAATGGTAGCATGATAACTATTGTTGTATGAAAACTCGACTAGCGGCAAATGGTCTTCCCAACTTCCACCAAAGTCAATGGCACATGCCCTCAACATGTCTTCAAGTGTTTGAATGGTCCTCTTGGTTTGCCCATCCGTTTGAGGGTGAAATGCCGTACTCATGTCAAGTCGAGTACCCATGGCTTTTTGAAAGGCTTCCCAAAATTTTGATTTGAAACGGGCATCTCTATCGGAAATGATAGAAATCGGCACTCCATGCTTAGATATTACTTCCTTGATGTACAAACGAGCCAAGGTGTCAAATTTATCGGTTTCTCGAATGGCTAAAAAGTGAGCCGACTTCGTTAACCGATCTACTATCACCCAAATCGTGTCACGACCGCTTCTCGTCTTCGGTAATTTAGTAATGAAGTCCATTGAGATATGTTCCCACTTCCATTCGGGCATCACCGGTTGTACCAACAATCCGGGTGGCTTCTTGTGATCGGCTTTGACTTGTAAGCAAGTAAGACACTCACTCACATACCTAGCCACATCACGCTTCATGCCCGGCCACCAATACAAATCTTCCAAGTCAAAGTACATCTTATCCGACCCGGGGTGGACCGAATAAGGCGATAGGTGAGCTTCATTCATAATAAGTGTTCTTAAGTCGCCAAAAATAGGAACCCAAAGTCTTTCAACCATGTATAGCCCATTATCATTCTTCCGGTCGAATTGTTGTTCCATGCCATCTAGGTTCTCGTTTCCAAAGTTTTCCGGTAGGGTGGCTTGAATTTGGGCTTCAATGATCCGATCACGAACACTTGGCCCTACCGTGAGGCTCATAGCTCTAGCCCGTCTTGGTTTCACTTTCTCCTTTCGGCTCAAGGCATCGGCTACAACATTTGCCTTGCCCGGGTGATATCGGATGTCACAATCATAATCACTAAATAGTTCAAGCCAACGCCTTTGCCTCATATTCAATTCACTTTGGTTGAAGATGTGTTGAAGACTTTTGTGATCGGTATAAATCACACATTTGGTACCATAGAGATAATGTCTCCAACACTTCAAAGCAAACACAACCGCTCCCAATTCCAAGTCATGTGTCGGGTAGTTCTTCTCATGCACCTTCAATTGGCGAGAGGCATAAGCAATGACTTTACCCCTTTGCATAAGAACACAACCCAACCCTTGTCCCGAAGCATCACAATAAACAACAAAGTCTTTGATTCCATCCGGTAGCGTTAAAATTGGAGCTTCACATAACATATCTTTAAGAGTTTGGAAGGCGTTTTCTTGTCTTTCGCCCCATTCAAAGTTTCTATCTTTTTGAGTCAAGAGGGTGAGTGGTTGTGCAATACGGGAGAAATTTTCAATGAATCTTCTATAGTAACCCGCCAATCCAAGGAATTGACGGATTTCGGATGGCGTTTCGGGTCTTCTCCAATTCTTGACCGCTTCAATCTTGCTTGGGTCCACATGAATACCATTCTTGCTCACTACGTGACCAAGAAAGTGGACCTCCTCCAACCAAAACTCACATTTGGAGAATTTGGCATACAACTTTTCTTTTCCTAATAGTTCAAGCACGTTACGCAAGTGTTCAACATGCTCTTCCTTTGTCTTCGAGTATATAAGTATGTCATCTATGAACACAATGACAAACTTGTCTAAGTATGGTTGACACACCCGGTTCATCAAGTCCATGAACACCGCCGGTGCATTAGTCAACCCAAAAGGCATCACGGTGAATTCAAAATGGCCATACCTTGTGCGAAAAGCCGTCTTGGGAATATCATCTTCATGTACTCGGAGTTGATGATAACCCGAGCGAAGATCGATTTTTGAAAAGTGCTTAGCACCTTGAAGTTGATTCAAATAAATCATCAATTCTTGGGAGGGGATACCGGTTCTTCACTGTGAGCTTGTTTAATTCCCGGTAGTCGATACACATTCGGAAGGACCCGTCTTTCTTTTTGACAAAGAGAACAGGAGCACCCCAAGGAGATTGGCTAGGGCGAATGAAACCCTTCTCTTGGAGTTCCTTGATTTGAGTTTGTAGCTCTTGCATTTCGGTTAGAGCTAGCCTATAAGGAGCTTTTGCTACGGGCGCGGCTTCGGGGATAAGATTTATACGGAAGTCAAGTTCACGAGTTGGAGGTAATCCCGGTAAGTCATCCGGAAAAACATCGGGAAATTCACAAACGATAGGAACGGTCTTCAATTCTACCTTTGTAACGGTAGCACTAAAGACTTTAGAATTTGAGGAATCGGAGATTTCGCCTTGAACCCTAAGAATCCTACCGTTGGTCAAAGGTATCTTAACAACTCTCTCGCCACAATCAATAGTCGCATTCACCGCCGTTAACCAATCCATACCCACTATAACGTCAAAACTCCCAATATCAAAAGGCATAAGGTCAATGAAGAAATCTACGTCTTCTAAAGTCAAGACACAATCGCGAAGTATTTGACTAATTTTTGTTAGTGACCCGTTTACCATTTCAATGTCAAGTACATAGTTTAGAGCACAAGGATTTACATCAATCAAAGGAACAAAATTAGAGGACACTAGGCTATAATCAGCCCCGGAATCAAATAGAACGGTTGCATAGAGACCATTAAGAAGAAAAGTACCTGCTACAACGTTGGGGTCATTGCGGGCTTCATTTACATTGGCCGCAAAGGCTCGGCCGCGTGGTTGCACTTGATGGCCTTGTTGTCCCCGGTTTTGATTAGGCCCGACCATTTGCAGTTGGTTGGGGTGGACGGCCACTTGCACTTGTTGCCCCACCCATCGGGGACAATTATTACGGTAGTGGTCACGGCTACCACATTCAAAACACTCGCCCCTTCTTTGGTTACCTTGAGGAGGAACGGCCCGAATAGGAGCCGCATTCATTGGGCCCGCTCTTGGAGCCCTACAATCTCTGGAGAGGTGCCCGATTCGGTTACAATTAAAGCATGCTTTGCATTGGGCATTGGCGGGGTGATGTTGGTTGCATCTCCCACAGAAAGGATGGGGTCCCGGGAAAGCTTTCCTAGTTGGCTCCACCGCCGCCATTATTCTACCCCTATTTGCATTCTTGGGGTCAAACCTCCCCACTTTCCTTACCCCGCTCGACTCTCCCACTTCTTTCCTCTTGCTCGATGAGGATTTACTCAAAACACCACATCTCAATAAATCTTCCGTCACACTCCCGGCTTGGTTGACCGCATTAGCCAAAGAAGTAGGCATGTTGGAGTTTACATAAGATCGGACTTGAGGATTCAAGCCCAATACAAACTTCTGGATGGCCTGTGACTCGGTACCCACCAAGTGAGGAATGAGGGTAGACAACTCTTGAAATCGTCTCACATAACCCTTGTAGTCGGCTCCCTCCATGTTGAGGTTTGCAAATTCTATGGTTAAGTTTTGTAGTTCATATGGAGGACAAAACTTTGCTTTTACTTTGTTCTTGAAGTCGATCCACTCCAAGTTATGAGTCCGCCCCAACGTTATCTCCTGGTTCCACCAACTCAAGGCGTCATGCCTAAACATGCCGGATGCATAGGAAATCCGGTCATCATAGGTGCAATGACTCCTTTCAATCACCGCTTCTATCGCTTCAAACCATCTTATACATTCCGTGGGACCACCTTTCCCATCAAACTCCGGTGCCCCACAACTTTTAAAATCTTTAAATATACACCCTTGACGGTATCCGCCATATTGATTATTCATGGGCATACCGTTTCCAATTCCCACCGGTCCCTCTTCTTCATTTTCTTCGGCATGAGGTTGGGCATTTTCAAAATTTTCATTTTCTGGAGCTTCATTGTTTTGAGCCACATTATTTTGCCCAAGACTTGCCGTGACTTGAGCAATGATGGTCGGCATGATGCCGGCGACCGTTTGAGCGATTACCTCAGCCAAGTTTGGCTCAGGAGCTTCACCCCGACCCCTACCACGGCCCCTACCACGACCTCTACCACGGCCCCTACCACGGCCCCTACCTCCCTGTACCCCGACCCCTACCACGGCCCCTACCACGACCTCTACCACGGCCCCTACCACGGCCCCTACCTCCCTGTACTTCCGGTTGAACTTCCGGTTGAGGTCCTTCCTCTTCGGCCCTATAGTTCGTTCCGACTCTCCTTGGTCTCTCCATTTCTATAAAACAAGTGACACGTTGACCCGGGAGTTAGTCTCAAATGCTCACATGTTAGCCACACAAGTATTCGATGCTCTCATACCGATACTACATACACATTTCATAACGTTATGCTAAGGCAAAAGTGTTAGCATCATAAGGGATTTTTTTTTTTTTTTTTTTTTTTTTTTTACATATCATAACATCAAGTAATCATGCTCATTACATCATGCAATCAACAACTAACACGAATGATTCAAAGTATAATCCGAATTCGGTATGCTCTCTAGTTATTGACCGGGTATGTATACAAGGTGTACCAACGGCTAACCTTCCACCTAATCAACTTCCATTAAGCATATCGGTTCCATATTATACTTTAAGCCACACGTGCGCAATCCACGATGTCATGAACTTGCTATAATATCGGGTAACCATAAAAGAGTTGATCGGGTTCTTTTAGGGTTGCCACAATATTATACTAAGTTAATGGCATCCCATCATTTTGCCCTAAATCATCACATTAGTTCCAACAATTAACAATAACAACCCATATTAACTACAATCCACATTCATCACATTGAATTCAAGCTATCATACAAGTGGTCTTAACTACGAACTCACACGGGGATTCACAAACTTCACATTGCACACAATTTCCTAACCATGCATGCTATATGAAGAGTTTTAATTTAAGCCGTAGTCTAGGTCAAACCGCCTAATTCTCTACGACCACTCATGGGCCACCATTCTGTAACACCCCAAGCCGAGGCTCGGAATATCACGGAAATCATATAGCGCAAAGTGGAATTACGATAGAACAAACTAAATGCAATTAAAGATTCGGTGAATCAATTACAAGGACGAAACAAATACCAAAATACAAAAGGAGCAATAACCATCAAAGTTACAAATGAGCATTCAAAAGATGGCAATTAATCCTAAGTATAATGCAACGGGGAGGCCAATGAATCCTTGATCCATAAAGTCCATGGTCCGGGTTTACAGCAAGCAAAGCAACTAAACTCCACGTCCTGGGAGAACCCGAATACCTGAAAAGTGTACTAAGCATAGTCAACACAAGGTTGGTGAGTTCGTAGTAATGGTTCGTAAGGAACCAACATCAATAATCACAATATAAGAATAGAGGCCAGACATGACTTACAGCGAGCCTCTAAGCAACACAATAACGTCTAACAACAAGATTACACAAGACAAGTAAATGTGAAATGAGAAAGCACAAAAGATATGCGAATCAATGTAAGTGCCAAATGCATAAATAAGCAAACATGCCTATCCTATGCGTGATCTCCAGTCACCTGTGCAACGATACTCGCTTGTCATCACCATGAACAAAGCGACATCTCAAAAACATCGAGATATATATGTCTATATACTCGGGGTCACGTTCTACATCCAAAATGGGTGCATACATCTATGCACCAGGATGTCGGCAATCCCCTGCCGAGGGCTCATCAACAATGTATGCAATGCTTACAATCAAATGTAAATGCATATATCGTAAACCAACAGTCAATAGACGATGAACCTGTGCCAACAGTCAATATTCGTCCAACATATGCCAAAATCCATATACGACAACCGTAAGCCAAAAATCAATATTCAACAACTATAGTCCAACAATCAATATTCAACAATCATAAACCACTAATCCCAATTAAACCAACTATACGTACATATACTTCAGAGGATTCTACTTTCTTCAAGTCCCAGATGCTTATATATAGGGTCACCCGCAGCCTTCCCACCACATCTAAAACCCAATGAAGGCATAACCGACTTCCATGTATGTACGTCTATCCTAATATATATATATAATAATTAACTAAAACATAACCAAAGTCAATCAAACAAAACGAACTGTCACATCAATCCAACAATCAAGTCAACCAATCAATAAATCAATAAATGCAAGTAAACACGCCAGGTTTACACTTTTCAGCCCGAATCTCAAGCGAGTAGGGAGATACGAAACTCACCTTGTCCGATAAAGAAGCTAGTATAAGATTACAGGCGAGTATTACGGTCCACACGTCCACAACCTATAATTATACATCAATATATCATAATGTCAACTCTACAATCATAAACAAGTTGGTTTAGCACAATTAGGTCAAGTCACAAACCCTAAACGCCTTTCCAACATTAACGTGTAAGAGAAGAACTCATTCGACTCGACCTTTTTAGAAATGACCAAAGATTCATATAAAAAGAGTGTTACTACAAGAAACTAGACTCTCTTACGATTCCAACGATAGGTCATACGTCTAAAACGGGCTTACGGTTCAAAAGTTATTGACGTTTGAAAACTGACGCGTAAAGCAGGAATAGTAACACGAGTTTATGAACCCTAACACGCGTTTAGAAACCCTAACACGCGTTTAGAAACCCTAACACGCGTTTAAGAACCCTAGACACGCGTTTAAAACCCTAACACACGTTTAGAAACCCTAACACGCGTTTAGAAACCCTAACACGCGTTTAGAAACCCTAACACGCGTTTAAGAACCCTAGACACGCGTTTAAAACCCTAACACACGTTTAGAAACCCTAACACGCGTTTATGAGCCCTAGACACGCGTTTGAACCCTAACCCGTGCTACTGTTCATGCGGCTTGAAACTCAAGGGATTCTAATCCGATTTTTGACTCGATTCAAGGCACAAAACGTTTGGGTTTTACTAGAAACATGTTTAACAACATAAAATGACTGATATGAGGTAGTTTTAACTTACCAAATCTCCCAAATGCCTTTAAATCCGAATTTGACTATATATGGAGATTTTCTTGAGCTTGAACTCTAATTATTTGATATGATATATACATGATGAAGATGATGCAATTTCTTGAGTTAATCTAGCTTCAAACACTATGAAATTTCCAGGATTTGAGTTTGAAATAGTTGACTTTTTGAGAGAGGAAGAAAGGAGATTTAAGAAAAGGGAGGATGAAATGATTAAGGGGGAAAGGAGAATGGGTAACTAATTGGTTCATGGGTCATGGGCAACCCATGGGTCGACCCGTTTCTCCCATAAGCCATTTTACAAACGATTACACAATTTAACGCCAAACACATATTAACGACCCGACTAACATACCACATAGTCATATAATCACAAATGGCTCAATTATTTCATTCAACAAGTTTGTTAGTCAAATTACACAAAAAGTCAACGGGTCAAAATTCACGGATGTTACAATAACCAATCGAGGTGAGTTTCGTATCTCCCTACTCGCTTGAGATTCGGGCTGAAAAGTGTAAACGTGCGTGTTTACTTACGTTGTTGTTGATTGTTTGATTGATTTGGTTTAAATGTTGGATTGATGAGACGGATATCACGTTTGATTGACTTGGTTTACGTTTGTTAAGTATTTCATTTATGTTAGGATAGACGTACATACCTGGAAGTCGGTTATGCTTTCATTGGGTTTTAGATGTGGTGGGAAGGCTGCGGGTGACCCTATATATAAGCATCTGGGACTTGAAGAAAGTAGAATCCTCTTAAGCGTATGTACGTATAGAATTGGTGTTAATATTGATTGTTGGCTCATGTTTGTCGAATATCGATTGTTGGTTCATGTTCATCGTATTGTGATTTTTGGTTTATGATTGACGAATATTGATTGTTGGTTCATGACAGACGATTGTGATTGATGCATATACGAATGATTGTAAGTATGCATACGTTGTACATAATCCCTCGGTTGAGGATTCAAACATCCTAGTGTATAGATGTATACACTTGTCCTGTGAGATGTTGGAGACATGACATCCGGGTATATAGACATATATACGCCGATGATTTTGAGATGCCGCCTTGCTCATTGTGATGACAGGCAAGTATCGTTGCATAGGTGACTTGAGTTCACGCATAGGATAGGCATGTTGGCTTATTTATGCATTCGGCACTTGCATTGATACGTATATCAATTATGCACTCATATTACACACTTACTTGTCTTGTGTAATCTTGTTGTTGGATGTTATGGTGTTACTTAGAGACTCGCTGTAAGTCATGTCTAGTCTCTACTCGTACATTGTGATTATTGACGCTGGTTCTTTATGGACCATTACTACGAACTCACCAACCTTGTGTTGACTATGCTTAGTACACTTTTCAGGTAATCAAGTTCTCCCCGGACGTGGAGTTTAGTCGCTTGCTTGCTGTTAAACCCGGGCTTTGGACTTTATGAATCAAGGATTCATCGACCTTCTCTTTTGCATTATACTTAGGATCGATTTGCCATCATTGGGATGTTTTTTTTGTAACTTCGATGGTTATTTGCTCCTTATGTATTTTGGTACTTGTTTCGTATTGTAATGGATTCACTGAATCTTTATTTGCATTTAGTTCTTGTTCTATTGTAATTCCACCTTGCGCTATATGATTTCCGTGATATTTCGAGCCTCGGCTTGGGGTGTTACAAAAATGATAACAATTTAATATTTATGATTTAAACTAAAAAATATAATACCTGTTATGAAGTGTATGAACAAAAATTTAAACTAAAATATTCATAAGTTATGAAGTTTAAACTAGTACGGAGTAATATTTATTATGTGATAGTTAGTATATTATGCATATTATTCTAATAAATGATAACTTTAGAAATTTAAGGATCAAACTGAAATTTTAGACATAGAAAAGGGACTAAAGTGGACAAATATTGAAAGTGTGTCATCCTCCTTCTTCTTCAATTCATACTCTGCAACTTCTATTATTTTATAGTTTGAGATTGTCTTGAATGACTATAGTTATTGTTTATGGCAAATCTAAGATAGCTAGTCATCTATGGTATCTCATTGAACTAGAGGGCAATTATCACTATGCCTTAAATGGCTAGAAGATGTCTAGATAAGTCCAAGTGGATTGTCCTAGTCGGATTTTGAGGGTTGTTACATCATTGCAACTTCTATTATTCAGCCGCCACCACCAATTCGTTGAACACACATTTGAAGAGGTTTTTTCTTTCTTTATTGATTTCATTTCTTCAAACCCACTGGTCTTTTCTTGTTTCTATTCTCGTTCTCTATATAACTCTAGGTTTAGTAACCGAAAAAAAAAAAAATATACCAACAAAATATAATATATATATATAATATATATATATATATAATATATATATATATAATATATATATATATTATATATATATATATAATATATATATATAATATATCTCTATATAACTCTAGGGTTTAGTAGACCAAAAAAATAAATTACTAACAAAAGTGGGTTGAGGGTGGGGTGGTGACCACCCTCATTCTTCTTTGGATCCGCCACTAGGCGGCGGTGACGGGTGATGGTGGCGTGCGGCGATAACGGTGGTGGTGGTGGCGATGTAATTACGACGGCGCTTGTTGGCGGCGATGATTGGTGGTAATGGCGGCGACGTCGATTTACAGTTTCGGCAAATTTGTATTAGTTCTCACAACTTCACATAAATTTTAGGGGTAGTTTTGGTAAAAAGTGATTAAATTCTTGAAAGGGGAGGGAGTAGAAATAGATTTATATTGTTTGAAGAAATTATCAATTTAAACTAGATTATTGTCTCGCGTAATACGCGAGTAGACATATAATTAATAACGTGTTATCATTTTATGATATCGTAGCTATGACATTTATAATCAAAATTAAGATATAAATCTTGGAATAAGACCCAGAATTCTTGAAACCTATCCAACCTCCAATAATTCATCTTTACAGATGTAGTAAGTGAGACACGAATATTGGTGAAACATCTCAATGTTAAAGAACTTACTCATAAATCACCAACCTTGATTGAATCATCATTGTCAATCAACACCTCATATTCAATAATAAAATATTAAATATAAGATATATATCTATGGACATAATAGAATTAAAGGTGTTTCTACATATTTTTGACACTATTCAGTGTTTTTACATATTTGTCTTATTTATTGATACAATATTTATAATGATTATTACCATATGAAGTTAAATACAAGTGAAGCCCATTATATGTTGTAAAATCAATATATATTTGAAATTCATGCTTAAGAAGTTTGCCTTAAATTATATGTCTAATATAAAATAATATATATATATTTTATTATTATATATTATTATATATAATATATATATATATATATAATATAACTAAAAGAGAGGTTGGGGTACACTTGGCACCCCTAATCCCCCTCCTTTAGCCTAATACTCTCCTTATTAATCCTCTATTTTTTTTAATATTTATTTAATAAATGGCCGACCTTTAATAAAAAAATCTCATATTCTCAACAAAAAAAAACCTACGGCAAAAAAAAAACCTACGATCGACTACCAAAAAGGTTTTTTTATTTATATACTTTGTTCATATTTAATCATTATTATTATTATTTAACATTGAATTCTTATGTTATTGTTATTATTATCTCTTTTAATTTAGTTTGTTGTCCATTATAGGTTCATTATGGCTTCTTCTTCAACAACAAAAATAAGACCACATTAGTTCATCTTGAAGATCTTAAACCAACACATGTTAACCATCATCTACGACTCTGTGTTGTGCATGTATGGACTGTTTCAGAGTGGAACAACCCGAAGAAAATCAAAACGTTCGAGATGGTCTTTGTTGATGAATTGGTATGTATTTTTCAAATTATATACTGTACACTTTTTGTTTCTCTTTTTGTTGAACTTTTTGTTGAGCTTAACTCTAAATCGTTTAGTCAAAAACTGTTGTTTGTGTTTGTAGTAAGTTTAAATATAACAAACTGCAAATTTTTTATTTAACTAAAGTTGAAAAAAAAGGGTAATCTGGAATCAATATTTATATGGAGTTAATTTTCATATGTTTCTTCTTTAGCTTTCGTATTGATTAAGTTGTGATATTTGATTAATATATTTTGAGACTACCCGTCCATTGGACGGGCCTGAGCACTAGTATATATATATATATATATTATAATATATGTTAATAATATATATTTTATATAATAATAATATTATAGCTTTAATGTTAAAAAAAATAATATTATAGCTTTAATTGCTATAAAATAATTTATGACTAACTTATATATAAATGATGATGTCAATAGTCACTTAAGTTTGAGTTAGATCCATTTAAGCTTTATGAGTTATATTATTAAAACTCTTTTTTATTATTTTATTTGGATTTTGTATGAAAAGTTTATCATGATTTCTTAAATTTATTTTCAACTTTAAATTTCAAATTCTTGAAAGCTCATTCAATAATTTTTTTCATTCTTTATTCTTTATAAATTATAATTCGTTAGCCTCAAATCCAATACAGTTTTCTTTGTGATCCCTAGCCATAATCGTTATTCCTTTTGATTTCTTACTAATGTCACAGGTTCGTATGTATTCTTCAACTTTTTTTGTTGGTATATTTTTTTTTTAATTTTATAAGTATAGATTGTGGTGCATAATTTATGTGAATTTCAAAATAAATTATTTTTATTAGTTAGTATTTGAAATTTTTTACTATTTGACCAATAAATGTATAAAGATAAAATAAATTTAATTGAAAATGATAGTAACAATACATGAACACACATTTAAAAAAAATAATATTATAGCTTTAATTGCTATAAAATAATTTATGACTAACTTATATATAAATGATGATGTCAATAGTCACTTAAGTTTGAGTTAGATCCATTTAAGCTTTATGAGTTATATTATTAAAACTCTTTTTTATTAAATGTCATTCGAATTTTGTATGAAAAGTTTATCATGATTTGTTAAATTTAATTCAACTTTAAATTTCAAATTCTTGAAAGCTCATTCAATAATTTTTTTCATGCTATATTCTTTACAGATTATAAGTCGTTAGCCTCAAATCCAATACAGTTTTCTTTGTGATTCCTAGCCATAATCGTTATTCCTTTTGATTTCTTACTAATGTCACAGGTTCGTATGTATTCTTCAACTTTTTTTGTTGGTATATTTTTTTTTTTTATAAATTTTATAAGTATAGATTGTGGTGCATAATTTATGTGAATTTCAAAATAAATTATTTTTATTAGTTAGTATTTGAAATTTTTTACTATTTGACCAATAAATGTATAAAGATAAAATAAATTTAATTGAAAATGATAGTAACAATACATGAACACACATTTAAAAAATAGTTATTTTTAAAACTATTTCATATGTTAACTTTTTATATATGACATAATAATAAGTAAAAAAATATTGTAGCCTATAGATCATTTTGATGATTTCATAAACCTTTTTAATAATTTTATTCCAAAATAAGTATTTATTAATTATTTAATCATTAATAATTATTATGTTTTAATGAATTATATATTAGTTTATTTGTAGATTTATTTATTTAATTATTAATACTACAGTATATTATGTATGGAAGAAAATCGATTTTTACTATCCATTCATGGTTACATACAAATAATTTTTATATTATATAGTGAACTCATATAAACTACAAAGACTAATATTGTATTTTCTCAATAATAAAATTATAAATAACATCATTATTTTAGTCTAAAGGGTTGTAATTAAAAAGTTAGAATTCATCTAATGGTCTTTATTTCTCCAGCTTGGTTAATTTACAAAGAGTAATTATAGGCTTACGGACTTTTTTACCAATGTTTTAAAATACCGATATTTTAGTCGTACCGGTGTGGTACCCGGTACCAGTATTACCGGCTAGGTTAAATTTAATTTATTTATTTTTTATAAAAAATGCTACAAAACTTGTTAGAATTCAACGAAATTAATTAAAATACATTACAGTCCATTCAAAAATAATATCAAATAGGTATTTCATAATAAAATTTAAGTTTTAAAGTTCACAAACAACAAAAAAGAAAATTAAAGTATCTAAAAAGATTTTAAAAAATGGAAAAATAAAAACATGAATAAATGGTTTTACAATTCCGAAAGTACCAGAAAATACCGACGGTAATGAACAATGTAAATACTGGACATAATACCGGGCTATAAATTAATTTTATCAATAAATTAATCATTTTTTTGGTATTTTCATAAGTCATAAATTAATTTTATCAATAAATTAAGAAAAGAAAGTTTTATGGAAGGAGCATCATACGTATATAATATTAATAACTTATTTGATTATGTAACATCCGTAAATTTTGACCCGTTGACTTTATGTGTAATTTGACTAACAAATTGAGTTAATGAATTAATTGGGTCGTTTTGTGAGTTAAATGGCAATGTGGTATATTCGGGTCGATAATATGTGTTGGTCGGTATTTAAATGTGTAGCTATTGTGTTGTGACTTGTGAAGGGAGCGGGTCGGCCCGTGGGTAGTCCAAGACCCACCAGCCACCCAATGACCCATTTCCCCCCCTTTATTCCTTTCTCCCCCTCTCATTCTCATTTCTATCTATCTATCTCTTTCTCTCTTTCTCTCAAAAACAAAGCAAGATCATTCTTCTCTTCTCCCTACCATCTACTTAGTGTTTAGAAAGGGTATAACACTAGATTCATCGCCATCTATACCACATTATCGTCATATCGAAGAATCAAAAGGTGGAAGTCTTGCATTTTTGTCCATTTGACCTAATTTCGGGTTCTAGCTCAAGGAGAAGTTTTGGTAAGTCAAATTCATCCCATTTATACCTACTTATGTTTGTTTATGCATTTCTAGTCATCTTGAACTTTTACAAGTCCTAAATCGGCTTAAATCTCGTTTTAGGTCAAATTAGGGTTTAAATTAGGGTTTGAAGGTTTTGGGTATGATTTTGATGTTTTGGTTGAATTTGTGGATTGGGTTATGTTTATTTATGGTTAATGGTGTTTAATTATGCTTCAAATCAAGTTACAAGGCGTTACAAATCGTTTTGGATGTCTTATGGGTTGTTTTTGGGTTTTTGGTTCGGTCTGCTGCTGCTTCTGGCCAGAACTGGGCCACTGCGGCGCAGTGGCTAGGCCTGCTAGCCCACTGCGGCGCAGTGGCTAGGGCCTGGTCAAGTCATGGTTAGCCCACTGCGGCGCAGTGAGCTTGGCAAAGGCTCACTGCGGCGCAGTGAGCTTGGCAAAGGCTCACTGCGGCGCAGTGCCATACTTCTGGTCCTGGTCTGACTTAGCCACTGCGGCGCAGTGAGCTTGGTTTTGGCTCACTGCGACGCAGTGGATAGTTACTGGGAAAGTACGCGCGTCGATTTTCAAACGTTAATAACTTTTGATCCGTAAGTCCAAATAAGTCGTATGACCTGTCGTTGGAATCGTAAGAGAGTCTAGTTTCTAGTAGTAACACTCTTTTTGTATGAATCTTTTGTCATTTCTAAAAAGGTCAAGTCGAATGCGTTTTGTTCCTACTCGTTTAAGTTGTAAAGGCGTTTAGGGTTTGTGACTTGACCTAATTGTGCTAAATCAACTTGTGTGAGATCGTATAGTTGACTTTACGGTATTATGATGTATAAATATAGGTTGTGAACGTGTGGACCCCATTACTCGTGTGTAATCTTATACTAGCTTCTTTGCCGGACAAGGTGAGTTTCGTATCTCCCTACTCGCTTGAGATTCGGGCTGAAAAGTGTAAAACTGGTGTTTTTACTTACATTGTTGATTGATTTATTGATTGGTTGACTTGATTATTGGATTGATGTGACAGTTCGTTTCGTTTGATTGATTTGGGTTATGTCTCAGTTAATTATTACATATATATATATTAGGATAGACGTACATACATGGAAGTCGGTTATGCCTTCATTGGGTTTTAGATGTGGTGGGAAGGCTGCGGGTGACCCTATATATAAGCATCTGGGACTTGAAGAAAGTAGAATCCTCTGAAGTATATGTACGTATAGTTGGTTTAAATTATGAATAGTGGTTTATGATTGATGAATGTTGATAGTTGGCTTATGTTTGAGGAATGTTGATAATTGGCTTATGTTGGATGAATATTGATTGTTGGCACAGGTTCATCGTATATTGATTGATGGCACAGGTGCATCGTATATTGATTGTTGGTTTATGATTTATGCATTTACATTTGATTGTAAGCATTGCATACATCGTTGATGAGCCCTCGGCAGGGGATTGCCGACATCCTGGTGCATAGATGTATGCACCCATTTTGGATGTAGAACGTGACCCCGAGTATATAGACATATATATCTCGATGATTTTGAGATACAGCCTTGTTCATTGAGATGACAGAAGGGTATCGTTGCATAGGTGACGGAGTTCACGCATAGGATAGGCATGTTGGCTTATTCATGCATTTGGCACTTACTTTGATTCATATATCATTTGTGCATTCTCATCACACATTTACTAGTCTTGTGTAATCTTGTTGTCGGACGATATTGTGTTGCTTAGAGGCTCGCTGTAAGTCATGTCTAGCCTCTACTCGTATATTGTGATATTTGACGTTGGTTCCTTATGAACCATTACTACGAACTCACCAACCTTGTGTTGACTATGCTTAGTACACTTTTCAGGTAATCAGGTTCTTCCAGGGCGTGGAGTTTAGTTGCTTTGCTTGCTGTGAACCCGGACCATGGACTTTATGGATCAAGGATTCATTGGCTTCTCTTTTGCATTATAGTTAGGATCGTTTGCCATCTTTGGATGTTATCTTGTTAACTTTGATGGTTATTTGCTCTTGGTGTATTTTGTTACTTGTTTCGTTTAGTATTGGATTCACTGAATCTTTAATTGCATTTAGCTTGTTCTATTGTAATCCCACCTTGTGCTATATGATTTCCGTGATATTTCGAGCCTCGGCTTGGGGTGTTACAGATTAATATAATATTATGTAGTATTTAAGGAAATATAACTTATAATAGATTGTATGGGAAAAACAAAAACATACGCATACTTTTACTATTCTTACATATTAATATTATTTAATTAATACATAAGGTTATATTTATATATATAAAGTAGAATGACTAATATTGTGTTTAGTTAATAATAAATTTGGTAATAATACAATTATTTTGATCTAAGGGTTGTAACTAAAAGTTTAAACTCATCTAACGGTTCTTGTTATTTCATAAAAGAATTTAGGAACTTGTTATATATATAATGTAGATTGGTACGTTTAGAAAATAATTCTAATCCTTTATAAAGTTTTAAGTATATTATTAAAAATTTAGGGTATTTACCTCTTAATCGTGTGGGAATATGTGTTAATCACTCATGTTCTGCAGGATTGCGCGAGTTCCAACTTCCAGCATACTGTCCACCTTGAATGTCATTGTTAGGATTTGAATCATTAACACATAACACTTACCGTTTTTAAAAAGAGCATATTATTAGAAATTTAACTTTTAAATTTGCAAAATGGCCAATATACATTTTAGATTAAATCTTAATTAATATTTACCTTTCATTTATTTAGTCAAACTTTTTATTTATGCAATTATCTCAACTAACATATTTCAATTCATATTTATTAATTTTAATTATAGAAATAATAATTTTGTATTATAAAAAATAAATGAAGTTAAATATATTTTGAAAATCACATAATGTATTAATAACTAATTATATAATAACTTATCTAGCTCTAAGTTACAACATAAGCTTAAAATATTGATAATCTTTAATTCATGAGCATAACTTTATTAAGAGAAAATTACATTTTTGGTACTTGAAGTTGTCAAAATTTTCACTTATAGTATTTAAGTGAGTAAATTACAAATAATATCAAGAAGTTGGTTACTTTTTTCATTTTTGATACCAAACACATACGCCGTTTATTTTTTCCGTGAACACCCTCACGTGACCAACAAGTGAGGGTATCAAAAATGAAAAAAAATAACCAACTTCTTGATATTATTTATAAGTTCCTCACTTAGAGGCTATAAGTGAAAACTTTGACAACTTCAGCTACCAAAAATGTGATTTTCTCTCAAAATAATGACCATGGGTTTTTGAAGAGTTTATTTAATTATTTTAAACATTTAAGCTTTGGGTTTTGTCTACATTATATTATAACATATACGAGTACTATTTTTAAAATCTTTTAAGGTTAAGTCATAAACATACGGATAACTTGTTAGTAAAAAAAAACCTCATAAAATGCACAACTTGTAAACAGCTTAAAAATATATGGAAATGACTTGGTTTGAACGGAGTTTGATGACGTCAAAATCAACCTATCTGAATAGACTGTAAGGCGTAAATATCAAAATACCTAAGTTATAAAGCATGCAAGTCCTACCAAACTAAGGTATCATCGTTCCATGCAATTCATAATCAACATCACAATCACAAGTCAATTAACGCAAATATAAAAGGGGTCAAGTCACAACAAGGCGGGTAAAGCATAGTCCGAATCTTAACTTCAACATTCAACACATTAATAGTGTTTGTATACAGGGTGTACCAGCGGCTAACCCTCCACACCGTTAATATATTGAATGGATGTCAAGACTCGGTTCCGTTATGCCCTCTAAGTATTGGCCGGGTATGTATACAGGGTGTACCGGCGGCTAACCCTCCACCCAACCAACACTCATTAAGCATACCGGTTTACCTACTATACTTCCTCCACAATGCGCAATCCACGAGGCCATTAACTTTATATGACATAGGGTAACCATAAATTTGTTGATCAGGCGCCTCTAGGGTTACCGAGTGTCATACTCCGTTAATGCCATCATTTCACTTTGCTAGGGTTAAACAATAAGACTATAAGAATATACATCAACGTTCGTTCGACAAGTCACGGTGTATCCCGACACTAACACATACGTCAATCAAGTCATCACATAACAATCAAGTCACAAGTCATGGAAAACCTACGAACTCCGTTTAAACAAGTTTTATGCGTCATACAATTCACGTTGCACACAAAATTTCCTATCATGCATGCTAATATGAAATATGGGTGCAATGGCTATAGGCTAGGTCGATCCACCTAATTCTCTACAACCACGGCTCTGATACCATTCTGTAACACCCCAACTTGGCGGAATCATGGGATGTCACACGAAAAGCATAGCATGACATGGAAGATTAAGTAGAGACTCAACTATATGCAAACAAGGATTGGGCAATCCATACATTAAGTTCAGTTACGGGTTCGAGTACAACAAGGGATCACCAAAATACATAAGGAGCACATGCCATCAAAGTTACAAAAGAATACAATCCAAAAATGATGGCCGATAATCCTAAGCACAACCCGTCAAGGGAATCATTGGATCACGGATCCATTAGTCAAGCCCAAATCCTAGCAAAGATATGCAATCATCCATTTCGTCCTTGATTACCTGAAAAGCGTACTAAAACGGGTCAACATAAAGTTGGTGAGTTCGTAGGTTTAAACGATAGAATCATAGTGTCGGAATAACAACCGTTAACGATACACGAGGATTAGAATACCAATTCGCGTTCCAAGGGAAACCCTAAAAGGGTTCACGTTATTACAAATCAACACGTATCCAAATCAACACATATCGGCACGACTTACATATATCTCAAAGGCGTGATCATATCGGCATGACTTACATATTTTCCAAATGCATGATCAACGGCATGACTTACATATATTCCAAATGCATGATCAACGGCATGACTTACATATATTCCAAATGCATGATCAACGGCATGACTTACATATATTCCAAATGCATGATCAACGGCATGACTTACATATATTCCAAATGCATGATCAACGGCATGACTTACATATACTTCAAATGCATGATCACAACAAACATTCATAGATACATTTACGGAAAACAAAGCATTTACGTTCACAAATCATCGTTCAATATCAAATCATTTCCAATAATTCGTTAAAACATTTACGTGAAACAAGTACACTTTCCACCCCAAATATAAGAGAAAACGGGGCTACGAAACTCACCTTGGCCTTTGATGTTCTTAGAAAGTGATTAAGCGGGTAAGTAGGAAGCACAACGATCACAACCCTATTACATCAACATTAAATCATCACATTATAGCCTACGTTATGTTACAAGTTATCCTAGGCCAACCAAGACACCCCATGGTCAAATCAACGAACACACGATTGAAAAAGTGAGATAACCAGAAAAATATGATAGATTCACACTAAAAGAAAGATACTATGAGAAACTAGACTCTCATACGATTCCAACGATAGGTCATACGCCTAAAACGGGCTTACGGATCAAGAGTTATTAACGTTTGAAAACTGACGCGTAAACTGGCAGAAATCGCGACGCGAGGGTCAAATCTCGCGACGCGAGTAGTGCAGGGAGGTCGCGGCGCGAAGAACAGATCTCGCGACGCGAGAAAATGTTCTGGAATATTTTGGAGGACGAAACACAAGTGTCGCGGCGCGAGGGGGATGGGTCGCGACGCGAATGCCTGCAGATCTGCACAAAAACAAGCCAAACACGATTCCAACCCAACCCAAACCCCATTTTTGACTACCAATTCGACTTGGGAGGTTCTAAAACTCATTTTGAAGCTTGAACAAACATATTTCAACATAAATAAACATAACCCATTGCATAATTTCAATTCATAACCACATAACAAGCTTTAATTCGATTTTTGACCCAAGACCAACCTAATGAAACCCTAATTTGACTCAAACTCGTTTTTGACCCAAAATCGACCAAGAACACACAAGATCCGGTTAAGAACAAGTGTAATAACATGAAATAAAGGAATTTAGCTAAGTTTCACTTACCAAAACAACCCGGATCTAAAATTCCGAATTCTTGGACACTTGGAAAAGATGAATACTTCAAAACCCTAGATCCTTGCAAGATGATGTTTATTATTATTGAGGTTTATATTTCTTGGTTAATCTAGCAATGAAACAAGTAATTATTATGAATTTATGATGATAGTTTGAGGTAGATGGGAGGAAGAAGAGAGAAAGGAGTGTGATGAGAGAGAGATAGGATAGATTTTTGGTAAAGTGAAGTGAGTGGATGAGTGAGTGAGAGAGAGAGAGAGGGGGGGGGGCTTTGGGGTCTCCTCTTTGAGGCCCCGCTCTGCTAAATTCGACAAATACCTAAACGTTAATCATTAAATCGCTAAAACGAACTCGTATTCAAAAATAAATTTAACGTTATGTTGTAACACAACAAACGTTCGATAATTCATATAAATTCGGGAAGTCGTTTACATTTCATTACATTCAATCAAAAGTCAAACCAAGTCAAAAGTCACGAATGTTACATTATTCCCCCGTTAAAGGAATTTCGTCCCGAAATTCTAATCTAACTAGACTCGCTAAACAAGTGGGGATACTTAGCTTTCATCGAATCTTCCCGTTCCCAAGTGAACTCGGGTCCACGTCTCGCTTGCCATCTAACCTTCATAATCGTATACCGGGTGTTCTTCAACCTCTTGGTTTGCCGATCTAAGATTTCTACCGGCTCTTCCACAAATTTCAACGTTTTATCTACACGAATTTCATCTAAGGGTACATGGAGCGTTGGATCGGCCATACATTTCCTAAGGTTACAAACATGAAAGACATTATGAACTCCACTCAAGTCTTGGGGAAGTTCTAAACGATACGCCACCGGACCAATTCGTTCCAAGATCTTAAACGGCCCAATATACCTCGGACCCAATTTACCCCGTTTCACAAAACGGACCACCCCTTTCCACAGAGATACTTTGAGTAACACATAATCACCGACTTCGAATTCAAGAGGCCGTCGTCTAACATTGGCATACTTTAGTTGACGTTCCCGGGCCACTCTCAACTTCTCTTTGATTTGAGATATCACTTTAGTCGTCTCAACAACAATCTCAGGTCCAATGAGTTGGCTTTCACCAACTTCCGCCCAAGCCACCGGTGATCGGCAATCTCTCCCATACAAAGCCTTAAATGGGGCCATTTGTATGCTTGCGTGGTAACTATTATTATAGGAGAATTCGACCAAAGGGAGATGCACATCCCAATTACCACCGAAATCTATGGCACACGCTCTTAACATATCTTCTAACGTTTGGATTGTTCTTTCACTTTGACCATCGGTTTGTGGATGGAACGCCGTACTCATGTCGAGTCGAGTACCCATCGCTTTTTGGAACGCCTTCCAAAACTTGGAAGTAAACCGGGCATCCCGATCGGTTATTATGGAAATTGGCATTCCATGCTTGGATATCACTTCTTTGATGTACAAGCGTGCCATGGTGTCAAATTTGTCGTCTTCCCGGATGGCTAAGAAGTGCGCCGACTTAGTCAACCGGTCAACAATCACCCAAACGGTGTCCCGACCACTACTCGTTCTAGGTAACTTCGTGATGAAGTCCATGGCAATCTCCTCCCACTTCCACACCGGTGTTCTTGGTTGAACTAACAATCTGGGTGGTTTCTTGTGGTCGGCTTTTACTTGCAAACATGTGATACATTCACTAACATATCTAGCGATGTCTCTCTTCATCCCCGGCCACCAATACAAATCCCTCAACCCGAAATACATCTTGTCGGAACCCGGGTTAACCGAGTAGGCCGACTTATGAGCTTCATTAATCAAATTCATCCGAAGCCCACCCAAAACGGGAATCCACAATCGTTCAACAAAATATAGTCCATCATCGTCCTTTGATGTGTGAAATTGAGTCTTAAATTTATAACACGAATCACCTAGCGACTGACTACTACACACTTGCGGGCAGTGGACCCGTTCGTATATAGTAAAGCTAAAAGGTAAGTCCGAATTCGTTCACGGGGATTGGTTTGAAATAATTGTTTGCTAAAGTGATTTGGGGAAAAGGATGGAACCGTAGCCGAATTGCTACCTCACTTTGACAATATTAAATTAAGGAAATTGAAATAACAAGACAATTGAAAAGTAAAGAAAGTTCAAACATTATGAATAAAGATCATCCACTTCAAATCCACTTGACTTCAGTTATGATTGCACACGATAAAGTTCAAATTATTTAGAGTTGACAAGATAATCATGAAAGGATAAAATGCTCGCGTGGTACCACCAACCGCTCACAAATAACCCAAACACCTAAGTTGCTAGTTAAATTATCCAAGCCGGTACCACCAATGCCTAGAAAATCTTCCCAACAATTAGTTTGCTTGATTATCCAATTACCAATTATGCCTATGTGAATGAAAACGTGGTACCACCAACCCTTTCTAAACATGTTTACCAATTAACTCCTATTATAGTTTTGACATTCACCGTCATACCATGAACCGGTGACAAACGGCCATAGACAATCGAATTGAAACGATAAACATATTCACCTAGTACCACTAACGATGAACACATAAATCATCAACATCAAAAGGATAAATCACAAGGAATTAATTGATAAAGATCACGACATAACGATAATTGAATCAACTCTTGAATTAAAATATTGCAATCATATCATTCGTCAAGTTTCATCAAAGTGGATGATTAGAAATCTAGCCACTCATACTAAATTGAATTGCAATAAAGAAATTGAAAGAAAACATATTATACCAATGATCGTTGAATATAAACTGCAAGACAGAAAATTAGATACGATCTAGATGGATGTTCTTGAATCTTCAATGAATCAAATGGTGAAATCTGCGATGATCCGTCAAAGACTCGTGGTAGAACAGCTCCTAGAAAGAAAAACTTGGATAACTTGGGAAATAGGGTTATGTTTTCTATTTATACCCCCATGAAAAATCTGATGCCAAACAACTCAAACCCTTGCTGGCCCGTCACCCTACTGCGGCGCAGTGGGCTGGTGATGCTCCCCACTGCGGCGCAGTGTAGACTCTCTGATCTGGTCGCTCGTTTTGCCATAGCTGACTTCGGCACAGTGGGCTGGTGATGCTACCACTGCGGCGCAGTCTCGATCTTCTGATCTGCGAGTGTGTCTTAAGGTCCACTGCGGCGCATTGGGCTCATGTTTCCCCCACTGCGTCGCAGTCTAAAATCACTGCACTGGCACACCCAACTTTGACTTGCAAACTTGTTGAAATTCATTCTATCCATCCAGGTAAACAACTCTCAATCACACGAATCAACTTCTTGGCCTAAAAATCATTCGACAATGCACCAAATGGACGCGTACCCTGTAAAGAACCTGAAAACACTAACAAATACCATAAACGCGCCAAATACATACAAAATCGACTTAAAACACTTAAGAAAATGGCCAATAATGATGTGGGCGATATGTATAAATTGGTCACATCAAATCCCCCCACACTTGAGCATTGCTTGTCCTCAAGCAAATCCGGAATTTAAGTAAAAGCATTCCTTGGCAATGAAGCTAAATAAACAATTACGAGTATAAAAAAGAAGCCACACCAAGCATGTCAATGACAAAAATTTGGGTGAAGCAGTGTTAATCTTAAATGAAAACCCGAAATGTTTGACAATACCTGAACAATCCGCAAGCCTCGATAACACAACTAAGCAAAAGTGAAACAAATGAGCCTATCAAAATCATTCTACTCCAACGAACTTACTTTTGGGGTTGAATATATATGAAGAATCACTCATAGCTCGGTCGTGATGCATATCTTACCATAGGCTTGAACAAGGATCATAGCTTCACCGACATGGCGTGAGCACCAAGTACATCATCAAAATATGGCATATAAGTCGGTTGTAAAGTTAGGCTAAGGGTATTTACAATGGGATTTGGGAAGTTTAGGTAAGTGTTAATAGGAAATAACAAAAGGATAAGTTATGTACAAAATAGTCTAATCAAACCCTTACCATTGATTGCCACCAACCCATAAGATGCTATCCCATGAACACACCTCAAAAGTAACAAGCAAAACCCGACACCAATGTGGTGTATCACTTCAAACAACTTAGGCACAACCAAATCTTCCAATCTATTCACGAACCAAATTATACAACAATTCTTTTGACATATAAAAATGAGGAGTACCTACTAGTAGCCCAAGTTCTTTTCTTTCTTTCTTTTTTTCTCTTATTTCATCATTTTTTTTTTCTGTTTTTTTTCCCCACTTTTTTCTTCTTTATTCATGAACCATTTTTACTCTACTAGTAGGCACCCTCTTACAATGATGAACAATGTCTATAACAATATACTTCCTTTGAACAATCCAATACATTCCCCAAAAACTTGACCAATCGAAGTATTCCCAAAGTCCAAGAATATTCCAACCGATAACCCATTGAAGCTCTCCCAAACCGTCCAAACAAACCAATGACAATCAATGGTCCCCCAAAATTAGACTATCGGTATGGCAAGATAAAGTTTACATATTTGAGTGGATTTATACAAAAGAAAAGGCTAAGTTCAAAAAGTGTGTCTAAGTGTATCTTGCACTAAAGATGAGTGCAACAAAGGTTTACAAAGAAAGGAAAATCTTGTATGTACATGTATGAAAGTATGTATATAAAAGGTAAGAATATATACATAAGCAAAGGGTGAAAAGAAAGAAAATATGGGTCAAACCTAATATGCCAATTTGTCATCCAATGTACTTATATCACAAAAGTGATCTCACTGCGGTCTCGTAACGATCACCAGGCCAAGTTCTAGCTCAACACATCACCGACACACTCATATCAAAGAAAGTAACCCGGAAATGGAATAAATTAATCCTCAAATTCGCACATCTTAGTTCAGAGTTCGAAATGGAACCCTTACTCCTGAATAAATCCAAGAGCCTAAGAGAGGGACAAATTACAAGGCAATCAAACCAAAACCGTCAACACCTAGCACATCTATAAATGAATGATGAATCTCACAACTTTTAGGTGTTTGGGAATTTTGAGTATGCAAGTAATGTTATCAATCCACAAGGATTAGCCCAATAACCGTTCAGAACACATTTCGCCGATTAAATTTGTACCAAGGAAAAAATTTTGTAGTGAAATTGCTCATTAAGTTATTATGAATTAAGTGACAAAAGCAATTTACCACAAGGACAAGCTCAACACAAGTTTCAAATCATACCATCTTCCGTCATCCTACCAAATCAAAGCAACCATTCTCAAACATGCACATCATAGTTCAGAGTTCAAGATAGAACCCTTACTCTTGGATAAAATCCAAAAGCCTACGAGAGGGACACATATACAAGAACGGTTAAATCTCAATGGCAAAACAACAAAAGAGATATATCCGGTTGCTTAAACCTATTTGCCACCCCCCCCACACTTAAGATGGACAATGCCCTCAATGTCCAATATTCGGTCAAAACAAAGGTAAATAGGGGTAAGCAAAAATAGACATAAAGAATGAGAACACATACTGGATCATGGACACATTCCATTTCAAAACAAGTAAGTCGACCCCGCACCACAAATTGCTCTTCCTAAAAAGGAAGTCCAATTTGGTTGACGGGAGAAACAAACTTAGTCCAAAACGAAAGGTGCGAGAGCTGTGTGTGAAACAATGTTAATAAAAATGCCAATCAAAAATATTGCGCTGAACTTACTGCCAGCATATGCACATGACATCATAGTGAGCTACTAACACGATCACACAATCAAACAAATCCAACGGGTCCTCCCCCACACTTGGGTTCCACTAGGTATTGCCATCAATCGGATCAAACCTGTTCAATAACATTTCAAAAGACCAACCATCCAAAATATCCAAAATAGTTCAAACAAAATAAAGTACCATGCAGAAAATAAAAGAAAACAAAGGAGATTACAAATGTTTCATCACCCCGTAGGGTGGATACCAGACAATGATAAATAAAGGAATGTCATAAGAATACCAACATAACCAATAATCATATGATTCCATCCCATGGTACCGGATGGGAATCATTATCATGTCACTCCTGGTATCCATGGTAGCCATATGGTAGTCCAGGTTTGCCAAAAATACTTGTCATCCAATCTTGTCTTCCTCCTGAGCTGAACCTGAACCACCAGCACCTCCCCCTGACTGATCAACATCAAATCCTGACGCACCTGCATCCAAACCTGCAAAAGATGAAGAACCACCGCCAACATGTCCACCCTGAAAGACCCCAAACTGCACTGGACCTCGAGGAGATCCCCCTAAATCATGAGGTGGTGGTGACATGTTCCCCGGAACAGTCGTCTGAGAGAAAAAGGGCTGACCCCCCTGACGATAATCAGGGACATAAATAGGCGGTGGAGAGAATGGAGGCATCTCATCCCGTTTAGTGATATTCCCCTGTCGCTGACAGATGTCACAAGTCTCAACCAAAGTCTGGGCCTCCTTAAAAATTGTTGGCCAATAGAAACCTGCATCAAAGACTTTCTTACCCGTCACTGAAGGACCATAATGACCCCCAGTTGGCCCGTAGTGACACGCATCCAAAATCTCTCTAGTCTCACTTCCAGCAACACATCTCCTAATCATACCATCTGCACAAACACGGAACAAATATGGACTGTCCCAAAAATAATACTTAACATCCGATATGAGCTTCTTCTTCTGCTGGTATGTGAAATCATTAGGTATCTCACCTGCAACCAAATAATTAGCTATATCTGCAAACCAAGGAACTTCACCAGAGTTAGATATAAACATTAAAGACTCATCGGGGAAGTGATCATTGATCTCCCCATCACGAAGTTCCTCCCGGTGAGGATCTTCCAAACGACTCAAATGGTCGGCAGCCAAATTTTCAGCCCCTTTCTTATCCTTTATCTCTATGTCAAATTCTTGCAACAACAGAATCCAACGGATAAGCCTGGGTTTAGCATCCTGTTTCGAGAACAGGTACTTAAGGGCTGAATGGTCAGTGAAAACTATGGTCTTACTCAAAACAAGATATGATCTAAACTTATCAAATGCGAAGACCACTGCAAGCAACTCCTTTTCTGTGGTGGTGTAATTTTGCTGGGCGGGGTTCAAAGTTTTACTAGCAAAGTAAATGGGCTTGAAATGTTTCTCAACCCTTTGCCCTAGCACGGCTCCCACAGCATAATCACTGGCATCACACATCAACTCGAAAGGCAATTCCCAATCTGGAGCTACCATGATAGGAGAATCAGTCAACTTCTCCTTCAATACCTGAAAAGCATTCAAACAAGCATCATCAAAAACAAAAGGAACATCCTTCTCCAACAAGTGGGTCATAGGACGAGTAATCTTTGAGAAATCCTTAATAAATCGACGATAAAAACCTGCATGTCCAAGAAAACTTCTTACCCCTTTCACATTGGAAGGCGGGGGTAATTTGGCAATAACATCTATCTTAGCCCGATCAACCTCAATCCCGGCCTTGGACACTTTATGACCTAACACAATACCCTCAGTCACCATAAAATGGCACTTTTCCCAATTCAAAACAAGGTGTGCCCTCTCACACCGTTCCAACATCCTATCCAAATTACTCAAACAAGAATGAAAAGATTCCCCAAAAACAGAAAAATCATCCATGAAAACTTCCATGGAAGTTTCAAGCATGTCCTGGAAAATAGCAATCATGTACCTTTGAAAGGTGCCAGGGGCATTACACAAACCAAACGGCATTCGCCGATAAGCAAAAGTGCCAAATGGACAAGTAAACGTGGTTTTCTCTTGATCCTTTGGATCAATGGGTATTTGAAAGTACCCGGAAAACCCATCTAAGAAACAAAAATATTCATTACCTGCAACACGTTCCAACATTTGATCAATGAAAGGAAGGGGAAAATGATCCTTACGGGTGGCATCATTAAGCTTACGGTAATCTATACAAACCCACCAACCCGTAATAGTCCTAGTGGCCAAAAGCTCCTTATTATCATTCTCAATAACTGTCATGCCCCCTATTTGGGCACACAATGAACAGGACTAACCCAAGGACTATCAGCAATAGGAAAAATGATTCCTGCATCAAGAAGCTTAATCACCTCTTTCTTAACAACCTCTTTCATATTGGGATTCAGCCGCCTTTGTCTCTGGACAACGGGCTTAACATCATCAAGAAAATCAATCTTATGCTGACAAAAATTAGGACTAATACCTGGAATATCTGTGGTCTTCCAAGCAAAAGCCCGCTTGTGAGCTTTAAGAACAGACATGAGATGGTCTTTCTCATCACTCGAGAGTGAGGACGAGATAACCACTGGAAGAGAAGACTCACCTGACAGATATGCATACTCTAGATGGTCTGGAAGCGGCTTAAGCTCCAAGTCAGTAGGTGGTACATCAACAGAGTTAGGTACCCTTGAACTCCCGTTAGCAACTACCTCCTCAAAAGTCTCATCCTCGGGAGGTGATTCATCCAAACTCAGTGCCATGACCTCTGCAAAACAAAGCTTCATCAGAAATTTCTCCCGATCCTAAATTAGCAATCTCCTCCTCTCCAATATCTGTCTCCATGAAGTCCTGAAATTCTCGATCCAATGCATCATCAATGACATCAATCCTGAAACAAGTCTCATCATTAGAATATGAATGCTTAATAGACTTTTCAACATTAAACACAATCCTATCAGTTCCTACGCCTAAGGAAATTTCCTTATCCTTCACACGGATGATAGCATCCGCGGTATTAAGGAATGGGCGTCCAAGAATAAGAGGGACCTCCGTATCTTCCTCCATCTCGAGGATAACGAAGTCAACAAGAAAAACAATGTGGCCAACTCTGACTCTAATATTCTCAGCAATCCCAATGGGATACTGAAATGAATGGCCAGCTTGTCTTATACTCATGCGAGTAGGGCGAAGGATTCCCAAAGACAACTTAGCATAAACTGAGTATGGCATCAAATTAATGTTAGCTCCTAAATCAGCTAAGGCCTTACAAATAATGGTTCTAATAGAGCAAGTGATAAGAAAACTCCCTGGGTCTTCAAGTTTTGGTGGAATGCGGTTCTGCAAGATAGCAGAACACTCGGCATTAATAAAAGTAGCCTTTGCCTCTTCAAACTTCCCCTTGTCTGTCACAAGCTCCTTAATGAACTTGGCATAATGGGGCATCCCCTGGATAAGATCAACTAAAGGCACATTAATATGAACATTTGTAATCATTTCCACAAACTTGTTATATTGCTCCTTTAGCTTTGCTTTCCTGAACCTCTGTGGAAATGGTATTTTTGGCTTGTATGGTTTAACCTCTAGAACCACAGCCGGTTTTGGTGGAGTGACCGGAGTCTTCACGGTCGACTCTTCCTCCATTTCAATCTCTTCATCAACCTCATCATCACTCCCTTTATCCTGCACATCTGAAACAGCAACATGACGTATAGGAGGTGAGTCATAAGACCTACCAGTACGAGTGGTGATGGCTTTGGCTTGCTCATTACGGACTGGAGGTGGGGTGTATTTCGGTCCCTGACTAAATTGTCCCGAATTAAACTGAGGTCTAGGATTCTGCTGTGTGTTGCTAGGAAGAGTCCCCGTGGGCCTAGCAAGAGCGGCCATCCTACTCTCGAGATCCTTGAAGTTAGCACCCTGATTTTTCATGTTGATCTCCACCTTCCGTTTATCTGATCCAACCTCTCACTCAAAGCCTTAGTATCATCCCTGATCATTTGAATGCTAGTATTTGTTTCAACTTGATTACTAGCCAACTGCTTCATCATCTCCCTCAACTCGGCATTAGGATCGACATTAGAGGAAGAAGAACCTGATCCTTGTCCTTGCTGAGTCTGCTGTTGTGGCTGATTCTGATAATTATCTCTTTGCCACCTGTTACCTGAAAAACGAGAAGTATTAGCCTGAAAAGAAGAGTTATAAGAAGGATTACCTGAAGGCCGTTCTGGAAACCGGTGTTGCGGTGGAAATTCCCTTGGGGTTGATTCTGAACATAGTTCACATCTTCGGGTGCCCGATTTGGACACTCATCAGAATAGTGCATATCACCACAATGATCACACCCATCGGCGACTACCTTAACATCCCTCTCAATTGCTCCAAACCTATTCTCTTGAGTAGCAAACCCCTTTTCCATGCGCTCAGATAGCGCCCTAATTTCTCCAATAACCCCTGGGTCATTGCTAGCTTCAACCTTAGCAACTCTCCCTTGGTTAGTACCTCTCTTCATCTTTCTTTCATTCTTCAAGAACCTTTCATCATCCAAAGTTGAGCTATCATTTGCCATATCTTCCAAGATTTGATAACCTTCATTGGGTGTAATGTTATTGAAACTACCCCCGAAAGCATATCCCAATTCACGTTTGGACTTCTTATCTAACCCATCAAAGAAAAGCTCCACATATTTTTCCCTAGTCAAATCGTGACCTGGATAATTTCTCAACATTTCCTTGAAACGAACCCAAGCATCAACAACATCTTCCCCATCATCTTGTTCAAAAGATCTAATCATATTTTCCAACCTTCTTTGAGTTCTTAGTGAATAAAACTCACCAATGAAAGCTTCCTTAAGTTGGTTCCAAGTAGTGATTGAATTTTCCGGAAGATCATTGAACCAATCAAGGGCTTCTCCGGTGATTGACATGGGAAATGTCTCAAGTTTCACGGCATTCATTTGATTTTGACCGTATTGATAAAGTCGAGCCAACTTTTCAAACCTATCCAAGTGTTGGTAAGGATCCCATTTCCTTTTTCCATCAAATTGATGCTCTTCTATGCTCTTAAGATGATTCCCTTTCAAATTGAAAGTGTGATCAATAGCCGGAGGTCTAATGGCAGAACCACGACCAGTTGGGATAGTACGAACCCTCTCGCCATAGCGAGTGTCATTTGGACCCCTTGGTTGTTCGTCACCCATTTCCTCTTGCTTAACTTCTAAATTGAAAAACTTGTCTAGAGTTGACTTCAGTTATGATTGCACACGATAAAGTTCAAATTATTTAGAGTTGACAAGATAATCGTGAAAGGATAAAATGCTCGCGTGGTACCACCAACCGCTCACAAATAACCCAAACACCTAAGTTGCTAGTTAAATTACCCAAGCCGGTACCACCAATGCCTAGAAAATCTCCCCAACAATTAGTTTGCTTGATTATCCAATTACCAATTATGCCTATGTGAATGAAAACGTGGTATCACCAACCGTTTCTAAACACGTTTACCAATTAACTCCTATTATAGTTTTGACATTCACCGTCATACCATGAACCGGTGACAAACAACCATAGACAATCGAATTGAAACGATAAACATATTCACCTAGTACCACTAATGATGAACACATAAATCATCAACATCAAAAGGATAAATCACAAGGAATTAATTGATAAAGATCACGACACAACGATAATTGAATCAACTCTTGAATTAAAATATTGCAATCATATTGTAACATCCATGAGTTTTGACCGTTTGACTTTACCTGCAATTTGACTAACAATTTGAGTTAATGAAGTATCTTGGTTCATTTCGTGATTAAATGATAATGTGGTATGTTCGTTGGGTCGATTGTATGACTTATTCGGTGATTAAATGTAAAACGACTTGTGAATTAGCTTGTAAAGGGAAACGGGTCAACCCATGGGTTACCCATGACCCATGAGCCTTCCAAGACCCAACCCTTTCCCTTATCTCTTTCATTTCACCACACAACCTAATCTCTTTCTTTTCTCTCTAACAAAAACAATAACTCTCTCTTCCAATCTTTCTCTCTTGAACTCTTGAATTAATTGGTGTTGTGCAATTTGTTTAATATAAGAATCATTATCATCTCCTTCTCATCTTCATCATACCTAAAGATTGAAGTTCATAGTGCAAGATTTTAACCCATTTTGACCTAATTTCGGGTTTGAGCTCAAGAGGAAGTTTTGGTAAGTCTAATTCATCCCATTTACTTCTATTTATGCTTGTTCATATGTTTCTAGTTGATTTGATGTGATTCCAAGTCTTGAAAATGGTAAAATTGAAATTAGGGTTTAAATTAGGGTTTAAATTAGGGTTTGAATGATTTGGAAGTGATTGTGATGTTTTGGTCTAAATTGTGGGTTGGGTTATGTGTATTTATGGTTAATGATGTTTGGTTATACTTCAAAATGAGTTACAAGTCCTTACAATTTGTTTTGGAATGGTTTGGGTCGATTTTTGGGGTATTTGGTTCGTTTTTCTGCACTAAACTGCTGCTGGTAGTGTTGCTGCCCAGAAGGGGGCGTAACCTACGGCCCTATGGGGCGTAGGTTACGCTGGTACAAATTTCTTTGGGCGTAGGTTACGGCCCTTTGGGGCATAGCTTACGCCGATCTTTCCATCTTACGCCAAAATGCTTATGTTTACGCCAACTTTTACGCCAAAAATGACTTTTCTAGAGGGCCGTAGCTTACGCCATTTTGGGCCGTAAGCTACGCCAGTTGTAATTTTGACCACCGTACCTTACGCCCCTGTAGGCCGTAAGTTACGGCCTTTGTTTTCTGAAATTTCCTTGTTTGACCTAGTTTGACTTTCTGGACCTTTTTACGCGTCGAGCCTTAATCTAATTTACTTCTTATCTTATATAACATTGATTGAGAGTCTTAGAAGTCGTTTAACGTCGAGAAGCACTTTGGAAACCTAATTAGGGTTTTGCCGAATATTTAATAACTACGTATATGTGTTTATGTGTGTTGATATGAATGTATATGATCGATATTTAGGTGTTGGACGTGAAGTGATCATTGAACGACAGTAACTTGACTTTATATCAAATTTACCTTCTTTGCCGATCAGGTGAGTTTCGTAGCTCCCTACTCAATAGAGATTCGGGCTGAAAAGCGTACATATACGTGTTTGTGGAATTGTTTGGTTGATTTGATTGACTGTCTAGTTAAATTCTGATTGATTGTTGATTGACAGATAGTTGTGATTGATTGTGTGATGGTTTACAGAATGTGATTGATTGTTGATTGACAGATATTGTGATTGATTGTTGATTGACAGAATTGTGATTGATTGTTGATTGACAGAATTGTGATTGATTGTTGATTGACAGAATTGTGATTGATTGTTGATTGACAGAATTGTGATTGATTGTTGATTGACAGAATTGTGATTGATTGTTGATTGACGAAGTTGTGATTGATTGTTGATTACAAATTGTGATTGATTGTTGATTGACAGATAGTTGTGATTGATTGTGTGATGGTTACGAATGAACATGTACGTCTCGCTATACTTGATTCGTGTGTTACGCACTCAAGCATACCTTTATCGTTGTATTGACGAACTTATGAATTAATGTTTGACGATTGAATGATTGATTGAGCGATGGAATAATGGGTTATTGGTTACGTTTATTTGATCTTAGTAAAGGATTGTGATATATTATTATTATTATTATTATTATGGTTATTGTTATTATTATTATTATTATTACTGCTAGGATAGACGTGCATACATGGAAGTCGGTTATGCCTTCATTGGGTTTTAGATGTGGTGGGAAGGCTGCGGGTGACCCTATATATAAGCATCTAGGATCCGAGGAAAGTAGAATCCTCCTAAGTGTATGTACGTATAGTTTAATTTGGGTTAATTATTGATGGTTGATGATTGTTAATTCGCGGTTCACACGCAAGCATAATATATATTTATACGCGGTTCACACGCAAGCATAATATATATTTATACGCGGTTCACACGCAAGCATAATATATTTGTACGCGGTTCACACGCAAGCATAATATATATTTATACGCGGTTCACACGCAAGCATAATATATATTTATACGCGGTTCACACGCAAGCATAATATATATTTATACGCGGTTCACACGCAAGCATAATATATTTGTACGCGGTTCACACGCAAGCATAATATATTTGTACGCGGTTCACACGCAAGCATAATATATATTTATACGCGGTTCACACGCAAGCATAATATATTTGTACGCGGTTCACACGCAAGCATAATATATATTTATACGCGGTTCACACGCAAGCATAATATATATTTATACGCGGTTCACACGCAAGCATAATATATATTTATACGCGGTTCACACGCAAGCATAATATATTTGTACGCGGTTCACACGCAAGCATAATATATATTTATACGCGGTTCACACGCAAGCATAATATATTTGTACGCGGTTCACACGCAAGCATAATCTATTTATACGCGGTTCACACGCAAGCATAATATATTTGTACGCGGTTCACACGCAAGCATAATATATTTGTACGCGGTTCACACGCAAGCATAATATATATTTATACGCGGTTCACACGCAAGCATAATATATATTTATACGCGGTTCACACGCAAGCATAATATATTTGTACGCGGTTCACACGCAAGCATAATATATTTATACGCGGTTCACACGCAAGCATAATATATTTGTACGCGGTTCACACGCAAGCATAATATATATTTATACGCGGTTCACACGCAAGCATAATATATTTGTACGCGGTTCACACGCAAGCATAATCTATTTATACGCGGTTCACACGCAAGCATAATATATTTATACGCGGTTCACACGCAAGCATAATATATTTGTACGCGGTTCACACGCAAGCATAATATATATTTATACGCGGTTCACACGCAAGCATAATATATTTGTACGCGGTTCACACGCAAGCATAATCTATTTATACGCGGTTCACACGCAAGCATAATATATTTGTACGCGGTTCACACGCAAGCATAATATATTTGTACGCGGTTCACACGCAAGCATAATATATATTTATACGCGGTTCACACGCAAGCATAATATATATTTATACGCGGTTCACACGCAAGCATAATATATATTTATACGCGGTTCACACGCAAGCATAATATATTTGTACGCGGTTCACACGCAAGCATAATATATTTATACGCGGTTCACACGCAAGCATAATATATTTGTACGCGGTTCACACGCAAGCATAATATATATTTATACGCGGTTCACACGCAAGCATAATATATTTGTACGCGGTTCACACGCAAGCATAATCTATTTACATACGCGGTTCACACGCAAGCATAATATATTTATACGCGGTTCACACGCAAGCATAATATATATTTACGCGGTTCACACGCAAGCATAATATATATTTATACGCGGTTCACACGCAAGCATAATATATTTGTACGCGGTTCACACGCAAGCATAATATATATTTATACGCGGTTCACACGCAAGCATAATATATTTGTACGCGGTTCACACGCAAGCATAATATATTTGTACGCGGTTCACACGCAAGCATAATATATATTTATACGCGGTTCACACGCAAGCATAATATATATTTATACGCGGTTCACACGCAAGCATAATATATATTTATACGCGGTTCACACGCAAGCATAATATATTTGTACGCGGTTCACACGCAAGCATAATATATTTGTACGCGGTTCACACGCAAGCATAATATATTTATACGCGGTTCACACGCAAGCATAATATATATTTATACGCGGTTCACACGCAAGCATAATATATTTGTACGCGGTTCACACGCAAGCATAATATATATTTATACGCGGTTCACACGCAAGCATAATATATTTGTACGCGGTTCACACGCAAGCATAATATATTTGTACGCGGTTCACACGCAAGCATAATATATATTTATACGCGGTTCACACGCAAGCATAATATATTTGTACGCGGTTCACACGCAAGCATAATATATTTATACGCGGTTCACACGCAAGCATAATATATTTATACGCGGTTCACACGCAAGCATAATATATATTTATACGCGGTTCACACGCAAGCATAATATATTTGTACGCGGTTCACACGCAAGCATAATATATATTTATACGCGGTTCACACGCAAGCATAATATATTTGTACGCGGTTCACACGCAAGCATAATATATATTTATACGCGGTTCACACGCAAGCATAATATATATTTATACGCGGTTCACACGCAAGCATAATATATTTGTACGCGGTTCACACGCAAGCATAATATATATTTATACGCGGTTCACACGCAAGCATAATATATATTTATACGCGGTTCACACGCAAGCATAATATATTTGTACGCGGTTCACACGCAAGCATAATATATATTTATACGCGGTTCACACGCAAGCATAATATATATTTATACGCGGTTCACACGCAAGCATAATATATATTTATACGCGGTTCACACGCAAGCATAATATATATTTATACGCGGTTCACACGCAAGCATAATATATTTGTACGCGGTTCACACGCAAGCATAATATATATTTATACGCGGTTCACACGCAAGCATAATATATTTATACGCGGTTCACACGCAAGCATAATATATATTTATACGCGGTTCACACGCAAGCATAATATATTTGTACGCGGTTCACACGCAAGCATAATATATTTATACGCGGTTCACACGCAAGCATAATATATTTGTACGCGGTTCACACGCAAGCATAATATATATTTATACGCGGTTCACACGCAAGCATAATATATATTTATACGCGGTTCACACGCAAGCATAATATATATTTATACGCGGTTCACACGCAAGCATAATATATTTGTACGCGGTTCACACGCAAGCATAATATATTTATACGCGGTTCACACGCAAGCATAATATATTTGTACGCGGTTCACACGCAAGCATAATATATTTATACGCGGTTCACACGCAAGCATAATATATTTGTACGCGGTTCACACGCAAGCATAATATATATTTATACGCGGTTCACACGCAAGCATAATATATTTGTACGCGGTTCACACGCAAGCATAATATATTTGTACGCGGTTCACACGCAAGCATAATATATATTTATACGCGGTTCACACGCAAGCATAATATATTTGTACGCGGTTCACACGCAAGCATAATATATATTTATACGCGGTTCACACGCAAGCATAATATATTTGTACGCGGTTCACACGCAAGCATAATATATTTTACGCGGTTCACACGCAAGCATAATATATATTTATACGCGGTTCACACGCAAGCATAATATATTTGTACGCGGTTCACACGCAAGCATAATATATTTATACGCGGTTCACACGCAAGCATAATATATTTATACGCGGTTCACACGCAAGCATAATATATTTGTACGCGGTTCACACGCAAGCATAATATATTTGTACGCGGTTCACACGCAAGCATAATATATTTGAATTCAACATGATGAATGTGGAATGGGTACAATATGGTTAAGGTGTGCATTGATTGAATTTGACTATCATTGATATGGATTGTTGTTACTAATTGATGCTAGTTGGATGCTTTAGAGCAAAATAAAGTTATGGTATTAACTTAGTATAATATTGTGGCAACCCTAAAAGAACCCGATCAACTCTTTTATGGTCGCCCAACATTATAACAAGTTAATGACATCATGGATTGCGCACGTGTGGCTTAAAGTATAATAAGGAACCGATATGCTTAATGGAAGTTGATTGGGTGGAGGGTTAGCCGTTGGTACACCCTGTATACATACCTGGTCAATGACTAGAGAGCATATCGAATTCGGATTATACTTTGAATCATTTAGTTGCTTGGCTTAGTGTATAATAGGGAACCGATATGCTTAATGGAAGTTGATTGGGTGGAGGGTTAGCCGTTGGTACACCCTGTATACATACCTGGTCAATGACTAGAGAGCATATCGAATTCAGATTATACTTAACCCATTTGTGTTAATTGATTGATCTTATGACGTATTGAGCATGATTACTTGAATTAATAATGAACGATTGTAATAAAATTGACATAATGATATGCTAAGTAACAATCTCATAGGATTCTAGCACTCTTACCTTAGCTTAATGATATGAAATGAGTATGTGGTATCGGTATGAGAGCATTGACTACTTGTGTGACTAACATGTGAGCATTTGAGACTAACTCTCGGGTCAACGTGTCACTTGCTTTATAGAAATGGTGAGACCAAGAAGAGCCGGAACGAACTATAGGGCTGAACCGGAAGAACCTCAACCGGAAGCTCAACCGGAGGTATAAGGAGGTAGAGGTAGGGGCCGTGGTAGAGGTCGTGGTAGAGGCCAAGGAAGAGGTCGTGGTGAAGTTCCTGAGCCAAACATGGCTGAGGTGATCGCTCAAACGATCGCCAATATCATGCCAACCATTATTGCTCAAGTCACGACAAGTCTTGGGCAGAACAATGTGGCTCAAAACAATGAAGCCCCAGAAAATGTGAATAATGAAAATGCTCAACCTCAGGACGTAGAAAACGAAGAAGAAGAACCAGTGAGAGTTGATAACCGTATACCCATGTATAATCAACATGGAGGATACCGACAAGGGTGTATATTTAAAGACTTCAAAAGCTGTGGGGCGTCAGAGTTTAATGGAAGAGGCGGTCCCACAGAGTGTATAAGGTGGTTTGAGGAGATCGAGGCAGTGATTGAGAGGAGTCATTGCACATATGACGACCGGATTTCTTATGCATCCGACATGTTTAAAAATGACGCCTTGAGTTGGTGGAACCAAGAGATAACTTTGGGGCGGACTTATAACTTGGAATGGATCGATTTCAAGAACAAAGTGAAGGCAAAGTTTTGTCCTCCCTATGAACTACAAAACTTAACCATTGAGTTTGTTAATCTCAACATGGACGGAGCTGATTACAAGGGTTATGTTAGACGATTTCAAGAGTTGTCCACCCTCATTTCTCACTTGGTGGATTCCGAGTCTCGGGCCATCGAGAAGTTTGTATTGGGCTTGAATCCTCAAGTCCGATCTTATGTGAACTCTAACATGCCTACTTCTTTGGCCGATGTTGTCAACCGAGCCGGGAGTGTGACTGAAGACTTGTTGAGAAGCGGTGTTTTAAGTAACTCCTCAACAAACAAGAGAAAGGAAGTGGGAGAGTCGAGTAGGATGAAGAAAATGAGAAGGTTTGATCCCACGAATGTTAACCGGGGAAGGGTGATGGCGGCAGTTAAGCCGGCGAAGAGGCCTTATGTGGGACCTCATACTTTTTGTAACAAGTGTAATAAGCATCATCCCACTAACACCCAATGTGGGGCTTGCCTCAATTGAAATCA
>CM067175.1:26293046-26333348 GCA_034093135.1 Erigeron breviscapus | reverse complement strand
CAGGGTACTATGATTCGCACTACAGTTCAGGGACGTAGTATTCAGTTTTTCTGCTGGAGAGTTGAGGACGATTTTAGATCTAGGTAGTGTTGAGATGGAGCAAGGTCTTACAGAGTTTGAGGAAAGTTTCTGTGACGGTGCTCTAAGACGTATTGGATATACTGGTGTGATTAAGCATCCATATCCTAAGTCTAGTATTAGAGGCAAATGGAGATTGCTTGCCTACTATCTGTTGAGATCTATTAGTCATCGTAGTTCCGGTTTTGATCAGATGAGACATGGGAGTGGCCTTAGTAGTGACATTAGACATGTCAAATTTGGCCAGCATGTCTCGAATGTACTTTTCCTGATTAAGGAAAATCCCATTTGGTAGTTGACGAATTTGAAGACCAAGAAAGAAGGTCAGCTCACCCATCATGCTCATCTCAAAATGAGAGGACATCAGTGAGCTGAACTTGGTACAAAGTTTCTTGCTGGAGGACCCAAAAATGATGTCATCTACATATATCTGAACATATAGGACATCAGCACCCTTTCTATAGATGAAGAGGGTGCTGTCAATGGATCTTCGCTGAAACTTATTAGAGAGAAGAAATTCAGAGAGAGTGTCATACCAAGCTCTGGGAGCTTGTTTAAGACCATAGAGTCCTTATAGAGGCGATAGACATGGTGTGGCTTGGCTGGATCTTCAAAACCAGGTGGCTGCTCAACATAAACTTCCTCATCGAGTTTTCCATTTAGGAAAGCACTCTTTACATCCATTTGATATACTGTGAAGTTTCTGTAAGCAGCATGTGCCAAGAATAAGCGAATTGTTTCTAATCGGGCCACTGGTGCAAAGGTTTCATCGTAATCAACACCTTCTTCTTGAAGGTATCCTTGTGCAACCAGCCTAGCCTTGTTACGAGTAACAACACCATCTTCGTCCATTTTATTCCTATAAACCCATTTAGTTCCGATGGGTTCTTTTCCAGGAGGTAGAGGAACCAAAAAACCAGACATTCTGTCTTTTGAATTGGGTGAGTTCCTCTTGCATGGCAGCAACCCATGAGGGATCAACCATTGCTTCTCCTATGTTTTTGGGAGTGATCATAGACAAGAAGTTTACATAGACATGTATTTCTTGTCGCTGATCGAGTAATAATCCCCTGCTGAGGATCACCGATGACTTGGTGAGTTGGATGACTAGATGTCCACTTAAGCGCAGGAGCACTTGAGACACCAAGTTGAGTGGCAGCGGAAATTGGAGCGATGGGATCAGCAGGAGCATTATAAGAAGAGAGGTCAATGGTAAGAATGGGTTCAGGAGAATGATCAGCAGAGCCATTTGACTGATTTGAGTTATCATTGATGGTGGAGTCTTCAGCAGACTCCATTTCTTCAGCATTTGCTGAAGCATCATGAAACTCCTCATCAGTAGAGTCATCAGCATGCACGTCATCAGCCAGTGATCTAGGTTTGGGATGCTGCATGGATTGATCTTAAGATAGGATCAACTGGCTCAATCGAGTAGATATGAGCAGCAACTTGCTCTAGTTCAGCATCAGGTGAACTATCCTTTGTGATATGCTGAATAGTATCAGGCAGCGAGCAAGAAGCATCAACAAATAAGTCAGCTTCCTCAGTAAGAGGGTCAGCTAGCTCATTAAAAATGACCTCAGACAAAGAAGATTGAATGTCCTTTAGTGCTGATGAACTTTCATCAAAAGTAACATGAATGGATTCATCAACCTTCTGAAGGCGAGTATTGAATACTCTGAATGCCTTGCTGATGGACGAATACCCAAGAAAGTATCCATCATCAGCTTTAGGATCAAATTTACCTAGGTGATCCTTGTTGTTTAAGATGAAGACAGGACAACCAAATACATGGAAGTATTTGATTTGAGGTTTCTTACCTTTCAACACCTCATACGCTGTCTTGTCATGTCTTTTAACTATTAGACATCTATTTTGAGTATGACAAGCAGTGTTGACAGCTTCAGCCCAGAATTTACTAGGCAAAGAAGACTCACTGAGCATGGTGCGTGCTGCTTCAATGAGAGTTCTGTGGAAGAGAAATTTTGTGAGATCCATTGATCAGCACAAAAGGCTTCAAGAGTGTGGTTTCTGAACTCAGTACCATGATCGCTCCTGAGTTCTTTCACCCTTATGCTGTTGAGATTCTCCATTTTCTTGATGAAATTGATAATCTCTTCAGCATCATCACTCTTAGAATGAAGAAAGATAGTCCAAGTGTATCGTGAGTATTCATCCACGATTACTAAAGTGTATCTGCTACCCTTTAAACTTTGGACATTCACTGGACCAAAAAGGTCCATGTGAAGAAGATGAAAGCAGCCAGAGATAGAATTGGCCTGCTTGGTTTTGAAGGTTGCTCTGTGGCTTTTACCTTTTTCACAAGCACCACAGAGTCTATCCTTTTCAAAAGAAAGATGAGGGAGGCCACGAACAAGGTTCTTTTTGGCCAGAGAGTTAATGGTTTTGAAATTCACATGCGACATACGCTTGTGCCATAACCAATTTAGTTCAGCAGCCGACTTAGCAAAGAAACAAGTCTCACTATCAGTCTTGATAGGAGTGAAGTCAACCAGATATACATCTCGTTTTCTTGGAGCAACCAAGACTACTTCCTTGTTTACATTTACCACAGGCCTTGATGTTTATCAAGAATCACTTTGTAGTCAGCATCACAAAGTTGACTTATGCTGATGAGATTATGTTTTAATCCATTTACATAAGCGACCTTGGAGAACTTAATGAGTCCATTGGAGAGAAGACCATAACCTTCAGTTTGTCCAGTGGAGTTATCACCAAAAACTACAGTAGGGCCAGCAGCCTCTACGTAGTTATCCAGCAGGGTCTTTGAGCCAGTCATGTGTTTTGAACAGCCACTGTCCAAGTACCACACACCTTTTCCCAGCGAGCCCTGCATGGATTTAACAGAAGGATTTAGATGGGTTCATGTTGAACTCACTGACGGACATGTCAGCAGGATTAAAGATGGGAGACTCAGAGGATTCTTCTCTGCTGACAGTGTCATCAGTAGAGAGAGGAAGAGGAGCACTAGGGTCAGTATTCTCATCACTTGGAGAGTTATCAACAAGATGATGAGCAGGAAGCATGTCACGATCAGTCACATAGGTGTAATATTGATCAGCAGAAGTGACAGTGGTTCCAGTATCTAGAACAGTCAAGTTGCTGACTTGATTGTTGTTCCCATACTCAACCAAAATGCTACCATGACCATTAGTAATGATCTCTTGAGAGAGGGGAAAGGAGATTCGCTGAGCAGCAATGAAGTCAGCAATGTTCTCCTCAGTGAGATCGGTTGACTCTCCTACACTATTTATATGATCAGCAGAAGCAGAACTTTCGCTGACCATAGTGGAGGAGGAAGCAGCCGCTGAAGAAGAAGGATTAGGTTGAATGTCAACTTCAGGAGCATCCCTGGAGTTGTCACAATCAGAAGCAACATGACCTCTGCTGCCACATATGTAGCATTTTTTAACAGAGGTGCTGCCTTTTGATTTTGAAGGAAGAATTCCTTCAGTTGAGAGGAAAGGTCATTAACTTGCTGAGCTAGCTCGTTAATTTTAGGGTCAACGGAGGAAGATGCCTTTTTCTTTTGCTTAGACTTTTGCTTATGCTTAAGTGTAAGCTGAGGCATCTTAGGAGCAGGACCCAAAATGGACTTTCCTTTTGGATCCTCAGATTGAGAAGTAGAGGGATTTTTTGATCCCTTGACTACACTCCACGCTTGATTAACAGCAGGGTGAGAAGAAGAAGAAGGACCCTGCTGAGATGGATGCACTCTTTTGGGAGTGATCGATCTAGGTTGCTGATTAGGAGTAGCTAACCTCATTTGCCTATGAGGTAGGTACTGCCTATTAGGAGTAGAGGCTCTAACTTGCTGGTGAGGCAAGTGTCCTCTTTGAGGAGTGATAGGCCTTACTTGCTGATGTGGCAAGTATCCTCTTTGAGGAGTGATAGGCCTTACTTGCTGATGGGTTAAGTATCCTCTTTGAGGAGTAACAGACCTATTTTGTGTACTAGTCTCTCTTTTTGAGGAGTTTTATGCCTCAAAATAGGAGTAGGCATCGATTGGGGTGCCTGCTGGTGGACTTGTCTATCAGCAGGTCTGACTTGTGAAGGTCCTACTTGCTGATATCTAGCGTCACCGAACCTGACGCGTCTTTTCATGACACGATCATCCTGAACAGTTTTACTGTCAGCATGGGCAGGAGCTTGCTGAGAAGATGAAGAAGAAGAGGGTTGAGCAACTGGTTGAGGTTGCTGACTGACAGGATTAGCTCGCTGAGGCGTGCTATAGTCATAGGGGACAGCAACCTTACTTCTTCTGAAGGGTTCAGAAGGTCTGATGGTGAGCTGCTGAGGAGCGATGGGTTTAAAACCATCACTACCAATATCCCTTCATAAGATTCCCCAGAAGAGTATTGAACTCTTCCTTCGTTTGGCATCATGCCAACAATGGGAAGATGAGGATAGGGGTTGCTGGTGCTTGCTGAGGAGCCAGCACCATTTTCCTCAGCAGGATTAGATGGGTCGCTGGTAGTAGAAGAGGTAGTACCAGCTTCCATTTCATTGTGGTAATCGTTAAGACCCCTAACAAAATACCATTTCTTCATCTCTTCAGGAGAGATGACAGCAGACGGAGGAATAGAAATTTCAGGCTTCACCTCATCATTGAACAAGTCAGAGAGAGAGGCAGCGGCATTAAAGTCACCGCCTATTACTGCCTGAACTTGGGCAGGGACTTGTTCGTTTAAGCACTGGTGGTGAAACCTGGAAGCTTTTGACCAGGAGGTACAATCTTCTTAAGGTTGGCAACTTCAAGCTTGAGTCTTTCATTCTCAAGTTGAACCTTTTGTGCCAACAACTCATGAGATTGAAGTTCAACGTGAACATTTCTCAACTCATTGAGTTTTTCAGATTTTTCACTCAACTCTGAACAGACAGAGTCAAGTTTGGATTGGATATCAGCTCGTATAGATTCAACGAACTGGATATCACAGAGAAGAGATTCGAAGATTTTAGGTTTATCTTCGTCAGAGGCAGAAGAGTGAGCACATACCTTTTTAATGGTGACGTTTACCCACTGACTGGAAGAGACTTGGTCTTTAGTCAGAGCATCACCATCAGCGAGTGCCATAAGACACATGGCATCGACGTATTCCTCACTGTCTGAATCATCAGATTCAGCCCAGTCGTGCTCTTCAGCTACCAGCCCTTTTGCTGGCGTTTTTGCATCTTCCATTTCAGCAACCTTGGCTTTTAGCTGATAGTATTTGTTCCTGTACTCATCAGCAGGTTTGGAAGGGTTAGTTTTAGGAGCAGCAGGAGTTGGTAAAGCAACTCTGCACTCCTTTTGGTAGTGTCCCTTCTACCACATCTCCAGCACTCCTCTTGAGTTTTGTCAACAGGAGGCTTGTATGGAGCAACCGACTTACGGTTGTTCCATTTACGAGAGTACCTTTTACCAGCGACTAAGGCAAAGTCCATAAAGTCGCTGAACATCTCTTGTTTCTCATCAGCGTCGAGATCATTAACAAGAGACTGAATAGGAGGGGAGATGAGAAGAGCTGGCACCATTATTAAAATTAATGGGCTCAGCAGAGACAAGGGCAAGGGGGTCAGTAGCGGTGTAAGCAGAAGAGGTTGAAGAAGAGGAAGAGGAGGGACCAGCACGATGTTGTGCGTCAGCAGCGGCTCTTAAAGTTTGAGCAAGAGCTCTTTCTTCAAATTGAAGAATGCCAAAGAGAGACTCAAGATCAAGCCCATTAAGACGCTCTGTGGTCCTAAGGATTTGTCTTAGACCTTGCCACTTGATAGGTAAACTATCAAGAAATTTGTGGCATACCTCAAAGTTGTCATGAGAGATGCCAACAGTGGTCATGTCGTTCAGCAACCCTTTAAATCGGGTATAAGTGCCGTTAAGACCTTCGTTGGGGAGAGAAAAGAATTTTTCATAGGATCTTTTAAGGTCTATCCTTTTAGTGGCAATGGTAGCAGCAGAGCCTTCATACATGCTACAGAGCCTATCCCACACTTCTTTAGAAGAGGGATATCTGATGACGACTTTCATGATATCAGAAGGAAGAGTGCTGATGATCATGTTCTTAAGCCTTGCATCAAGATTAACAAGTCTCCTCTCATCGTCAGTCCATTGAACCTCTGGTTTGACGATGTCAATCACAATCTCAGGAGCATCGACTGTTGCTCCTGGTGTTCTTTGCACCAGAGTAGGAATATATGGACCAACGGTCAGAATTGACATAAGGTAGGGTTCCACACCCACTATGTGAAGTAACATCCTTTCCTTCCAAGACCCAAAGTCATCGGGCTCGAATCTTGGAGGGACAGATACGTAACCAAAGTCACGTGTGTTAACGAGGTGGGAACAGCAGTCATGTTCTTGTTTTAAGAAAAGATTAAGAAAGATAAGAAAGAACAGAGATTTAAGAAAATAAGTATGCAAACGGATCTTTGTTTCAATAATTTAGAAACGTTGGCTTTGATACCACTTGACAGTCCACAATTTGCACACTTATATTTGTTTTATCTAGACAAGAAAGTAAAGAACAGAAAGTAAAGAACATGAACAAGAATAAGTTCAAATGCAAATATCTAAGCAAGTCTAATCATATGTATCATTGATTTAAATGATGAATACATGGTCGATATTACAACTTGTCTTACAAGAATACAAATGAACTAAATAATTGCTAAGTCTAGACACTCTATAAACTTAAGCAATTACAAGAGAGAAAATAAAGTGACACACACTTTGTGGTGACAAACACGAAGTATAAATGATGCGGCTGTGTTGCTTTATATAGGGGAGGAATTAGGGCAACACAGCCTTACAATGATAGTGATAGAATGGTGGTTGTCGACTTCTCATAGGCTCGTTGTACTTGGATCCAGGAGCCTTTGTCTTCTTTACCAAAACGGGTATGAAAGAGAAAACCCTTGTTTTGATCCCAACTGTACCTTTGCCATATAAGGTAATGTTCAGTTGGAAGAACCACCATGTGACTTCTTGTCTTCTTATGGTTTGAAAACTTCCCGCCTTGACACACAACTTGGAAAGTAAACCACCCGCTGACAAGAGTCATTGACTCGCTGATGACTTGCTGACGACTCACGTCAGCGACCAAGTCTGGTCAGCGAATCCTTGACTCAACAAATGATACCGACGGCGACCATCTCCGGCGAGACTTACACATGTGTAAGTACAACTTTTTTAGCATTTTAGGGTTTAAAATTTCTAGGGAGGATCATGGTGGTGGTCGGAGATGATCATGGTGGTGGTTGGCGGCGGCAGTCTCGCCGGAGAAGAAGGAAGAAGAAGGAAGTAAGTTAACTTACACATGTACTTTTTGTACTTTTTCCCCCTTGTACTACAAATAACCCACCCCTATATATATATATATATATATATATATATATATATATATATATATATATATATATATCTTACAAATACAACCTTTGATAACATATATATATATATCCAGATTTGGAATATATATGTATATATATCTGAGTTTCTCTCGCGAGTCGCACCACCACCACTCCCGCTGTTGTGTTCTTTAACCACCATTGTGCCGCCACCATAGCTTTCGACCACCACCGTCACTCCCGGAGTCTGCAACCACCAACACTCCTTCCGCCGCAACTTCCATCACCACCATCGCACCACCACAACTGTTCTTGATAGATCTAAAAAGATTTGAGATATATTAAATTTTAGATCCATGATATTTTTTGATAGATGTGGATTATAGATGTAAAATGTTTTGGTAGATGTTTTGATTAGATGCTTAGATGTACTTTTGTCGGTGTGGTTTTAGTTTTTGTTTCCAAATGTGTTTTTGATAGATATTTTTGATAGTTTTGTTGATGTATTTTTTATATGATGATGATTGACATGAATTCTGGAAATAATGACTTTAGATAGATATATAAATATAGATTGAGATGAGGATGATGATGATGGATAAGAAAATAGATTTATTATTAATTTTGAAAAATTTCAAGGAAATCTGGGGAAAAAAAAGGAAGCAAACATAATTACGTTTTTGGTCCTTGGAAGAAGAAGAAGGAGCGCGAAATGACGAATCTGCCCCTCACTTAACGGATCAAATAGACGGCGTTTGGTCGCGGAGTAAAAACTGAAAAAGTTGACCAACTTCAAAGTTTTTTCTGTAATTAATTCACTTAAGGGAAATAACTGAAAATCCTGCCAACTTGAAGGACCAAAAATGTAATTTTCTCTTATTTATAAAAGTCAATTTCTTTTTATATTAGGTTATTGTTTATCACAAATAAAGTAATGTGACATTTCTTCTAATAGCAATACTAGTTAACAGGTATTCGAATTTGACGACTTTATTCTATTTATAGGTGCTTTTTTATTATTTATTATTAAAGGATAGTATGATAGGTACTTACATGTAAAAGTAGTTAAGGAATATTTAATAATATTTATACTCATCCGACACAAACCAAATCTTGGTGATTGCTACTTAATAAGCTAATATAGTATTAAAAGTCAATTAGTTTAGATAGTTGACTCCTACTTTATGTACTTTATCATCTTATCCATATTTATAAAATCCCATTATTAAACATACGAAATAACAATTATTTATTGGCCGTTAAAAAAATGTGGTGCTAGAGAATTTTCATATTATATAGTACCATAATTTAATAGTGCACTTAAATCACATTCATGTCATGTCTAATAGATGCGTTAATAGATGCGTTTCATGTCCATAAGAGTTGGCACAATACTGAAAAAAAATAATTATATATATAGATAAATCGCATTTAAATTATTTTTATTAAAAGGCAGACTATCAAGAAGTGATTTTCATTGTCCAAAACTCCAAAGTAACAGATAAAGTTGGTTGCGATATGTTATGTTTCCACAATGATATAACGAAAACTATTCAACACGTGTCATCTAAAAGGCAGACTATCAAGAAGTGATTTTCATTGTCCAAAACTCCAAAGTAACAGATAAAGTTGGTTGCGATATGTTATGTTTCCACAATGATATAACGAAAACTATTCAACACGTGTCATCTAAAACATGTACTACTACAAGAGCAACATTTTCATTGCTTGATTCGTTTAAAATGAACAACTATGTGTGTGGTTGGTCTTGTCATAGAAATCAAATTTTTTGAGATATAAAAAGTAAAAAGATATATACTTTTATCTTAAGTTAAAAAGACTGATTCCAAAAAAATTTTGATCATTTGTTACTCACTTTGTTTTTTAAATAACTAAATGCTTATGCTGAATGGCTAATTCAATCTTATCGTATGGGTAACTTCCATATATAAGTATTGAATCTTATAAAACATAGTCGTTAACCCGTTATCGGACTGACATAGATTCAATATGAAAAGTAACCTGTGATTAGAGCTGGCAATAGTTGCCCAAAAGCAATTGTATGGGCGATTTTGGATCATTTTTCAATCACTTTGGGTGTGATTGGGTAGTAGTGATTATATAAACGGGTTGAATTGGGTGATCTGAAAATACATTTATAAAAACTCTGGATCTAATTGGGTAAATATTTTAGCTTGGACGGGTTAGAATGGGCAATACAATTGAATGGAAAAAAAAAGACGGTGATTCTGGAAGCATGATTTCAATCTCAGTAAGTGTAGGTAGTGGACATGGTGGATTGGTGGTGTGGATATATTAACATTGCTATTTCTAGATTTCAAATTGCTAAGTCCAGGAAAAATGTACTTCAATAAGTTGTACATTGTAAAAAGGAATGTGTACATTTATTTGGTGAGAAATAAATTACAAGCCAGGTTAAAAAAAAATGAATTAAGAATTTTCTGGATTGGAGAAAGTGTGATAGCTAAACATTATATTTTTATCAACATTTACAAGCCATACAAATTTTATATATAATATTATATATTATATATATTAGATTATTTGGTTGAAAATAGTATGTTAAATATTTTGCCATTTATGAAATATAATAAAAAATTATAATGATCCGTTTTGACCCGGGTCCGTTTTGACCCGAACCCATTTTGACCCGCACCCATTTGATACCTATTTTTGAACGACCCGTTTTGACCCGAACTCGTTTTGACCCGGATCCGTTTTGACCCGATCACCCAATCCAACCAACCCGCCCAAATTGCCACCTATAGATAAATACATTTTATAATAGAAAATATGACAAGGGGAAAGGGAAGGAATCAATTGCAATCAACTTTACTATTGAGGGGCCATAAATTTTGTAGTCGTCAATTCAATGGGGTCCATTCCAGTTAAAATCAAAATTGTAGGGTTGAATTGTCAATATCATTATCATTTTGGAATTATTATAATGCCAAATATGTTGTGAATTGTTTATGCTACCAATTCTAATAGTTGGATAACCATATGATAGTCGACATTTTTTTTGATAGTATGCTACGATATTTTGAGTAGTAAGAATGCATTTTATTTGGCTGGTTTTATACATATAATAAACCTGATTTGTTAAAACTGTCAAACTATTTAATATATTTATCGTAAACATTATAAATAGTTATTAAAAATAGAGTTAATGACATAAATCGTCCCTGTGGTTTACCTAAATAGTCACCTTTCGTCCTTTAAAATTCAAAACCTCAAGGACAGTCCTTTATAGGAGGATAAGGATCACGTTTGGTCCTTTGACTATTTGACTGTCAACTTCTCTCCGTTAAACCCCTCACGTGCCTCCCACGTGAGGGGTACTCCAGTAATTTGCCACCCTAAAGGACGATACGTGACTATTTAGGTAAACCACAGGGACGATTTATGTCATTAACTCTTAGCTCAATTTTATTTCTCTTCTCTCCCATCCATAACCCAATAACCAAAATTCAAGACCCATCTTCTTAGTTTCTCCCTCTACACATACTTACATCATCTTCTTTCTTTTCACACCCACCACACCACCCACCCACCTCCGCCGGTCACCCACCTCCGCCGGTCAACCCTTTCCGTCGGAATCTCTTTCTCCGACCACCTACCTTAGTGAGCTACCTCCGCCAGCCACCCATCGATTCTCTCTTTTTTATATTTCTTCATCTTCATTTTCCAGCAATCATTACTCTATTTTGATGGCTGCGCCCCCTTCTCCGGCCACTATCTTCGCCGGTCACCCCCTTATTCAACCACCACCAAGTTGTGCCGCCACCAACCACTGTCATCGTCGATTGATGTTTTTTAATAAAGATCTGTGGTGGTTGTTGGTCGGAGATCTACAAGATTTTGTTGGGTGATGTTAGATGATTTTGGTTTTTTATAAAATAAACTAGCATATGACTCGATCTCGTTTATATCTTCTTGAAGATCTTCTTCTTGTTTTATCTTATTACTTTTAGATCTATTAATGGTTGGTGGTGCGGTGATGGCCAGCGGTGGTGTAGTGGGTTGTGGCTGTGGTATTACGGTGGTTGGTGTTCCCGCAGTGGCGGACGGCAGGCAGTGGTGGTGGTCGGCCGGAATTGTAAGGGATTCAATAAAATGATATGGATATATGTAATTGTATATGTATATGTTTCCATCTATATTTGACTGGGTATATATATATATGTATGATATATATCATATCATATTAGATTTGTTTTTGATTTGATTAGATTTATTTAGAGTTGGATGTTTTGATACAATTTGTGTTATCAGAAAGAAAGGGGATAAAAGAAAGATAGAGAAAGGATTTGATACATTTGGATATACAATTTGTATGATCAGAAAGAAAGGGATAAAAGAAAGATAGAGAAAGGATTTGATAGAGTTGGATGTTTTGATACAATTTGTGTTATCAGAAAGAAAGGGGATAAAAGAAAGATAGAGAAAGGATTTGATACATTTGGATATACATCTGTAATGGATTGTGTATGGTATAAATCTGAATATAAGTATTGAAGTGGTGTATGGATGTTCTTATGACATAAATCGTCCTTGTGGTTTACCTAAATAGTCACCTTTCGTCCTTTAAAATTAAAAACCTCAAGAACAGTCCTTTATGGGTGGCAAATTACTGGAGTACCCCTCACGTGGGTGTCACGTGTAAGGCTGGCAATTTTGACACGAAACCTGTTAACACGACACGACACGACCTGTTCTTAACAGGTTTCGTGTTTATGCTTAACAGGTTTCGTGTCCTAACAGATCTGGAACTGTTAAGACACGAAATGTTTTCGTGTCTTAACAGGTCCGGACCTGTTAGACCTGTTAGAGACCTGTTAAGCAATACATATATATACCATGTTAAAAATAAGAAACCCTAAATACCTTTTATTTCCTATTACCGCCTCCCACGACTCCCACAGTCCCACAGTCCCACTCCCACCCCTTCACGGTTTCTTTCCAAGATCCATCCATCGATCCATCATCAATCCATCGATTCAATCATCAATCCATCATCAATCATTAATCGATTTTATCAATCAATCGATCTTTTTATTTTATATGTTATTAATTTATTAACCAAGATCAATCAATCGATTCAATCCATCTCGAATCATTATCAAACCATCTCGAATCATCAATCCATCTCGAATCGATCTTCATCTCGATTCTTCATCTTATATGTTATTAATTTATTAACCAAGAACAATCAATCGATTCAATCCATCTCGAATCATTATCAAACCATCTCGACTGCTACTCTTTATTTTATTTCGAACTGCTGCTGGTAGCCTGGTAATCTATATCTTCATCTCGAATTGCTGGTACTCTTTATTTTATTTCTTGTTATTTTATTTCGAACTGCTGCTGCTGGTTATTTTATTCACTTGACTCACTGAACTGCTGCTGCTGGTTATTTTATATGATTAGTTAATGAAACAGAACATATATGATTAATTATCCTTTACATATTCTTAATTATTTAATGAACATATTGTAGATGGATTCTGAAATTGACTCTCAAAATAATGAGGATATACAAGTTGAAGAGGTTGAGTCCGTGGATACGGAAGTAGCAGGAGGCAAGAGAAAACGTAAGGAACGGTCAGTTGTATGGACTTATTTTGAAAAAGATAAGAATAGTATAGTAAAAGGTAACAGCAAACTGAAATGTACGTGCAAAAAGTGTAATACTGTTTTCGTATATGATAGTATTCAAGGTACGGGTAATCTTCTCCGGCACAAGGATAGATGTTATGGTAAAAATTATCATGATGTAGGTCAAATGCTATTTAATAGTGACATGGCCTTACGGTCTCGTAAATTTAATCAAAAGACTTTGCGTGAGTTGCTTGTAGCTTGTACCGTTAGGCATGAATTACCTTTGTCATTTGTTGAATATAAGGGGGTTAGAGATGTGATTGAATACTTGGAACCTGAAGCTGATTCTATGACTAGGAATACTTTAAAAGCTGATTTATTTGACATGTATAAGGTAGAAAAAGAAAAACTTAAAAGTATACTTATGGAATCACCGGGAATGTTATGTTTAACTTCAGATTTGTGGTCTTCAATTAATACGGATGGTTATTTGGCAATTACAGTGCATTTTATTGATAAAGAATGGGTTTTGCAAAAAAGAGTCTTGTCATTTTCTCATATGCCACCACCTCATTCTGGTGTTGCTCTAAATGCAAAAGTGTTTTCGATTCTAGAAGAATGGGGATTAGAAAAAAAGATATTTTGTATCACTTTGGATAATGCGTCTTCTAATGACCGTTTCGTTCAGCTATTACGTGATCAATTAGATACAAAATCTCCACTTGTTTCTAAGGGTAGGTTTTTTCATATGAGATGTTGTGCACATATTGTAAACTTGATTGTGCAAGACGGGCTTAAGGAAATTGATCAGGCGGTTGATAAGGTTAGAGAGAGTATCAAGTATGTTAAAGGATCAAAATCACAAGTAAGAAAGCAAAAGTTTTTGGATTGCGTTAAGTTACTTTCTTTGAGTTCTACAAGGGGGTTAAGGCAAGATTGTCCTACTAGGTGGAATTCTACATTCCTAATGCTTGATAGTGCCATTTATTACCGAAAGGCATTTGCCCATTTAGAAATAAGTGATTCTAATTATACAAGTTGTCCAAGTGCTTATGAGTGGGATACCATTGAAAAGATTTGTGTTTTCCTTGCAGTTTTTTATGATGTGACTAATGTTTTCTCGGGTACCAAATATCCTACTGCAAACTTGTACTATCCTCACGTTTTTATGGTTTATTTTACTTTGCATGATAGTATGAGTTCAAAGGATGAGTATATGAGACGTATGGGAGCGTCTATGAAGGAAAAATTTAAGAAGTATTGGTCTGATTTTAGTCTCACTTTAGCCATAGCCGTGGTATTTGATCCAAGATATAAGTTGCATTTTATTGAATGGAGTTATAAAAAGATTTATGGAGAGGACAACTGTCAATATAGTGATGTGGATTTGTTATTGAGTACCACTTTTGATGAATATGTGTTATATTTCGGTAATGCTTCCTCGACAACATCAAATCATGCAAGTACTTCAAGTAGCAAGGCTGATGAAGAAACAAACAATGATACAAGACGTCTCTTTGGAGTTAGAGCAAAACTTTTGGTAATTTTTATTTGTTTGTTATAGATATATAAAATATAAATTTTATAGTTTTTATGGTTTATTTTACTTTGCATGATAGTATGAGTTCAAAGGATGAGTATATGAGACGTATGGGAGCGTCTATGAAGGAAAAATTTAAGAAGTATTGGTCTGATTTTAGTCTCACTTTAGCCATAGCCGTGGTATTTGATCCAAGATATAAGTTGCATTTTATTGAATGGAGTTATAAAAAGATTTATGGAGAGGACAACTGTCAATATAGTGATGTGGATTTGTTATTGAGTACCACTTTTGATGAATATGTGTTATATTTCGGTAATGCTTCCTCGACAACATCAAATCATGCAAGTACTTCAAGTAGCAAGGCTGATGAAGAAACAAACAATGATACAAGACGTCTCTTTGGAGTTAGAGCAAAACTTTTGGTAATTTTTATTTGTTTGTTATAGATATATAAAATATAAATTTTATAGTTTTTATGTTTTCTTATAATAATGATTGAATTACTATTTATGTGTTATACTTTATAGGATTTCGATGAGTTTCAAAGCCAAGAGACTACAACCAACAAAAAGTCAGAATTACAATTGTATTTGGAAGAGCCAAGAATGGAGAGGACATTGAAACTCGATGTGTTGGCTTTCTGGAAATCCAATGAGTTTAGATATCCCGTACTTGCAAGGATGGCTCGAGACTTTTTGACCATTCCAATATCTACTGTCGCATCAGAGTCTACATTTAGTGCCAGCGGAAGAGTACTTAATAAACATCGAAGTTCACTTGCTAAAGATACCGTTGAGGCTCTTATTTGCACAAAAGATTGGTTGTATGGTGGTTGCAATGAAATTGATCCTGATGATCTCGCAGAAGATATAATGTCATTGTCGCTTGAAGTTAGTTCTGAACTGTTTGTTCTATTTTCTGCTGTTTGTTTGCTGCTCCTGTTTGTTTGCATCGTGTTATAGTTGCTGGTATATATATCATTCATATATATACATTGATTCTGTTTTCTGTTTTGAAAGCATATACTGTTTCCATGAACTTCCTGATCATTCATATGTATATATCTAGGTCTTAAGTTGTTACAGGCTTGCCGTTTTTATTCATACTGTTTCCATGAACTTGCTGTTGTTACAGGCTTCCTGATCATTCATATGTATATATATCATTCATATGTATATATGTAATATGTTTCTGCAAGTTTGCATCAGGTTTGATTGTGTTATTGAAAGTCGCTATTTTTTCAGGTTTGATTTGGCTTTAAAATGGAAGATATATAAGCAAAGTCGCCGGAATTCGACTTTCAAGAACTAGTGTATTGTTGACGGATCGTTATTGTTATGTATCAATTAAGATAATCAAGAACTTTTGTATTGTTGATGGATTTTTATGGTTATGTATTAATTAAGACTTTCTGGAACTTTTGTATTGTTAATTTGTTGATTATTTTGTTAAAAGTATTAGTTAGTTACTTAGTTCAATAGATTATAGAATTTATGTAAAAAGATTCTTAACAGGTTCTTAACAGGTTCTTAACAGGTTCTTAACAGGTGTACCTGTTAATTTTCGTGTCGTGTTCGTGTCCTAAAAAAATGACACGAATTCTTAACAGGTCGTGTTCGTGTTTATGCTTAACAGGTTCGTGTCTTAACAGGTTCGTGTCTTAACAGGTTTCGTGTGACCTGTTATGCCAGCCTTAGTCACGTGGGGGGTTTAACGAAGACCACTTGACGGTCAAATAGTCAAAGGACCGAACATGATCCTTATCCACCTATAAAGGACTGTCCTTGAGGTTTTGAATTTTAAAGGACGAAAGGTGACTATTTAGGTAAACCACATGGACGATTTATGTCATTAACTCTATAAAATATAAATAAAAAAGGTTATATTTATGAAGATGGAGATACATATCTAGCATAACATGATTCCTAGGTCATCAACATTAGAATTCAACCTATTAAACCATGAATTATGCTTGTGATATTTATAGAATCTGAACTATTATATCATATTCCGTTAATTAGAATTATTGATGTGATTCTCAATTAAGATGACAGAGTTATATATCGTAAGGAATTACGTATAACCTGATGGTTCTTCGGCCAACATACTCCCTCCGTCCCATTAAAAGTGTGCACTTTTGAATTTTCAAAGTCTTTGTCTCGCAACTTTGACCTTAGATATTTTTATTTATAATGTATAATATTTGATGAAAATTATATGAGTTGATAGAGGTTTCAATAAGTTTTCATTGAGTATAACTTTCATCAAATATTATATAATACAATAAAAAATATTTATGGTCAAAGATACAAAAGAAAGACTTTGACAAAATAAAATTGGACACTTTTAATGGGACGGAGGGAGTAGTTTGTTATCAGCGTACATGAACTACATATGGTTGGTCGTATTCTACGTTGGCAGAATCCAAATTCAATGGATACTTGAAGCCAAAAGATCATAGTTAGGATCTATTGCTTATGATAATATATAATCAAAACCATTCGATTAATAACCTTTCAAAATATTTATAATCATGTTATAAGGCCCCCAATATGTTGGTTTCTCGACTAACATCGTCTGTTATTAACGTATAAGAACTACTTATGGTTTGTCGTATGCTACATTGGCATTATCCAAGTTCTGTGTATAAATAAACCCAAAAGATCGTAGTTAAGATCTATTCCAAATTTGTGCCATGTATACCTTAAAACAATGACAACAAGGGCAGTCGTATTATTTGATTTATTGGTAAATAACTCGTAATAACCAATTAGATTTTGCTAAGCTACATTAAATAATTGTACATTTACCCTAAAATTTAGAGGGATGAACTTTTAATATGGAAAAATACAATTTTTTTATGCACGTTAAGTGAAACCATACAGGTTTCATCTAACATTTTCTTCAGTAATAAGTAAAGTAACTGTAAGGGTGTGGTTCGTTAAAGGGGGATTTTAAAAAGGGAGGTGATTTTTCTAGTTATCAATTTACTTGCTATACTACAAATCTTTTTTAATGACAAATTTGCCCCTGACATTTATTACGATAATATATTTAGATATTCGGAGCATAGATTAGATAAAACCTTAATTGCTACTGAAGACGTATTGTGTAAAAACAAAGGATTACTAGATGGTCGGATACCCACGTAATGCTGCGGCGATGACGACGACAGATGGAGGTAGTGACAGTGGTGGTGATAACGGTGTTGTTATTATTGTAAATGTAATTAATGTAAAAGAGGTAGTGTAGTTATTTTAAGGGTTAAGAGATTAAAGATGTATGTTTTAAATACTTTCATTAAGAGTATTATAAGTATATTAGGTGGAAATATTTAAATTAGTGAGAGTGATAGTTTGAATAGATAGAGTTGAAAAATATTTAAGGGATATTGTGGTTAGATGTAGTGTGTGAGTTGAGAATGTGTTAAAAGTTAATGGTATTTTGAGTTTTTAAAAATAGAAATTAAAAAGGACAGAACAGAGTAGTTTGTTTTATAAAGGAGTAAAGATGCGTATATATTTCATCTAGCAAAAAGTCTATATAAAATATATACACGCTAGTGTGTTTCAAAAGAAAACTTATGATTTGCATGTTGATAATTAATATTTACAGTCTTATTATTTACTTGCCTCTAGTTGTGTGTCCAGCTATTAACAAATTTACGGGCAGGGAATTCGGAGAAAAGGTTCGTATGGAGTCAATCAATCAAATATTTATACTATATTATAAAGCAAATAAGATTTCAACTTTCAACTTCAACATTATATACATGATAATGCATGATGTACTGTCTCACAACTTTCAACTTTCATTTTCTTCTTCTCTCTCCTCAAATCTCAGCCACTAATTTTTTTTATCTCTCCTCTATAAATCATTTTATTCCTCTAATTCATTTAAAATCTTTTATCTCAAAAATCGTACATCGATAAATTATAAAAACTATATGGGTGTTATTAAAATTTCATGTTCTTTCATTAGAAATGTCATTCGATATACTTTCGACGAATTTTTAAATCCGAGGGCGGAGCCCGTACGGCTAAGTCATTTGGCTATCACACTCTATGACCTATCACCCCCACCATCTCACCGTCGCAACGCGCGGGTACTTCTCTCGTATAACTGTAAAGAGTTATTAATAAGAAATAAGGGCAAAAATGTCATAAAAAATTATTTGTAATATGAAAAGTAAAAAAGGTAGTAGAAATATCATCTCGCTTTTAAAAAAAGGAGTCAAAGTTTAAACCAAGACATATCTTGACGGTGTAATCTTAAAATTCAACCCAAATTCCACTTGACCTAACCATCCCCCGTAATAATTTTGCTTTAACGATTTTGCCGATCTTTTCATATCATGATGGCTACTTTAACCAAGTCGTTATGTATTCAAACAATGGTGCATAGTCTACACACTGTGACTAATCGATCAGGATGACTTGTCACGCCCAAACGTTGAAATTCCTATATGTATTTCGATAATGGGAAATCTTTCTAGGAAATCTATCTATCCATAGATATCTTGTATGTTTTAACGATGAAATTTATAGTATTAGTATGTACCCAATTTAAAGGTAAAAGTTGAATCTAATAATAGTTTCCAAAATAGACAAGATGAATTTAAGCATAGAATGTACCAAATATATGTACTCTTATGGAAAATAGTGCGTATGGGAACACAATCATTTTGCTAAAAAGGATTTTAAACGAGGCGCGTAACACGACCAGGGCAAAAAGTGTAACCTGACCAGGCAGCATTTGCGGCGACGTCGCCGCTAATACTGCGGGCCCCCATGTCAGTCATGGTAAATCTGGCAGAGTTTTAGCGGGCCCCCTGTCAGTCATGGTAAATCTGGCAGAGTATTAGCGGCGACGTCGCCGCTAATGCCTGTGACGGCGTTGTCAGTAATTATTGCTGGCATGTGGGGTCCGCCACGTCACCAGCATTAGCGGCGACGTCGCCGCTAATGCCCTGGTCGGGTTTCCCTGTTCCTTGGTCGTGTTACCTTGTGCCAAGTATTATGTGAATGTGGGAAGTGGATATAATAATATATGCATAACAACATGGACACCAGATCCTTTGCATGTGCCCCAGATTCAACCTTCTCCCAACATGTTTCCCCACAACCCCACCAAATATAGAAGTGTCATGATATTAGGTCATTAAACCTTTCTTATTTTGTCAATTATATGAATTTCATGTGTACATTACTTTATTTTACTACTCTTATCTTCTTCATACAATAATAGAAAAGGCAACACAATCTTAGTTGTGCAATCAGGAGAAATAAGAGTCGTTAACAGGTAGTGTCGCGCATAATCTCGACCCAACAGTTCTAAGCCGAGATTATACTTCGTAAGATTTGTAACGTACAATTTGTCATCCTTGGCACTTGGCAGATAAACCATCGAGGGCTCAAGTCTCCTGAATAGTAGTTATGAATCTTATATGTACCTGTATGTAGCATTTGTAACGCCTTCGACCCTCATCATTGTCAAATATTTTCTGTCCAGTTTGTAGATATTATTATATAACAGATAAAAATCTCAATAGAACATTTAGTACCCTTGACCAAGTCCTCAGAACCACAACATGGATGTCAACATCTGGCAGGACCAGTTATACAACCAATCATTGGACGCACGCCTAACTAAACTCTCAATTAGATGTTGCAGTTCTAACCAAGTCCGAGTCGCTCTAACTCTAAATGGTTTAAAGGGTCGAACTGAAATATATACTAGAAGTAAAAAGATATCATACAAATCAAGGTCAAAAACCACGTTAAGCACCGTTACCACAAATAACTTAAGAATAAGCATAATAGCGTTAAAGATTACCCGGTATCTCTCTTATCAAAAGTAGCCAACCCTGCCCAATTTAAACTTGATAATGAATACTGGAACAGTTAACAATCCCATATTAAACCGACCACTTAAAAACAGCCCACATTACACTAGGCTAATTCTAGATCTCTACAAGCACAAGATTGTGAATACAGAGGGTAATGTATATAACATTGAATTTATTATAGGATATTTCATTTCAAATCACAAGTGAAAAATTCTCTTACACTTGTAAATTCTAGTCGATGATTGTATGATGGTTTGCTAAAAATCATATCTATATATATATACTATATTATAAAGCAAATTCACTTTTAAACTTTCAACTTTTCAACATTCAACATTCATCTCAACCACTCATTTTTTTCTCTCCTCAAATCTCAACCACTTATTTTTCTCTCCTCTATAAATCATTTTATTCATCTAACTCATTCAAAATCTTTTATCTCAAAAACCGTACATCGATAAATTATAAAAATTATATGGGTGTTCTTAAAATTTTATGCTCTTTCATTAGAGATGTCATTCGACATACTTTCGACGAATTTTTAAATCCGAGGGCGGAGACCGTACGGCTAAGGCATTTGGTTATGACATTCTATGACATATCACTTCCTATAACATATCACACTCTATGACCTATCACACTTTATAACTATCACCCTCACTATTTTACCGCCGCAACGCACGGGTACTTGCTCTCGTATATAAAATAAAGAAAACCCTAATAGCTCAATTCAGTAAAGAGAATGGATGTAAACAACCATTACCAAACACTATTTTGATTCGTTGTACAGTTTAATTTCTCAAAATATGGGGGAAAAAATGATAGGCCTCATTACAACGTTAAGAGTTACCCTTCCTTTCAGTAGTCACCCATTCCCATTCCTGGACCCATTTCTGGTGTTTCCTTCTCGGCCTTTGGAAGTTCAACAATCACAGCTTCCGTTGTAGTCAATAAAGATGACACGCTTCATATAGCAAGAAGAGGAAATCAGGTTTTAAACGTGAAAAAAAAAGTGTGATTATATGAAGGGACGTAAAATATTAGAAGATAAAGTTACCTTGCAGCATCCACTAATGCCGTCCTGATCACTTTCAAGGGGTCAATGATTCCTTCCTTGACCATGTCTACGTATTGACCTATTTCCAAGATAATAAGTACTCATCAAAATCCCATTAAGAGCATGAATGCAAACAAAGATGTGTCAAATAGAAATCAAGACAGCAAGCATTTACTCTTTTACCAGGGATGGTAATTTCTGCACATTTACTCATGAAAGAGTTAATTTAATCATGTATTTTCTTATGGGTTACACTAATAACAAGAACATATGATGAAAGTCATCCTAAAAAGGGTAAATGGGTGGGAACCCTCTGGGTACCTAGAGGGCACTCCGCATAGAACTCATGCCCGGTAAGTCACCATCCTCACACATGGATCACAAGATATAGTTTATCCACTTGCCTTTGACAAGTTTTGAACCTGTGACCTATAGGTTATAGCCTTCATATGTGGGCCCATGTGGTCACTTGATGACGGTACCACTAGCTTAGCTTGTTATTGTAGTTTTATATGTGCTAATAAGTTGATTGTACATAAACTCCAATGCATGATAAAAGTGTTTAAATGACACTAAATCCCAACCAACCCGTTTTCACCCAACAAACACTAACCTAAGAGGAACCACTTTAGAAAGAAAAAAACTAACCCTTTTAACCTACTCAAAACATTTATGTGTTCATATGAGGGCATGGTGGAGAGAGAGAGAGAGAGAGAGAGACCTTTAGCGGCATCATATCCAAGATCAGGGTTATCTTGCTCCAATAGTTTTCCAACAATAACAGCACCTTCCACTCCAGCATTGGATGCAATTGTGTGCACCGGTGCCTTCAAATAGAGAACCAAAGTTAAACACCAAGTTAGCCAATGATGGCCAGAAAACTAAAAATTCAAGAGCCCAAACGACAAAAAAAACACATACTGAAGTCACGAGTCTTGGTAGAAGACTACAAAGCATATACCTTGAGAGCATTTTGAATTATTTGAACACCAATCTTCTGATCAAAATTGGCAGTGGGAAGATTGTCCAGCTCCTTGGAAGCATACAGAAGAGCAACACCACCTCCTGCACATAGACAAGTTACATAATTAAAAAACAAAAGAGATACTAACTAGGCATGGTACGAATAGAGAAACACACACTGGGATAAATCATAGACTTGATATACCTGGTACAATTCCTTCTTCAACTGCAGCCTTTGTAGCATTCAAAGCATCAGTAACCCTGTCCTTCTTCTCACCAACTTCAGCTTCACTGGCTCCTCCAATCTAATCAATGCAGAAATTCACTTGTTATTTTCATTATGAAAAACAGGTGCAAGATCAAACAGCATAGGTACACTAAAACAAGAGGTGACAAAATGGGTGTATCAGACAGGTTGGGTAATGTGCTGAAACAGGTTTGTGTCAAAACAGTAATTACAGTAAGTTTAACATAGGTCACCTGAAGTTGGACCGTCCTGGGAAAAACAATTAATGTATCGAATACGTTTAAGATAACAATATAACTGAATACTAATTTAATATATTGAGTTAATTACAGAAATCGTCCCTGTCGTGGTACCCAGCTTGCAGGTTTCGTCCCTAACTTTCAAAAATTACAGTTTTGGTCCAAAATCTCAAATGAAAATCTTTAACAAAATTTCTTATCCAAATCTCTATTTATAAATCTTTTGGAAATTTATACAAAACTTAAATAAAATTTCAAAATAAACTTAAATAAAATTTTCGTTAAATTGTAACAAGTTTCGTAGAATTTTTGTAAAAAAATAAAATAAATTAAATCCAAATCTCTATTTATAAATCTTTTGGAAATTTATACAAAACTTAAATAAAATTTCAAAATAAACTTAAATAAAATTTTCGTTAAATTGTAACAAGTTTCATAGGAAATTTTGTTAAAAATTTTCATTTGAGATTTTGGACCAAAACTGTAATTTTTGAAAGTTAAGGGACGAAAACTGCAAGCTGGGTACCACGAAAGGGACGATTTCTGTAATTAACTCTTACACTTTTGGTCCATTGGTAATGAAAAGACCATTATACCCATCATGTGCAGGTCACGTGATGGGTATTTTAACGTCTGTAATGCTTTGGACTAAAAGTGTTGACGGAGCAAAGTTTTTTGGACTAAAACTGTAATTTTTGAAAGTTAGGGACGAAACCTGCAAGCTGGGTACCACGAAAGGGACGATTTCTGTAATTAACTCTTACACTTTTGGTCCATTGGTAATGAAAAGACCATTATAAAAGCCGTTCAGGTGAATTTGGAACCAATTTAACTGTTTTAATTTGCTACTATGTATTTAAAGTTTTAACCTATTTGCTCGTTAGATTTAAAGTAAAACAAGAGAGCCCTCCCTTTTTTTCACTAAATCAGCCATAATTAGCACCTCTAATTAAAACAAAATTCAAACCTTTAAAACAGCAACACCACCAGACAACTTAGCTAATCGCTCCTGGAGCTTCTCCCTATCATAATCAGAAGTGCTTAATTCGATTGACGACCTCAACTGTAACAGCACAAACAGTCGTCGTTAGGCACATGATGAACAAGCAAAAGAAAACGTCAAAAGAAGCTAACTGAAGTACAAACATGTTCACATCTTTCTTCAATGGCTTTCTTGTCACCAGCCCCATCAAGAATAACTGTATCATCTTTTGATATTGTGACCTACATTCATAATATATGATTCAAACATTAGCGAATATTGCATATTTCATTTGTAATTTAGCAAGAGTAGTGGGACGAAAGCCAGAACTTTACCCTTTTGCAAGTTCCTAGCATTTCTGGAGCCATTTTCTCAAGGTTCATGCCAAGCTCCTCGGTTATGACCTACAATAAATTTGTAAACAAAACCAATAAAAATCAGAATATGTAACTATAGAACAAACGGAGTCCAAAGTCAGGCAAAAGAAATCACCTCTCCTCCGGTGAGAGTTGCAAGGTCCTGCAAATTTGACTTCCGGTTTTCACCAAATCCAGGAGCTTTGATAGCACAAACCTACAAAACAATATGTACAATTAGATTGGGAGAATAATGCGAAGGAAAGAAACAATGATTCTATATGCTCCACGTCCCAAATTCATAAAAGAATTGGAAAAGTAATGATACCTTAATACCGGCACGGAGTTTGTTAAGAATGAGAGTGGCCAATGCCTCACTTTCAATATCCTCAGCAACAATCAACAGTGATCTTTGGTTCTGGAATGCATAAATGTAGTAAGCTTGTTGTCCAGAAATAACAAGCAAGCATTCAATATTAGCTAACACTTAAATTCCATACCTTCAAAGCAAGCTCTAGAACTTTAACAATAGCATTTAAGCTGGAGATTTTCTTCTCGTGTATTAGAACCAAAGGATCTTCCAATTCCTGTACAAGAAAGGAAGGATTGTCAAGGAAATGTCATACATCCGTTCTAAAAAAAAGGAAATGTTATACGTGGAAGATCATACAGAAAGGAAGGCCCATAAAACAAACGCAGAGAGTTCTATTGCTTACACATTTTTGGTTCTTTGGGTTGGTGACGAAGTAAGGTGATATATAACCTCTGTCCAACTTCATTCCCTCGACCACTTCCAATTCATTGTAAAGCGTTTTTCCATCCTGCAACACCCAGAACCCCACATACATTAAACACAACTACTTTGAAACCGAAAAAACATGGAAATATAAATCATTTTGATCACACGAGGATATTCATTTCTATCAAGCATGAGATACTATTAGATGCTAAAAAGTAGATCCCATAATAAAGGAAAAAAGTGAACCCTTAATGTAGCCAAGAGATAAAAGACAGTTAACAAGCAAAGACACCAGCAAAGGTAGGGTCACAAAATAGACGGGTTGACAGTTGTTTTTTGCAAGCAGGTCAACACAGGTCAGATTGGTCAAACCATACGTATACTATTTCAATTTTACTTGGAAGTGGGATACATTGTTAAAATGATAATATTCTTTGAAAAGGGATCTTAAAAGTTATATGCAGTTATATGCATATGAATACATTTCAAATTATTTTGAACACATTCGACAAGATCAAAAAACACATTTCCTTTCTGAGTGAACTTCAAATTGACCCTTTAACAACAAACCATAACCCAAATCAACCCACTTGCAAAAATGGGTTTAAAGAATTATCTGGAACTTTCATAAGCACAATCATTGTTTGCTTATAATCCATACTTGCAAGAATACTAGAGGCACTTACGGATATAGTAATAACACCCTCTTTGCCAACCTTCTCCATAGCCTTGGCAATAAGCTCACCAATCTCCCGTTCTCCATTTGCTGAAATCGTTCCGACCTTATTATTGGGTCACAACAAAGAGACATTAAGATTAAATTAATACACTCGTCTACTTCAATAATGTTTTAAGTATAACATAACTCCAATTCACCGCAGTAAATTAATTGAACCTGTGCTATTTCTTCAGAAGTACTGATCATTCTAGCTCTACTCTTCAAACTTGTGACCACTGAATCAACAGCCATAGTAATCCCACGTCTAAGATCCATGGCATTCATTCCAGCTGCAACTGACTTGCAGCCTTCAGAATAGATGGCACGGGTAAGAACGGTCGCACATGTGGTACCTGGAAGATTAGTACACCATTGCTTAGATCATAATTCCTGTGTGCCGGGAAAAATCGCTCCAGCCCACAACTTCTACTCGAATATCGTCGCAGCTTTATGAAAATGATTTGACATGAAAAACAAAACTCACCATCACCAGCTACATCGTTAGTGGCATTAGCAACTTGCTTCACAAGGCTAGCACCGACATTCTTCACCCTGTCTTTAAACTCAATACTTTTTGCCACGGTGACACCATCCTTTGTCACCTTGGGAGCTCCATAACTTTGTTCTATCACAACATTACGTCCCTATAAAATCAACAATTAAAATTAGTTACTAAATATGAATCGATGCATCAAAAAGAATAACACTTCCATCAGCACACACAGCCTACTTTTCTGGCTCATATAAGATATAATCTTCCATATAGAGTAACAAGATAACTGCGACCTTCATCAGATTCTGTAACGCAACTTTACTAGCGTATGCAAACCATATATTTTCAGAAAACACCCAAATACGGATATGGAAAACTCTATGTAAAAAACATTCTTCCCGTCTCAGCATAAGGCACAATATGTGTGGATGTTTAGCCTTGTGCTTTGGAAAAGATTATACGAATCCAAAACAAAAATCAGAATCAGGTAACAAATAGTAACATGACACTATCAACAACGTCAATATGTTACCGTCTACGCATTAATACACGGAAAGGATCATGTTTAAACCTATTCATTCACTCAAAAGAGCAGTAGCTAATCTTTCAAAAATACGCATTTCACAGTTAATTGCCCACATTGTAAATCACCATAAAAAGTTAAAAACACAAAACAGGGAAAGAATTAATGTGGATAAACCTTGGGACCCATTGTGACTTTAACGGCATCAGCAAGCTCTTCGACACCCCTAAGCATCAGCGCTCTAGCATCCACTCCAAATTTAATATCTTTTGCAGCATAGTGTCGAATCTGAATCACAACACATTAATCATTTACATTTTTACCGATACAAAAACATATATATAGTCTATATATATAGCATATACATGGATTCGAATCCAGTGAGAAGCTAAACATTCATAAACATTTGTGAGAATACATTGATTCCAAATTGGTGAAAGGAATTTTCTATCTGTAATTTCTATCTATAAGATTGTGTGTGTGTATGTATATAGCATGTATTTATGTATTTATAGGAATCCACATTGTACATCAGAGAAATAGGTTTTCGCATCATAAAAACTGGTTCATGCATCAAAAAATTCGGACTTTGCATATCAAATAACACTTAGAGCAATGCAAACTTTGAGCTAAAAAAGAGAATCATCAAAAGATCTCACATAAATTTTATTTTTTTTCATGAGAACACTTTATTCGGCAACTATAAACAACTCCAACAAAAATTTGAAAAATTGCCTTGCCTTCTCACAAAGTTCATCTATTTTTATTTGATCATAATCACACACACATATAAATGGATCATGATCAAATAAAGAAAATTAGAAAATACAAAAAGTAACTATAAATCAAAGTTTTAGTTAATCAATGCTTCTGCCAAAAAAAAACTTGTATGATCATGATTATATATCATTACCTATCTATACATACATATATATATATATATATATATATGTGTGTGTGTGTGTGTGTGTGTGTATACATATATATATATATGTGTTATTCAGAGAACTGTATGTATACCTGCTGAGCATTATTTCTGGCGATCCTGAATACAACAAATACAAATAAACAAAATTAATAATAAGATAAATATAATAATATAAGTATTAATAATTACAAATATTTAAATGAATATGTGGATTTCGAAACTGACCGTGATTTGGAGGCGAGATTCACGGCAAGACGATACATGATGGCGGCGGCAGATAAATTAAATGAAGAAGAAGATGAGACTATGAAAATGAGTTGCAGAAGATAAAAATGCTTACAGAATATAGATATAGATGTAGATATAGATAGATATAGATTTATAGTAAAAGAGAAGGATCTAGAACAAGACTGTGAAATTATTTATTCGTGTTGTTTAGGGTTTAGGGGTTTGGAGAAGAGCTTTTACTAGACGACGTCGTTTTGTGACTTAATTCTTATCTGTTTTGGGTTGGTTTGGATAATTCAAAACCCGTGTTACATAGAGAGAGAGTATTGGTTGGACCAAGTGTTAGTGTGTAGCACTTAACCTGAACTCAAAAAACATGTATATTGGGTGATGATCCCGTACATATCTAATTTTAACCATACATTATCAAATGTGTTTTAGGATATTATACTATATAATGTTGTGAAGTATGTTTGATGGTATACGATTAAAACTAAGTAGTCTACAGATCATCACCCATTAGTAAGCTACAGTTTACTTACCATTTGGATTCACATTACTGGATTTAATACCTCATAATATAACGAAATAGCCGATCAAAATAAACCAAAACAATAGAATTTAAAAAAAAAATGAAGTAAGTGATAGTGTTCACCCAACCAAGTATCATATACCTTTCATCGTATTCCTAAAACCTTTTTACCCACCCTTTTGATCCCCTCTGGTCTGTTTGCCTATCCTTTTCATTTAGAGTTTAAGAATGGTCTTAGACTATCTTTACTTCTGTAAAAATCTCTTATGGGGAAATAAGGTAGGGTTAATGTGAGAACAACAGATATGGATAAAACCGTGAGAACCACTAGTTTCCCTCCCTTTCTCCTTTTTGGTGTGGTTTTTTAATTTTATTTTTATTTTTTTAACAAAAACCCATTCAAAAAAAAAAAAAAATTTTTTTTGTAAAAAATCATATGGGTTACGTGTTGAAAACGTATGGATACGGTACGGGCGTTGCCCTCATCCGTTCTAAAGAGGTTGTCACCGGACGCATATGGGAATGGTATGGATTTGATGGGCAGCGATCAAAGAGATGGTGACGGTTTGATACGGTACGAGCGTAGCCCGTAACTCAAAGCCCTTAGAGATGTTTTTTTAATGGTTCTCACGGTTCTCACCATATATGTTGGTTCTCACTTGATCCCTTCACTGGGAAATAAAACTTTATGATAAACAAAAAGGAAAAATGACATAAACAGGTATTCAATTTATAAACATGTTCACCTTAAGGTATAAAACTTTTGGATCAAAGATACAATGTTTTGGTTCGTCGGCAATTGAAATATTTTTCACACCCAGGTCTATCTTAAATATCTTTGGTAAAATTATTAATACATGTTGGTTCGTCAACAATATTGTGGATATCTTTTATTGTTAATGTGTTGTAAAACAGTATATAAAAAAAAAAAGGAAAAAAGGATATAGAGAACTAGGGTCAATCCATTAATCACATAATAAAATATATATATATATATTATATATATATATATATATATATATATCTATATATATATAAACAATGTTGGAGTAAACTCTAAATAATTAAGTTCTTAATACATGAGTAATTCATCTAATAAAGAATTTGAACCATAACACTAGTCAAGGCGTTGTTTGTTTTTCAAAAAATCGTTTAATAGGCATCTTAGTTATGATTCAGTCAAAAGCATTTTACATTAAAAATGTTACACCTTTGTGAACCTTTGTCAATATGTTAATCAGTTACATAGTTAGTACCATTTCATACCCCCCAAATAGTTTATATTAATATGAGTAAACTACTCAACATTCTCAAAAGTAATATTTAGATTTAGATGTAAACCTACATATTGTAGATTTGTTGCAATGTCGTCTTTGAGAATGTAAAAAAAATTCTAGACCTGACTCGAAAATAAGAATGGCACTAAAATAGTAAGTCATTAATAAAATATAAAAACATAATATTACAATGATAAATGTTTTCGGCATTCAAAACAAAATATGACAAAAGAATATTTAATGTAATTCATATTTTTAAACAAATTGATACGGTATTCTTTTATAAGTAGACAGTCATGGATACAGACAATGTTTACACGATCAAAATGTAGGTCGAACCGATCTTCTAACTAATATTATGATCAAACCGGGTTAAAAAGTTAAATAATGTTATAAATACTGATAAGTCATAAGCTCCAAAAATCAAAAGTTTCATAAATTAATTCACTAACTAAACAATGATAAGAATAAAATAGCTTAAGCCTCAAATTCAATTCAAATATATATATATGCGTAACCAAAAGAGGATATGTACACGACAAAAATGAAAACTCTCGCTATCTCTCACGACACACGTTGTCACTTGTCACACACACCTAACTCCTTTTTCCCACCGTCGGTCCTTCCAAATTTTCTAGTCAATAGGGTTCACTTTTAAACATCGGAAATTGTCGTAATCTACAGAAATCCGTCATCGTCAACAAGTCCAGTAATCCACCTCAAAAGTTAGATAATCTAAAACTATGTCGTATCAACCAACACCACCGAGCCCCATACCGCCCTAGCAAACCACCAGTGACACTTGAAGATAGTGGGCCCTACGAGGGAGTGTGATGATATACCCTCCCAGCGGTACGCAGAACCTGTCACACAAAGGAACAGTAACACGCTGCGATACGAAGGTCTGTCCGTAACGAAGGCTTCCGCAGTAAGATAAAAAGAGATAAGAACTGTTCCCCTACAAAGTCGGGATTTAATCTTATCATTTCCAACTGATAATTAGGGAAGTAATATTCTCGGCCTAAGACTTAGGAAACCCTAAAGAGGCCTACTTATTTTTCCAAGATAATTCTCCTCTATAAAAGGAGGACGTAAAGACCTCAAAAGGCATCACACACACATTCGATCATACATAGATCACACATCTGCTCGATTGGCTTAAAGAGGCTAGAACCCTACCTTCGGGGAATCGCCAACGAACAGCCCCAAAACACATATCATCCCATCATTAGCCTAACCCCGGTTCGGTGCACAAACATTTGGCGCCATCCGTGGGACCTCACACTTGGATCCCAAAACCACTCTCGATTCTGTTTTTTGCGTCGAACCAAAACTAGGAAAAATGGCCGATGTTCCACCAGGATTTGGGCAAGATTCCCAGCAGGCGGCCGGAAATGAACCTGGGGGGGAATACTCCTCCCAGATCTGGATCGGCAACTGAAGCACCAATCAATGGCGACCAACAAGCGAATTGCCGAACCGACGAAAACTCAGAACGGTCAACCCAGGTACAGGGCGGACAAGGCGGGTTCTCTCGGGGATCCCCGTCCAGTGCCCCACAGTTGTTTGATCCGGACTATATCCTCCGGAACTATAGTCACATTCAGGAAACTATGAGGCATCTACGAAGGATCGGAGCGCTGAGCAGCACCAGTAGGGTATTAAACTTTGACGATGAGACGGAGGACGATTACGACGCGGAAACTCCTCCAAGAGGGTTCCGGCGATACCCTCGAGACATGAGGTCCAGGGTCAGAGCCGGTTACGGCTTTGGATTGAACAGTAAGGGCCTCCGACACCGAACACCTCCGGACCGGACACAGCCAGAAGCGGCCGAAGCCTCAAGACCAGAAAACGCAGCCCCCTCAGGGGCTGACGTACAAACTAATGTTCCCCAAGGCTCCACAGGCCCTGGGGGCCAACAGTCCAACATACCACAAGCAGGATCTGTCCCCGCACAGAACACCCAGTATGCCCAGTAAGCACCGGAGGGAATAGCACCAATCCGACATACAACACTCCAGCCGGATACAATTTTCCATCAGGAAGCTATCAAGGGCCTCAGGGCCAAAGTTATGGAAGCATGTATAGACCGCAACAGGGAGCGCAACAATATAACCCCCAACAATACGGAACCCAGCCTTCGGGCAATCCGCAGGGAGGACCGCATGGCAATCAACAAGCGGGACAAGCACAAGCCCATCAGTACTACACATCATAATATGTCACACTGTAACACCCGTCGTTTAAAAATATGGATTTCCAAAATTTTCGCTTAACGGCGTCAAAGAAAGCGGAAGTAAACTTTAAAAGACCAAACCAAAAGAATCTGTTCGGTTCATTTATTATTTGGTGTTACTAGCAATGTCATCAAAATAAGTTCAAATGGAAACCCATCGGTTGCCCAACATTAAACAACCGACAACAAAGTAAATACAAGTCATTAATGTCTAAACATAAAGCAAATGTCTAAAGCGAGCAGCCACTATGGGTAAACTATAGCCATCCTCATCGCTATCTACCCATGCCTCGCACTTTATTCATCAACATTCACAAGCTTGCTAAACCTGAGGGAGCTACACATTTCAAGAAACAAGTGTTAGCTAACGAATTAGCTAAGTAAGATAACACATAGTTTATAAAGCATTTGTCCATTTAAAACATTATAGAAAAGTCGTTTGAAATCGTTAAGGCACAAATCACATCATACATTACATCTCACATAACGTATCATCACATCAAACATCTGCATAATAGGATGAACCACCCTAAATGTGCCTAGTCATCTTTTACATCTCATATAACATATCATCACATCAAACATCTTCATAATAGGATGAACCACCCTATATAACATATGCATCTTTGTAAGTGTGACATAAGTCACACCCGACTAGATGGACAAACCTTACGGCGGTACATCAATGTCGTTAAGGAATGGCAAGCCAATCCCGGAGTAATCCGTATGTTCAAGATAATGGGGTTGGTCAGACCTCCCGTATTACTCTTCACATCTAAAACCATGTTGCAAGGAGCCACCCGAGCAACCACATCTACGCACCCGCCGGGCAAGGGCAAGTACGGGTTAAGCTTAACACTTTCATCTAAATTACGAGCTCGATTTCACATCTCATATAGTTTAGGTGTTTACATTACCTAAACAATTATCACATATTCATCTTAACGTTTGGGCCCTTAAACGTGCACGTGTCATGGCAACTTATTAAGTCTGGTGAACTAGATGAACATGCCATACATTCATGCACATTTCATATATCATCATCATATAATAACATTTCAATACATCTCAAGACATTACATAACATTGCATAGCATATCATTACATCTCATATCATAGGGACTGCATTTCAGGCCTCAATAGTCATGTACATTACCCATATCACCTCCCGTGTTATCCCGAATACCCATAAGCAATCAAGATATCATTTGGGAAGTTATTATATGAAAACCATGTTTTTGTTGAACCCTCAGCGTGTCAAAGTAGTGTATCTTACCTCGTGACGAGCACAACGAGCAATACGCAAGGTTAATTTGTCTTGTTTGTGTTTCCGACTACCTATAGCAACATATAACCAATAGGTAACATAAACGTGGCTTCAAAAGACCTCTCTGAGTTCCCTATAACATAAGGTAACCTAAGCATAAGGTCTATGGGTCAAACGAGCATGAAAACAAGCCTATACGACCACCATACTTGAATATGCGCCGCATGGCTCTTCCATGCGCCGCAAAAACTTGATCAGAACGTTCCAGACCAATCCATGCGCCGCATGGAACTCCCATGCACCGCATATCGGGGCTCGATCAGCAAACCTGATTTTGCACTGCGCTTAAACGATTCTCATTCGATCTCAAACCCCAACCCCGGCCTGGAGACATGAAATTGACCTCTTTTAAGACACAATTGATGACTTCAAACCTCAATTGATTCCTTGATCCATTACAAACATAAATCACTTGATTGATCACCCGAACGACATAAGATCCGTAAACGTTTTGCAATTAAATCATACCCAACCCTTCTTGACCAGGAACGAATGAATAAACCTAATGAAAAGACTCATCAATTGAACAAAGAATCTTGTTTTACCTGTAGGAAGGATTAATGGGTCGAAAACTATAAGAAATCACCATCGAATTGCTCCCGAATCGCACAAATCTTGAGGAAAGGCTCTAGGGTTCTTGAGGGAGGATTGTTTTGAGAAAACAATCTGATTAAGAGATGTATGGGACGTGATATTGCCCTAAACCCTGCTGGACTATCTTTCTAAACTTGTCTTTTAGGTCCTTGCACTTTACAATAACGCGTTTTGTCACCTAATTGCTCGTTTAACACATACGGGAACTCTTAACGACTCACAAATCCTATCGGAAACACTTTTTAACTTTATTAATCATCATTCTTCAATATTTTCATTACTTGAACATATTTAATGAAATTAATCATTAACACGTAGACACATTAATCATATATAACGACCGTAGTCATTATCGCATAAACATATTTATTATTAAAACGTAGGAATCCAACGGAAGGCAAACGTTGACTAACAACATGGTCAATGGTCGACATAAAATGTTTGGGATGTTACACACACCGACCCAGGGGCCCCCGCAGGGTGTCGGAGGACCGTAGTACGTCACACAAACCCCTGGGTCTATACCAAATCAAGGATCATATGGCCCTCAGAACTGGGGGGCTCTTGTGTATCAGAACATATTGGAACTACAAACGGTCGGAGGAAGCATCGAGAATTACCCGTTTGTCGCTTGGATACAAAACTATCCTCTCCCGAAGGATCTAAAGTATCCCTCACATCTGGGAACATATGACGGAAAGAGTGATCCGGACGATTTCTTGGAAGCATTCGAAGGAGCTGCAGAAATGAAGGTATGGAACGTACCAGTTGCGTGCCGAATGTTCAGATATGCGCTTAAGGGAGACGCCAGGGAATGGCTGAAAAATGTAGGAATCCAACGGAAGGCAAACGTTGACTAACAACATGGTCAATGGTCGACATAAAATGTTTGGGATGTTACACACACCGACCCAGGGGCCCCCGCAGGGTGTCGGAGGACCGTAGTACGTCACACAAACCCCTGGGTCTATACCAAATCAAGGATCATATGGCCCTCAGAACTGGGGGCTCCTGTGTATCAGAACATATTGGAACTACAAACGGTCGGAGGAAGCATCGAGAATTCCCCGTTTGTCGCCTGGATACAAAACTATCCCCTCCCGAAGGATCTAAAGTATCCCTCACATCTGGGAACATATGACGGGAAGAGTGATCCGGACGATTTCTTGGAAGCATTCGAAGGAGCTGCAGAAATGAAGGTATGGAACGTACCAGTTGCGTGCCGAATGTTCAGATATGCGCTTAAGGGAGACGCCAGGGAATGGCTGAAAAATGTAGCGAAGGGGTCTATCACCAGTTTCGATGACCTAAAGGAAAAGTTCAGGGCCCGTTTCAGCCAACAAAAGAAACACAAGAAAATCCACGTGGCAGCTCATGGAATAAAGCAAAGAGACACGGAGGGTTGCAGGGCATTCATAGATCAGTTTACCACCGAAACGGAGGACATTGTGGACCTCCCCGAGTCACAGAGGATATCAGGACTGTTACACGGCCTTCGGAGCAAAGGATTAGTCGAATTTTTATACAGGGATCTCCCGAAGACATATGAAGCGGTCCGTAAGAGAGCTCGTGTATACTTGGACGCCAGGGACACCGCCTCAAAGGGGGACGCTAGCCCCCCACAGGAAAAAGAAATCTCAACAAGCAGGAAAGGAAAGTGGGGAAACGATAAAGAAAAGGCAAGGTATAACCCATACTACAAAGATGACAAAGGGTACCTCAAGATTAGTCTTCCGAAAATGCACAAAAGTCCGAAAGAAATATTGCTTACTGAAAGCGTTGCAAAGACTTTCCCCACACCACCAAGGTTAAGCGGAAGAAACAGGAAAGACCCGGAGAAGTATTGTGAATTCCACAGGGACAATGGCCATGACACGAATGCATGTTGGCAGCTCCGGAGGGCAATAGAAGAAGCTCTTAACGAAGGAAAATTGTCACACTTGGTGAAAAGCGTCAGGCAACAGCCGGGCTCCAAGAAGGAGGATGAGACAGATGAAAAGAAGAAAGGCCCCGAGAAGACAATCTATACTATTGTAAGGAACAAACCTGGGACGGGACCAAGGCTCCCGAAGACATACAGGGGCAATATGGCAAGAATTACATTCCCCTCAATCTGTAACACCGCAATCTTCAGAGACCCACTGGTAATTTCCGCGCTCTTTGAAATTTCGAAAGTTAAACAAATATGTATAGACACAGGGAGTGAATGCAATGTCCTCTATGAGGAAGTATTTTGGAAGTTACACCTTGTGTCACAAATGAATTTCAAACGGTCAGAAGCTTCGTTACAAGGATACTCCGGCAGTGCGACCAGGCCGATCGGGAAGCTGTCTGTAAGAATGACCATTGGAAAATGGCGTTGGGAACGAACAGAGAATATGCCTTAATGGTGGTCCAGGGAACCTCACCCTACCAAGCGATTCTAGGGAGTCCAGGAATCCAGAAATTTGAAATGATCCCGTCAGTGACACATGGAATGATCAAGTACCAATCAGATGGAGGAATAGGGACCTTGGTGACAAATGCGAAGAAGTTATCTGAAGAGGGCCAGGATGGCCCCCATTGGCTTTCATGGAGAGAAGGACCCTATTATGGGTGCTTGGACGGATAGAAACCCGAGCCCTAGTAAAGGACGTATTTTTTTTCGAACGGCAATAGCAAAGTTATTATAATAGACCGACTAGCAACATACTAGTGATCAAAAGTACAAACAAGGAATACAAATCTAGAGATACAACAATTACACAAAAACTAGATCCCTCTTGAAACTTTAACTACTAAGATTGCAAAAAGGTTGAAAGAAACTTATGGCGATTACAGTAAAACCGAGACATAAGAAAAAACTCCATCAACGAAGGCCAAGCCACCGGTTTTCACTTCGTGATGTTTTTGATGCAACCCCAAATAAGTTTCAAGGAAACAACAACCTTACAGCTCGATCAAAAGTTCAGTGGGTTCGCTTTCCATTCATCCCAATACATGTTACTTTTCCTATCACAATTATGTATCCAAAAGAAAGAAGTAGCAACAATAGAATTAAAGATAACCAGGCTGCTAACAGTGGAGTCGTTATGGAGCTTATCATTCCTAACTTTCCAAATGTGCCACCACCAAACATACAGAATCGCTTCCAATCTTTTTATGGTAATCAGTGAGTGACTCAGGTTATCACACCATACAAGGACACCTTCAGGCGGTTCAATTGGAATATCTTGCTTCGACCAAGAACTTAACAGTCGACGTATCTCACATGTCACTTTGCATTGACTGAAAGTATGCGAAGTGAGCTCCGCCTCATTAGCACATAAGACACAAGTAAACGTATTCACATCCACCCCCTTTGCAAAAAGATTAACAAAATTGGGGATGAAATCGCATCTGAGCCGCCACATAAAGATGTTAATTTTTTTAGGGACGAACTTATTCCATCTATTCTTAAGGTTGTTGTTGATAGGCAACCGATGATGATCAAAACTTTGCCTAAGGAGAGCAATGGAGAAAAAAATTTACCTTTAAAACTCCACACCCATCTGTCATGTTCATTGGTGCACGGATTGGATGGAAGACTGTTAATCAAATCATCATGCAATTGAAGTTCACGAGAGGATCTCAAAGGGCGTCTCCAGTTCCAATGCCAACAAGAATTATTCCACCGATCACTAACCAAGCAATCTTTATCCACTTCAATAGCAAAAAGTCTAGGAAATCTACTTGCGATATTAGAATCACCACACAAAACATCCTTCCAGAATTTTGTATTAGCACCATTCCCAATCTTACGACTAATGATGCTCGAGTTAACAGAAGGAATTTTGTGTAAATCTTTTTTTGTCTCGACAATTCTAAACCAAAGCCCATGATGCTTTGCTGAGAGGTTAAAAAAACAGTCAGTACCATGGATAGCAGCAATGAGACGAACCCACAGGCTTTGAGGATTAGACAGCGCACGCCATCTCCATTTGTACAGGAGCGCATGGTTCATGGCTTCAAGACTGCCAAACCCCACGCCCCCGTCATCCTTGGAAGCCGAAACCGTACCCCATTTGACCCAAGCAATATTTTTCTCATGCATAGAACCACCCCAAAAAAAATTCGACCTTAGAGCCTCCAAACATTTGTTGACTTTTTTGGGCATACGAAAAAGAGATAGAAAGTAAATTCCAAGGGAACCAAGCACGGAACTAATCAAAGTTGCCCTTCCGCCGATGGATAAAAGATTAGCTTTCCACTTAGACAATCTTTTCTGAAATTTTGAGATTATTGGGTCCCATGTACTAACCCGAGCAGAACTGGATCCAATAGGAATGCCGAGATAAACAAAAGGTAACTTTTCGGGTTTGCAGTTGAACTTCATAGCCAAACGAACAACCTCTGGCTCGTGGACCCCAATACCCATAATAGATGACTTATCGAAATTGATTTTTAGCCCAGAGATCCCGTGAAAGAATCTAAGAGCTCTAACAAGAACTGCCAGGTTATTTTCAAACCACTCTCCAACAAGAATAACATCATCTGCATAGAATAAATGAGAAACAACGACATTATTAATGTTAGTACATCTAAATATACCTTCTCTTACCAAACGGTCAATGACAACATGAAGCCCCTCCATGGCGATAATGAATAAAAAAAGAGCCATAGGATCTCCTTGGCGAAGACCACGCTGGATGGGAAACTCCTCAGTTGGGCTCCCATTAACCAGCACAGAGGATCTAGAAGAGGATAGGCAAGCTTCAATCCAAGAGATCCATTTAGAACCAAATCCCATGGCCCTGAGAATAGTGAAAAGATAATCCCAAGATAATGAATCGTACGCCTTGGCAAAATCAATCTTGAATAGCATCAGTCGCTTCTTTTTTCTCTTGTACCAGTCAATAGTTTCATTTAAAAAGAGAGGACCATCAAGAATCTGTCTGCCTTTGATAAAAGCTGTTTGTTCCGGACTCACCACATCATTTATCACTTTTGCGAGACGGTTGGCCATTAGTTTAGCAATGATTTTGTAGAGAGTGCCAATTAGGCTGATTGGGCGAAATTCAGCAACCGTTGTCGGGTTATTCACTTTAGGAATGAGGGTAATAAAAGATGAGTTGCACCCGATGGGAATGATGGCCTTATGATAAAACTCATTAACCATGTTAACAATATCATCCTTCATTATGTCCCATTTACGTTTGACTAACGCAAAAGAGAAACCGTCTGGACCCGGGGCCTTTTCACCCCCGCAGCTCCAAACCGCAAACTTTATTTCCTCCAGTGAGAATTCCTTTTCAAGATCAGAACTTTGGGAGGAAGACAGCTTCTTGAAAAGAGACTCCTCAACAGAAAAGTTAAGGCCATCAAACATTTTAAACTTTGTAGCAAAATAGTCTCTGATGCAACTTTTTATATCCAATGGATTCGTGAGCCAAACACCATTGTTCTTTATTCCTTGAATCAATTTTGCACGCCTCCTTTTATTAACAATAGCATGAAAGAATTTAGAATTTTCATCTCCATCAACACACCATTTTATTTTTGCTTTTTGCTTGAGGTCACGATTGTTCCTAAACTCAATATCATGAAGATCTTTCAAAAGATTATGACGTTTCTCTTGAAGAGTTAACGAACCAGCATTATAGGATGATTTGCTGGTCAATCGAGGCAATCTCTTTGGTAACATCCTCTTTGGACCTGGCAACACATGATTGACTACGCCATTGCTTGATTTCATTTTTAAGGTTCTTCAACTTATCTTTAAAACCAGCAAGCTCACTAGATAAAAAGGATCCGTTCATATTCTTCTAACCTTTGCAAAAGGTAGAGTCGAACCCCTCAAGATCCATCCAAGTGTTATAGAACTTGAATGGAGAAGGTCCAAAATCAATCTTTTTTTGATAGAGTAATAACGGCCGACAAAATATCGTCTAGAGCATCCAATTTGAAGTCTGGAATTTTATCAAGAAAGGATTGATTGGCGAGAAATCTATCAAGTCTACTAGCTTTTGAACCATCCATGGATATTCTAGTAAATTTGTGACGACCCAGAGGGATATCCACAAGGTGGCCATTGTCGAGGAACAGATTAAAGTTGGCAGCATTGACTCTAGAAAAACCAGTACCCATACGATCATCAATGCTCCTCACTGAGTTGAAATCGCCACAAATAAGGTAGTTGCCTCTATGAGAGTCCATGAAACTGATTAAGTTGTTCCATAAAACAGTTTTCTCCTGTTCGGCTTGAGGTGCGTATACATTAACCATGAAACACAAAAGATCAAGTTGAGTCCATTTTCCTTTTATAACCAGGAAGTTGTCAAGCCAAAAAACCTCTTCTTTATCAAAAACCAGGGGGTCCCAGACCGAAATCAACCCACCAGAATGCCCATTAGCCAAGATTTCGGCATACTCAAAGCAATAGTTTCCCCATAAAGTTTTAA
>CM067175.1:26260546-26290546 GCA_034093135.1 Erigeron breviscapus | reverse complement strand
ATAAGTAGGTGCTACAAGCACACTAATAGTGCAAAAAGAAAGGCAGTCATAACTGCTTAAAAAGACAGCCTATAAGCTGCAATATTAACAAAGGCAGACATAAAGCTGCTAAGTATTCACAAATACAGCCTAAAGCTGTACCATCAAAAGAAAACTATCCAATTGCAAAAGTGCAGATTAACAAAAGAAAATATACAAGAGCAGCTATAAGCTGCAGACATGAAAAAGTAAATTGTTTAAAACAGCACTACAGGCTGTAGTCAAAAGATTAATTGTCCAAAGGGGCACAGACGCCACATCAAAGGCACATAGGCCATAAAATCACTACTGGAGGTCAGCTTCAACTTCAGGAGCAATGGAGTCAGGCACAATCTTCAACAAATCATCAACAGCAGCATTAGGGTCGGCAGTGGCTCTGGACAGGAAAGGAAAGACAGCGTCCTTCCACCTCTGGTCAGCAAGGTCCAGTTGATGAGCAACATCATCAACATAATCAGCCCTGCACTGTATATCGCACTTCCCCTCTGCTGCAAACTCCTCCAACACAGTAGCCCTCTCCTCAGCCCTCTCAGCAGATGTCACATCACCCAATAGTTGCCCAACCTCATCAGAGTATAACAAAGATTTGCTGACATAAGGAATAACCTCTGTAACAAGCCTGATCCTCTCATTCTTCAATAAATCAACTTCATTACGCAAAACCTTGTTGCCCTCATGCTCTGCAGACAACTCTTGTTGAGCCTTTAACACAGCTTCCTGACGAACAGTAGCTTCAACCTTCAAATCATTCATTTTCTGCTTCAAATCCTGAACAATATCGGATGACTCAACAGAGGTAACAAACCTAGCCTCTCTTGCTTTCAGATCCTCAACAGTAGCCAACAAAGATTGCACCTCCAAATTTTTGACCTAAGGTCCACAGACATCCTTAGAAAAACGCCTAGCAACAACTGCATCAAGATAAGAATGGAACTGGCGATCTTTTTTGAAGACACGCAGGAATGTCTCATTATCCATGTTGTCTATTTTCTTCACATCTTCAGCATTCATGTCCTCACCATTCAACCAACTGAGGATCTCTTGGTCATGAGCACCTGCAGTGAATAAATGTTACATATAATATTGCAGAAAGGTAAACTTCAAAAATATATAAATAAAGGAAGGAACTGCACCTGTCTTCGGGGCAGAAGGCTTGCGGAACTCAGCAGCTTTGGCATCATCTCCAACTTTCCTCTTCTTCACGCGACCTGCAATGGATGGAGGAACACTGGAGCTAGGGATCTCCTTTTTCTTTTTCCTCTTATCAGTAGCAGAAACTTCAACAACATCAGCTTCAGACATATCAATACTCAGGACGGGTGGATTCACAACACTTGACACCTCAGGAGGTTCGTTACGAACACCAGATGAACCAGCATTCTGAGAAGGAGCATCAGCAACACCACTCCCATGTCCCTCAAGACGAGGTAGCACAGTTACCTCCTTCACACCTTTCCTTACAAACTTCCTAAAAGTCATATCTGCAAAAAACAAATATCAACAACACAATCAAAGCCAAAGGCCATAACACTGCAAATATAATACACAAAAACCCTTACCATCAATGTCTACACCACCAGGCAGGACATCAATCACTTTGGCTTTATACAAAACCACTTCAGGATATAGTACAACTTTTATAGGGTGAGATCGAATTTCTCGACACAAATCATCAACAATATAATCAGGGAAAGGGTTCTCGTATTTTTTATGGACACATAACAACTTCCTATCAGTCAGAGATTCATAGCTATCGGGGATCAAAGAAGCTTCCATAAAAACAAAACTGATTTTCCACTCACGAATATCCAGGCGTCCCTTTCGAAAACAACCACTTTCGAATGGTTACCCACTGTAACCCAATCACCAGAAGGGCAGGTTTGAACAAAATACCTAAACAGATCTAGCGACGGCTCACCGCCATAAGCCCTACACATAACTTCAAAGGCAACTATCCTAGACAGACCAAGAGGGGTAATGGTGGAGATATGGATATTAAAGTAATCAAGGACACCAAGCAGAAAAGGTGTAAAAGGATACCTAACATTACCCTCAGTCATAGATTTGAGATAAAAACCAACATACCCTTCTGGAGAAGTCAGAATAGTCTCCCCATCAGACGGGATCCTAAAAGATGATATTTTCCCAGGAAAGTATTTTTCAACAAACTCATTCAGTTTTGACCGAATAACGGTCGATTAAGTGATTTCAATACCTCATTTCGACATCAAAAAAGGAAATTAAAGAAAATAGTAGAAGAAAATGAGTAGAAATCACGTATCTAACAATGAGATCGGAGGGGATGAAGAACAGAAACCCTAAGAGAGAAGGGGTTATTTTTTTAGAGTGAATAAACTAAAAAGAGAAAAGGAAAAATCGTATTTATATATGCGGCTGCATGAAGATCACAACCGTCGACCACGCGCCTAGAGATCCGTGCTCATCTACCCCTTTTAATTATCTTTCAAATCAAACTTAATTAAGGCGGTTCAGAAAATTTACATAATACGCCCTTGAAGTATTAGGAAGGAGCCAAGAATAGTCCAACGCAATGCTTCTTTAGCAACAATCATCACCTTGGACTCGGGGGCTTGATGATATACTGTAACATCTCAATCTTTTTAATTAACGGTTGAATCGAGTCGTTAAGTCAACATAACGTGTCTGTTAAGCTTATGGTAGATTTAATGCTTAAATGTAGTTAATGTGTTATACGTGCGAGACTTGAATGTCTTATTAATTGATGTAGTAATGTGTTTAAAGATGTAGTTATGTGCCTTTTGAGGTGCTTGAAGGGTTCATTGAGTTGTATATAGTCCATAGAGGTGTTTTGGGCTAATAATGTGATGTTTGGAAGTCTATGGACCAATTTTGACCTAGTGGGAAAATCAAAAACGGGTTTAGAGTCCTAAGGGTGATCATTAGTTCCTCATAACTGATATTATCACTTTTCTCCCAAGCCCTAGACCACCCCTTGATCCCCAATCGATTTCTAAGCCAAAAATCCTTCGAAACGTGTGATTACGGAGTGTTTGATCGAGTCTTCTGCATCCTCGTTGTGATCTACAGGTAGAAAAGGTATAGTAGCATGGATTTAACATCTTTTCAATCTTATGAGTCATTAGAATTTGGATCTAGGTCATTGGAGGATCAATTGATGTCGAAATGATGCTTGTTTTAATGTTGCAAATTATGTATGGTTTAATCAAAGGTTGTAATGCATCATTATGGTCTAAATATGAAGGATTTTGATGTATAAAAGTCTTGTAATTGATTTAAAGTCGTTTGGATTTGGTTTGGGGGTTTAATCGATCGAAGTTGTGCTGAAACGGGGTTAGTTGCGGCGCAACTAGTTTCCAGACGTTTAAGTTGCGGCACAACGTGTGATTGCGGCGTAATTGGGAGTTGGTGTTGCGGCGCAACGTGTGGTTGCGGTGCAACCCGAATGCAGAAAAACAAGATGCGGCGCAATGAGGTCATTGCGGCGCAACAGGGTCTTTGACTGAATTTTAAAAATGAACCTCCAATGCGTATGTCGTTGTCGTGGGTCATGTTTGTAGGTGTTTAGGTCTGAGTTATGACCTTAATAACGTGAGTATTAGCGTGTCTAATGGTCGTTTACTAATTATAGGTAGACGAGACTAGTTGCTTTGCACGATAACGTAGTTGTCTATTGCCGTGCGCTTCCTTGAGGTAAGATACACTACTTTGACACGCTGAGGGTTCAACAAAAGAGGGTTTCATAATTATAACTTCCCAAATTGGTACCTTTTGTTGCTTATGGGTATGTGGGGTTTACACGGGAGGTATCACGGGGTATGTAGTTGACTTTTTAGACCTGAAATGCAGTCCCAAATCATATGTAATGTAGTGCATGTTATGAAATGAAGTAAAACGTCGTGTTATGTTATGAAGTGTTATGTAGTATCTTGCAATGCATTGAGATGTGTTGATTGTTGTATGTGCATGAATGTATGGCTTGCTCATATAGTTCACTAGACTTGTTAAGTTGCCATGACACGTGCACGTTTAAGGGCCCAGAACGTAAAAGCAGTTAACGTAGTAAATGTTTAGGTAATGCAGTCACCTAAACTAAATGAGATGCAGGTTCGAGCTCGTTAAAATGAGATGCAGAAAGTGTTAAGCTTAACCCGTACTTGCCCTAGCCCGGCTAAGTGCGTAGATGCAGGTTGCTCGGGTGGCTCCTTGCAACACGGTCATTGAGATGCAGTTGAGTAATACGGGAGGTCTGACCCGCCTCCATTTGTCTTGTACATACGGATTACTCCGGGATTGGCTTGCCATTCCTTAACGACGTTTGATGTTCATCCGTAAGGCTGTCATCTAGTCGGGTGCGACATATGTTACACTTTAACGCAGTTAAAATGTAGTAATGCAGTTAAACGTAGCAAAGTAGCCAAATCGTAGAGAAAGCAGTCATGTGGTTATATGTGTGAAATGCAGAATGAAGGATAGGCACACTTAGGGTGTTACATCCTATAATGTAGTATTGATGTTGTGATATGTTTGATGAGTGTGGTGCCTTAATGACGTTTTATAAATCCATAATGTTTGAAATGGACAAAATTTTTGGAAACCCATCTTTTTAAACGAAGGGTGTTACAAGTTGGTATTAGAGAAATGGTTTAAGTGAACCAAAGTTCGACCATGACCGTAGGATTTTGGACTTAAACCGATGAAGGATAAGATAGGATTATGTAGGTGTGCCTAGCTTTGAGATGAAGTACACTAGGACGGGTTGGGATTGAGTGAGAGTGTAGGTTGAGGCTGGTTTATGTTTATATGCAGCTTAAATAGATGTTGTGTAGCCTTAATCACCTTGTTCTCACTTTAATTCTTGCTAACTGTCGTCATTGTGTTGTAGACAACATGGTTAACACCCGTACTAATAGTCTACGTGATGGAGCTACCGCTAGTAATGCTCCTGCAAATCGGAATGGAGCTGGAAATGTGAATAATCAAGGGCCTCCTCGAAGGCCACTTCCGGGTGCACAGCCCACAAGGTCAGAAATTGATAGGGCAAACCCAGTGATTGAACAGGTCCCTAATCAAGCTGAAATGTTTGAAGAGTTGAGGGCTATTCGAGCTCGATTGAGAAGGACTGAAGAGGAGCTGGCTCAAGTAAGGGCCGAAAGGGAGGCTGAAAGGGAAGCTAACTTGCGTCGGGATGAGCAAACCGATGAGAACTATTCAAATCCCTCTAATGACGCCGAGCCATCTAATGTGAGGTCACAAGTCGCTCCTGAGAATGTTGTTGCAGGTGTGAATGGTGGGGGTAACGTAGTGGAACCTCATGTGGTGGTTGCTCCTCGAACTACTAACTTTAAGTATGAGAGTTTCAGAAATGTGGTGCTAAAGACTTTGATGGTACACCGAATGCAGTTGGTGCCATGGAATGGTTAGAAGACATTGAGGTGGTCTTTGCTTCATGTTATTGTCCTAATGACATGAAGGTATTGTGTGCAAGCCGTATGTTGAAGAAGAATGCCCGCAATTGGTGGAGGGCTACTACAGTTTCAATGGCACCAGAGGTACTAGCTGTGATGCCTTGGGGTACTTTTAAGGAAAAGTTTTTGGAAGAGTATGTTGGAACTCGAGAGTTGAGACTAATCGAGAAGGAGTTTAGGGCTTTGACTGCTAAGCCCGGTGCTATAATGGAGTATGCTCATTCGTTCATGGAGAAACTCAAGTTTGTGGGTCATATGGTCCGTAGGGAGGTGGATCAGATTGAAGCATATTGTGATGGCCTTCCGGCTAATTATCGTGGTCTTTGTAGGCAACATACTACATTGTCTGCAGCCATTAAGGAGTCTAAGAGGTTGGATGATGACCTCAAAACTGAAAAAGTTGTGGAGAAAGCCGATGATAAGAAGTCGGGATTCAGAGAAGATCTAACTGGTCTTCGAGTTCTAATAAGAAGTTCAAAGGTGGTTTTACCTCGAATGGAGGTAAGGATAAGAAAAAGAGTGGCACATGGTGTCCAGCTTGCAAGACCATTCATGATGATCCATGTTCTGACACGACCAAGAGGTGACATAAGTGTGGCTCATCGGGGCACATCGCAGCTGATTGTAAGGATAAGTTTCGTTGCTATAAGTGTCAAGAAACAGGTCACCTGATTGCCGATTGTCCTCAGATGAAGAATGATGGAAAGAAGGCAGCTGCTCAAAAGACAAGAGTTCAAGCTCTTCAAATGACGGTGGAAGCAGCTAAGGACAACGACGAGGTAGTAAGCGGTACTTTTCTTGTAAATTCAAAACCTGCTTCTGTTCTATTTGATTCGGATGCAAATAGGTCTTTTGTGTCTACCTTGTTTGCTCCTAAGCTCTAAAGAGTCACTACTCCTTTAGATTGTTCTATAGAAGTAGAGATTGCTAATGGTACTATTAGTGACATACGTGAAGGCTCTGATGATTGTAATATTGAGATTGAGGGCCGTACTTTTCCGGTCCAATTATTGCCTACTACTCTTGCTGGTTTCGATATAGTGATAGGTATGGATTGGTTGTCTCAAAATGATGCCACAATTATATGTTCTCAAAAGGTAGTTCGTTTCACTACCCCGGACGGTGTAGTCGTTTCTGTTTATGGAGATAAGAAGAAGGGGGGCTTAAAGATCATTAATTTGATGAAGGCTCTCAATTGCATTCGGCATAATAAGAAGCACTTCCTTGCTTATGTGATCGATACACGAAAGGAGAAATCTTCTATTTCTAACGTTGATGTGGTTTCTGAATTTTCTGACGTCTTTTCGGATGATCTTCCCGGTATTCCTCCCGACCGAGAGGTCACTTTTCAGATTGATCTGATTCCCGGTGCTACTCCAGTTGCAAAGGCACCATATCGGTTGGCTCCTACTGAGATGAAAGAGTTGATGTCCCAACTTCAAGAGTTACTTGACAAGGGTTTTATACAACCTAGTTCCTCGCCCTGGGGAGCTCCGGTTCTTTTGTCAAAAAGAAGGATGGTTCTATGCGCATGTGCATAGACTGCCGTGAGCTGAATAAGCGAACGGTTAAGAATAAGTATCCTCTTCCGCGTATTGATGATCTTTTCGATCAACTTCATGGTGCTTCATACTTTTCTAAAATTGATTTGCGGTCTGGTTATCATCAATTGAAGGTTAAAAAGGAGGATGTGGCAAAAACAGCTTTCCGTACACGTTATGGACACTATGAGTTCTTGGTCATGCCATTTGGTTTGACTAATGCGCCGGCTGCCATTTGGACTTGTTTGATGATATGACTAAGTAACACCAATAAAGAAGGAAACCAAACGGATTTTATTGGTTTGGACTTTTAAAGTTTCTTCCGCTTTCTTTTAACGCCGTTAGGCGAAAATTTTTGGAAACCCATATTTTTAAACGAAGGTGTTACATATACCCTCCCAGCGGTACGCAGAACCTGTCACACAAAGGAACAGTAACACGATGTGATACGAAGGTCTGTCCGTAACGAAGGCTTCCGCAGTAAGATAAAAGAGATAAGAATTGTTCCCCTACAAAGTCAGGATTTGATCTTATCATTTCCAACTGATAATTAGGGAATTAATATTCTCGGCCTAAGACTTAGGAAACCCTAAAGAGGCCTACTTGTTTCCAAGATAATTCTCCTCTATAAAAGGAGGACGTAAAGACCTCAAAAGGCATCACACACACATTCGATCATACATAGATCACACATCTGCTCGATTGGCGTAAAGAGGCTAGAACCCTACCTTCGGGGAATCGCCAACGAACAGCCCCAAAACACCTATCATCCCATCTTTAGCTAACCCTGGTTCGGTGCACAAACATTTGGCGTCCGTGCGGAAAACACCATATATCCATCTAATAGCATGTGTTCTCGAGCTTTTTTATAAAAGAAGGGGAAAGAAGAGAAATGAGATGAATGGAAGAGAAGGAGTGTATTTTCCTTCCTTCCAAATCATCACAAAAGTGGGAGGAAAGTATTTTAAACAAAATCTATAGAATTCCCCTTCCAATTCATTTCTTTTCTTTTCTCTTCTTCTCTTAAATAAAACTCAAGAACACAAATGTTTTTACAATCCTTCACATTCTTTTCCTTTCTCTTTTAAAAAAAACTCAAAAACATAGCCTTAAAAGCCAACCATGATTTGTCGTGACATATATTATTTTTCGCATGTGAAGACCACATGTATCCAAAAGCCCATTGGATAACGTAGTGGAACCTCATGTGGTGGTTGCTCCTCGAACTACTAACTTTAAGTATGAGAGTTTCAGAAATGTGGTGCTAAAGACTTTGATGGTACACCGAATGCAGTTGGTGCCATGGAATGGTTAGAAGACATTGAGGTGGTCTTTGCTTCATGTTATTGTCCTAGACATGAATGTATTGTGTGCAAGCCGTATGTTGAAGAAGAATGCCCGCAATTGGTGGAGGGCTACTATAGTTTCAATGGCACCAGAAGTACTAGCTATGATGCCTTGGGGTACTTTTAAGGAGAAAAGTTTTTGGAAGAATACGTGGGTACTCGTGAGTTGAGGCTATGAGAAGGAATTTAGGGCTTTGATTGCTAAGCCCGGTGCTATAATGGAGTATGCATTCGTTCATGGAGAAACTCAAGTTTGTGGGTCATATGGTCCGTAGGGAGGTGGATCAGATTGAAGCATATTGTGATGGCCTTCCGGCTAATTATCGTGGTCTTTGTAGGCAACATACTACATTGTCTGCAGCCATTAAGGAGTCTAAGAGGTTGGATGATGATTTCAAAACTGAAAAAGTGGTGGAGAAAGTCGATGATAAGAAGGCGGGATTCAAGAGAAGATCTAATTGGTCTTCGGGTTCTAATAAGAAGTTCAAAGGTGGTTTTACCTCGAATGGAGGTAAGGATAAGAAAAAGAGTGGCACATGGTGTCCAGCTTGCAAGACCATTCATGATGATCCATGTTCTGACACGACCAAGAGGTGACATAAGTGTGGCTCATCGGGGCACATCGCAGCTGATTGTAAGGATAAGTTTCGTTGCTATAAGTGTCAAGAAACAGGTCACCTGATTGCCGATTGTCCTCAGATGAAGAATGATGGAAAGAAGGCAGCTGCTCAAAAGACAAGAGTTCAAGCTCTTCAAATGACGGTGGAAGCAGCTAAGGACAACGACGAGGTAGTAAGCGGTACTTTTCTTGTAAATTCAAAACCTGCTTCTGTTCTATTTGATTCGGGTGCAAATAGGTCTTTTGTGTCTACCTTGTTTGCTCCTAAGCTCGAAAGAGTCACTACTCCCTTAGATTGTTCTGTAGAGGTAGAGATTGCTAATGGTACTATTAGTGACATACGTGAAGGCTATGATGATTGTAATATTGAGATTGAGGGCCGTACTTTTCCGGTCCAATTATTGCCTACTACTCTTGCTGGTTTCGATATAGTGATAGGTATGGATTGGTTGTCTCAAAATGATGCCACAATTATATGTTCTCAAAAGGTAGTTCGTTTCACTACCCCGGACGGTGTAGTCATTTCTGTTTATGGAGATAAGAAGAAGGGGGCTTAAAGATCATTAATTTGATGAAGGCTCTCAATTGCATTCGGCATAATAAGAATCACTTCCTTGCTTATGTGATTGATATACGAAAGGAGAAGTCTTCTATTTCTAACGTTGATGTGGTTTCGGAATTTTCTGATGTCTTTCCGGATGATCTTCCCGGTATTCCTCCCGACCGAGAGGTCACTTTTCAGATTGATCTGATTCCCGGTGCTACTCCAGTTGCAAAGGCACCATATCGGTTGGCTCCTACTGAGATGAAAGAGTTGATGTCCCAACTTCAAGAGTTACTTGACAAGGGTTTTATTCAACCTAGTTCCTCGCCCTGGGGAGCTCCGGTTCTTTTTGTCAAAAAGAAGGATGGTCTATGCGCATGTGCATAGACTACCGTGAGTTGAATAAGCGAACGGTTAAGAATAAGTATCCTCTCCCGAGAATTGATGATCTCTTTGATCAACTACATGGTGCTTCGTATTTTTCAAAGATTGATTTGCGGTCTGGTTATCATCAATTGAAGGTTAAAAAGGAGGATGTGGCAAAAACAGCTTTTCGTACACGTTATGGACACTATGAGTTCTTGGTCATGCCATTTGGTTTGACTAATGCGCGGTTTCCATTTGGACTTGTTTTGATGATATGACGAAGTAACACCATTGAATAAGGAAACCAAAAGATTTTAATTGGTTTGGACTTTTAAAGTTTCTTCCGCTTTCTTTTAACGCCGTTAGCCGAAAATTTTTGGAAACCCATATTTTTAAACGAAAGGTGTTACATATACCCTCCCAGCGGTACGCAGAACCTGTCACACAAAGGAACAGTAACACGATGTGATACGAAGGTCTGTCCGTAACGAAGGCTTCCGCAGTAAGATAAAAAGAGATAAGAATTGTTCCCTTACAAAGTCGGGATTTGATCTTATCATTTCCAACTGATAATCAGGGAAGTAATATTCTCAGCCTAAAACTTAGGAAACCCTAAAGAGGCCTACTTGTTTTCCAAGATAATTCCTCTATAAAAGGAGGACGTAAAGACCTCTAAAGGAATCATACACATATTCGATCATACATAGATCACACATCTGCTCGATTGGCGTAAAGAGGCTAGAACCCTACCTTCGGGGAATCGCCAACAAACTAACCCAAAGACACCCATCATCCCCTTTCAACCTAACCTCGGTTTGGTGCACAATCATGGTGCCATCCGATGACACCATATATCCGACAACTTAGCATGTGTTCTCGAGCTTTTTTATAAAAGAAGGGGAAAGAAGAGAAATGAGATGAATGGAAGAGAATGAGTGTATTTTCCTTCCTTCCAAATCATCTCAGAGGAAAATATTTTAAACAAAATCTATAGAATCCCTTCCAATTCATTTCGGGTCGGGGCGTGGGTGCGGCTCGGAAATAAATTAAGAACACAAATATTTTTACAATCCTTCACATTCTTTTCCTTTCTCTTTTAAAAAAAACTCAAAAACATAGCCTTAAAAGCCAACCATGATTTGTCGTGACATATATTATTTTTCGCATGTGAAGACCACATGTATCCAAAAGCCCATTGGGGTAACGTAGTGGAACCTCATGTAGTGGTTGCTCCTCGAACTACTAACTTTAAGTATGAGAGTTTTCAGAAATGTGGTGCTAAAGACTTTGATGGTACACGAATGCAGTTGGTGCCATGGAATGGTTAGAAGACATTGAGGTGGTCTTTGCTTCATGTTATTGTCCTGATGACATGAAGGTATTGTGTGCAAGCCGTATGTTGAAGAAGAATGCCCGCAATTGGTGGAGGGCTACTACAGTTTCAATGGCACCAGAGGTACTAGCTGTGATGCCTTGGGGTACTTTTAAGGAGAAGTTTTTGGAAGAGTATGTTGGAACTCGAGAGTTGAGACTAATCGAGAAGGAGTTTAGGGCTTTGACTGCTAAGCCCGGTGCTATAATGGAGTATGCTCATTCGTTCATGGAGAAACTCAAGTTTGTGGGTCATATGGTCCGTAGGGAGGTGGATCAGATTGAAGCATATTGTGATGGCCTTCCGGCTAATTATCGTGGTCTTTGTAGGCAACATAATACATTGTCTGCAACCATTAAGGAGTCTAAGAGGTTGGATGATGACTTCAAAACTGAAAAAGTGGTGGAGAAAGCCGATGATAAGAAGTCGGGATTCAGAAGAAGATCTAACTGGTCTTCGAGTTCTAATAAGAAGTTCAAAGGTGGTTTTACCTCGAATGGAGGTAAGGATAAGAAAAAGAGTGGCACATGGTGTCCAGCTTGCAAGACCATTCATGATGGTCCATGTTCTGACAAGACCAAGAGGTGCCATAAGTGTGGCTCATCGGGGCACATCGCAGCTGATTGTAAGGATAAGTTTCGTTGCTATAAGTGTCAAGAAACAGGTCACCTGATTGCCGATTGTCCTCAGATGAAGAATGATGGAAAGAAGGCAGCTGCTCAAAAGACAAGAGTTCAAGCTCTTCAAATGACGGTGGAAGCAGCTAAGGACAACGACGAGGTAGTAAGCGGTACTTTTCTTGTAAATTCAAAACCTGCTTCTGTTCTATTTGATTCGGATGCAAATAGGTCTTTTGTGTCTACCTTGTTTGCTCCTAAGCTCTAAAGAGTCACTACTCCCTTAGATTGTTCTATAGAGGTAGAGATTGCTAATGGTACTATTAGTGACATACGTGAAGGCTATGATGATTGTAATATTGAGATTGAGGGCGTACTTTTCCGGTCCAATTATTGCCTACTACTCTTGCTGGTTTCGATATAGTGATAGGTATGGATTGGTTGTCTCAAAATGATGCCACAATTATATGTTCTCAAAAGGTAGTTCGTTTCACTACCCCGGACGGTGTGAGTCATTTCTGTTTATGGAGATAAGAAGAAGGGGGGCTTAAAGATCATTAATTTGATGAAGGCTCTCAATTGCATTCGGCATAATAAGAAGCACTTCCTTGCTTATGTGATCGATACACGAAAGGAGAAATCTTCTATTTCTAACGTTGATGTGGTTTCTGAATTTTCTGACGTCTTTTCGGATGATCTTCCCGGTATTCCTCCCGACCGAGAGGTCACTTTTCAGATTGATTGATTCCCGGTGCTACTCCAGTTGCAAAGGCACCATATCGGTTGGCTCCTACTGAGATGAAAGAGTTGATGTCCCAACTTCAAGAGTTACTTGACAAGGGTTTTATACAACCTAGTTCCTCGTCCTGGGGAGCTCCGGTTCTTTTTGTCAAAAAGAAGGATGGTTCTATGCGCATGTGCATAGACTACCGTGAGCTGAATAAGCGAACGGTTAAGAATAAGTATCCTCTTCCGCGTATTGATGATCTTTTCGATCAACTTCATGGTGCTTCATACTTTTCTAAAATTGATTTGCGGTCTGGTTATCATCAATTGAAGGTTAAAAAGGAGGATGTGGCAAAAACAGCTTTCCGTACACGTTATGGACACTATGATTTCTTAGTCATGCCATTTGGTGTTGACATGGGGTTTCCACTTAGACTTGTTTTGATGATATGACTAAGTAACACCAATGAATAAGGAAACCAAACAGATTTTAATTGGTTTGGACTTTTAAGTTTACTTCCGCTTTATTTTAACGCCGTTAGGCGAAATTTTTTGGAAACCCATATTTTTCAACGAAAGGTGTTACATATACCCTCCCAGCGGTACGCAGAACCTGTCACACAAAGGAACAGTAACACGATGTGATACGAAGGTCTGTCCGTAACGAAGGCTTCCGCAGTAAGATAAAAAGAGATAAGAATTGTTCCCTACAAAGTCGGGATTTGATCTTATCATTTCCAACTGATAATTAGGGAAGTAATATTCTCAGCCTAAGACTTAGGAAACCCTAAAGAGGCCTACTTGTCTTCCAAGATAATTCTCCTCTATAAAAGGAGGACGTAAAGACCTCAAAAGGCATCACACACACATTCGATCATACATAGATCACACATCTGCTCGATTGGCGTAAAGAGGCTAGAACCCTACCTTCGGGGAATCGCCAACGAACAGCCCCAAAACACCTATCATCCCATCTTCAGCTTAACCCTGGTTCGGTGCACAAACAGAGTGGGTCCGGCTCGATGACACCCCTTGCACACCCTTACCCTGTGTGGAAAGAAGAGAAATGAGATGAATGGAATAGAAGGAGTGTATTTTCCTTCCTTCCAAATCATCACAAAAGTGGGAGGAAAGTATTTTAAACAAAATCTATAGAATTCCCCTTCCAATTCATTTCTTTTCTTTTCTCTTCTTCTCTTAAATAAAACTCAAGAACACAAATGTTTTTACAATCCTTCACATTCTTTTCCTTTCTCTTTTAAAAAAAACTCAAAAACATAGCCTTAAAGCCAACCATGATTTGTCGTGACATATATTATTTTTCGCATGTGAAGTGATGGGGGTAACGTAGTGGAACCTCATGTGGTGGTTGCTCCTCGAACTACTAACTTTAAGTATGAGAGTTTCAGAAATGTGGTGCTAAAGACTTTGATGGTACACCGAATGCAGTTGGTGCCATGGAATGGTTAGAAGACATTGAGGTGGTCTTTGCTTCATGTTATTGTCCTAATGACATGAAGGTATTGTGTGCAAGCCGTATGTTGAAGAAGAATGCCCGCAATTGGTGGAGGGCTACTACAGTTTCAATGGCACCAGAAGTACTAGCTGTGATGCCTTGGGGTACTTTTAAGGAAAAGTTTTTGGAAGAGTATGTTGGAACTCGAGAGTTGAGACTAATCGAGAAGGAGTTTAGGGCTTTGACTGCTAAGCCCGGTGCTATAATGGAGTATGCTCATTCGTTCATGGAGAAACTCAAGTTTGTGGGTCATATGGTCCGTAGGGAGGTGGATCAGATTGAAGCATATTGTGATGGCCTTCCGGCTAATTATCGTGGTCTTTGTAGGCAACATACTACATTGTCTACAGCCATTAAGGAGTCTAAGAGGTTGGATGATGACCTCAAAACTGAAAAAGTTGTGGAGAAAGTCGATGATAAGAAGTCGGGATTCAGAAGAAGATCTAACTGGTCTTCGAGTTCTAATAAGAAGTTCAAAGGTGGTTTTACCTCGAATGGAGGTAAGGATAAGAAAAAGAGTGGCACATGGTGTCCAGCTTGCAAGACCATTCATGATGATCCATGTTCTGACACGACCAAGAGGTGACATAAGTGTGGCTCATCGGGGCACATCGCAGCTGATTGTAAGGATAAGTTTCGTTGCTATAAGTGTCAAGAAACAGGTCACCTGATTGCCGATTGTCCTCAGATGAAGAATGATGGAAAGAAGGCAGCTGCTCAAAAGACAAGAGTTCAAGCTCTTCAAATGACGGTGGAAGCAGCTAAGGACAACGACGAGGTAGTAAGCGGTACTTTTCTTGTAAATTCAAAACCTGCTTCTGTTCTATTTGATTCGGATGCAAATAGGTCTTTTGTGTCTACCTTGTTTGCTCCTAAGCTCTAAAGAGTCACTACTCCTTTAGATTGTTCTATAGAAGTAGAGATTGCTAATGGTACTATTAGTGACATACGTGAAGGCTCTGATGATTGTAATATTGAGATTGAGGGCCGTACTTTTCCGGTCCAATTATTGCCTACTACTCTTGCTGGTTTCGATATAGTGATAGGTATGGATTGGTTGTCTCAAAATGATGCCACAATTATATGTTCTCAAAAGGTAGTTCGTTTCACTACCCCGGACGGTGTAGTCGTTTCTGTTTATGGAGATAAGAAGAAGGGGGGCTTAAAGATCATTAATTTGATGAAGGCTCTCAATTGCATTCGGCATAATAAGAAGCACTTCCTTGCTTATGTGATCGATACACGAAAGGAGAAATCTTCTATTTCTAACGTTGATGTGGTTTCTGAATTTTCTGACGTCTTTTCGGATGATCTTCCCGGTATTCCTCCCGACCGAGAGGTCACTTTTCAGATTGATCTGATTCCCGGTGCTACTTCAGTTGCAAAGGCACCATATCGGTTGGCTCCTACTGAGATGAAAGAGTTGATGTCCCAACTTCAAGAGTTACTTGACAAGGGTTTTATACAACCTAGTTCCTCGCCCTGGGGAGCTCCGGTTCTTTTTGTCAAAAAGAAGGATGGTTCTATGCGCATGTGCATAGACTGCCGTGAGCTGAATAAGCGAACGGTTAAGAATAAGTATCCTCTTCCGCGTATTGATGATCTTTTCGATCAACTTCATGGTGCTTCATACTTTTCTAAAATTGATTTGCGGTCTGGTTATCATCAATTGAAGGTTAAAAAGGAGGATGTGGCAAAAACAGCTTTCCGTACACGTTATGGACACTATGAGTTCTTAGTCATGCCATTTGGTTTGACTAATGCGCCGGCTTTCCATTTGGACTTGTTTTGATGATATGACTAAGTAACACCATTGAATAAGGAAACCAAACAGATTTTAATTGGTTTGGACTTTTAAAGTTTCTTCCGCTTTCTTTTAACGCCGTTAGCCGAAAATTTTTGGAAACCCATATTTTTAAACGAAAGGTGTTACATATACCCTCCCAGCGGTACGCAGAACCTGTCACACAAAGGAACAGTAACACGATGTGATACGAAGGTCTGTCCGTAACGAAGGCTTCCGCAGTAAGATAAAAAGAGATAAGAATTGTTCCCTTACAAAGTCGGGATTTGATCTTATCATTTCCAACTGATAATCAGGGAAGTAATATTCTCAGCCTAAGACTTAGGAAACCCTAAAGAGGCCTACTTGTCTTCCAAGATAATTCTCCTCTATAAAAGGAGGACGTAAAGACCTCAAAAGGCATCACACACACATTCGATCATACATAGATCACACATCTGCTCGATTGGCGTAAAGAGGCTAGAACCCTACCTTCGGGGAATCGCCAACGAACAGCCCCAAAACACCTATCATCCCATCTTCAGCTTAACCCTGGTTCGGTGCACAAACAGAGTGGGTCCGGCTCGATGACACCCCTTGCACACCCTTACCCTGTGTTCTCGAGCTTTTTTATAAAAGAAGGGGAAAGAAGAGAAATGAGATGAATGGAAGAGAAGGAGTGTATTTTCCTTCCTTCCAAATCATCTCAAAAGTGGGAGGAAAGTATTTTAAACAAAATCTATAGAATTCCCCTTCCAATTCATTTCTTTTCTTTTCTCTTCTTCTCTTAAATAAAACTCAAGAACACAAATGTTTTTACAATCCTTCACATTCTTTTCCTTTCTCTTTTAAAAAAAACTCAAGAACATAGCCTTAAAGCCAACCATGATTTGTCGTGACATATATTATTTTTCGCATGTGAAGACCACATGTATCCAAAAGCCCATTGGGCCATAATACCCACTCGCCAGTCACCACCCGCCACTGGGCATCGGCACCACTACACAACTGTTCTCCGCTTCTCATTTCTAACAGATTTGAAGAAAAAAAACCTAACAGAAAAATCAAATTTCTCGAAACTTTTTTAGGTTTCTCACTCTCTCTCAAGTACAAAAAAATTATGAGAACACCATGTTGCCATACATTCATAGCATTCATTCTCAAATTCCTAATTTTTTTCCAAACTTTCATTGGAATCTCAATCATTATTTACTCTGCTTTTATGCTTAATCAATGGCAAAAACACTCCCCAAATCCCCCTCTCTCTCCCCCGCCTTCACCTTTTTCTCCCTCTCCATCTCCGATTTCACCGGATTCCGATTCCTCCATTTTTACTGGTTCTAATCACATCTTCCTTTTCAATTTCGGTTATGATCCAATCACTAGTGTATATCATCCCGTCCATCTCCAATCCAATTCGATTCCTGCCCCCTGGTATATCTATATCTATATCTATATCTATATCTATATATTTCTGATCATTTTAGTTAGTTTTTTATCGTAGTTTATTATAATTTGTTATGTTATTGTATGTATCGAACTTTCAGTTATTGATATTACAGTATTATGTGTATATGAGATAAAACATTTAGTAGTTTTTGTTTGCTGACGTGGCAGAAGTGTAAGTTGCTATGTCCATGAAATAGGCGTCGTGTTACGGTTTTACAAGTTATAAGAGCTCATATACTGATATATATATATATATATATATATATTATATATATATATATGCATATAGTCATGATAAGAAATTTTGAAATTAGGATACATGCTATACATTTTCGACTATAGTTAGAATTTATTTTGGAATAGGTTTAAATTAGGCTTTGTTGTAGTTAAAAAAGGATAAAGTGTTGAAAAATGTATTGAGTTTTCGTCTATAACTTATCTATGTATTGAGCTTAGACTGTTTTTATCGTGTATTCAAGTATCATGTATTGTTACGTGTATGCTGTCACGTGGCCAGTGTATATAAGTGACTCATCAGTCATCACCGAAAGTATTGTCGGATACATAGAGTAACGCTCTTTGAAATTTGTGTACACACAATAGAAACATTATGCGTTGGAAGTATATAATCGTGAACTTATGCTGAATATAAACCAAAAAAACCAATAAGAGTTAAGCAGAAGTGTTTTTTAAAAGTGTTTAACTTTAGCTGGTAATTTATAGGATGTATATTGCGTTAAAACTTACTTTTGCATGTTTTCAACTTTTTGATTATTGTTATTATATGTGTCTAGTTAGCTCTTGTTACTTGTAAATTGGTGCCAACATGGCACCGGTTTTGACGTAAGAGGTCACCGGATACATATAATAAGAATAACTAGAAGTATGAAACATACAATAATAAGTTTTAAAGTAAGATATATACAATGGATTTTCAGGTAAAGTTAGATGCATTTAGAAACAGTTGATATTGGAGGTCAGTTAGTGAGCTGCTGAGGTTTTTTAGAGATATTTAGGATGTATTTGGCGTAGATTGTGTGACAGTATGTTTACTTAATGCAGAAAACATTAGTACTTAACTCGAAAATGGAGATATATTGTTGTAGCTTAGAACTTTTGTTAACAACAATTTCAACATGTTGTTTAGCTGGTTTCGTAAATGGGGACATGTTGAAAAGTATTTTACGTTTAATCCAAAATGAGGTAAGGAGGAACTTGGTTTATTACTTTATTAATTTACTTGACGAATTCGATTAGTTGGTTGAGTTACTATCCGAGCGGTCCAGGTGACCTAGGGTGGTTTTGCATGATCCAAGTTTGGACTGCAAAAAAATAAATTCATATTTCATCTATTAGAAACTGATTTATCTGATACTAATTCATGGCTGATGGGTAAACATGATTATTTAGTATTTACCATCATTCAAACTGTTTTAACGAGTAAAATGGAAAAATAATAGGTCTTAAGTTTGGTTTGTGGACAAATAAACAGGTAATACAAACTGGGGAATTCTAGTATTAATTAGAAGATGCTTTATGATATAAAGGTTGGTCATATATTGTGTTGTCAATGATGTCATACAATATAATGTGGCAGGTTCATATATGCATTCATGGGATTGGGTGTTGTACTGTGTTGCATCTCTTGTATCGGGCATATTGCAGCTGAAGCAATCCATGGGTGTTGCCTTTGCGTCGTATCCTTTATTCTGTGTTGGTGTTGAATGTTAATGATAATTATATACATTTGTAATAATATCTAAGATATTAATAATGGATGATGAAAATTTTGTACAGTCATGAACCAGAGATTATCAGAGGCTATCGATTTCAATTGACTTAGATTTGCAGTTGTATAAAGCATATTAGTGTTTTTTTAATGGTTAAGTATCTCATGTTCTCGAAGTTAGCTCACACTGCTACTAAGATGGAACAATCAAGTTACAAGCTATATGTTACAGTTTATGAAAAATCGTGTTTTGACACATACAAAAAGATGATTCCTTAACAAAAGGTTTTTCTGCTTTGTCTAGCTTTCTGTAAGTAATTGTAATAATTTATGGGTATTATACACCTAATCTTGGCACAACCCATTGAAGTTTGATGGAATGTTTTGTGCCATGTTTTATAATCTTCTATTCTTTCAGACGGTTCAAAATTCTCTCAGATACTTCCTTAACTTACAATTTCGGCAGTACACCATCCTAAAAGTTACATTGATCCTGCTTGAGGTGGCCTTAGTTGCATTCATTGCACTTGATCATCGTTGGGAAAAGGTGTGATGTTGTAAACCTTATACATGTTGATATATATGCTGGTCGTAAAAGTTCACCAAAGTAATTACATTTGATCTGTAGGATCTACCAGAAGACCCAACTGGAGGAATTGATAACATCCGGGAATTCATAGAAGACAACATTGATATTTGTAAATGGATCGGCATTGCTATTATTGTAATCCAGGTATGATGTCCTTTCAGAGCTGACTTGAAAGGAAATACTGATATGATAAGAAAAATTCATATCAATTGCTATATCGTCACCTTCGAAAGTGTAATTCTCAAGTACTTTTTTCATTAGTGGCCTGTACGTGTCTTGGTTTGTTGTATTACTCGAGCGTGACTATCCTACTTTTGTCTTAAAGAAGTTCGACCAGTAAGAAAAGTAGAGTATGCATTTCAGGTGATTAACGAGGATCAAATGGTCATGATGTGATGTCGACATGTTGGGCAGGCTATTTGGCAGCTTTTAGGAATTTTGATGAGAATAATAGGAGCCAAGATATAGTTTTCATGATTATACTAGGTATTCAGGCCTTTCTGTGAGGTATGTGGAATGCATATTTATTGGTAATGGTTTCGTTGGTTTTGTAAAATAAAACTTAGGTATTCAGGCCTTGTCTGTTAATTCCAGGTTATAAATCTTTGGCTGGTCAGTAGTCGTCACTGAACCCGAAAGTTTTGTATTTTTTCTTCCATCTACCTTTTCTCTAACAGGATCAGTAGGCTGCAATATCTGGCTGTTCATTGAGTGCGAAATACAGCTCAATATGTATCAAGTGCACACCCCTTTATTAGAACGTAATAGTGCTGCAAAATAAAACTTAGTCTTCTTTGAAGCATTTTCTTGATCGTTAAAGTTCTTGTCAATGCTTTCAATATACTTCACTCTAAACATATCTGAAGCTGGCTTAAGCAGTTACATAGTCATTAAGCTTTAGCCCTCAAAATTTATAATATTAGTTTCTCCTATCTTTTTAAAACAGGTACTTATGGTATGAAGCGGGGTTTAATTGATTGCTCTCAACTTGTATTTTTCAATCAGCTTTTCTTAACTAGAAGAGATTTTTTCGGTTTTTTTTTTTTGAGTAATTGTTTTCAGTGAGACTAATAATTTAGAAATCCCGTTATTTTAAAATAATGCAGTACCAAATTTCTGAATCTAAACTCTCAAATAATCCCTTTTTTAATCCTTGCTTAATTGATTTACTATTAGCAGTGTTAACTTCATATAACGCTGTTCCGAACATCTCTAGTTGAAATATTAATCAACACCTTACATTTTTGTGTTAAAAAGTTAATTATTCACATGACACAAAATGACATTAGAGACTTCCTTTCTGATATGATATTATAGATACTTTTATACCCATACAAACATACATATTAAGCTGTACGTGTTATCGCCTGAATTCTTGGTCAACGATTCTCGTTAACATCTTTCATTAGTGCCTGTATAATGCTAGGTTAGGTTCTTTACCCAGGGTCTTAACTCAAATGCGAGTATTTTTATTTTTGCTAGAAATTGTTGACCATTAAGATATGACTGTCTTGTAATTTGACAGGATCAAAAGGTCATAATATAGGTAATGTTGCACAGGGTATTTGGGGGCATTTAAGACATCTAAAGTCAATGGTAGGAGTATACTTTCTGTTCTTATACCTTTTTTTTTGACAGCAGATTTTCTGTTCTTATACTTGGCATCTGGGCCTTATAGTGAGGTGTACTGTTCTTGGGGATCCCTATACTTAGTTCTGTAAATCTGTCTGATATTTCCAGCATTAAGTGTTTTGAGCTTTGTTGCTATTGTAGATCACGTGATGTTGTGATCGACGGTCTTCAGTGGACCTAAGAGTCATGTTTACCTTCTCTCATTAGTTATCATTTCTCATTATTTGTTTTTGTGGCCCTTCATGACTTTGACCACCCAAATGATGCTAGATTGGCAGTTAACTTTGCAGACATTCATAAAGTTAGATAGCAACATGAGCAATAAGATACCCCTTCAATGCTCCAGTGTCTTAATCAGGCTGCTGTGTCTACACTCGGTGCAATTTACAGCTCAATCTGTATTGATGCAAATCCCTTTATTAGAACATTAACAGTGCTGCTAGGGGTATTGCTAGATTGTGGGTGCGATGCAACCTGTCATATTCTTCATCATCTTTTGTTAATGTTTCAGTGTTTCCAATATATTTCTGAGCTCAGTCTGAGAACAAAAAAGAGAAAAGTTCAAATGTGTTGTAAATTTCCAAGGCTGCTTAAGCGGCCACATGGGCATTAAGTTTTACCACTAACCTAGGAGTTACTCCATTGCTTCTTTAACGGCTAATTGTTGAACTAAGTGTGGCTTACCTGATTATTCTGAACTTGTATTTGTCATCCAACTTTTCTCAACAAGGATGAAATATTTCCAATTTTTTTGAAGTAATTGTTTACGTGAAACAACGAGACTTATTACGAAGAATAGTTGATTTTGAAATAATGCCGAACCAGACTTTTATTATGAATCCTCACATACTTAGATAATCTAGGCTTAAGTATGTTATGTATCTTTGGATCAATCTCTTATCTTTTGGTTAATTCCCAACTTAAGTGCCTATTGTTACTAGCTCTACCTAACACTCTAACACTTCTTGGAACCCTCCTAGTTGAACTTTTCAATGTCTGTTATTTAGTGTTGCATAAAGCAATTACTTATTGACCCTAGATAGTGAGAGTATTAACCTGTTGTTTTCAACATGTTTCCTCTATAATTTTTTATTTACGTATACTTGTTTCATCAAGATGTTATGTGCATTTTTTGTTTATTTTTCGGGATAAGCATTGTTGTCTTTTATTTGTAGGATACCTCACCCCAATATGGTTTGATCAACATGTACATTGATCGAGTATTCTAGTCTAGGTTTTTATACTTTGATGACGTCTCTTTGTGAAGTTACTTCGTTTATGTTGGTTATCTCTAATCTTTGTGTATATTATATATGCATATACATGTGTATTAAACACCTGGATCTTGTTAGTATAGTAAATGCCGAACCTGTGCAGTAAAGTAAACTTTTGGATATTCATGGTTCACAACATATTTTCAGATGAATAAGGTGATTTACATGTTCATTGTCCTGTTTTCAGGTTCTGTGTATACTTCTTGCTGTAGTGTTGCGAATGATGGTATCTGTACAGAACACAGAGGATGATTTGGAGGAAGGTTCTGGAAGAGGGAGAGCATGGGAGCCTCTACTAAATCCACATACAACCCAAGCATCAGGGTCAACTAGTGGGGACAGTAAAGCTTTTCATTCCGACATCTGGAGCTCGCGGATGAGAGAAAAGGTACTCCTGTAATTTTCACATGTGTGGAATGTTTTTTTATCTAGTCCATGCCATTTTATTGACCCCTTTGTACTTTCCTTCTCTCTCTATTATTGTTGTTTCTATATACCGATTTCTTTTCCACACTGCTGAAATCAAGCTTGTGGCTCCTTCAAACGGTGTTCTTGGCCACGAATACCGGATGATAAGGTCTCATTCGTTGTTGACCTGCGGAAGTGTTTTAACAAAGATCTTGGAAATGACCACTATAACTATATAATTTGCAGATGCAACAAATAGGAGATTAAGCTTGAGAATATTCAAGGGTAGGATATAAGAATACAAACATTAGATACATAAACATATGATTATATGAATGATCTTCGTGGACAAAGTTTTTTTTTTCCTATAATGGATAAATATTAAAACTGTGGTTTTTACATGTGAACTTTGCAACTCTAAAAGAAACTTGGGTTACTTGAATCTAATCGCATTTTTATTTCATACTTATCCCATCTGATTGGACATTCCTTGGTACTGAAATAATGGATGACACCTTATTTTTTGTTGTTAAGTATTACCAAGAGGTAGAATATTAGGCGGTTGGGTGACGGCTCAAAATGACTAGTGAGATGTTGCAAAGCAAGTCTGACTAGGTAAGAGTAGGTTGAGCCGGCCAACAAAACTATTTTGTAACGTTTGTTTATTTTATTTTATCTTATTGATACTCGAGGTATTAGATATGATTCATCAAAACGTATATTACTAAAATAATATAACTTTTCTAAACAAAATGATTTAGGATGTTTTGTGCCTTTGAATACACTTTAGATGTCTTTTGACATGTCAATCTAGTTAAATCGTCTAGCATAACCCATTTGACCCTTTACAAAGAAATATAATCCGACTCAACCCCTTATAGGTAAATGGTTCAAATTTATCACCTCTCCGTCATAACTGGTGGCCGTTTATCTTTGGTATCACTGACCGTCGTGTCATTTTTCTCCTGTTGCAGTATGGATTGAATGGCAATCAGTCAAATCAGAGTGCATAATAGCTGACATGAAAGTCTAAGCACTAAACTAAAAAGCATTTCATCTCTGACTAGTTGTGGATGTTCTGTGAAAATGGTAACCTGCAATGTTATTCGATGAATGCCGCACTGTCAAATCGATTTGTTTGCCTATTTGATTGAGAATGGTTAGTTTTGCTAAAGGTGCAATGATTTACCGCATCATGTTTGTGCTTGTTCTTTGTATAGCTAAAAAAGCGAGCGTGGGACCATTTTCTAGCTTCTTGCTCTATTTGAGGCATCACCGACACCTTTAGTTTGACATCTACTGGCATTTGCCATCAACACTGACATCTACTGGCATTTGCCATTAACTGTGTTGTACCATAAACATTCATAGATGTACATCTGCGGTGATGAACCTTTGATGTTAGCTCACATTAACATTGTATATAAATTTGTGCGTGGGTGTGTGTTTTGTGCTATTGTATTTGAAGACTCTAGAGTGATCGACTGAGTTCATAAATGAAGTTATTTGTCTTCTTTCTTTGATGGGTGCGGTCTTTCAGTTTTTGTATCTAGAGTTTTCTTTTCTAAAATCCCATCGATGGTATCACAAACGTCGAGTACATGCACTGCACTGCATATTATCTTACATTTTGAATGAGGTTGGTGTTTTTCGATGTTATTTTACGGATTTAGCTTTTGCTCACTTACCCTTGAAAACTATTCTTAATTAAATCTGTCTTCTTACCTCTCTGACATGTAAACATGTTAAAGTAAAGTAAGACCCCACGAATATTTTCTGATGATTGTCATCTTGCAACTCACTGATCTGATCACTACACTTCATGGGAGAATCTTTACCTTTTGCTCCCTGTGATGTGAATTTGTAGTATGTCAAATTTGGCATTTTCTCTTTGGATCTTTTTACTATTTGCAGTAGTAAAAAATAATGTCTTTTTAAGTGGTAAAAGTTTGTGGTTTGATTGGGTTAAAACAAGACGTGTAGAACCACATTATTTGGTCAGTTGGGTGGTCTTATATGATGGCCGTTAGTGATCTAAATTGCCACTTAAAAAGTATAAAGAAGCTAAGTGATACGATGGTTGAAATCAATAAAATGATACAGTATTTGACATATAACCTCTTTTTGTTGGTTTCATTTATAAGTGTATGTTTGTTTGGTGATAGAATTTTGAACACCTCTTGCTTGTTTTTGTCAATGAAGGATATAACTTCACATGGGAATGAATGGGTAATTACATTACTGTAGTAGTAGTTGGGATTTTGAAAAATTGAACTAAACTACTATAAATATATATATACTTATTGCAAAGGATCAGTGTAAGAACGTTTACCATATCCAAAATATATATTTCTCACTTTATTATTACATTCAATTGTAACCTGTATGAGTGTTATAATGGGGGTAAAATTGTGGAATATTTATTATGAGTTTGATTTTGTTCAAAAAACTTTAATGACTTTCTCAAAAATGTTTTCAACCTTTTGACTTTGAATTTTAAAACAGTACAGCATAATAAAGAGAGATTGAACACCTTCAAAATGGTACAGTAGTTAACACCACTAGATCTTTTGAATAAGTTTCGGATTTAAATTTTGTTAAGAATAATCTTGTGGAGGGTCAAGAAAAAGTTCAGAAACGGCCACAAAATATTCCGATTAAGCCGTGTACATCTGAGTTAAAACGACTATTATCCTCAGTTAACTTGAATAGATAAAACATCATCCATTTTTTTTATAATAAAGAGAATTTATTTTTAAATTTAAACTTCATTAGACACACATATATGCTTTAAGAGGTTTGACTTCATAATTCCTACATCCTTTACATCGTATTAAATTTTTGTTTACAAAAATGACATAGTTTAATTTAATTAAGGGAAATGATTAATCCTCCTAAAAGAATGGCCTAAAAATCCTCCTAACTATTAGATGAAGACATGTGGCAAAATCAGGGGGCAATATTAGGAAAGAGAATTAGTTGATACCACATGTCACCTTCTTATAATTTTAAGAAGATCTTTAGGCTAATTTTTAAGAAGATTCGTCATTTTCCTTTAATTTAACTATTGTGTTAATGAAATTCCATATGCCTCTATTTGTCTATTACTGTATTAGATAATTGTGAGATTTAATTCTAATTTGGCTTGTAATATTCTTGATTTAGGTTGTAGTTGTGAGTAATTTCTATTTTATTATATTTTTTCTAGCTTTCTTATTATCTAAGATTTTCTTATTAAGCATGACAAACCCAAGCTAAGTTATTTTTCAATGTAAGCAAAAGGGGAACTTTCTTTCTCTTTTTCCATTTTCCTTCATTTTCCTATTTTTTGGTAGTGTGGAAACCCATTTCCAAAAGAAAATGGTCTCTCAACAACATGGAATTTGGGACATTTTAGTATTTGAAATTCTACAAGGATATACCTACAATAAATGTGAAAACAACATACTATCAACTGCTTAACCAAATCAAGAAAATAGAAACCCTTGGTTTCTTTTGGAACCAAACAATTTAGGAGTTTATTGTCACACACAAAATATAGCTTCTCTGGTCCGTTCTTTTTTTTACTTATTAAGTGCTGAATGTATTAAATGACTGAATGTATAAATAATGTCTGTATGCATTAAGTAAAAAATAGGTAATTGACGGTTAATTTTATTTATTAAGTCAAAAAAAGCATGAATTTTGACTGAATGTATTAAGTTCATAATTATTAAGTTTATTTTAGAAAAAAAGAACAAAGAGTGTTTGTTAGGGTCTTAATATAAAAGTCGTGACTTAATCAAAAATACTAAATACATTAAGTCATCAAAAATGTTTGTCTTTTTGACTTAATAAACAAAAAACAACTGTATTGACTTAATTTATATACACATTATTTATTCATTCAGTCAAATTAAAAAAACCTAACATGTCAGTTTAAGAAACATTGATCACTATAGCCGATTCAAAATCTCCCGGTGTATATGCTTACTTTAAATTGAGTTTAGAAAGAGAGACTTTTTATAAATCATCCTTCATTTAACTAGCAAAAACTTTGGATCACGCGTATATAAATTATCACTAATCTCTAATATAACTAAAAGAGGAGGTTGGGGGTACACTTGGCACCCCTAATCCCCCTCCTTGAGCCTAATACTCCCTCCTAATTAATCCTCAATTTTTTTAATATTTTTTAATAATTAATCTATGTAGGCCGACCTATTATCAATAAAAAAAAATTTAATCCTTAAAAGTCTACCAAAAATTATTATTATTATTTTTATCTATATATATACAACCTAGAAAAAACCCTCACATATTTTAAACCCAAACAAAACCTACGGCAAAAAAAGAGCTAAGATCAATTTTGAGACATGATGGTATCGTGTAATGCAGGTGCAATATTTGGTATTGTTATGCTATTTAATTTACATATATCTTTTAATTTATATTGACATGTATAGATAAGGTATAGTAATTTGTTTTATTGTTCTTTGTTCAATTTAAGATAGATATTGGTGTGAATTGTAGGCAGAAATTTGTTACCGAGTTAAGAGCTTTGGTTTTCCCTATGGAGAAAGATCCGTTTATTGTGGGGTTTTTGTTGCTGAACCTCCAAAATTGGAATTACTGAAGGAAGATGATATTGTGAAACAAGGAACATCACCTGAGGAGTCTTTTGTTGTCTACCCAAATGTTTCGTAAATAAAACATTGGAATTACACAATTTCTCTACCGATGAGAGATTAAATGCAGTAAGTATCTTCCGCTCTGTTGCTATGGCTTATGTTATGGACATCAGTTTTTGTTTCCGGATGTTTTGGTTTTGCTGAACTTCCTTAAAATGCATTTTTGTATGAGGGGAAGTGGTGATATAATTGGTGAGTCAATAATATTTGTAATATTACTACCTACAAGTATTGATTAGTGCCTAATTATTAAAGAATGGTGTTTTAATGTCTGCTTTTTGGATGTCCTTAACTCTTATAGTGTTTGAAGTTGTAATGTTTAGGTAATCTAGAGTTTTATACTCATTATTTTTAAATTTAAATGATACAATGACCAAGTAAGACTTTTTGTTTCTAAATGATGTCAAAGGTGTTCGGACATTTTTTGGGATGAACTTTTATTTTCAATCTCTTACTTCTCACCACTGGAACTTTCATGAGTGGCAAGGTAATTGGCAAATGATGGAAAAGAAAGCTTCCAGAAACTATATATAGCTTTATTGTGGAGTGATGTAATGTAATGGCTATGATATATACTAATTTCTTAACGATCTAAGTGGTTTAGTGTATCCTTTGTTGTCGTGTGCTTTAAAATTTGAGCATGAAATGGTTCTTTATGATAAGACATGGATTATGTAAGGAATAGTTGTTTGTTGGTTATTATTAAAAAGAGATTTTTATTATTACTATTAAAACAATTTCAAAACTTTGCCTTTATCTTATCTAAAGAAATTTGATTGTTTAATTCCATGTTCAAGAATTCATGAGGGTTGAGCTAATATCATACACGATGTTCAATTTTTGTAATTGATTAAAACTTTTATTTAATTAAAGTTGAAAAAAAAGGTTATCTAGAATCAATATTTATATGGAGTTATTTTTCGTATGTTTCCTTCTTTAATTTGTAACTTTCTATTTATTCTTGATGCATAGGGTATGTAACTACAATTTGCAATATATGAGGGTTGAGCTAATATCATACACGATGTCCAATTTTTGTAATTGATTAAATTTTTTATTTAACTAAAGTTGAAAAAAAGGGTTAACTGGAATCAGATTCTGACGAAACTGATGTTGATGATGAAATGCTTGATAACGATGAATCAACTGATGAAGGTGAATGGAACTATTCAGATGAATCAGAAGACAATCCTATGTTTGATATCGATTATTTTGATAGTGAGTATGATTCCGATATGTATGATAGACCTTCCCCGAAGTTTAGTTTATTACGCATTACTTTTACAACTTTTCCCCTTATTTGGATCGTTTTATGTTTTAATTTTAGGTATTCTAATGAATTCAAATTTTTAGTTTTGATTAATATATTTTGAGACTACCCGTTGGACCTGAGCACTAGTATAATGATATAATGATAGTATAATATCATTCCTCCGTCTCATTATAACTAACCTCCAACATAAAAGTTGTTCTATTTAAGATATATGTATTTATGAAGCATTTTGTATATTGTCGCGATTGCAATTGCAATTACTTTTTTATTATTTAGAATATAGATATCTATTATTATTATATAATAAAGCAAGGTTTTGATTACATCATTATTTTTAAAAAATACCTTATTTGGCATTCTTAGGCTTTTTCTTACTAATTATCTTTTTTATATAATTGTATTTATGACATCATATTAAATTTTGTTTTATAATCCCTCTTTAAAAAGTTTCTTAATAATAGTCAAACTTAATGTAAAATAACATATTTTTTTGAAGATCTAATCATATATCATTTTTTAAAAATAACATCATATTATTTTTATTTTCATTCTCTTTTCAACTTTATTATTATCATTTCTTTCAATTAAATCTGATTTCAAAAAACATGTGTTACATTATTGATTATACTTAATTTAGTTTTGTTAGTTTGAGTTCAATGATGATAGTTAGACATGTGTATAGTACGAGAAATAAGATTTATAATTACTATATATCTGGTCAACACTTTTACGTCTTTGTGCTACATAAAAACATTTTAGCCTGAGTCTTGGTCCCCTTTTTTAGAATTTCCAGTATTAGCATGTCCACGGTTGTATGAGTCTTTATTTTTATCGTCAATTTTTATAAAGATGTAATATTTTGTATGCTCATCACCTAAATATTTTTGATATGCCCGGGTATTACCCGGGATGATAAGCTAGTATATTAAAAAATGAATATTAAAACGTCAATAATATTTGGCTAGTCATTATAAAGAGACAATAAAAATAGGACCAAAATAATTAGCATGGTGAACAATTTAAAAAAGATGAAAAAAGT
>CM067175.1:26245007-26259546 GCA_034093135.1 Erigeron breviscapus | reverse complement strand
TTCGTAGACACTGAACGAAGAATAAGTTCGTAAGAGCACTCTGAACAGCAGCTCATATCAAAATCGAACATTCGATTTGAAAAACAATTGATTAACATTCGATTTGCTCAAAATCAATTTCAAAACGTTTGTATCAATTAATTGAAGCATAACCCACTTCGATTTTACAGAGGAATTAAAGATACAATGGGTTAGAATCTCAAAACGAAATTAAACCCTAAAAATCTAAATTTCTATAAAAACCGATTGAGTTCTTGCAAAAATTGGGCAAAATAACAAGTTAGAATTGGGGATTTGTGAATGAAAATACTCGATAATATACCTGAATCACTAATTGCAACACCAATTGAAACAACAAGCAGAAAATCGAGTGATTTGAGTGATAATAGAGTAAGGGTTTATGCAAAAGAAGAGGATTGATTTTGAAAGTCCCAAGTTTGCAACGATTATGTAATTAAACAACTAATGTAAATTACACTAAGAAAGCAAGATAAGAAAGTAAACACGTTCAATCATAAGTAGTATTAATTAAACGGTGAATACATGGTTGGTTTACAAAGAAAGAAGAAAGGAAAAATATTGTTAAGTTTTCGCACACACGAAAACTTAACAATGATACAATTCTACAATGAGAGAAAAACACACTAAGTGACTATTGTAGAATGAACCAACATTTGCGGCTAGGTCAAGTGATGTCTTATATAGGAGAGAAGAGACATCACATGACAACCCAATAGATGTTGACACATGAAGGTTGTCAACTATCTATTGGTGGATGTTTCAGATCTGCAGAGTTCTCTTTTCTTCATCTTGTTTCTTTCCCAAAACGGCATGAAAGAGAAACTCCTTGATACCAAAACGGTACAAGGTCACATGGCTCCATCTTGATCTTGCAACACGTGTCCTTGGGACCAGTCTTCTTATCTTCATCTTCCCGCCCATATTTGACTTACAAGGCATGGCGGTGAGTCATTGAACTTATCCTTTTAACTCGAAGATAAGACTGGTCGCTGAAGGCTCGCTGATAAACAACCTCTCGCTGAGGCTGTCAGCGACTACTTGACTCAGCAAGTAATCTTCAGCGAATCCATGACTCAACAATTTCCCCCTATTCGCTGAGGAGACTTAGCTGAGTATGAGTTATAATAGATAGATATGAGGGAATGCTGATCTTATTTATTTGACAAACAACTTTACAATAAAGATAGCATTACAAAGATTACAAGTCTTCTTAATCCCATTGCGACTCTTGCTTGGACTCTATGAAAGCTTTGTCTTGTTGTCTTTCAGGCTTCAGCAGCTCTTGATCAATCTGCTTTATAAACTTGGGATCATTTGAAGACTGAACACAATACTTCCTTATTTTCAAAAGAAAGGCAGAAGAAGCAATTCCAATTTCATTGGTCCTGAAGAAGAGTTCATGACCATGGACATTGCAAAAGCAGAATCCTCCCAGCTTGTCATCATAAACCCCATCCATAAAGAGGGTCCTGGAAGGCATTCTTAGATTCAGCAGAGGCTCCACATCTATATCAGTCTTTGGAACAGCTCTGAGAAAGGATGGACGCTGAGAGATCTCTTGACCAGAAGCTGTTCTCTTTACACCACTTCTTGGTTGCTGAGGAGGAGGAGAGGGATATGGATGTCTGGCAGCGCTGAGCAAGGAGTCTTTGATTTTGTACTTCTTCTCCATTTGATGTATATGCCTTATTTGCTCACCTGCCATTTTGATCAGTGGCTCATAACTTACAGCTGTCTTATCCTTGATCAGCTTGTAAATCTCAATCCATTCAGTTGGCCCAAGTGTATTTTTGGTAACATTTTTCAGCGTATACAACTGGGCACACCTTTTCTTTGCAAGGAAAGATTCATTCCTTGTTGGGTTAGTGAAACCCTGACAGATGTGATCTCTTCTTTCCTTTGCCTCACCTCTCTTGATTTGAGGTAGGTCGCTTGTCCTTCTTCAAACGTTTTAATTCGCTTGGCAAAGAATTATTCTTCATTCTTTTTCAATGCTGCCAAACCACCAGATTGCTGAGCTAGTCTTTTCGTTTCATCATCAGCATCTTTTAATTCTTCATTTACAATCTGCTCACTTATGAATTTCTGAGATAGCTCCTCTTCTTTCTTCTTGCTTAACCTTTCATGTTGACGAACAACTTCTTCAGGAGACTGTTCAGCAGTAGCAGTTGTGGATTTTGGAAAGGCTCCAAACATAAGCTTTTCTTGTTGTTCCCTTGCTGAAGTGGGAACCTTTGGTGGTTTGCTTGGAGTAACCAATGCTGCTTTACCCTTATCAGCGTATTTCTTTTCCAGGGCAGCATGGAACTCAGCAGTTGGCTTGAAAATAGAAACATTGATAGGCCTCGCTGATGCACTTTCAGCAGCGACCACCTTTTCTTTCACTTGCTCCCCCTCAACACTTGCTGCCGGTTCAACAACCTTCTCAGCTTGCTCCCCCTCAATGTTAGCTGCCGGTTCACTAACCATCTCAGCATTGCCAGTTTCAGCGGGAGGAACTTGGGGAGCATTTTGTGTTGGGTCCTCAACATTTTTCTCCCCCTTGGAAGTAGCTGAGGTACTGGCTACTTCCACATGACCCTTTTTGAGGAGGCCCAACACTTCACCCATTATACTTTTTAGACCAGCAACCTCCGCTTCAAGTTTCTTAGTCCTGGTGACAGACTCTTCAAGCATCTTTTTGTCAACAGCGACTTGGAAGGGAGTGCGAGAGAAGACTTGATTTTTTAGGGAAGAAATTTCATTAGTGAGAGTTGTATGGAAATTGTTTTGTTTTTTGGAGAAGGAAGAGACAGTGTGATCGAGTTTGCGAAGTTGAGCAGTGAATAGAATATTTGATTGGGAGAGTTCAGAGAGTGCTGGTACAATTTCTTTAAGAGCTGAAGAAGAAACTTCATTTTTCAGCTTGTCCAAGGAGGCAGCCATGGCAGAATTAGAGACGCTGACCTTCTTCATGCTTGCATTCAGCAAGGCTTGATTTCTTCTAAATAAATTCTCATTTGACTTGGTTTGGGTGACTTGATTTTTGGTGATCCCAAACACCATACCTTTGAGCTCAGCTAGCTCATCAATCACCAAATCCTTTCCAGCTAACAACTCTTGAAAATTTTCATGAGCTTCAATGTGAATCTGAGCCATTTGATCTACTAGCCAAGCATACAAGTATCCATGTCTGTTGCCTTGGCTCTGGCAAATTTGCACTCTTGTCAGCAGTTCTTGCAGCTGTCGAGTTTCCACATAATCAAGACCGGGCACTTTAACAGCAGTACAAGCTGTGATAAGTTCTTCATCAGCAGAAGGAACTTTTAGATCTTTAAGAGAAACTGGATACTTAGAGCAGGGAACTCTAAAGAAGTCTGGATGGTGCAATGGGGGCACCTCCATGATGATTTCATCATCAACTTCTTCAACTTCAACATACACACCTGGCCTAATTCTCTGAAGGTGACACAATTCCAACCTTCTTTGAAGCTCAGCATCATCTACCTTAGGCACATAATCCCCATAAAAACCATCTTGCTCATGAGAAGTTGTGGGTCTATAAGAGTAGCAAGGTGAAGGAGGCATATCACCTAACATTTCTGGGATATCCTCAAATTCGTTGGGAGGAGAAGAGATCAACATATATCCCAAGTCATCATCTAAGAAACCACTAGCAAACACTTCATCTTCACTTTCTTCTGCAGCAGCGAGTCTAATTTCAGCATCATGATCTTGGAGATCAAACTCGCTGCCCAGATCTTCATCATCAACCTCCATTTCAGTGAACAAAAGATTTGTCTCGGTCCCTGCACTAACAGTTTCCGAGACATGTACAGAAATATTTTGGGTAAGGGAACCTGGTGCCTCAATCTCAGTGTGTTGTTCCACCAAGATATCATCGGCCGTAGAATGTGTTGACTCTAGCATCACCTGTGATCTGGCTGCTGTCAACGACTTAGAGGGTAATAAATAAGAAGGGGAATTATTTGGGGGTGGAGTTGGACTTTGACCTCTAGTGGGCTGGGGTGACCCAATAACTTCACCAACCTCTCCTACAGAAATTTGAGGTGGCTGCCTGCTGCTCCCGTTTAACTTGTCAACAGCCTGTTGGGAGGCTGCTGATGGGGTGGCTTGGGTACTATCGTCCTTGGGCAGTGAGGACTTCCTAACCTTTGGTTTGCCCTTTGATACACTCCACTTATGTTTTGGGACGTCAGCGGAGGGTGAAGATTGAGAAGTTTGATTTGAGGACGCTGCCTTTGATTTATCTTTGGTCTTTTTAGAGGCTTTGGAGGTCGCTGGGGGTTTACCAGCGAGCCAGCCTCAGAAGGCATTTCAGCGTCCACAGCGACTGTATCAGCCACTTCATCAGAAAGAAGTGTTGCCTCCCAGTCGCTGTCTTTCGGGTATAAAGAAGGATTAAGAGAGAAGAGTACCTCTTTTATATGAGTAGTGAGGCGTGCAACCAAGAGATCAGTTGGTTGCTTGTAAATGTTGTTACCCACCCTCGCTATTGGAATCGTTGAGGCCTTGGGCAGCTCATATTCATTTCCCAGTGCCTCCTTGAAGATGAGAGAAAATATTCTAACAAAAGGCACAGTGTGTGACCTATTGTTCATGCTGACCTTATTCTTCATGTCATTGAAGATCAGCTGGGCGTAATCAACAAACCGCCCCTCAGCAAGTGCATGGATCATGGGCATCGATGTTGTTGATGCTTGATTGTATGATCCTGAATTTCCACCCATACACTGTATCACATGGGTGAATAGAACTCTCCAGACCCCAGGGAGATTTTGTTTTAGAGGATTGCTTGGGATTGCTGGGGGGTTCTTCAAATTATAGTTGTACCCAATGGAAGGCAGCCAATCCTTCCATTCAACATCACTTGCTGCTTCCACAAATGCATTTTCCTCAGTAGCTTGTGGAAATCGAAGAGTTTGGCGAAGAGACGCCGGAGTAATGGTAATCGTCTTTGCCCCCTGACGAACAGTACCAGTGATGGACTTAGATTCATCATCATACTCACAAGTCCACCAAAACTCACGAAGAAGATGAACAAATATCTTTCCCGGATCTGCCATGATGCAATATTTGGCAGGAGAAGCATGGACAAAGTCCAGCATGGGCTTGTATCCTTCAGAATCTTTTGGCAACTCAGAGGTGCCAATATGATTGTTGGGTTTCACAACAATCTGGGAAGCAGAGAAATTCACCTTGGAAGATTTTGTGATATTTATAGGAGTGAAAACTGGTGAATTAAGATAAGTGGTAGGAACTTGTTCCTGAACTTGTGGTTCAGGAGCCGGTGGGTTTTGTGCGGCGGCGGTAGAGGAAGAAGGAGGGATCTCAACATTTTCAGGTTGTTGAGGGATTTGAGATGAAGAAGCCATTGATTTGGTTGAGGAAGATGAAGGAGATTTAGGGAGGAAGATGAATAGATGGAGAGAGTAATATGATTTTGGAGAGTATGAATAGTAATAGGAAGCGTGAAAATAAGGTTGAGGTGAGGTTATATATATAGGGTATGGTTGTGGACCACAATTTCTCTCTCCTTCTTTTTATATTGTGGAACAGTTATGAACAACAACTGTTTCCATACTTTTATATAATATAAAAAGGTTTTGAGAGTAACGTTTTAAAAAAAAATTTGTCCAAAAAGTACTTGAGTGCGCGCCGTATTGAGCAGTTCATAACCTGTCAGTCAGACTGTCACAACAGACAAATGACGTGATCAAGAGCAAAAATCGAGGTGACCTTTCAGTTTGAATATATAAAACATGTGGTTCAAGATTTTTTCACGTCACCCACATAGTTACTTTGAAAACACTTAGTTTTGAAAATATCCTATGTTTTATTAAATGAGAATTTTAATTTTTTAAGAAGGATATTTGGAAACCTGTCAGCGACTTCACAACTAACGTTGATCGCTGACTACAGTTTTTGACAACCTGTCATCCATCAACGGATTTGATTTGTCTTTACCAATAACCGTTTGCTATTGGACTAGATGAAGACTTTTAGCTCTTCATTGCTATTGTTTGCTTTTTCCCAAAGCAACGGGGATCAACGGATTTTATGAGTCTTTACCAATAACCGTTTGCTATTGGACTAGATGAAGACTTTTAGCTCTTCATTGCTATTGTTTGCTTTTTCCCAAAGCAACAGGGATCAACGGATTTGATTTGTCTTTACCAATAACCGTTTGCTATTGGACTAGATGAAGACTTTTAGCTCTTCATTGCTATTGTTTGCTTTTTCCCAAAGCAACAGGGATCAACGGATTTGATTTGTCTTTACCAATAACCGTTTGCTATTGGACTAGATGAAGACTTTTAGCTCTTCATTGCTATTGTTTGCTTTTTCCCAAAGCAACAGGGATCAACGGATTTGATTTGTCTTTACCAATAACCGTTTGCTATTGGACTAGATGAAGACTTTTAGCTCTTCATTGCTATTGTTTGCTTTTTCCCAAAGCAACAGGGATCAACGGATTTGATTTGTCTTTACCAATAACCGTTTGCTATTGGACTAGATGAAGACTTTAAGCTCTTCATTGCTTTGAGATCAGCGAGTAAGACTGACTTAAGCTCGCTGAATTAGCATACATGAAAAGTCATGTCGCTGATTCCCCATTTAACATTCCTAACTTACTAACAAGCAGTTTGAATCTAGTTTCATCCAATGGTTTAGTAAATATGTCAGCTAGTTGATCATCAGTTGGAATGAAATAGATCTCAATATCACCTTTCATGACATGATCACGAATAAAGTGATATCGAATATCAATGTGCTTAGTTTTGGAATGTTGAACTGGGTTGTGTGTAATAGCAATAGCACTTGTATTATCACACATGATTGGAATTTTAGAGTATTCCAAATCATAGTCAGCAAGCTGATGTTTCATCCAAAGCATTTGGGCACAACAGCTCGCTGCAGAGACATATTCTGCCTCAGCGGTGGAGATGGAAACTGTGTGCTGCTTTTTACTAGACCAACTAGTCAGCTTCCCCCCAACAGTTGACATCCTCCACTGGTGCTTTTGCGATCAAGCATGCAACCAGCATAGTCGGAGTCAGAATATCCAACTAACTCAAAGTTGGAGTCTTTTGGGTACCAAAGACCCAGCGTGGGTGTACCCTTGAGATATTTAAAGATACGCTTCACAGCGAGGAGATGAGATTCTCTAGGAGAAGCTTGATAGCGAGCACAGAGACATGTTGCAAACATGATGTCTGGGCGACTCGCTGTGAGATACATGAGTGACCCAATCATGCCACGATAGTAAGTAGGATTCACATGCTTACCATCCGGGTCAGCGTGAAGATTATTAGGAGGGGACATTGGTGTTCCCTTAGGGGTAACATGGGTGAAATCAAATTTATGTAGCATATCCCGAATATATTTTTCTTGATTGATAAATATTCCAGAGGGAAGCTGCTTAATTTGTAGCCCTAAGAAAAAGGTTAGTTCACCCATCATGCTCATTTCAAAAGTACTAGACATGAGAGTGCTGAACTTTTGACAGAGCTTGGTGGAGAGGAAACCAAAGATAATGTCATCGACATAAATCTGCACATACAGAACATCACCCTTATGCTTGTAGATAAAGAGGGTGCTGTCAATGGTTCCCCTACGAAAGCCATGGTCAAGAAGGAAGGTAGACAAAGTGTCATACCAAGCTCTAGGAGCTTGTTTAAGGCCATATAAAGCTTTATTAAGCTTGTAGACATAGTGAGGATGCTTTGGATCCTCAAAGCCAGGAGGCTGCTTAACATAGACTTCTTCATCAAGAGCACCATTTAAGAAGGCACTCTTGACGTCCATCTGATAGACAATGAAGCCTTTGTAAGCAGCATGAGCGAGAAAGAGACGAATGGCTTCAAGGCGAGCGACTGGAGCAAAGGTATCATCATAATCAATGCCTTCAGCTTGAGTGTAACCTTGAGCAACCAGTCTTGCTTTGTTTCTGATGACCACACCAGCTTCATCCATCTTATTCCTATAAACCCATCGAGTGCCAATGGGTTCTTTATAGGGAGGAGGAACAAGGAACCAAACGTGTTGTCTTTTAAATTGTGTCAGTTCTTCTTGCATGGCTTCAACCCATGAGGGATCAGCCATGGCTTCACCAATATTGGCAGGCACAATTTGAGAAAGAAATTGACATAGAGACAAGTATTACTTGTCGCTGAGCGAGTTTGGACACCATTGTGTGGATTACCAATCACATGGTCAAGAGGGTGATCAGCAGTCCATTTGAGTGCTGGTGTGTGAATAGAAGAATGATTCACAGCGGATACTGTGGTGGTAGTACCACTAGGAGTGGGAGTATAAGACGAGAGATCGATGGTTAGCGAAGGTTCAGAGTTGCTGACAGGAGGGTCACTAAGAACAGTGGGTACTCTTGCTGAGGAGAGTCATCCTCAGCGTCCTAAAAGGATTCGCTGAGGCATCATGAAATGTTTCCTCAGCGACACATTCAGCATCTTGAGCTTCAGTTGAGAGGGGAACATTAATGGAAGTGGCATTAACTGTTCGAAGAAGAGGCTCAACTGGATCTATAGAATAAATGTGAGCAGCAACGTACTCATCATTTGGAGAGGGACTTGAAGACTCAGCGATAGGTTGTTCAACAACATCATGATGTGTCGCTGATACTTCAGACGAGTCAGATAGATCGCTGAAATTACTTCAGCAGATGACTCATTTGAAAGATCACCTAAAGCTGAACAGCTTTCATCAAAAGTAACATGAATTGATTCATCTACCTTTTGAGTGCGAGTATTGTAAACTCTGAAAGCTTTGCTTATAGAAGAATATCCCAGAAAGTAGCCATCATCAGCTTTGGGATCAAACTTTCCTAAATGATCTTATCATTTAAGATGAAAACTGGGCAACCAAAAACATGGAAATATCCAATTTGAGGTTTCTTGCCCTTGAGAACTTCATAGGCAGTCTTATCATGTCGCTTGACAATAAGACACCTATTTTGAGTATGGCAAGCAGTACTGACTGCTTCAGCCCAGAATTTACTAGGAAGAGAGGACTCACTGAGCATGGTTCTTGCAGCTTCAATGAGAGTTCTATTTCTCTTTTCAGCTACCCCATTTTGCTCAGGAGTGCGAACAGAAGAGAAATTTTGTCTAATCCCTTGATCAGCACAAAAAGTCTCAAGAGTGTGGTTTCTGAACTCAGTGCCATGATCGCTTCTGAGTTCTTTAACACGTATGCTGTTGAGGTTTTCCATCTTTTTAATGAAATTAATTATTTCCTCAGCAGCATCACTCTTAGAATGAAGAAAGATTGTCCAAGTATATCGTGAATATTCATCCACAATAACTAAGGTGTATCTGCTACCCCTTAGACTTTGGACATTCACTGGACCAAAAGGTCCATGTGAAGGAGATGGAAACAGCCACTGATAGAGTTGGCCTGTTTAGTCTTGAAGGTGGCTCGGTGGCTTTTACCTTTTTCACAAGCACCACAAAGCCAGTCCTTCTCATAAGAGAGAGGAGAAAGGCCTCGAACTAGATTTTTCTTGGCCAAAGAGTTTATGGTTTTGAAATTCACATGCGACATACGCTTGTGCCATAACCAGTTGATTTGAGAAGCAGATTTTGAGAAGAAGCAGGTCTCGCTGTCAGTCTTGACAGGAGTGAAGTCTACCAAGTAGATATCTCTTTTTCTTGGAGCGACCAAGACCACTTCTTTATTGACATCAATCACTGTGCCTTGATGCTTATCAAGGATAACCTTGTAGTCAGCATCGCACAATTAACTGATGCTGATCAGATTGTATTTCAATCCATTCACGTAAGCAACCTTAGTGAATTTGATCAGCCATTTGAGAGAGACCCATATCCTTCAGTTTGGCCAGTAGAGTTGTCACCAAACACAACTGTGGGACCATCGGTCTCCACGAAGTTATCCAGCAGGTCCTTGGATCCAGTCATGTGTTTTGAACAGCCGCTGTCCAAATACCACACTTCTTTTCCTAGCGAGGCCTGCAGGATAACATAAGAAGGATTTAGGAAGAATTAAGAGCATCCTCGCTGATAGTATCGTCAGCAGAGGATGTGAGAGGAAGATGAGCAAAGTCATCATCATTTGAAACTAGAGGAAGAGGAGCTCTAGGATCAACATTTGGATCAACTGGGAAGTCAACCAGCTGATGAGCAGGAAGCATGTCACGAGCCACCTCACTAGTGAAGAACTGATCTTCAGAGGTGAAAGTGATAGAGCTTCCAGTGTTGAGGACAACCATGTTGCTAATTTGATTATTTTCCCCATATTCAGCTAGCACACTATCATTACCATTGGTAATGATTTCATGATCCTGGGGAAAGGAGATTCGCTGAGCGGCAATGTACTCAACAATGTTGTCATTGGTGAGAACAACATCATCACCCAAGCTGATATTGGATTCAGCTGGGGGAGTTCGCTCAGATATTTCAGAGGAGGGATGAGCTGCGGAAGCTGAGGGTAGATTTGGCTGAATGACTACTTCAGGAGGATTCCTGGAGTCTTTGTCATTGCAGTCAGCAGCGATGTGTCCTCTTTCGCCACATAAGTAGCATTTCCTTCCAGCCTTCTGATTTTGAGTCAGAAGTTCCTTGAGTTGAGAGGTCAAGTCGTTGACACGCTTGCTCAGCTCACAAATCTCATGATTTGAGGAAGAAGATGATGCTACTGAAGAGGTCTTTTTCTTCCTGAACTGAACAGGAAGATTCTTGGGAACAGGGCCAAGAATAGATTTGCCCTTAGATTGAGCATTTGACGATGAAGGGCCCTGATTGTTCATAACAGCTCGCTGACCTCCTTGCTGAGGAGGTCTGACTTGCTGAATAGGTCGGGGTTGCTGAGAACCATGATGAATCTGAGCAACTCGCTGACCTCCTTGCTGAGGAGGTCTGACCTGCTGAACAGGTTTTGGATGGCGAGGGACAAAAGTTCCCTTTGGGACATAGACAGAGTTAGGTTGCTGATAACGAGCATCAGCAAACTTAGCTCGTCTATTCATCAAGTGCTCATGCATAACAGCTTTTCTGCCAGCAGGAGAATTATTAGAAGAAGATGAGGGCTGAGACGCAGGGCGTTCAGCGACTGCTGAGGGAACAGAATCCTCAGCGGGTTGACTAGCAGGCACAGCTCGCTGAGGAGTGTTGTAGTCATAGGGAATAACGACCTTGCTTCTCCTAAAGGGTTCAACATTGAAGCCACCATTGGGCTTGATAGTTAACATTCGAGGAGCAAGAGGCTTGAAACTATCATTTGAAATATTCCCTTAAAAAGTTTGGGAAGAGGAGTATTGAACACGGCCTTCATTAGGCATCATGTCAATGATAGGATGATTAGGAAAGATGGTTTTAGCAAAGCTAGCTGATGAGCTAGTTTGCGAGGAAGAAGAAGTGCTGGGAGAAGGAGACTCATCATTCAGTTCAGAGTGATAGTCATTACCCTTGGTGAAGTAATTTTTCAGCATTACTTCAGGAGATTCCACAGCACTTTGAGGAATCCTCTCTTCAGAAGCAGACCGTCGCTGAACATATTAGTTATGACAGCGGCAGTTTCATAATCACCACCAATGATGGCTTTAATTTGGGCGGGCACCTGCTTACTGAAGATTTGGTCATGAAGCCTGGAGGCTTTAGACCATGAGGTTATGATCTTCTCAAGGTCAGCGACCTGATTTTTCAGCTTCTCATTGGTTATAGAAAGTGTTTGATTAAGAAGCTTTTGGGATTCAAGCTCAACATGGACGTTTCTTAGGTCCTTGAGTTGTCAGCTTTATCACTTAACTCAACACTAACTGAGTTAAGTTTAGACTGAAGGTCGGCACGAATAGATTCGACATATTGAATGTCACAGGTAAGAGATTCAAGAATAGTAGGTTTGTCCTCTTCAAAGGCAGAGGAAAAAGTGCATACCTTCTTGATTGTGGCATTGACCCACTGACTGGAGCACACTTGGTCCTTTGTCAGCGCCTGGTCATCAGCGAGTGCCATAAAGCAGATGGCATCAACAAAGTCCTCGCTGTCAGAGACGTCGAGTCAGCCCAGTCATGTTCTTCAGCAACAAGACCTTTGGCGGGAGTTTTGGCTTCTTCAACATCAGCCATCTTGGCACGAAGCTCATAGTACTTCTTTTTGTATTCATCAGCAGGTTTGACTGAAGAGGGCCTCGCTGATGATGAAGAGGGCTTCGCTGCCTGCAAAGAAGGAAGAGAAACTTTGCAATCTTTTTGGTAGTGGCCTTTTCGACCACACCTCCAGCATTCTTCCTGAGACTTGTCTACCACTGGTTTTTGGAAATTAGTCGACCTACGACCATTCCATTTCTTTGAGTAACGTTTACCAGCGATGAGAGCAAAGTTCATGAAGTCCGAGAACATCTCTTGTCTCTCCTCGAAATCGAGGTCATTGACAAGATCTTGGACGTTAAGGGAGTAGAATTGCTGATGTCCATGTCAAGATGGACAGGACTGACCTCAGCAGAGACCAGGGCAAGAGGGTCATTAACATTAGAAACACTAGATAAAGAAGAGGAAGAAGATGAAGAAGGAGGAGCAAATGAACCAGCATGCCTCTTAGACTCAGCCTCAGCTCTCAGATTTTGAGCGAGGGCTCTCTCTTCAAATTGAAGAGTGCCATAGAGTGACTCTAAGTCATGCTCTTTCAGTTGCTTAGTGGTTCGAAGAATTTGCCTTAAACCTTGCCATTTGATAGGCAAGATGTCAATGAACTTGTAGCATATTTCAAGAGTATTATGCTCTATGCCCACATTAGTCATATCATTCAAAAGGCACTTGAACCGATTATACGTGCCATCCAGACTCTCATTAGGAAGAAAGAAGAATCCTTCATAGGCACGTTTGAGATCTATTTTCTTGGTAGCAATAACATCTGCCGTACCATCGAATCTGGTACACAGATGATCCCATACCAGTTTAGAAGAAGAAAGTTTGATGACAGATTTCATTATGTCATCAGGAAGGGTAGTAATAATAAGATTCCTCAACCGAGCATCCAGATTGACAAGCCTACGCTCGTCATCTGTCCATTGTACTTCTGGTTTTATGAGCTCAGTGACAACTTCAGGAGCATCAGCAGTGGCTCCTGGTGTCCTGGTGACCAGAACCGGTACATATGGCCCTTTGGTTAGGATGGTCATCAGATAGGGTTCAACTCCTACGATGTGTAGAAGCATTCTCTCCTTCCAAGATCCGAAGTCATGTGAATCGAATCTTGGTGGGATGGAGACATACCCAAAATCTCTGGTATTGACCAGAGAAGGTACAGAAGACATAATAAAAAGAAAAGAATAAACAGAAGGATTTTAGGATGTCTGAAGAGAGGAGTGGAGGCGTGATGATGCCAGAAAATTAAGTACAGAAAGAAAGAAAGATAATCTTGCAAACTTTTACTCAGATCAGATTCGGTGTGTCGAACCACCGCTCTGATACCAACTGAAAGTCCCAAGTTTGCAACGATTATGTAATTAAACAACTAATGTAAATTACACTAAGAAAGCAAGATAAGAAAGTAAACACGTTTAATCACAAGTAGTATTAATTAAACGGTGAATACATGGTTGGTTTACAAAGAAAGAAAGAAAGAAAATATTGTTAAGTTTTTACAATTCTACAATGAGAGAAAAACACACTAAGTGACTATTGTAGAATGAACCAACAACTTTGCGGCTAGGTCAAGTGATGTCTTATATAGGAGAGAAGAGACATCACATGACAGCCCAATAGATGTTGACACATGAAGGTTGTCAACTATCTATTGGTGGATGTTTCAGATCTGCAGAGTTCTCTTTTCTTCATCTTGTTTGTTTCCCAAAACGGTATGAAAGAGAGGTGTGTGGTACATATTTCGAGAGAGTGCTGCATGCACATAGCGTGACACGCACATTACATGACTCATTGTCCTATTGGGGTCTTCTTATCTTCATCTTCCCGCCCATATTTGACTTACAAGGCATGGCGGTGAGTCATTGAACTTATCCTTTTAACTCGAAGATAAGACTGGTCGCTGAAGGCTCGCTGATAAACAACCTCTCGCTGAGGCTGTCAGCGACTACTTGACTCAGCAAGTAATCTTCAGCGAATCCATGACTCAACAATCTCCCCCTATTCGCTGAGGAGACTTAGCTGAGTATGAGTTACAATAGATAGATTCAGCTAATTTCGTGAGATATCATTTCAAACTCAGGAAATTTCCAGATTTTCCATCACGAAATTTTCCACGACGTCACCGTTTACCTAATCCTGTACATAGCAAAAACTCGTTAAAAGCAACCTGTTCATGCCTTGTATCCAGAAGTTCCATCATCCAAATTCATCATCATAATGTAAGTATTTGACGAACATTATAATCTTGAATAAAAACCCCACAGTTCTTAAACCAAGGATCAACAAACCAAATAATCAATTGTCATATTAACAGCGTTACCAATCATGACCATGATACGGAGAACATTTCTCTAATCATTGAGATGCTTGACGGCAAACCATCTTGAAACATAAGAC
>CM067175.1:26175023-26244007 GCA_034093135.1 Erigeron breviscapus | reverse complement strand
TCTGGGATGAAGATGAGCCACCTCAAGGGAATCTCGATTCCTTTGCTGACTTTGAGTTTGACGAGGGTTTACTGGAGGAGAATCAGTCTTCTGATTCTGAGCCAACCTTCAACCTCACAAACGTCCAGCCTCCCCCAGAAATCCAAAATGTTGAACAACCATATCGCCAACCAGAAACTTCACATCAACATCCATATTTTCCACCCGGCTCTACACCTGCTTATGTGATCATTACTTTCCTTTTACGACGCAACTTGGGTGCCACGTTAGCCAAAACATCATTATTCAAACGTTAAACGGTAACCTTCACGTGTTCACACAACGACCAAGTATCAAAATACATTATAAAGGACAGACTCATTTCAGAAATGGTATACAAAATCTGAGCATGATCAGAATCAAGAAATCTGAGCCATCTCAGTTTACACAATTATTCTGAAATCATTTCAGAAATTCTGAAGCATTTCAGTCAAAATATTTTTCTGAAAGCAAAGTTCCCCCTTAGAGAAAAATTCTTTTTAACATAAAATTTTTTTACACTTCCCCCTGAAGTGATGCTATTCAGGATTTAGCATACCCAACTCACTGATGAGATGTTTAAAAGTTTTGACATCCAAGGGTTTTGTAAAAACATCAGCGAGTTGTTTATCAGTGGGAATGAAATGAAGCTCTATGTCACCTTTAATAATGTGATCTCTAATAAAATGATACCTGAGGTCGATATGCTTGGTTTTGGAGTGCATGACAGGATTGTGAGAGATGGCAATGGCACTGGTGTTATCACAAAATATTGGAGTTTTTGTATACTTAACACCATAATCAGTTAGTTGGTTCTTCATCCACAAAATCTGAGCGCAGCAACTGGCTACAGAAATGTATTCAGCTTCAGCTGTGGAGAGTGATACTGCAGTCTGTTTCTTACTTTTCCAACTAACCAATTTGCCACCTAGGAAATGACAACCACCTGTGGTACTTTTCCTATCTATCTTACAACCTGCATGATCAGAATCTGAATAACCCATTAGATCTAGACTTTGAGCCTTTGGGATACCAAAGACCAAGTCTGGGGACACCTTTAAGGTATCTGAAAATCCTTTTCACAGCATTTGCGTGTGCTTCTCTGGGATCAGACTGAAATCTTGCACAAAGGCATGTTTCAAACATTATGTCAGGTCTACTAGCAGTTAAGTACATGAGGGATCCCACCATACCACGATATTTTGTGGGATCCACTGGTTTTCCATGTGGATCAGAATCCAAAGTTAATGGAGCAGAAATAGGAGTATCTTTTGATGAGACTGAATCAAATTGATATTTCTTTAATAAATCTCTGACATATTTTTCTTGGTTTATGAAAATACCATCACTGGTTTGTTTCACTTGAAGACCTAGAAAATATGTCAGCTCGCCCATCATACTCATTTCATACTCAGATGACATTATTTTAGAAAACTGTTCACACATTTTGTTATTTGTAGACCCAAACACAATATCATCAACATAAACTTGTACAAGTAAGATATCATTTTTATCATGCAATATGAATAAAGTGTTATCTATTGCACCCCTTTTAAAACCATTTTTCAGAAGATATTTAGTAAGAGTATCATACCAGGCTCTAGGTGCTTGTCTCAGACCATATAAAGCTTTGTTCAGTCTGTACACCCAATGAGGTTATTTCATTATGAACCCTGGTGGTTGATACACATACACAACTTCTTCCAATTCACCATTCAAGAATGCACTTTTAACATCCATCTGATAGACTTTGAACTCATGATGAGCTGCAAAAGCTAAGAATATTCTGATAGCTTCAAGTCTAGCAACTGTTGCAAAAGTTTCATCAAAATCTATTCCCTCTTCTTGTGAGTAACCCTTTGCAACAAGTCTTGCCTTGTTTCGAATCACGTGACCATCTTCGTCCATCTTGTTTCTGAAGACCCATCTTGTCCCAATTGGTTCTTTCTTTAGATTACTGGGACAAGGAACAATTTCCCAAACATCGTTCCTCTTAAACTGATTGAGCTCATCTTGCATGGCTTCAATCCAGCTAGGGTCGTTCATAGCCTCGTCAATCTTCTTTGGTTCTATTAGAGATAAGAAGCTGACATTTAAGCATTGATCACTTGTGGCTCTTCTGGTCTGAACCCCACTAGTGGAATCCCCAATGATTTGCTCGATAGGATGTGCTTTAGTCCACTTAGTGTATTGACCAGGATGAACTATGATATCAGTGCAAGAACTCCTCTGAGATACTTCAGGAGGTGCTTCAGAAAAGACTACCTCAGTCTCATCATCTTCCTCCTGCAGATCAAGATTTGCATCATGAAACTGTTCAGATTGGGGTACTTCAGTGGAGCCTGATATCTGAGGTGAAGCAGCATGTACATCTGATCCAATAGTCAGTTCAGAAGGTAGTTTAAAACTGACTGGAGGATAAAATGGAATGTTGCTAGACTTGATTATTCTTGGTTCTTAACTGAAATGTTAAGAAGCAGGTTTAGGTGACTGATCAGATTCAGCAATAGGATCAGAATCACCGAAACTTATTGGACTTTCTGAGGGTGGTACGGGAATGGAATTCTTAAAGATTGCAGAGTTAGATTCATCAAAGGTAACATGAATTGACTCATCAACCTTTTCAAGTCTCTTGTTAAAGACTCTAAAGGCTTTGCGATTTGATGAATATCCTAGGAAGTACCCTTCATCAGCTTTTGCATCAAATTTTCCAAGCTGACTGGAATCATTCAGAATGTATACTGGACATCCAAATACATGGAAATATCCAATAGTAGGCTTTCTATTTCTGAGTACTTCATAGGCTGTCTTCTTGTGTCTTTTGACATAGACAGATCTGTTCTGAGTGTAGCAAGCAGTTGCAACAGCTTCAGCCCAGAAATTCTTGGGAAGACCAGATTCATTCAGCATACTTCTAGCAGCTTCAATCAGCGTACGATTCTTTCTTTCTACAACACCATTCTGCTCTGTTGTGTGGGCTGAGGAGAAGTTCTGAGATATGCCAGTTTCAGTGCAGAAGGACTCCAGAGTGGCATTTCTGAATTCAGTGCCATTGTCACTTCTGAGCTGACAAACCTTTTCGCTTATGCTTGAGCTCAATTTGTTTGATGAGAGCAATGATTTCAGCAGCAGCTTCACTTCTTGGATCTGAGGAAAATTACCCAGCAATATCTTGAATATTCATCAACAACAACAAGGGTATACTTCTTTCCTGCTCTCTTGTCTGAACATTCACTGGTCCAAAGAGGTCCATGTGAAGCATGTGAAGAGGTTCAGTTATACTAAAGCTTTTTTTTGTCTTGAATGAAGCTCTTTTCTGCTTACCCATTTCACAACCTGGACATGGCTTGTCTTTATTGAACGACATTGAGGGTATCCCATCAACAAGTTGTTTTTTGACAACTTATTAATATTCTTGAAGTTCAGATGGGATAATCTCTTGATGCCACAACCAATTTGTGTCTTCATCTGCCTTTGTAGAAACATTGTTCAGTGGGTGAACTATTCATATCAATGATATAAATGTTTCCTTTTCTTGGTGCAATCAAAACTACCTTTCCATCCCTGTTGAATATGGTGCCTTGTGAAATATCAAATAATACCTTGAAGCCATCATCACATAGTTGACTGACACTGATCAGGTTATATTTCAAACCGTTCACATATGCAACACGTGTGAATTTGACTTGTCCATTATTCACAACACCATATCCCTCAGTTTTTCCATTTTCATCATTTCCAAATGTTATTGAGGGCCCCTCTTGCACCCTATATTCCTCCAGCAGGGTCTGATAACCAGTCATGGTTCTGCCAGCAGCGCTGTCAAGATACCATATATTCTTCTTTCGGTCTCCCTGCACAAACACAAAGATTAGTTCTTTTTGGGAACCCATCTGGTGATGGGTTCGCTAGACTCTCCCTTAGCAGTCTCAGATTTCTTTGGTTCATAAGGAACAGAAGGATCGAAGGGGATCTCAGTCATAATTTCAGATGACACAAAAACAGTTGGTTTGATGGGGGGCTCAACCTTTTTCTTCTCAGATTTTTGCTTGATTTGTTTGGAAAAAGGTTTTGCATTTTGTTTAGGTTGAAGAGGAGTGCTTTCAACATTTTTTAAATGTGCATTACAACTCTGCACTTGTCTAGCTAACAGCTGAAATTGACTCTCTAACCTTAACAAAATTGATTCTTCATTAGACACCTGAGCCTTACCTGAATCTGAGGTAGAAGGCTCAGTGGGGGAGATATTTTTCTTTCTTTTGGCCTTTTGGAACCTTAGATGAAGTCTGAGGGGATGGCTTTTTGGTTTTAGCCTTCCTTTCTGAAACAGTTGTCTGAGCTGTTTCAGATTTACCCTCAGATTGTTCCTGGGCCTTATTGTCAGTTTTCTGCTTGCCAACTTTAGGAAAAATAATTTCAGGTTTCATTTCCTTTGGAAGTGCATCTAAATCAGTGATTATAGATGCCAAATGAAGATCACCAGATTCATATGCTGTTTTTGAGTTGCAAAAGTATTTTTAATTGCAGCATCTGGCCTTGGTGCTTTCATCCAAGATTTAATTATTGCTTGTTCTTTTTCAAGGATGGTTTTTAATTCTTCTTTTTCCAACTCTAAAGTGGCAACCATAGACTGATAACTTTTTAAGCCAAATGAACATCTTTCAGTTCTTTTAGTCTGGCCTGACTGGTTCAGTTCAGAAGTATTATTTTCAAACATTTTAGACTTTCTGAACGCACAGTTTCGACAAAAGAAATGTCTGCCTCTAAAAGAACCAAAAGGTCCAGTTTTTGTTCCTCCTCACTTTCAAAGCCAAACTCACTGACCTTTTTCATGACAATATCCACCCAACGACCAGATTCAACATCAGATTTGACCAGATGACCTTGATCTTCACGTGCCATGAAACACATATCCCTAACTTCTTCCTCATCATCAGATGATTCATCAGATTCTTCCCATTTTTCAGTCTTGGGAATCATACAACTATTATTGCTTGAGTTGTTTTGAGCCATGAGAGCTATTTGGGCTTTCAGTTGATTTACCAGATTAGTGAATCTGAGAAGGTAAGTAATGAGATGCAGAGGGACTGCTAGAGGGAAGCGATATTAGTGGAAGTAGGGGGGGAGGGGGAGTGGGTGTGTACGGCAAGAGCAGATGGGTGAGAAAGGAGGGAGTGGCGTAAAAGTGATGACGGATAACGGAGAGAAGGAAACCGAATAATAAAAAGGCCAATCGATGTGGGCGATGGGTATAAATGTGGTCACATCAGGCTTTCAGCTTCTTGTACTTAGCCTTATAGCTGTCATCAGGTTTCTAAAAAATAGAATGATTAGGGGCAGATTGTGATGATGAAGGCTGACTAGATCTGCATTCCTTCATGAAATGTCCTTTCTTGCCGCATTTAAAGCATTCAAGATTGGACTTATCACTAGAAGCGCTGGAAGCAAAGGTTTGCCAGATCGATTAGATTTGGCCTTAAAACGATTGAACGTTTTAGCCAGCATGGCAACCAGATCATCATTGTCATCCTCCTCACAATTATGAGTTACATTACCAGAAATACCAGTTTTTAACATTTCAGAAACCATCTTCTTCATCGAGTCAGAATGATCACTCTCAGAAGATAGTAGAGCAGTGCCCATGTGGTTCAGAATACTGAACCATGACTGAACTGGTAGAAGCATGATTTTTGGCATCTTGCTCAGCCACAGCTCTCTCAGCCTTGTTCTCTTCAGTGTACCTGAAGGCTCCATACAGGGAGGCTAGAGTGTGACTGTGCAAGGTTTTTCCTTGTCTCAAAACCAAGATCAAGTTTTCCCATTTAGAAGGTAAGATGTCACAAAACGTTTCCAACAAAATTTCTTTATCTTTAGTTACACCCAGGGCTTTCAATTGATTTACCAGATTAGTGAATCTGATGTATGTTTGTGTTAAAGTTTCACCAGGGATAGCAAAAAACGACTCATATCTTTTATTCAAAGCAACTTTTCTTGTGACAATTGTCTCATTGGTGCCTTCAAATTGTGTCATGAATTCCTCCCACATTAATTTTGAATTTTCAAGTAAAACAAGGGTGGGCATAAGAGTTTCAGGAACAACATACAAGATCATATTTTGCAGCTTGGTATCAAGGTCTACCAGCCTATGATCTTCTTCAGACCAATGATCCTTCTCCTTGGAAACCCTAGGAGTCCCATCGGCATTTCTGACAATAGTGGAGGCATTCATGGGGACAAAGGGTCCTTCTTTTAGAATATCGGTCAAATTTCTTTCAACACCAGCAATATATTTAGCATGCATGCTTTCCATGTTTGAAAGTTTTCACTGTTCCCATCAAACTTGGGAACAGGATTATTTGGAAAGTGTACGTGCACATTATGCGATGGTATATTGTTGTTGATGATAGGGGGTGGAGTAGTATTCGCATTAGCATTAGCATTAGGGTCAGGGCCTGTATTGAACATTTGGTCAACCATCTTTGCAGATCAAAGGTTAATGAATTGATATAATTCAACCTTGCTGCTCTGATACCAATTGTGAGTCCCAAATATAGATGATTAAACCCGACTGGCAAGTAGTTCTAACTGGAAGAAGACCAGTTCAGAATACGATCCAGATATGGATGAACAATACAATAAAGATACTGAAAGTAAATGCAAGAAACAATAAAGGCTGAAACTATATAAATAATATGTATAGATCAAGTATGTAGCATTGAGACACGATGTATTTTTCAAGGTATTTGATTTATTGATATATAAACAAATACAAAGGTTGTTGCGGAACAAAGATAAACACCAAGTGTAAATATCTAAACAACCTAGAAATACAAGTGATCTAATAACTTGGAAATACTCGTAAGGATTACTTAGAGTATATCTCACAAGTTGCAATGCAAAGGTTTCAAGCATTTGCAAGTTGTGAGAAGACTTATATTTATAGACCTAAGTCCATGATGACGTGGACCAGATCGTACAAATATGGTTGGGAGTATTTAAGGAATTAAAGCTAATTCCTTACATGTGTACTTTTAAGGTTTAGGTATATAAGTCGTTGATGTGACTTATCAAACCTTATTCCCAACCTTTACTTTACCTTGTACTTTATTTAATAGTTAAATCTATTAACCGGGTAAAGATATGTAAAGTAAAAAGTCTTCCTAGTAATCAGTGTAAAAGTGTGTTAGTGCTTTTACACTGAGATGCTTCAGTCTTCGATCAGGTAGAATCAGTTTCTGAGCTCGTGATGATTCTCTTTCTTCAGTCTTCAGTCTTTGACTTCAGATGAATGCTTTCAGTTTACGTTGATCTGAACTGAAGTGAAGCTTCAGTGAACTAATTCTGAGCGACCTCAGAATTCTATACAAGTATTCTTCACTGAGCTTCAGCTATTTCTGAACAAATTATACTTGGTCGATTTTTGACCTAACACAGTGTATAATGGATGGATTCATCTCTGTCATTATATCTTTCTGTGTACCAGAATTCACACAGGTATTCATGGTATATCTTTCCTGGATTTAAAGTAAGAGCACCATATAATGGATAGCTTAGAAAGAAAGCAGTTAAGCGTCCAATGAGGGAAGTGGGTTCATGAGTGGTACTGGAAAGTTTAGCCATCCAATTATTCATATTGATTCTGATGGCTGATGCTACTAGATTATGTGTGGTGCCTTTTCAACGGCGGCCAGAGGATCATATTTGGCAGAAAGAAGACTTTTATTCGAATTTGTTTGACGAGGGGCCATTTTATTCAAATAATAAACCCAGAAAAAGAAAGAAAAGTAGTGATTTAAAGCTTTTTAGGGGTTTGATTTGAAGAATTTAAGATGAAAGAGAGTGATGATTGGAATTGAATGAAGAAGAAGTAAATGAAGGAATTTTGAAGATTTGGCAGTAAATGATTTTTCGAGATGAAGTAAGAGTGAAAGTAAATAAGGGTATTTATAGTGGAGAGAGAAAATGGAATTCAAAGCGGTTAATTTGAATTTATTCAAAACAATTTTGATCGGTTTTGACATCCGCATTTAATTCATCCCATCACACATAAATGTATGACAGTTTTGACAGCCCACAAAAATAACCAACTTATACTTTTTATCTTCCCAAGGTAAAATATCCATCATTAAGTTTGAAAAATGACATGCCACGTAGGATAAACAGTAACTATCCATTCAAAGGTTTGCTTACGTGGCACGCACAAAGACCAAGTATTAAAATATTATGACTGACATACCATGACTCATTCCAGTGCATCTGGAGGTTGACTGGACACTCCAGTATCACTGGTGGATTAGACCAGTGAAGCATGCACTGATGGTACACTGGAGGGACACTCCAGTAATGTACCATGCAACCTCAAACATGCACATCAACTAATACAAAGACAAGTGAGAGGGACACATTTACAAGGAGACCGAAGTTACCTCAAACATGCACATCATCCTATCCAAGTACCAGTAAGAGGGACACATTTACAAGGTACCAGTGATATTTTCCAGAAACTTCTTCCAGTGAGAATAAATTCCCCCTGAAATTAAAAACATTTTAAGGACAAAAATATATGGTCTGAGTCTTCCCCCCTAGAATGGTGATCTATAAATCTATTAATGCAAAGATAGTATCACAAAGGCGTTCGATAGCTAATCTGGCATAGATTTATAAATCCGGAAATCAAGAACCCTGCCAGTGTCACAAAGGCGTTCATAACAAGGTTCCAGATTAAGGGTTCAACATTCCCAACTCACCAACAAGATATTCAAAATTTTTTACATCCAGTGGTTTAGTAAAAATGTCAGCGAGTTGTTTGTCAGTGGGAATAAAATGGAGTTCAATGTTGTTTTTTTCATAATATGATCACGAATAAAATGATACCTGAGATCAATGTGCTTCGTTTTGGAGTGCATGACTGGATTGTTTGAGATAGCAATGGCACTGGTATTATCACAATGTAACACCCGTCGTTTAAAAATATGGGTTTTCAAAACTTTTCACCTAACGGTGTTAAATTGCGGAAGTAAAGACTGTAAAAGTCAAAAACCGATAAAAACATTTCGGTTTCTGCATTTATTTGGTGTTACATGCCATATCAAACAATAGTTCAAATGAAAACCCAACGGAAAACCCAACGGTTGCCCAACATAAAACAACCGTTCACATGTCACAACATAAATTCGACATTAAGTACGAAATGTAAATAAATGTCTAAGCAAAGAATCGTCTATGGATAACTAAGGCTCCTTCAATGAATCTACCCAAGCTCACACATCCTTCATCTAATTCCAATCAAGCTAAACCTGAGGGAACAACCACATTAAAGAAGCAAGTGTTAGCTATAAGAATAGCTAAGTAAGATAAAACTTAATTAAAAGCATTTGTCCAATTAAAACAATCTTCATTATTAGACAAGTTTTATTAGGCACAACACACATCACACGTTCACACATATACTACATTTCACTTCATATTCAATTAGGATAATCCTCCTAAATGTGCCTATCCTGCATTAGTTCCCACATTATCACACCTATCTTCGTTAACTGCATATAAGTGTGCCCTGCATCACACCCGACTGGATGATCAGTCAAAAGACTACTCATCTTACGTCGTTAAGGAGTGGCAAGCCAATCCAAGAGTAATCCGTATGTGGAGGTTGGTCAAACCTCTCGTATTACTCGCCCTGCGTTATAAAGACCATGTTGCGAGGAGCCACCCAAGCAACAACTGCATCAACGCACTCATCCGGCTAAGACAAGTACGGGTTAAGCTTAACACTTTCCCTGCATTAGTTTTATGAGCTCAATTTCACACATATAGATTGGGTCCCTGCATTCCCAAACATTCACACCCATATAGTCTAGGTAACACACATTCCTAGACATTCACACACTTTTAACTTCATTACGTTTGGATCCTTAAACGTGCAAGTGACATAGTAACCTAGCAAGTCTAGTGAACTAGGCGTACAAGTCAAGCATGCATATCACACATCAACTTCATTTCTATATATCATGCATATCAAGATACTTCATTAAACTACATCAACTGAATAGCTACATACTACATTAAGCAATACTACATTACACTACAATAGGGACTGCATCTCAGGTCTCATGGTCAACTGCATAACCCATAATACCTCCCAAGTAACCCATATGCCCACATGCAATATAAAGATACCGAATGGAAGTGTTTACGATTTGAAACCAGCTTTTAGTTGATCCCCCAGCGTGTCAAAGTAGTGTATCTTACCTGGTAGTAGCGTACGCGTGCAAACAAATAGCTAAGTGCTTATCAGTAATCCCCGACACCTATCGTACATTAACATATGAAATATAAGTCATTTGGGACTCAAACGAACTTAACAAACCTCACGAACTTAGTCTGGAAAATCCTTCTTACGAACTTAGCTACAGTTCTACGAAGATAGTTTGTTCTTACGAAGATAGTTTGTTCTTACGAAGATAGTTTGTTCTTACGAAGATAGTTTGTTCTTACGAAGATAGGTTATCTTCGTTCGAAGTGCAGAAACGTGTTTTTCGACCTTTTTCCAGAAATGACCCCAAAACTCTTTAAGTACCGATCGAATTGACACAAAAACATTAATCTTTGATCATCAAAACATCTCTTATCAATCCAAATCGTTAAAACATCGATTTACAATCGTTTTAGGCCAAATACTTGATTAAAACACATAACACCAAGAACACAATGAAACCCTAATTCTTTACAAACCCCTTTTCAATCAGATTTGATTCAACACACACGACTCATGATCTGAAAATACGAATCAATGAATTGATTATTACCTGCAAATGACAAATAGAATGCAAATACTCTTGACAATGACCACCAATTTACACACAAAACGACTTTTCGGCTTGAGATTTGATGAGAGAAGACTATGGAATGACTTAAGATCAGTTAGGGCTTGTTTAGAAGAAGTGAGATCTGCAATAACCTCCTAATGACAGCCTCTAAGCTACTAATCCCGTTTTTGACTTTCCACACATGTCAAAACTAGTCCCTATGCTTCCTAATCCTTCATTATTGGTCACAAACTTCTTTATTGCCCATATACAACATTAACCCTTCATTAAATGTCACTACATAGACATAATTTCTTCATATTTCACACATTTATACTACATTAACATTTAGGTTTTCAAACCTCACACATAACACACATTAACTACGTATATGCATATATTCACACTAGACTTAACGACACACATGAGGTTGACTTAACAGCGTTAGTCAAATCTTAAAGAAAAGTTTGGGATGTTACAATTACCTCCCCCTTAAGAGGATTCCGTCCCCGGAATCTCCATCATTAAGGAACAACTCGGGATAATTCTCCTTCATTACTGCTTCAGTTTCCCAAGTCAAGCTTTCTCCATGATTATGCTTCCACTTTATCAAGACAAGATCTATCACTTTCCTGCGTAACTTCTTTTGCTTCCTTCCAAGTATTGCCACCGGTTTTTCAACCATTTTCTTCATTGGGTCAATGCTCACATCTTGAATTGGAATCACACTTGACTCCTCGGCTAGACACTTCCTTAGGTAAGATACATGAAAGGTGTTGTGAATTCCATCCAATTCTGGAGGTAATTCCAACTGATATGCTACATCTTTAATGCGCTTCACCACTTTAAAAGGTCCAATAAATCTTGGACTCAACTTGCCCTTCTTTCCAAATCGGATTACTCCTTTCCATGGTGACACTTTCAGCATCACTAAGTCACCTACATTAAACTCCATTGGTCTCCTTTTCTTATCTGCATAAATTTTCTGCCTTTCTCTGGCCACACGTAAAGCTTCTTTAGCTACATTAACTTTCTCAGCGGAGATTTCAATAATTTCGGGACCGGTTAACTGCTTTTCACCGGGCTCCATCCAACAACTTGGAGTCCTACATCTCCTTCCATATAACATTTCAAATGGTGGCATTCCAATACTTGCATGGTGACTATTATTATAAGCAAATTCAATCAACTTCAAGTGTTCTTCCCATGCTCCACCATAGTCTAGTACACACGTTCTCAACATATCCTCTAAGGTTTGGATGGTTCTCCCTCACTTTGCCCATCGGTTTGAGGATGATAGGCGGTACTCAAGTTCACTCTAGTACCCAATTCTCGTTGAAGACCCTTCCAAAATTTAGACACAAATCTAGTGTCCCTATTCGAGACAATAGACAATGGAACTCCATGTTTCGAGACAACTTCATCTATATACATCTTTGCCATCTTCTTTAAAGGCACATCTTGTTGGGTAGCTAGAAAATGAGCACTCTTCGTCAATCTATCTACAATCACCCAAATCATATCATTCCCTTTCGGCGTTTTCGGTAGCTTCGTTACAAAGTCCATCGTGATATGATCCCATTTCCACTCGGGAACTTCTAATTGATGCAACAAACCATACGGCTTTTTATGGTCCGTTTTCACACGTGCACATGTCAAACACTTTGCTACAAAATGAGCTACTTCACCTTTAATATCCGGCCACCAATAAATCGGCTTCAAATCTGCATACATTTTGGTGACACCGGGATGCATCGAATACCTACTTCTATGGACCTCTTCAAGGATCAACTCCCGGTTACCACCAAGCAATGGCACCCAAATACGACCCTTGTATGTTTTAAACCCACGGCTATTAGTCTCCATCACAAGTCGTTTCTTCTTCCCAATACTCTCTTTATCAATATTATCCTTCATTAATGCCATCCTTGTGTTATGTATATCCCCATTAGGTGTTTAAAGGTGAAATAAAGCTAATATGAAGTCCAGGGACTAAATTTGACAAAAGTGAAAGTTGAAAAACGGGATTAGGGCTAGGATTAGCCTAATCTCCTTCCTTTAGCAGCCATAATCACTTCAAAGAACAAACCTAAACAACCTTTCAATCCTTCTTGAAATTCTAAAGCATCTCTTCAAGTTTTACGTAGATTGTTGGTGTCTTTTGGGCTTGATTTCGATCGGCCATTGTTAATTACAGGTAATGATCGGTTTGTTGATCATATTTTCAGATTTAGGGTTGTTTTATTGTGAGTCAAAAACTGATTTCAAAAGGTTTTGTCAAAGGATTAAGGTTAAAGAAGCGTTTTGGTGAGTTAATGTTCTAAACGATGTCAAACGAGTTTGTAATCGATCTTGATGATCAAAATATGTTTATATATGTCAAAAACATGTTTTGGGTGAAGCCCAAGTCGTTTGTTTCTGGAAAAATCGAAGAACAAAGTCGTTTTATGAATTCTGGGCGAAGTTATGTTTCTGATAGCTAAATTCGTTCCCTGTTGGTCATCTTCGTTTGATGAACGAAGTTTAACTTCGTGGGAAACTAAAGTCGTTCATTAGGAGTCTATTTTCGTTTGATAAAGTGTGAGTTAAACTCGTTTGCTAAGTAAAAGTCTAAATTCGTTTGAAATGGAAGTCTAAGTTCGTTTATGTGTTAAATTCGTTTTCTGGAATCTATGTTCGTATGATCAAACGAAGATGAACTTCGTTTGAGGTCTAAATTCGTTGGAATTCGTAAGGTGTAATGCTGGTTCGAATTTGGTCAGCCTTTAAGTATTGCTAAGATTTATTTTAATGTCCCAAATGACTTATACTTCATATGTTAATGAACGATAGGTGTCGGGGGATTACTATTAAGCACTGTTAGCTTTGTTGCGCGCACATACTACTAACAGGTAAGATACACTACTTTTGTCACGCTGAGGGTGCAACGAAAATGGTTCGTAAACTATAACCCCATAACAGTAATGTATAACTCATAGGTGGTTGGGTTGATATGGGAGGTACTCGGGGATTAATGATGACGATGTTTATGCCTAAAATGCTTCCCGTACATGTGGTTACGATATGAAATGTTATGATGAACGGTGGTTAATGATATGTTTACGATATGATATGTTATGATGAACGGTGGTTAATGATATGTTTACGATATGATATGTTATGATGAACGGTGGTTAATGATATGTTGTAATGTTGTTATGTGCATGTATATGTGGCTTGTTCATCTAGAACACTAGACCTTTTTTTAGGTTGCCATGACACGTGCACGTTTTAAGGGCCTAACGTGAAAAGATGATAGTATGGATTAGTTTAGGTTAAAGGTGGAAATCTAAACTAAATATGATAAATGCTCGAGCTAATTAGATGTTAAGTGTTATGCATAACCTGTGCCTTACGGTGGTAATAGGTACATCGTGCCTGACGGTGGTAATAGGTACGTATAAATGGTGCCTGACGGTGGTAATAGGTACGTCATGCCTGACGGTGGTTATAGGTATGTTAAAATGGTTGCTCGGGTGGTTCCTTGCAACAAGTCATATGTGGCGAGTAGTTTCGGGTGGCCTGATGACCCACCTAATGTCATGACATAGCGTGCTACTCATGGATCGACATTGTCTTTCCTTAAAAACGGTAACTTCGGTTACAACTTAACGAGGTGAATCAAAGTGATCAAATTGATTAGGCATGCTTAGGGTCATGAACTCTATGCTTATATGTGATGTGGATATGTTTATACGGTGGTATGAATGCCTAATTAAAATGACGTAATGCTTTAAAGTGACGATTTAAATGGATGAAATGTTTTGCTTAAACCTGGTGTTATCTTACTTAGCTTTATAGCTAACACTTGTTTCTTTTAATGTGTTGACACCTCTCAGGTTAGGCAGTAAGATGACGTGTGAAGCTGTGGCGAGAGATGGGTAGATGATCAAGCTGGCTTTAGTTTACCCAATAGCTTCGCATAGCCCTTATGTTATTGATTTCCTTTATGGAACTTATGTAATGACTATGTTATGATTGCTTTATTTTGGGCAATCTTATGGATTTCTTTTATTACAGATTTGATGCTATTAGTAACACCACCAATGTTTTCTCAACTGTTTTCCTTAGTTGAGTATTTTCCTAAATCGTTTCCGCATGATTTAACGCCGTTAGGCGAAATTTTTTGGAAATCCATATTTTTACGAAACGGGTGTTACACACATTCATCTCCTTTTGAGTAAACATATATTGTAAACTCTTATGGTCGGTGAAAAGTGTGCATTTAGTACCATATAAGTAATGTCTCCATAATTTCAATGCAAACACAACCGCCGCTAGCTCAAGATCATGGATAGGGTAATTCTTCTCATGAGGCTTCAACTGACGTGAAGCATAGGCAATCACTTTGTCTCTCTGCATTAAGACACAACCCAAACCCGTAATAGAAGCATCGCTATATACCACTGAATCATCAGTACCTTCAGGCAAGGCAAGGATAGGAGCTTCACACAACTTCTTTTTCAACGTTTGGAATGCATTTTCCTGCTTTTCAGTCCACTCGTACTTCACACCCTTCTTTGTTAATTCCGTCATAGGCTTGGCTATTCGGGAAAAATCCTGAATAAACCTTCTATAATACCCAGCCAACCCAAGAAAACTCTTAATCTCGGTAGGAGTCTTTGGCTGCTCCCACTTTGAAACAGCTTCAATCTTTGAAGGATCTACTTTAATACCTTCTGATGTAATAACATGACCAAGAAACTGCACTTCTCGGAGCCAAAACTCACATTTAGAAAACTTTGTGTACAACTTCTTCTCCCTCAACACCTCCAAAACTGCTTTCAAATGCTCACGGTGTTCATCCTCTGACTTAGAATAGATCAAAATATCGTCAATAAACACAATAACAAAAGGATCTAGAAAGGGGCGGCATACCCGATTCATTAAGTCCATAAACGCGGCTGGAGCATTGGTCAACCCAAATGGCATGACCAAGAACTCATAATGACCATATCTAGTCCGGAAAGCTGTCTTTGCTACATCTTCCTTCTTTACCTTCAACTGATGATAACCGGACCGCAAATCAATCTTTGAAAAAAAATAGCACCATGTAGTTGATCAAAAAGATCATCAATTCTCGAGAGAGGATACTTGTTCTTGACCGTTCGTTTGTTCAACTCACGATAGTCAATACACATGCGCATCGATCCATCCTTCTTCTTAACAAAGAGAACCGGAGCTCCCCAAGGCGAGGAACTAGGTTGTATGAACCCCTTGTCAAGTAACTCCTGAAGTTGCGTCATTAATTCCTTCATTTCTGTAGGAGCTAATCGGTAAGGTGCTTTAGCAACGGGTGTAGCACCGGGATAAGATCTATCTGAAAAGTAACTTCACGATCGGGAGGAATACCAGGTAGATCATCGGGAAACACATCGGGGAAATTGGATACTACATCAACACTAGCGATTGGAGACTTCTCTTTTCTTGCATCAATGACATAAGCCAAGAAATGGCTCTTGTTTTTCCTTATACATTTAATAGCTTTCATCATACTAATAATCTTTATTCCTCCTCTCTTCTTGTCTCCTACACCGTTATCACTTTACCCTCGGATATAGGCAATCGAATTATCTTTTGGGAACATAAAATACTAGCTTCATTTCTAGCCAACCAATCCATACCAATCACTACATCAAAACCACCTAAGGTATTAGGCAATAGTTGGACTGGAAAAGAACGACCTTCAATCTCAATGTCACAATCATCATAACCCACACGTATATTATTAACCGTACCATTAGCAATTTCTACCTCTACTGAACAATCTAAGGGAGTAGTGACTCTTTCTAGCTTAGGAGCAAATAATGTGGACACAACGACCTATTTGCACCTGAATCAAATAAAACAGAGGCAGGCTTTGAGTTAACAAGGAAAGTACCACATACCACTTCATCGTTGTTCGTTGCGTCATCAACCGTCATTTGAAGATCTCTCACTTTTGTTGCTGTCGTGGCGGTCTTCTTTCCAACATTCTTCATCTGTGGACAATCGGCAATGAGATGACCCGTTTCTTGGCACTTGTAGCAACGAGTCTTGTCCCTACATTCAGTGGCAAGATGTCCCGACTTCCCACACTTATGGCACCTTCTTGTCTTGTCGGTACAATGCCCTTCATGAATTGTCTTGCAAAATGTACACCATGACCCATTCTTCTTTTTATCCTTGTTGTGAAATCCACTTTACAACGTGTGATTGTTGATCGTAAATCGAGATCTATCCTAAACTAGATGTGCGAAATCCATCTAGATTAGTTATTAGGGTTCTTGTACAATACAAAGATAAGAAGGGAGAAATAATATTCATTATCATTAGTCATATGATTACAATACAAAACGAATTCGTATGATTACATCTTGAAGACTACGAATCACAATCAACAAGACGACTAACAATCATGAATATGGTGGACTTATGACTGAAGGTTTGCGCGATCCTTCAGTCAGCCATGGACGAATTACATAGCTATTCTTTCATCATCGAAATCTGAAACCTAAATCCTATATTTATAGGAACAAATGGGCTGGGCTGTCAAATTCGTACAAAATGGGCTTGGGCCTTACGAACTTATTAGTTCTTACGAACTTAAAGTTCGTAAGGCATATATGTACGAACTTATTAGTTCTTACGAACTTAAAGTTCGTAAGGCATATATGTACGAACTTATTAGTTCTTACGAACTTAAAGTTCGTTCTGCATATATGTATGAATTTCTCAGCCTTTTAGAATTATTGCATCGGACAACAATATGTGCACTTTATGTGCTCCAACACTTGTCACCACTCGAACTACCACTTCCACGGAACTTCTTATTATTATTGTTATTGGAAGACCAATTTGACCTTCTTTAAAACCCCGACTTCTTATCATCACTCTTCTCAACCTTCTTGTCCGAAGCGAAATCATCGTCAAGCTTCTTAGACTCCTTGATAGCTTCAGTCAGAGTCTTGTGCTGCCTGCAGATACCTCGATAACTCGGAGGCAAACCATCAACATAGCAAGCAACCTGATCCGCATCAGTACGGAATAAATGACCCACGAACTTCATCTTCTCCATGAAGGAACGAGCATACTCGTTGACCTTTCCGACTTCAGCCGTCAAGGCACGAAACTCCTTTTCCATCTTACGCTGCTCATGAACCCCAATATATTCCTCAATGAATTTCTGCTTAAAGTTAGCCCACGAGATAGCATATACCATAGCTGGAGTCATCGAAATAGTAATGCTCTTCCACCAATCCCGAGCACCTTCTTTCAACATTCGACTAGCGCACAACACCTTCTTATCCTCGGGACAGTCACAGGCTTCAAAGACCATCTCCGTATCATCGAGCCATTCCATGCAACCCACTGCATTAAGGGTTCCATCAACTTCTGACCTCCACACTTCTGGAAACTTTCAAACTTAAACCGAGGGGCTTGAACGACATTAGGAGGAACCACAACAGCATTTGCAGGGGGAATAACAACATCATCGACCGGTGGCTCAGAGTGGTGAGAAGGCACTGAATAGTTGCCATCAGTTCCTTCAGCATTTTCAGCAAGAGCGTTGTTCAATTGCTCCTGTGTCTGGGCCAATTGGGTCTGGAGAGTTCGTACGAGATTGTACAACTCAGCCGTGTTAGGGATTTGTTCCACCACTTCCTCGTTAACCCTAGGTGGATTGCCGGGAGGTGGAGGCATAGGACCCAATGAGCCTTGCTGATTGACCTGGCGGGGATTTCCTCGATTTCTATTTGCATTGGCTGCAACAGCAGCAGCAACATTGGCAGCATTTGCAGCGCCTGCACCTGGATGGACAGGTGGGGTAATGCTAGCAGTAGCTCCATCACGTCGGAAGTTGCGGTTGCGAGTGTTAACCATTTTCCTTTAATAAAAAGGTAGAGTCGATAAGCGCAAATTAAAGCAAAATGCTTGTTAAGATAAGGCTAAAACATATCATCGTAACGTAAACATCTCATAAGCCCTATCACACTCGCACTCGTCCCAACCCATCCTATATCATCTTTCATTAAAACTAAGGCATCCTACAAATACCTAGCATGCATATCTTAAGTTTAAGTCCAAATCCTATGGTTAATAGGCCTTGGTTCACTTAAACCACTGCTCTGATACCAACTTGTAACACCCGTCGTTTAAAAATATGAGTTTTCAAAACTTTTCACCTAACGGTGTTAAATTGCGGAAGTAAAGACTGTAAAAGTCAAAACCGATAGAAACATTTCGGTTTTTGCATTTATTTGGTGTTACATGCCATATCAAACAATAGTTCAAATGAAAACCCAACGGAAAACCCAACGGTTGCCCAACATAAAACAACCGTTCACATGTCACAACATAAATTCGACATTAAGTACGAAATGTAAATAAATGTCTAAGCAAAGAATCGTCTATGGATAACTAAGGCTCCTTCAATGATCTACCCAAGCTCACACATCCTTCATCTAATTCCATCAAGCTAAACCTGAGGGAACAACCACATTAAAGAAGCAAGTGTTAGCTATAAGAATAGCTAAGTAAGATAACACTTAATTAAAAGCATTTGTCCAATTAAAACAATCTTCATTATTAGACAAGTTTTATTAGGCACAACACACATCACACGTCACACATATACTACATTTCGACTTCATATTAATTAGGATAACCATCCTAAATGTGCCTATCCTGCATTAGTTCACACATTGTCACACGTATCTTTGTTAACTGCATATAAGTGTGCCTGCATCACACCCGACTGGATGATCAGTCAAAAGACTACTCATCTTACGTCGTTAAGGAGTGGCAAGCCAATCCAAGAGTAATCCGTATGTGGAGGTTGGTCAAACCTCTCGTATTACTCTCCCTGCGTTATAAAGACCATGTTGCGAGGAGCCACCCAAGCAACAACTGCATCAACGCACTCATCCGGCTAAGACAAGTACGGGTTAAGCTTAACACTTTCCCTGCATTAGTTTTATGAGCTCAATTTCACACATATAGATTGGCTCCCTGCATTCCCAAACATTCACACACATATAGTCTAGGTAACACACATTCCTAGACATTCACACACTTTAACTTCATTATGTTTGGATCCTTAAACGTGCAAGTGTCATAGTAACCTAGCAAGTCTAGTGAACTAGGCGTACAAGTCAAGCATGCATATCACACATCAACTTCATTTCTATATATCATGCATATCAAGATACTTCATTAAACTACATCAACTGCATAGCTACATACTACATTAAGTAATACTACATTACACTACAATAGGGACTGCATCTCAGGTCTCATGGTCAACTGCATAACCCATAATACCTCCCAAGTAACCCATATGCCCACATGCAATATAAAGATACCGAATGGAAGTGTTTATGATTTGAAACCAGCTTTTAGTTGATCCCCCAGCGTGTCAAAGTAGAGTATCTTACCTGGTAGTAGTGTACGCGCGCAAACAAATAGCTAATAGTGCTTATCAGTAATCCCCGACACCTATCGTACATTAACATATGAAATATAAGTCATTTGGGACTCAAACGAACTTAACAAACCTCACGAACTTAGTCTGGAAAATCCTTCTTACGAACTTAGCTACAGTTCTTACGAAGATAGTTTGTTCTTACGAAGATAGTTTGTTCTTACGAAGATAGTTTGTTCTTACGAAGATAGTTTGTTCTTACGAAGATAAAGGTTATCTTCGTTCGAAGTGCAGAAACGTGTTTTTCGACCTTTTTCCAGAAAATGACCCCAAAACTCTTTAAGTACCGATCGAATTGACACAAAAACATTAATCTTTGATCATCAAAACATCTCTTATCAATCCAAATCATTAAAACATCGTTTACAATCGTTTTAGGCCAAATACTTGATTAAACACATAAATTAACCAAGAACACAATGAAACCCTAATTCCTTTACAAACCCCTTTTCAATCAGATTTGATTCAACACACACGACTCATGATCTGAAAATACAATCAATGAATTGATTATTACCTGCAAATGACAAATAGAATGCAAATACTCTTGACAATGACCACCAATTCACACACAAAACGACTTTTCGGTTTGAGATTTGATGAGAGAAGACTATGGAATGACTTAGGATCAGTTAGGGCTTGTTTAGAAGAAGTGAGATCTGCAAATAACCTCCTAATGACAGCCTCTAAGCTACTAATCCCGTTTTTGACTTTCCACACATGTCAAAACTAGTCCCTAGGCTTCCTAATCCTTCATTATTGGTCACAAACTTCTTTATTGCTCATATACAACATTAACCCTTCATTAAATGTCACTACATAGACATAATTTCTTTATATTTCACACATATATACTACATTAACATTTAGGTTTTCAAATCTCACACATAATACACATTAACTACGTATATGCATATATTCACACTAGACTTAACGACACACATGAGGTTGACTTAACAGCGTTAGTCAAATCTTAAAGAAAAGTTTGGGATGTTACACAAAATATGGGAGTTTTTGAATATTTAATACCATAATCAAGCAACTGGTTCTTCATCCAGAGTATCTGAGCACAACAACTGGCAGCAGACACGTATTCAGCTTCAACAGTGGATTATGAAACTGAGGTTTGCTTCTTACTGGTCCAGCTGACCAGTTTGCCACCAAGGAAATGACATCCACCAGTAGTGGATTTCCTGTCTATCTTACAACCTGCATGATCTAAATCTGAATAACCCATTAGATCCAAGCCCGAGCCTTTGGGATACCAAAGGCCCAAACTGGGGACACCCTTAAGGTATTTCAATATGCGCTTTACAGCAAGCATATGAGATTCTTTTGGATTAGACTGATATCTTGCACATAAACATGTTGAAAACATTATATCTGGTCTACTGGCAGTTAAATACATCAGTGAACCAACCATGCCTCTATAGACAGTGTGTTCACTGGTTTTCCATCTGGATCCGAGTCCAGAGTGAGTGGTACAGAAATTGGAGTGGGTTTAGATGGTGAAGAGTTCATATCATATTTCTTTAATAGATCTCTAACATATTTTCTTGATTAATAAAAATACCATCACTGGTTTGTTTAATCTGAAGACCTAGAAAAAATGTTAATTCACCATTAAACTCATTTCATATTCTGAAGACATGATTTTAGAAAATTTCTTGCACATGTTTTCATCAGTAGACCCAAAAATTATATCATCAACATAAATTTGTACCAACAGAAGATTACCTTTTTCATGAAGAATAAATAAGGTATTGTCAATAGCACCTCTTTTAAAGCCAGAGTGTCAGAGTGTCATACCAGGCACGTGGAGCTTGTTTGAGACCATAAAGTGCTTTGTCCAGATGATATACCTAGTGGGGATGTTTTTCATCAATGAAACCTGGTGGTTGTCTGACATAAATGCTAAGAGCAGCAAATGCTAAGAAAATTCTTTACGTCCATCTGGTAGACCTTGAATTGATGATGAGCAGCAAATGCTAAGAAAATTCTGATCGCTTCAAGTCTAGCCACTGGAGCAAATGATTCATCAAAATCAACATCTGATTGGCAATACCCCTGGGCGACCAATCTGGCCTTGTTTCTGATGACATGACCATCTTCATCTACCTTATTCCTGAAGACCCATCTGGCTCCAATTGGTTCTTTCTTGCCAACTGGAGGAGGAACCAGATACCATACCTTGTTCCTCTCAAACTGGTGTAACTCTTCTTGCATAGCTAATACCCAGCTTGGATCTTCCATAGTTCATTGGAGGCTCTTCTGGTCTGAACCCCTCTATTGGAGTCACCTATGATCTGATCAATAGGATGAGCTTTTGTCCATTTAGAGTAATGACCAGGATTATTGCTTACAACAATATCAGTGCAAGAATTCAGTTGAGTCTCCTCTGGTGTTGTTTCAGGAGGAGGATCTTGCCAGACTATTTCCACATCTTCATCTGAATCAGTAAGATCACGATTTGCATCATGAAATTCTTCATTTAAAGGCATTTCTTGAATTATTGGCGCAGTTTCAACTGAGACTGATACTGGGGGAGTAGTACGAACATCTGATCCAATAACAAGTTCAGAGGGTAGTTTGAAACTTATTGAAGGATAGAAAGGCGTACTACTGGGGGTTTTCTTCTTTTGAAGTGGTTCCAAGTCAGGATGACTGGAAACTTCTTCAGGTGAATCTTTATTGTAGTTGATAGGATCAGATTCACAGAAGACAATTGGATTTACTGGGGGAAAAATCAAGGGCTGGCTTTTTATTGATTGCATTATTTGATTCATCAAATGTGACATGTATTGACTCTTGTACCTTCTCCAGTCTCTTGTTGTAGAGTCTAAAGGCTTTGCGAATGGCTGAATATCCTAAGAAATATCCTTCATCAGCTTTGGCATCGAATTTTCCGAATTGACTGGAGTCGTTTAGGATGTAAACTGGACATCTAAAAACGTAAAAATAACCAATATTTGGTTTTCTATTTCTTAATATTTCATAGGATGTCTTATTGTGTCGCTTCACATACACATATCGATTCTGGGTGTGGCAAGCAGTTGCAATTGCTTCAGCCCAGAAACTGGTAGGAAGACCAGATTCAGCAAGCATACTTCTGGCAGCTTCTATCAGCATTCAATTTTTCCTTTCTACCACTCCATTCTGCTCTGGAGTGCGTGCTGAAGAGAAGGTCTGAGAGATGCCAGTGTCAGTACAGAATTTTTCCAGAGTTGGATTCTGGAACACTTTTCGCTTGTACTTGAGTTCAATCTGCTTGATGAGAGTGATGATTTCAACAGCAGCTTTACTTTTAGACCTGAGAAAGATTACCCAACAAAATCTGGAGTATTCGTCAATGATCACCAGGGTAAATCTTTTACCAGCACGAGTCTGAACATTCACTGGACCAAAAAGATCCATATGAAGCATATGAAGTGGTTCAGATATGCTAAAATTCTGCTTGGTCTTGAAACTGGCACGTTTCTGCTTTCCCATCTCACATCCTGGACATGGCCTTTCCTTTTTGAAGGAAACTGAAGGTATCCCATCTGACAGTTGTTTTCTAGACAACTTATTAATATTTTTGAAATTTAAATGGGATAACCTTTTATGCCATAACCAGTTTGTGTCTTCATCAGCTTGAGTATAGAAACAGTGCTCTCAAGAAGAGCTTTCCATATCCATCACATACACATTCCCTCTTCTAGGATCAATCAATACTACCTTCCAGTCCTTGTTGAATACGATGCCATGAACAATATTGAATAAAACTTGATAGCCATCATCACACATTTGACTGACACTGATCAGGTTATATTTCAAACCATTCACATATGCAACTCGTCTGAATTTGACTTGTCCATTGTTCAGAACACCATACCCCTCAGTTTTCCCACAACCATCATTTCCAAAAGTAATGGAAGGTGCATCAGAAATTATGAACTCCTCCAGCAGGGTCTTACGTCCGGTCATTGTCCTGCCAGCTGCACTGTCAAGATACCTGGTATGTTTCTTTCGATCGCCCTGCATGTCCACCAGATATATTAGTTAGATTTGGGAACCCATCGACTGATGGGTTCACTGGATCCTCCCTTATGGAACCATGGGGGTATCTGGTTGAGTTCACTTTCTTCAACAATAGTTTTTGTTGAAAACACTACTGGAGTTGATAGTTTATAAACCTTTTTCTTTTTCTCAATTGAAGGAACATTTTATCTTTCTTAGAAAAAGGTTTGGAATTTTGTTTAGGGCCAGATGAAGTACCCTCAAAGTTGTTCAGTCTTGCATTACAGCTTTGAACTTGACGAGCCAGTAGTTGAAACTGGCTCTCCAACCTTAACAAAATTGTTTCTTCAGATGACATCTGAGCCTTTCCAGATGACTGGACCTTAGGCTAGGAAGGGAACTGTTCTTTTGAACCTGGGGTTCTTTAGAAGCAGTCAGAGGCAAAGGTTTATTCTGATTGACCTTTTTAACTGGAGCAGTCATCTGGGATGCTCCAGTCTTAACCTCTAGAAGTTGAGCTGGTATAATACAAGTTTTTGGGGTAGAAGGTTCATCATAAATGGTACTTGGTTTAACCTCCTCTGGTAACCGGTCAATAACTGGTATTAATGCTGCAATATGAGTATTTCATCTAAATATGCACGTTTTTGGGATGGAAATTGGTTTATTCCATCATCATATGGCTTTCTTGTTTCTAGCCATGATTTATTGACCTTTTTAACTGGAGCAGTCATCTGGGATGCTCCAGTCTTAACCTCTAGAAGTTGAGCTGGTATAATACAAGTTTTTGGGGTAGAAGGTTCATCATAAATGGTACTTGGTTTAACCTCCTCTGGTAACCGGTCAATAACTGGTATTAATGCTGCAATATGAGTATTTCATCTAAATATGCACGTTTTTGGGATGGAAATTGGTTTATTCCATCATCATATGGCTTTCTTGTTTCTAGCCATGATTTATTGACCTGTTTTTCTTTTTGCAAAATTATTTCCAGGTCATGTTTTTCTTGAACCAGTTGTTCAGTTACCAAAACTTGTGCTTGAAATGCCAGTTCAATATCATACTCACTAACCTTTTTTATAACTATGTCCACCCATCGACTAGATGTGACATCATCCTTCACCAGATGCTCTTGGTCTGCCAGAGCCATAAAGCAACAATCTCTTTCCTCTTCTTCATTGACTGATGAATCATCTGAGGGAACCCATGCTTCTTCAGTGGTTGCAATCATGCATTTATTATTTTCTATTTGTTGAGACATGAGAGCAATTTGAGCCTTAAGCTTTTTGTACTTGGACTTATAGCTATCATCAGGCTTGTTATAAGAAGCAGATGGACCAGACTGAGAGACAAACTAACTGGACTTGCACTCCTTCATGAAATGACCTTTTCTGCCACACTTAAAACATGTCAGATTGGTCTTGTCACTAGAGGAACTGGGTGCATGTTGTCCAGTTGGCCTATTTGCTTTTGTTTTAAAACGATTAAACGTTTTATCAATCATTGCAACCAGGTCATCACTGTCAGTTTCATCACAGTCTGGAGAGATATCATTAGTGACTCCAGAATCCATTATTTCAGACATCATCTTCTTCATAGAAAATACATTCTCAGAAGATATTAATGCAGCACAGGGTGGTTCAGAATTACTGACCAATGTGGAACTACTGGAAGCATGATTTAAAGCATCTTTTTCAGCCTCAATCCTCTGGGCTTGATTCTTTTTAGTGAATCTGAAGGCTCCATACAATGTTGACAGAGTATGGGAGTGCAAGGTTTTACCTTGTCTCAAGAGCAGAATCATGTAAGACCATTTAGTGGGAAGAATATCACAAAATTTCTCCAAAAGTATATCCTTGTCTTCCTCAACCCCCAGTCCTCTTAACTGGTTTATAATGCTCATAAATCTGGTGTAAGTACCAGTTAGAGACTCATTGGGGAGAGCAAAAAATGACTCATACTTTTTGTTTAGGGAGACCTTTCTGGTAACAACAGTGTCATCACCTCCTTTATACTGGTTCACCAGTTCATCCCACATGGTTTTAGCACTGGGATAGAGAACTAGTGTGGGAATTAGGGTTTCTGGAACAACCCCGACGATCATGTTTTTAAGGATGGTATCAAGATTTACCAATCTCCTCTCCTCTTCGGACCAGTGTTCCTCCCTCTTTTCCCTTCCACTTCTTGATCCAGTTGGGTCAAGGAGTGCATTGATAGGAAGTCTAGGCACATAGGGTCCTTCATTTAAAATTTTAATCATATTCCTTTCAATACCAGTGACATGTAATATCATCCTAGCTTTCCACGTACCAAATTCATCACTGCTCCCATTGAATTTATGAGCATGATTATTCGAGTAGTGCACATGTACATGTGGAGAAGCAGGAGGAGGAGGATGTGGAGGATTATTATTGACAACGGGTGGGTCATTAAGATTAGGTTCATGAGTTTCTTGTGTATTTTCTAGGATGGCCATCGTGAAACAGATCTAGGCAAATATATTAGCCTTCTGCTCTAATACCAATTGTAAAGTCCCTCACACGATGGTTTAACCCACGAGTGTAAAATAACAAGTCAAGTATGCACTAGATTGGACTAGTATTACTTTAAATACAAATGCAAGAATATAAATAAAGTAATAAAGACTTAAAGCAATATTTAAGCAAGTAAATAAATGGTGGAACACAAATGTAATTTTCAAGTGTATTTTATTTATTGATGTTAAACAAAATACAAGATTGTTGCGGAACCTAGATATTACAAGTATGTAACTATCTAAACAATCTTTGAATTACAAGTGATCTATACTTGCTAAATAATCTCCTTGGATCGATATACTTAAAGTTGTAAAGTATAACTATTATGATCGAGAGTATTTTAGCAAGTTCACCAAATTGCAAAAAGTAATTTGTACGAGGTATGTGACTTGGTATTTAAAGGCAAATAAATTGAACAATGAATCTATTATGCCGTACAAATATGGTTGGTTGCATGCATTTAAGGCAACAACTTTAATTCCTTAAATGCATTGGTTAAAGTACAAGGATAAAGTCATATTGATGTGACTTATTATCCTTTTAACCAACCACCTTTACACACGTATTGTACTTTTATCAATAGACAAATGGATTGTCTGTGTAAAAGTGTGTAAAGGCAAAAGTCAATTCCTCGTGATCAGTGTTCAGACTTGTAAGGTCTAGAACACTGACAAAGCTCCAGTCAGGAGATCTGGTAAAACTGTTAGTGGGCTCCACTGCTTGTCAGTCTTCTTTCTTCAAACTTCAGTCTTTGACTTCAGTGAGAATGTCTTCAGTAGAAACGATCTTGACTGGAGTGAAGTCCAGTGAGCTTATCTGGTGGAATCCATATTCCCGTAGAAGTAAACAGCTCACTGGTCTTCTATTATTTCTGGACAAATCTTCAGTGCCGCTCCAGTCTTCAAGTCTGGAGTGGGTCCAGTAAATCTGGACCTAACAAAGAGGTTACTGATGATATTTTATCTACCCAACCTGAGAAGTCTGTGAGCAAAAGGCGCAAGAGGAAGACTGTAGGAGGAAATGGATCTCCAAAGGATGATGAGGACATGATCCTAGTTGAATAGTAGTGAGGGCACTACTTTTTAATGATCCTTAATGTTTATTTGGTTGTGTATCTTTTATGAACTTTGTTGACCCTGTTTAATATTTATGCCCCCAATGGACAATGCTTTAATTATGTCATGTTATTTTGTTTTTGAAATGTCAGGAGACTATTTCATATAACATATTATGTGTACTAAAGTTAATCTTAAGGTTTTATTTCGTGTTCCATTAAATACTTTATTTCTTCGAAAAGCATCTTTTCGACTTGATGTGAAGAGTTATGACTTTTCGGATTAGACTTTTAACTACCCAGCAATAAATTCTCTCTTATCCCCCTATTTATTCTCTACCGATCCCTCTTTTTAGATCATTCCCCTATTTTGAAAAAATCACTTCTTCTTCCTTTCCCAGCATTATGTCAAACGTCTCAACCCAGGTGATTATTTACTGATTTTATTCGTGTATATATTATACATATATATTTTCTTCTTTTTATATAGGCTTCTGAAAGTTTTAAGCAGTTATCTGAAGAACTAGCCAAGAAACATGACAAACTTTTCAGGGATCTAGGGGAGTGTTTGTCACTTTCAGAACAGATCTGCAATGATCACCAAGGACTAACCCTAGAGGCTATCGGCATATGGGGAAAAGACAAGTTAACCCTCAGAGAAGAACTAATCGAGGCCTATGGAAATCTAGACGACGTTCAAGAAGAACTCCGAAAGGCCAAAGGGAATGTGTTGGTTCTACAAGCAGTGGTTTCTAAGTTTAAAAGATTACATCCAAAGATTAACGAGGCTAATGGAAATTAGTCATCCTAGTTCTAGTTAGCGGATTAATCTTTTAGTTGTTCTGTACTTTTCATTTCAAAAATAAATGTTTTAATTCTATGAATTTGCATACCTATTTGATGTTTTCAAGAAGATCATTCCGGATCTTTCTTGTCTGAATATTCATCTCCTTTGCTTTTTCTGATCTTCTTGTTTCTAATATCTTGACAAGTTTATTTCTTATCCTATAAACTTTGTTTTATTCCTTCTTGAGAATAACATTTGATCTTTAATCAATTGAGGCATTTAATCCTCGCATCTCTTAAGAACCTGCATTTAAGACATATCTTCCACGAAATATCTTATCCCTAATGTTAGTATCCCAATGTTCAACGATTAATGTTCCTTATGCGCTTTGATTTGACAGTGAACCTCCATTTTGTCGATTAAATTACCCCAATTGACTTATTTATACCCGAGATAATCTTTTGTTAGACATACATTCTCATGCCCAAAGAATATATTAAAATTATCTTCTCCTTTTCTATTAATATCTATAATAATTCAATGGAGGGCGAGTCATCATCTAGAAGTAGGGCACCTAAAAGACTTAGGGAGCGATCCATTTCAGTAAGTTTTTTTTTTTTTACTTTAACCATATATTTTAATTTCTTATTGGTTTCTAAACTTTTTCATTTTATTTTCATAGATCATCAAAAGATTGTCCGATGCCTATGAAGCAGAAATCATGTACAAAAATGAAACTATCAAAAGCGCTAATCGTCTTTTAAATTCAGTCATGGATACCAGAAATCAAACTTTAAAAGAAATGGCAAGTTTGAAGAAGGAACTGAGTGATACAAAGGCAGAAGTTAACAATTTGAAAAACTTTTTAGGGTGGCTAAAAGTCAAATATCCTCAGATATTTGGGGAAAATGAAGCAGTTGAAGAAAGCAAGTTGGGGATCAATAGCAAGCCACCTTCCCATAACCGCAATAATAGGAGGCCTATCCCTTAATTCTAGTTTTAATTTTTTATGATTCTGTTTCCTAAATTAAATTAAGACTTTTATTCCATACCTTTGTTCCTTGTGAATCCTTGGACAAGTCTTTTGTACTCAAATCTTCTTTGTCTTTATTTCCTGTTCAAATGCATAAATCATTGCAAATGATAATTAATCAATCTAATTGTTAGTTTATTGGCCAATTCATTTGTCAATCGTTTGTATTTAATAGAGAGATTATCCCTATTCTTTTTATGACCGTTTTTATCACTTGTGGTCATAACCAAATGAGTTGATTGCAAAATCAACAACCCTTTGAAAATTCCTAACCATGAGGGTCTACCCACAATCAAGAATGTTAGAAATATAAATGTAGTAGTTGATTTGTATCTTTTGTTCTTACAATGTAAATATCTAAGTATGGAAGGGGGCATATTGTAATATGTGTATAGGTATATAAACCCCCTCCATAATACAAAATGTAACCTTTCACCTCATTTTAATGCAAACTAATCTTCCAGCCAAACAAACTTTCTCTCTCTACTTTCTCTCTCTTAAAACCTCCATTATTACACACACTAACACACACATAAGCTCAAATTCATCTATTTACATTTGGTATCAGAGCACAATCAGAGTTGCTGAACGATCCACAAGCTTAATTCAAGCTTAATTTGTGCTTATTTTCAGAATTTGGCTTATTTTCTGAAAGGTTCATTTGCTGAGATCACTGTTTGAGTGATTTCTACAAATTTAGTGTGTGTTTGTTCAAATTTTGTTCACCGATCGACTTATAATCAGTATATCATCCTTCGTTATCAATTTCAGAAGTTAATTTCATCATTTGAGTTGTTTTTGCTCGAAATCGCATGTTCGAGTGGGTTTGAATTCTAGTTGAAATTAGCATCTAATTTGTTCAAGGATTTGTGCGCATTGTTTTCCTGATCATTTTGATATAAAATACGAGCTTTAATTTGCAAAAATGAAGGAGAAATTGAAGATTTACAGTCTTCTCTGCATTTGAAGGTTTGGCTGAACGAAGAAGACGAACAGTAACCGTCTATTTTGTCATCTAGTGTTTACTAGTGTTTGCAGAGATCGTTGGCTAAGACTTGCTCTTACTTGTTCTATTTGCAGAGCTCATTTGCTCGGCAAATAGTTGATTTTGATTCTTCGACCAAGTGATTTTATTAGTTGTGCTGTTTGCAGAGATCGTTGGCTAAGACTTCTCTTATTGTTCTATTTGCAGAGTTATTTGCTCGGCAAATAGTTGATTTTGATTCTTCGACCAAGTGATTTTATTAGTTGTGCTGTTTGCAGAGATCGTTGGCTAAGACTTCTATTTGTTCTATTTGCAGAGTTATTTGCTCGGCAAATAGTTGATTTTGATTCTTCGACCAAGTGATTTTATTAGTTGTGCTGTTTGCAGAGATCGTTGGCTAAGACTTGCTCTTACTTGTGCTATTTGCAGAGTTATTTGCTCGGCAAATAGTTGATTTTGATTCTTCGACCAAGTGATTTTATTAGTTGTGCTGTTTGCAGAGATCGTTGGCTAAGACTTCTATTTGTTCTATTTGCAGAGTTATTTGCTCGGCAAATAGTTGATTTTGATTCTTCGACCAAGTGATTTTATTAGTTGTGCTGTTTGCAGAGATTTGAAGACTTGCACTTACACTATTTGCAGAGGATTAAGCTCGGCATTTAGTTGTTTTTGAACTTCTCAAATAAAAATTTTTCAAGAAAATCAATTCAAAACCATTTTTCCTCAATATTCTTCAAGTAGGAAGAAAACCAAAATTTTCAAATTTCTACTTGTTCTATTTGCAGAGGTCTAAGCTCTGCATCTAGTTAAAATAGAAAATTTTTCAATTTTTCTTTTTTGGAATTTATTTGAAATGGCTTCAAGGGAAGCTTTAGCACTTGGTTCTGAAGGAAGACCTCCTGTCTTGTTTAGAGGTTCTTATCCTCAATGGAAGAAAAGGTTTCTGAACTGGATAGACAGACAAAAGAATGGAAAACTTTTGAGGAAATCATACAAAGATGGTCCTGAAATTCCAAAGAACCCTGTTAATGGAGAAGCTTTACCTGAAGAGAGTTGGAATGCAGATCAGAAAAATAGAGTTGAGGCTGATCAAAGTGCAATTGCCTATCTTTACCAAGCACTTCCTGATGACATTTACTGCAATGTAGACTCCTATGAAACAGGAAAAGACATATGGGATGAAGTGGAGAAGCAGATGGAAGGATCTGATGTGTCAAACACCATAAGATTGTCAACTGTTCTGAACATGTATGAAACTTTCAAGCAACAGAAGGGTGAACCATTGAATGAAGTATACATCAGATTCTGTAATGTCATCAATGAGCTTAGAAAGAATGATGTGAAAAGAACCAATATGGAACTGAACATCAAATTCATAAAAAATCTGGAAGAGGAATGGCAAGTGTTTGGAACCCAACTTAACCAACAGTCAGACTTTGGGAAACTCACCATTCACACCTTGTATGAAAAATTGAAGCTGAATGTTGAGGATGTTCAGAGGATCCAAAAGAAGAAAGAAGAAAGTTCTCATTCCGATCCATTAGCCTTGGTAGTTGAGAAGAAGACTTCAAAAGTGTCAAGACAAAGTTTTTTTGAGTATGACACTGATTCTGATTCAAGTGAAATGAGTGATTGTGATCTTGATGAGAAACAAAAAGAGATGTACAAAGAACTCGCTTATTTCACAAAGGCTTTCAAGAAGAAACCAACAAATAATCAGCTTAGGACTTCATCAGTCACTTCGTATGCTAAAAATGCGAATGCTCCTAAGTTTGATCAGAAGAAAGATTTTGTTGGTGGTGAGAAGAAGTATGACAATCAGAAGAAGTTTGAGAAGAAGGTCATGGAGAAAAGGAATGAAGACAAGAAATGCTACAACTGTGGTCTAACTGGACATTTTGCCATCAATTGCACTAAACCTCGACAAAAGAACTTCGAGTACTATAAGTACAAACTTTTGCTAGCAAGACAAGAGGAAAGTGGAATTGCTCTTCTCGCTGAAGATGACAAGTGGTTACATCTTTCTGATGAGGAGACAGACGAACTTGCAGCAAATGTGTGCTTCATGACGAAGATCAAGAAATCAAAGGAATTGGATGATGTTGAGGAAGTTCATCAGAGGATGATCAGGTACTAACTCTTCCCAAATCAGTGTTAAAATACTATATGGATATGAGTGAAACAGCAACAAAAGATTGCATGGAGTTGAGTAAAAAGAATTTAAAATTAAAGAAAGATTTGGAAGACAAAGAAAAAGATTTTCAAAGTAAATTTGATTTGCTTCAAAAGGAATTTGAGAATTTGAAATCTGAAAAAGCAGCAGTCATTTTTACTCCAAACTCTAAAATGCATCTTGAACAACAAGAACTCGAGACCAAAGTTCTTGAACTGAGCAAGACCGTCAGACAACTTCAAGTCGAAAAGACCAATGAGATGTTTCGAGCAAATGCATTGGCTGAGGACATTGAGTCTTTAAATGTGAAATTGAAAGAATCTATCCTTGATTTGACGGAATTTGAAAACAAAATTTCTGACCTAAAATATGAGTGTTGTATAAAAGATTCTCTTAAACAAAAACTTGATAAAGAAAATGATGAGCTTAAAGATGAAATCAAATCTTATCAAGACAAGTTGTATAAGATTAATCGTTCATATCAACAAATCTTTTTGAATAGGCCAAGAAATTCAGAATCAATATTCACTTCAGGGTTAGGTTATGTCAATCCAAATCATTTGCTCAAAGCACAAGAAGAAGTCCCATCATTATATAAGGAATCTTATTTGAGATGTGGGATGACTGACCAGTTTGTGAGACCGAATGATAGTGATTTTGAGGCTGATGATTTTCTAAAGAAGGGTGCAAAAGTCTATTTTAACTATGAGTTAATGGATGAGTCATATGATTTTTTCAGTCACCCTGCACATAAAATTGAAAAAGAAAATGATGAAAAAGAAAATCATGAGGCTGTAATTCCTGAAATTCTTAAGTGTTTTAAAGAAAAACCTTTAGAAGAAACTATTCCAATTCCAAAAGCTGAAAACTTGAGACCTTATGTTCCACAAAAAGTTTTGGAAAAGGTAATAGAGGATTTGCAAAAGTCTCTTGATGAAAAGCAATCTTTGATATATAATCTGAAAACTCAAAATCACTATGTCATTGACCCACCCAAGAATCATAAAAATGATTGTGATCACCCCGATTGTCCTGTTTGTGAAGTTATGGCCACTCCATCTCCACCAAACCAATCTGTGTGTCAAAATGAGACAACTTCACAAAATGCATGTTCTATTTGTGAAATCGTGAATGCATCTGTGCAAACTGAGAGTCAAGTTGTGCATGTTTCTGTTCAAACTGATGGTGATTTAGATGATGTTCATGATGTTGATGATTATTTCTTCCCGATTGCTTCTGAAACTGAGTCTTTTACCAAGTTTTCTGAGGGAACTCAATCATACTTGAATGAAATTGATGCTTTCAAACAAAAGTTTGAAAAAGAAAGAGAACAGAGGTTAAATGTGCTAAAGGAACTTAATGATCTAAAAGTTGAATTCCAATTTCAGAAAATAGCACTTCAATTTTTTAAAGAAAAAGCATCAATTCCACTCAAGAGAAGTCCTTGTCCAATTAAGAAAAGTGAAGCTAGTGTGAAATTGGAAACGGATGATTTATCAACTTATTTGGAAGGAAATTATGATTTTCCTCCTGATTTTGAAAAACATTTTGTTCAAAAAGAGGAAAAACATGAATTTTTTCTAAAGAAGATTCCAAAGTCACACTCTTTACAACCTTTTGAAATTCGATAAGTTCCAAAGACCAAAGACCACCCAACAATCAAAGACCAACCCATCACTCAAGAATGATTCAAAACCAAAGACCAAACCATCACCAAAGAATGTTTCAAAACCAAAATTCAATCAATCACCTAAGACAGTTTCGAAACCAAAACCAAACAGAGAACCCAAAGTTTCTAACAATTCAAAGACTTCTAGGAAATACAAGGTTAAATCTGAATCTCAGTCCCAAAAAGAAGTCAAAACAAGAAGTGGTCCAAAGATTGTTAAGAATGAAACTTTCTCATTAGGTAACAAACAACCTAAGCAGGTTAGGTATTCTAGTTTTCCTAGGTATTCTAGTTTTCCTAGGTATTCTCAGAAGAATCCTAAGTGCACTTTACAAAGGGTTAGAGATACTTTTTCTGGAATAACTAAGTACAAAGATCAATATGGTTGGTTGTCACCTAATAATATAAAGAAAGTAAACAAGACCACAGAAATCATCAAGAAGAAACCTGTTAAGTCCGAAAGTAACAAATTGTTTGCTAACAAGAAAACTGTTCGTGTTTCAGGTGACTTGTGCTTAACTAGTAGCAGTAGATGGATTCCTAAGGATAGATTTTTGCATGCTTCTAGTAAAGTGAAGCTAGTGTGAAATTGGAAACGGATGATTTATCAACTTATTTGGAAGGAAATTATGATTTTCCTCCTGATTTTGAAAAACATTTTGTTCAAACTGATGGTGATTTAGATGATGTTCATGATGTTGATGATTATTTCTTCCCGATTGCTTCTGAAACTGAGTCTTTTACCAAGTTTTCTGAGGGAACTCAATCATACTTGAATGAAATTGATGCTTTCAAACAAAAGTTTGAAAAAGAAAGAGAACAGAGGTTAAATGTGCTAAAGGAACTTAATGATCTAAAAGTTGAATTCCAATTTCAGAAAATAGCACTTCAATTTTTTAAAGAAAAAGAAAAAGCATCAATTCCACTCAAGAGAAGTCCTTGTCCAATTAAGAAAAGTGAAGCTAGTGTGAAATTGGAAACGGATGATTTATCAACTTATTTGGAAGGAAATTATGATTTTCCTCCTGATTTTGAAAAACATTTTGTTCAAAAAGAGGAAAAACATGAATTTTTTCTAAAGAAGATTCCAAAGTCACACTCTTTACAACCTTTTGAAATTCGATAAGTTCCAAAGACCAAAGACCACCCAACAATCAAAGACCAACCCATCACTCAAGAATGATTCAAAACCAAAGACCAAACCATCACCAAAGAATGTTTCAAAACCAAAATTCAATCAATCACCTAAGACAGTTTCGAAACCAAAACCAAACAGAGAACCCAAAGTTTCTAACAATTCAAAGACTTCTAGGAAATACAAGGTTAAATCTGAATCTCAGTCCCAAAAAGAAGTCAAAACAAGAAGTGGTCCAAAGATTGTTAAGAATGAAACTTTCTCATTAGGTAACAAACAACCTAAGCAGGTTAGGTATTCTAGTTTTCCTAGGTATTCTCAGAAGAATCCTAAGTGCACTTTACAAAGGGTTAGAGATACTTTTTCTGGAATAACTAAGTACAAAGATCAATATGGTTGGTTGTCACCTAATAATATAAAGAAAGTAAACAAGACCACAGAAATCATCAAGAAGAAACCTGTTAAGTCCGAAAGTAACAAATTGTTTGCTAACAAGAAAACTGTTCGTGTTTCAGGTGACTTGTGCTTAACTAGTAGCAGTAGATGGATTCCTAAGGATAGATTTTTGCATGCTTCTAGTAAAGTCAAGCTTGATGGGAATACAACAAATGTGAAACAAGTGTGGATTGTCCGTAGATCAAATTCTCAAAATAGTGCCAATACATCTAGGACTAGTCCTGCTTGTACCAAAACTTGTGTTTAAACCTTGGATTTTCATTGCTTGTAATTCGTATCTGTGTTTTGAACAATTTTGTGTGTTTGTTTGTGATTTGAATAAAAAGTTTGTTTGTGTGTTATTTTGCTTGATGTTTAATTTTATGAATACTTGCATGTTATCCCTCTAACCTGCAAGGACCCAATCTACATGGGTACCTAAATCATATTCCTTGTCCTTGCAGGAATATCTTATTTGTGTATGGTATGTTGACTCGGGATGTTCTCGTCATATGACTGGAAACAAGTCCATTCTTACGAACTTAAAGTTCGTAAGGCATATATGTACGAACTTATTAGTTCTTACGAACTTAAAGTTCGTAGGCATATATGTACGAACTTATTAGTTCTTACGAACTTAAAGTTCGTAAGGCATATATGTACGAACTTATTAGTTCTTACGAACTTAAAGTTCGTAGGCATATATGTACGAACTTATTAGTTCTTACGAACTTAAAGTTCGTAGGCATATATGTACGAACTTATTAGTTCTTACGAACTTAAAGTTCGTAAGGCATATATGTACGAACTTATTAGTTCTTACGAACTTAAAGTTCGTAGGCATATATGTACGAACTTATTAGTTCTTACGAACTTAAAGTTCGTAAGGCATATATGTACGAACTTATTAGTTCTTACGAACTTAAAGTTCGTAAGGCATATATGTACGAACTTATTAGTTCTTACGAACTTAAAGTTCGTAGGCATATATGTACGAACTTATTAGTTCTTACGAACTTAAAGTTCGTAAGGCATATATGTACGAACTTATTAGTTCTTACGAACTTAAAGTTCGTAAGGCATATATGTACGAACTTATTAGTTCTTACGAACTTAAAGTTCGTAAGGCATATATGTACGAACTTATTAGTTCTTACGAACTTAAAGTTCGTAGGCATATATGTACGAATTTCTCAGCCTTTTAGAATTATTGCATCGGACAACAATTTATGCACTTTATGTGCACTAACAAGTTTCTTATGTTGAAGGCCTAGGACACAATCTTTTTAGTGTTGGACAATTTTGTGACAATGATCTTCAAGTATTATTCAGGAGATATGAATGCAAAGTGCAGACTGAAGATGGTGTGGATATTCTTACTGGAACAAGAGACAATAATTTGTTCACTATTGATCTCAACAACATTTCATCTAACTCTTCAGAGATTTGTCTTCTTTCTAAAGCAACTGCACAAAATTCTTGGTTATGGCATCGCCGTCTTTCTCATCTTAATTTTCAAACAATCAATACTCTCGTGGATAAACAACTTGTTGAAGGACTTCCGGATTACAAGTATGAAAGTGAACATGTTTGTCCAGCTTGTGCAATTGGTAAGATGAAGAAAGCTTCACACAAACCAAAGAAGTATCTGAGTACTGAAGGTCCATTGCACCTTATACATATGGATTTGTGTGGCCCAATGAAAGTTCAAAGTATCCATGGAAAGCGATACATTCTTGTGATTGTCGATGATTATTCTCGTTACACTTGGGTATTCTTTCTTCATGCAAAAAGTGACACTCCGAATACAATTATTGATTTCATAAAGAAGACCCAAGTAAATCTTAAATCATCAGTTAGAATTGTTCGCTCAGACAATGGCACTGAATTCAAGAATTCAACAATTGATTCTTTCTTCAAGTCCATGGGTATTACTCATCAATTTTCCACTGTCAGGACACCTCAACAGAATGGAGTAGTTGAACGTCGAAATCGAACTCTTGTTGAAGCAGCTAGAACAATGCTTGCTTATTCTAAGTTGCCTCCGAATCTATGGGCTGAAGCTGTTGCTACTGCCTACTTCACTCAAAATAGATCAATCATAAACAAGAGGTTTGATAAAACTCCATATGAGGTGATAAACAAAAGAAAGCCCAATGTGAACTTTTTGCACATTTTTGGATGTGTATGTTATGTTCTCAATGATCGAGATAATCTGGGAAAGTTTGAACCAAAAGGCGATGAGGCATATTTCATCGGTTATTCGAGAGAATCGATAGCATATCGTATATATAACCGAAGAACCAAGAGAATTGAAGAGAGTATGAATGTTAGATTTGATGAACTCTCGGGAATGGTTCTTGAACAACACAGTTCAAGACCCGAACTTCAAAGTCCACAAGCTTCCGCAACAAAGACTGCTTCAAATGTCAAATCATCATTCTCTACTCCAACAACAGAAGATTTGGATATCTTGTTTGAAGAATTTTTCCAAGTTCCGAAGAAAGATCCTGAATCTGAAGAAAATGAAAATGAACCATCCAGTTCAAATTCAAAACAGATGGATCCCAATGAGTCTTCCCCATCACGATCATCAGATGTTAATACATCATCTGATTCTCCTCCACATACCGATACTTTAAAGATGCATACTCAACCTCATAATATCTCTGAAGTGGCAAATCTTTCAACCAATCCTGAAGATTATGATCACGACGACTTAGTTGAACCAATTGCAACTTCGTTTGAACAATTAACAGAACAACATTCTCCTGATTTTATTGATTCTGAAGAATCTGGTGATCCACTTGATCCAATTCCTCACACAACCAAATGGACAAGAGCTCATCCAATTTCTCAAGTCATTGGTAATCCAACAACTGGAGTACAGACAAGATCCGCATCCGCGAATGAATGTCTGTTTGTGAATTTTCTGAGTATTGTTGAACCAAAGACAGTGAATGAAGCTCTAAGTTTTCCAGATTGGGTGAAAGCAATGCAAGAAGAACTTAATCAGTTCGAACGTCTTGAGGTGTGGAAATTGGTTCCCAATCCTTACAAGAACAAGGAGCCAATTAAGACCAAATGGATCTTCAAGAACAAAAAGGATGAAACTGGAGTTGTTGTACGTAACAAAGCACGATTGGTTGCGAAGGGATACTGCCAATAAGATGGAATTTACTACGATGAGACATTTGCACCAGTTGCACGAATTGAGGCTATTCGGATGTTTCTTGCCTATGCTGCCTACAAAAATTTCACAGTCTACCAAATGGATGTCAAAACTGCCTTCTTGAATGGAATTCTCAAAGAAGAAGTGTATTTTGAACAACCAGAAGGTTTTGTGAATTCCAAACATCCGGACTATGTTTACAGGTTAGATAAGGCTTTATATGGTCTGAAACAAGCGCCTCGTGTATGGTATGATGCTTTATCCTCTTATCTTGTGAAATCTGGTTTTAGCAAAGGTTCAATTGACACTACCTTGTTTATCAAACGACAAGGGAGTGACATCATTCTAATCAAGATATTTTCAACCTTAATGATCAAGAAATTTGAAATGAGCATGATGGGTGAATTAAACTTTTTCCTTGGTCTTCAAGTAAAACAGTTGTCAAATGGTACTTTTATTTGTCAATCTAAGTACATTCTTGACATGTTGAAAAAGTTTGATATGATGGTTTGTCAAACAATTGGGACACCCATGGAAGCTCGAACAAAGATTAATGCTGACTTCAATGGAAAATCTTTTGATCAAAAGAAATATCGCAGTATGATAGGGTCACTCATGTATTTGACTGCAAGTCGCCCGGATATTATGTTTGCCACATGCATGTGTGCCAGGTACCAGGCTAATCCCAAGGAAAGTCATTTCCAGGCCGTTAAACGGATCTTCCGATACCTGAAAGGCACAGTGAACCTTGGTCTCTGGTATCCAAGGGATACCGGGTTTCAATTAATTGCATACTCGGATGCTAACCATGCAGGTTGCAAGCTTGATCGAAAGAGCACTTCTGGGAGTGTGCAGTTTCTAGGGGATAGATTGGTCAGTTGGTCTTCAAAGAAACAGAACTGTGTATCCACATCTACTGCAGAAGCTGAATATGTTGCTGCAGCAAGTTGTTGTTCACAAGTTCTTTGGATGAAGACGCAGTTGACTGATTATGGATTTCAATTCAACAGAATCCCCATTTATTGTGACTCAAAGAGTGCAATTGCTATTTCTTGTAACCCAGTGCAGCACACAAAGACCAAGCATATAGATGTTCGGTACCATTTTCTTAAAGATCATGTCGAGAAAGGTAACATCGAACTCTACTTTGTCCCAACAGACTACCAACTTGCTGATCTTTTCACCAAACCTTTGGATGAAAACAGGTTTAATTTTCTCAAAACCAAGTTGGGAATGCTTGATTTACAAACTTAAATGCTTTCATGCCACGTATTCTATGTTCATTTTCTGTTTCAAACATTAATGTGTTTTACTTGTTATTACATGCAATGTTTGAGGGGGAGAAAAAGGTAGTTACATGCAATGTTTGAGGGGGAGAAAAATGGTAGAATGCATGATTTAAGGGGGAGTTTGTAAATTTACTGTATTGATATATGCTTAATTTGAGGGGGAGTGTGCAAATGCATGAAAATTTTTGTGTGATTTTCTAGTATGTGTACTATTTTTTTAAAGTTTTTTTGTTGTTATTATGGTGTGTTTGTTTTTAAATTTGAAAAACCAAATACAAAAGTTGAAAATTCTAAAATGATAAAAAGTTTTTTTTATTTTATTTTTATTTTTTTTTATTTTTTTTTATTTTGTTTGTTTGTTCTGTCTAAAACCCATAGAAAAGCCCAACAATTAAATTGAGCCCAAAACCAGTTTGGAACTCGGGTTGCCACGCGGGTCAAACCCAAACCCGCGACCCGAATTTGAGTCTAAAAGAAAAATGGGCGGTCCATTTTATTCACTTTGAAATTCAAACCAACAAATATCATTTTTTTTCTCTCAACTAAACCGATCAAAACTTTCTTCAAGCAATCAAAATTCTTCATTTTGATCATAATAATCGAAGTGGGCTTATACTAGTGATCATTCTTGTGATCCTTTTCATCTTTTATCTTCATCAGATCATCAGTTTTGAGGTAAGAACTCTTGTATTTTTATTGCTCACAAACTGTTTGATTAAATGCTTGAATGAAATGTCATGAATTTTATGCATTATATGATGATTGATTGTGTATGTTTGAAGTTTTAGTTACATGATTAGGGCTTATACTTATTGTTTATTGAAATTTTATGCCTTAATCTACTCGTGTTGAATTTTTCTGGGCTTGATTGTTCAAGGGCTGGGTAATAACATGAGTGTTTGTTGAAAAGTACCATTTGCAGAGCATTTTGCTCGGCAAATGCGTAGTTTGTTCTTGATGTTCTTCAAATCTTCATAACAACTGGTTAACATGTTCATACATTTCTTAAACAAATGGTTGGATCAAAAGTATCATTTGCAGAGCTTTTAGCTCTGCAAATACTTGTCTTTACCAAAACAAATAAATTTTTCACCAAGTCATTAAAACAACTTGATGCAGAGCATTTTGCTCGGCATTCAAGGCTTTTGGTATTCAAAATGAATCCAAGATTTTAAAATCAACTGTTTGCAGAGCTTTGAGCTCGGCAAACAAGCCTTCTTGAATTCCAAAATTTCTACAAGTTTTAAAATCAACTGTTTGCAGAGCAATTTGCTCGGCAAACAGTGCATTTTGTTCAAAACTTTTTCCAAGTCTTAGAACAACTGTTTGCAGAGCATTTTGCTCGGCAAACAGTATAAATTGAATTTTCAAACTTGTCAAGACTTGAACCATGCATTTGCAGAGCTTTGAGCTCGGCAAATGCATGTAAACTTTTCACCAAGTTTTCAAATCAACTGTTTGCAGAGCATTTTGCTCGGCAAACAGTACAAAATTGAATTTTTTTTCATTGAAACTTTTCTTTATCAAATTGACAACATTATTGTTGATCAATAAAAGAAAATTTCATACATTTAAAAGAAGTGAATCTGAACTGCTCATTTGCAGAGCTTTGAGCTCGGCATTTTCGAGGTTCATTTCTCATAATTCGATGACTTGGTGCCTGACTTGAGATTTTCTCGTGTTTGCCGAGAAGTTTCCTCGGCAAACAATACAAACCATAAAATTTTCCAAAACCAAGTTTTTTTTAAAAACAAAAATGCTATTTGCAGAGCATTTTGCTCTGCAAACAGTACAAATAGAATTTTTTTTTTCTCATTATTTTTTTCTATGTTTCTTTTCTTTATTATTTGTGTTGTGTTTTACAATGTATAAATGTTTATGTGTATTGTGTTGGTATATATAGTATTTCATAAGTGTTTGGGGTGAGAGGCAAGGTATCGAACGCCTTTGTGTACTACCTTGTTTTCTTATCTTTTAATACTTATGTGATCCTATATATTGTCATGTTTTGTATATATATTTGGGTGAGAGTGCAAGGTATCGAACGCCTTTGTGTACTACTTTGTTTTCTCATTTCTAATATATATATGCAAAACATTGTCTATGTGTAATAAATGTGTTTCTTAAATGTTGGTTTGTGTTGTTATTTTTCTGTGTTTAAATTGCATTTTCTGGTCAAAACTTTGGTCAGTTTGTCTTAACAGAAAAATAATAAATTACCAAGATGGCTATGTTCAAAGAAGGAGATTCAATGAAGATGCAAGCCAATCAAGCACTTCATATACCATTTGCTTGCAAATTCCCAATAATAACGGAGATTCTGAGCCATCATCCGTTGAATAATGCTTTGACTGGAGGGGCAATTGTTCTCGAGAAGTATGTATTTGAGTTATGGGAATCAATTCAATATGTTAAAGGAAGTAAAAGGGATAGGACAGCAGAGTACTTCAAGTTTTCTCTTCAGTCAGAAGATGAAATCTTCAATTGTAAATTCAATCTGGCTGAGTTCAGAACTATCATTGGTTTTCCTGAACTTGAAGAATACGAAGAACTTCCATCAGTTGAAGAAATGTTAGCTGGAGTTCATTCGTTGGGTTATGAAGGAGAGTTGGCAACAATGAGAGATTTTAGAAGAATATATGTAGCAACTCTCTGGCATACAATGTACAATGTTCTAACCACTTTTTTGATGCCATCACAGAAAGGAATTGATCTCATGACGAAGCATTCCTTATCAATTTACTATGCAGTCACTCACAATGTGCAGTGTAACTTTGCGAAGATAATATGGGATAAGATGGTACAAGTTGTTAAGGGAAAGAATGCACAAGAAAGAAAATACATTCCCTTTATCAGATTCTTCACAATGATTATCGAAGACGTTCTTGATAATGCAGAAGAAATTCCAAAGTTAGAAAACAGCTTCAAGTGTGTAATTGCAATTTATAAATCCAACTTGAGAGGCACAGGAAGTGAAACTGCAAGACCTTTTCCGATTCCACCATTCCTGATTAATCTGGTTCCTGCTCAGAGTCCTCACCTTAGGGCTTATCTAGAGTGGTTAGTCTCAGCAATGGGGTCTGAAAGCCGACAGACTCCTACCCAAGCTGAGCATAGGTCGCCTAGTGAGGGTCCTAGATCTGATAAAAGAAAAAGAGGGGTTAGTGATGAGGGGACTTCTGAGCAGAGGAAAAGAAAGTCAAAAGGGGTTATGTTTGAGCAAAATGTTGTAACACCTGAACCTGTTTCTTCACCTGTTTCTCAACCTACACCAAATATTACTTCGCAAACCTCACCATCCATTCAATCAACACAATCTACACCAACCGTTCAACTTTCACAATCTTCACCTTCATAATCTACACCTATACCATCCGTTGTTTCGCCAAATCCACCAACTTTAACACCACCCCGTTTATCACTTGTACTTAATCCTACACCGCTTGCTTCAGCTCTACCAAATGAACTACCGGCAATACCTGGTAGACGACTAAAAATGATTGCTCGAAGGTCACCAAAGAAATCAAAGAAGAAGAAATCCAAAAGAAAGCATAAGTCTGCTGGATCTGAACATATAGGTGCCTCGACAGAGTTGGATGCTGAACAAGTAACTCAAGTAATTCATAATGTTGTATCTGAGTTGGAAACTGAGCATGTTAGCACTGGAGATGATGTTGTGCTGGAGGAACAAGGCGGAATTGAGGGAGGATTTAAAAATGTAAGAGAGGATGTGCGGTCCGGGTTAGGACAAGGGCATAAAGAAAACGTTGGCCCTCCGATAGTTCAAACCTCAGAGTCTAACCGGGTTGTTTACCCTAGGGTAGAAGTCGGGAACTGCCCATTCTCGCTTGCACCAAACTCTCCTAGCCATTCTGACTCCTCACAACAGGAGTTAGTCTCACAAACGCACGGGGATCAGCCACGCTCACCACACTCTCCTCATTTGGAGGATGAGAGTGTTGAAATAAGAGAGGATCAGCCCCACCTCTCGCCTTCATTTCGTGCACATGAGTCTAGATCTCCTAGGTACACGGATTCACAAGCTCAGTTGAGTACTGATGCCGGAATAAAGTGAAAATGAGAATGTTGAAATAAGAGAGGATCAGCCCCACCTCTCGCCTTCATTTCGTGCACATGAGTCTAGATCTCCTAGGTACACGGATTCACAAGCTCAGTTGAGTACTGATGCCGGAAGTAGAAAGTGAAGAAGAAAATGAGAATGTTGAAATAAGAGAGGATCAGCCCCACCTCTCGCCTTCATTTCGTGCACATGAGTCTAGATCTCCTAGGTACACGGATTCACAAGCTCAGTTGAGTACTGATGCCGGAACAAAGTGAGAGAGAGTGTTGAAATAAGAGAGGATCAGCCCCACCTCTCGCCTTCATTTCGTGCACATGAGTCTAGATCTCCTAGGTACACGGATTCACAAGCTCAGTTGAGTACTGATGCCGGAAGTAGAAAGTGAAGAAGAAAATGAGAATGTTGAGGTTAATGAAGAAGAAGGTTTTGTAATTGAAGATGATATAGTTGAATATGATGAAGGAGAAGCTGATATTGAGGCCATAAAAGATAATGTAATATTGGATGAGCTAGAGATAGTTGAAACTTCAGTGAATGTAGAAGCTGTAGAGGAACCAATGTTTGAAGAATTTGCAGATCTTGATTACTTTGAAACAGGTTCTTCAAGCAGAGTTGAAGTTGGAGAATCATCTGTTCCTGCTAGCTTAGCTCCACAGCATTACAATTTCAATGAATTTAACAATTTTGATGATCTGAGAAAGACTCCAGAAGCTGCTGTTCAGAACTTTAAGAAATCAACTTACAAACAAGTTTTGAGAGAGGCAATCATATCCGAGGAAGTTCTTCCTGATTATTTTCCAACTGAATTAACTGACGAACAACTAAGATTTATTAATCGGGGATACTTCTTGAGGGATAAAGAAAGAATGGTTGCTCTCGGCATCAAACCTAAAGAAGCAGCTAAGAAGTCGAGATATCTGGAGGAAAGGGCATATCCGATATTTTGTGGAGCAACTAAAGTCACTAAAACCAAGAGACCAGAGTTAGACTCGATGTACAAGTTTAAGGAAGCAAGGCAAATAGAAGAATACACAGAGCTTCTTAAACTTACAAACAAGTTTTGAGAGAGGCAATCATATCCGAGGAAGTTCTTCCTGATTATTTTCCAACTGAATTAACTGACGAACAACTAAGATTTATTAATCGGGGATACTTCTTGAGGGATAAAGAAAGAATGGTTGCTCTCGGCATCAAACCTAAAGAAGCAGCTAAGAAGTCGAGATATCTGGAGGAAAGGGCATATCCGATATTTTGTGGAGCAACTAAAGTCACTAAAACCAAGAGACCAGAGTTAGACTCGATGTACAAGTTTAAGGAAGCAAGGCAAATAGAAGAATACACAGAGCTTCTTAAACTTACAAAACAATACAATCCAAAGTTGCTTGAAGAACAAAGAAATCACAAGATATTGGTGCTGATAAGAGTGATATTGATTAAAAGAAGATTAGATGACGTTTTTGGTGTTGATTCAGAAGTAGAAAGTGAAGAAGAAAATGAGAATGTTGAAATAAGAGAGGATCAGCCCCACCTCTCGCCTTCATTTCGTGCACATGAGTCTAGATCTCCTAGGTACACGGATTCACAAGCTCAGTTGAGTACTGATGCCGGAAAAAGCGAAGGGGGAATGTTGAAATAAGAGAGGATCAGCCCCACCTCTCGCCTTCATTTCGTGCACATGAGTCTAGATCTCCTAGGTACACGGATTCACAAGCTCAGTTGAGTACTGATGCCGGAAGTAGAAAGTGAAGAAGAAAATGAGAATGTTGAGGTTAATGAAGAAGAAGGTTTTGTAATTGAAGATGATATAGTTGAATATGATGAAGGAGAAGCTGATATTGAGGCCATAAAAGATAATGTAATATTGGATGAGCTAGAGATAGTTGAAACTTCAGTGAATGTAGAAGCTGTAGAGGAACCAATGTTTGAAGAATTTGCAGATCTTGATTACTTTGAAACAGGTTCTTCAAGCAGAGTTGAAGTTGGAGAATCATCTGTTCCTGCTAGCTTAGCTCCACAGCATTACAATTTCAATGAATTTAACAATTTTGATGATCTGAGAAAGACTCCAGAAGCTGCTGTTCAGAACTTTAAGAAATCAACTTACAAACAAGTTTTGAGAGAGGCAATCATATCCGAGGAAGTTCTTCCTGATTATTTTCCAACTGAATTAACTGACGAACAACTAAGATTTATTAATCGGGGATACTTCTTGAGGGATAAAGAAAGAATGGTTGCTCTCGGCATCAAACCTAAAGAAGCAGCTAAGAAGTCGAGATATCTGGAGGAAAGGGCATATCCGATATTTTGTGGAGCAACTAAAGTCACTAAAACCAAGAGACCAGAGTTAGACTCGATGTACAAGTTTAAGGAAGCAAGGCAAATAGAAGAATACACAGAGCTTCTTAAACTTACAAACAAGTTTTGAGAGAGGCAATCATATCCGAGGAAGTTCTTCCTGATTATTTTCCAACTGAATTAACTGACGAACAACTAAGATTTATTAATCGGGGATACTTCTTGAGGGATAAAGAAAGAATGGTTGCTCTCGGCATCAAACCTAAAGAAGCAGCTAAGAAGTCGAGATATCTGGAGGAAAGGGCATATCCGATATTTTGTGGAGCAACTAAAGTCACTAAAACCAAGAGACCAGAGTTAGACTCGATGTACAAGTTTAAGGAAGCAAGGCAAATAGAAGAATACACAGAGCTTCTTAAACTTACAAACAAGTTTTGAGAGAGGCAATCATATCCGAGGAAGTTCTTCCTGATTATTTTCCAACTGAATTAACTGACGAACAACTAAGATTTATTAATCGGGGATACTTCTTGAGGGATAAAGAAAGAATGGTTGCTCTCGGCATCAAACCTAAAGAAGCAGCTAAGAAGTCGAGATATCTGGAGGAAAGGGCATATCCGATATTTTGTGGAGCAACTAAAGTCACTAAAACCAAGAGACCAGAGTTAGACTCGATGTACAAGTTTAAGGAAGCAAGGCAAATAGAAGAATACACAGAGCTTCTTAAACTTACAAACAAGTTTTGAGAGAGGCAATCATATCCGAGGAAGTTCTTCCTGATTATTTTCCAACTGAATTAACTGACGAACAACTAAGATTTATTAATCGGGGATACTTCTTGAGGGATAAAGAAAGAATGGTTGCTCTCGGCATCAAACCTAAAGAAGCAGCTAAGAAGTCGAGATATCTGGAGGAAAGGGCATATCCGATATTTTGTGGAGCAACTAAAGTCACTAAAACCAAGAGACCAGAGTTAGACTCGATGTACAAGTTTAAGGAAGCAAGGCAAATAGAAGAATACACAGAGCTTCTTAAACTTACAAAACAATACAATCCAAAGTTGCTTGAAGAACAAAGAAATCACAAGATATTGGTGCTGATAAGAGTGATATTGATTAAAAGAGTTACTATCTTTGTTCCATGTTTTCATGTTAAAAGAGATAATAACAAGATCTACAGATTTACAGAAGCCCAATTCAAACTTTTGCCGGTTGATGACATTATCTTCCTCTACAACCATTTCCTGAATGCAATGCAAAGATACCGTGAAGATGTAATTGCTTTTGATGCTGTAAAAAGATACATGTCAAGTTGTATTCAATATGCGTCACTGGAAGATTTTCAAATAGGGTTTGAAGTTGTGAAGAGGAAGATAAATGTTCCATATCCAGATCAAAGTCTTTACACTGAAGACATTGAAAAACTTAGTATTGGTCATGTCATCGAAGAACCATCTTTTGGGGTTGTCTTTTTAAATAGCCGAAAGAAGAAGATTTTCATTCATATGGATGAACTTGCTTCTTATTCTGATGGAACATTGGAGTTTTGTAAAAATGTGTTGCTGTGCTTGAAAGAAAATGAGCAAGATGAAAAGAAAAAGGAAGTGTTTGATAAAGTAATCTCCAAGATAAATCAACGGGTTGAGTACCGAGACAGCATTCGAATGATGAGGGAAGCAAAGAATGTTCAGAAGTCAAAGTACGTTGTTCGTCGGAAAGGAGGTTGCTGGATCAAGTACGAGCCTAGTCATCTACCAGGGCCACATAACATTCCTCCAAGAAACTTTGAAGCTAATATGATTGTTCCTGATGACAGACCCGAAGGAGAAAATTGGTTTTGGCATCCAAACAAAGACAGACCGAATACAAGAGTTTGAAGATGGACAAAGACTGGATAATTTTTCACAAATCACTACTAAGGGGGAGATTGTTAGAAATATAAATGTAGTAGTTGATTTGTATCTTTTGTTCTTACAATGTAAATATCTAAGTATGGAAGGGGGCATATTGTAATATGTGTATAGGTATATAAACCCCCTCCATAATACAAAATGTAACCTTTCACCTCATTTTAATGCAAACTAATCTTCCAGCCAAACACACTTTCTCTCTCTTAAAACCTCCATTGTTACACACACTAACACACACATAAGCTCAAATTCATCTCTTTACAAAGAATTTTTTATGACGTGCGTCTCGAGCGAAATGAGGTGTTAATGTTAACCTCGGCGTTCGAGAAGGTGATCCCTTCAACCTAGGAATGAAGTTTTAGTTCAATCCACTGTAATCCGTTTGTAGGATTTAGACTTAGGAGAAACTGTTCTGATTCAGGATCTATACCTTGGATAATAGCTTGTGATCTTCATCCGTCAAGATCCTAAATGTTGATGATCCTTCATAAGAGCATCATGACAAAATACAAGCTAATGGTTCATGTTAGCCCTTATGGCTAACACTACTCATTTGCTTATGTTAGTATCATAATAAACCTACTAACTTTTATTTCGAAAATTACTTTTTTGCTAATATCCAATTTTATTAGGAAGTATTTCATCCAATAAACCTTCATGTATTAATCTCCATAGTACATAATTAAATGTTGCACACTCTTTAGTTTCGTGACCAAAAATACCATGAAAAACACACCATTTAGTTCTTTTAGTATAAAATTTTCTAGGTAATGTTTCTGGCCAATTAACCTTGTCCCCCAGACTTTTCATAATATTGAGAAGTCCACACATATCAGTGGTAAAATGATAATCATAAAATTGTAAATAATTTTTATCACTCTTACCTTTGTTGGCCATACCTGAATCCTTTTGGATCTTGTTAGATGATTTGATCTTCAAGAGATTCTTCTTGATCTTCAATGTTGGTCCCTGTTTGCGCTCAAATCTTTGCATGTAGCTTTTCACCGACTCGTCTGATCCTTGAATCAACTCTTCAGTTTCTGCTTCAGGGGTCGATTCATAGAATTGATCAAAATGCTTTTTCCATAACATAGCCAAATATGGATCTACTAAAGGTATTCCTTCAGTTTTTCCTTTCAGAGTTTGCTCGGCTAGGAATCTTGCATTTTCAGGAGGGTTTCTCAAGCTCTCTTTCACATAAGGATAATCGTAGACCAAGTCAGAAGAAAAAGGATTTTGAGATTGCTCAGACATGATTTTATTGAGAAAATTTTTCCGTGAAACACAAAATTTTTCTCTAGAACAAAAACTTTGTTTTTATGACACTGATCTTATTTGCAAAAAAAAATACCTTTTTGCCCCACGGTGGGCACCAAATTGTTTCGGTCAAAAATTACCTAAGATAATTTTATAAAGGATTTTAGACAACTCAAGAATCGAAGATTTGTAAGTGGGGTTTGGTGTTCAAGGATCTTCAATTAAAAGTAAAGTTTTCTTAACAATAACGATTAAAACTAAGAGTTTTAACTAAAAAGAGTTTTAAGAAAGCCTTTGAGACAGAAATACTTTGAGTAATTAAGAAAACTTTTGAAGATAAAAGTAAAGCACTGCGAATTAAAGCTAGGATCTTAAAGAAAAACAGAAAAACACAACGACACCAGAATTTTGTTGACGAGGAAAAACCCTTGATCCAGTTAAGTGATCTTAGGTAAAAAACCCCGGGAGGATTCAATCGATCCTACCTGCTGTTCTTTTATTATTATTATTCTTGTTTGTGAATGATTACAATGAAATGAATGAATGAACGAATGAATAAGAAAACTATCAATAGCTAAGTAACTAATTTGTTGTTGTTGAGTGAGTGAATGCTTGTATGATGATTGCTTGTGTGTGTAAAGTATGCGATCTCTGTGATGTGTGTGATGTCTCCCCTCTGAACGAGATCTTCTTCTATTTATAGAGCTAGACGTTGAACCATATCTCCGAAATATCTGGGATCTTCCTGGACTTGCTCTTTACGCTGAAAAAGTGGCATAGATGACCGTTGAGTGTTATTCTTCACATGGTAAATCTGTTTTCAATCCCGATTCTTGTGGTTGACGTGGTAAACTATCCGTTGAAACACGTTTTCTTTATGTAACACGCTTTTACTTCGATGCTGCATATAATATCTACTATACTAGACATATATTCGTTAGTAAAATCATAGGTCCTGAAGATATCAAGATCCTGTTATATTAGGATAATAACATAACATAGTCTGAACTAATAAACTACCGGATCAAGGATCCTTTAAGACTACACATTATTAAGTGTTTATTACTGAAGGACTAAAGTGTAAATTCTATTCAGGATCCTAGTAGCGAAAATTCTACCCCAAACAATTAGCATCTAGATGTGACCTTCAAGTCTTCGTTTGTCATCCTAAGTGCTGGCCAAAAAACCTGTCATCAGGAACTTCAGTCTCAGGTACTGGTATTGAAGTACTTGGTTCAACTGCTGTAGGAAGATCAACACTTTGACCTTCCCTTGCTCGAACCCCTACTTCTGCATTTGGTTCAATAGTTGGAGGAACTACATTTTGTTCTACACCAACTGGATCCCCTACTTCTGCATTTGGTTCAACAACTGGAGGAACCACATTTTGTTCAATTCCAGCTGGAAACCCTTCTTCTGCAATTGGATCAACAACTGGAGGAACCACATTTTGTTCAATTCCAGCTGGAAACCCTTCTTCTGCAATTGGATCAACAACTGGAGGAACCACATTTTGTTCAATTCCAGCTGGAAACCCTTCTTCTGCAATTGGATCAACAACTGGAGGAACCACATTTTGTTCACCTCCAGCTGGAGCCCTTGATCGTACCCGTCTAGGTATTTCATCAAAGAATCTTCGACTGTCAGCATGGAGATACTCAGCAAGATAGAACTTCACCATCATTTCATAGACACCCTTTATGCCTATAAGGAGTTGTGAGCTTCTTAGCTGATGCCTATGTAATCTCTTTAAGTCCTTTCTAGATAGATTAATAAGCTGAAGTGGATCGTAGTCTCTAAGCAACTCTTTGTGCCCAGTTGCTCTTGTTGACATAACAACAGCGGCTGCACTAAAGTCATCTACTCTCCAATAATCCATGTCACCAAGCATGTTTTGCGCCCACTTCTTCAAAGGAACCCTACTGACATTTTTGATCTTGTTAATGAATCTAACAATAATCTCTTCACCATTTGGTCCTTTAGTGACACGCTTTTTTCTCGGAGTTGGTTTGAACTTGAACTTTCTCGGATCTGACTCTCCACTCTGCTTGAGATGATTGTCATTCTTGATCCAGCTCTCAAATAACTTCGCACGCTCGTGATTACTAATAAGCCTAAGCCCTGCAAGACCATAAAAGTCTGCCTTTGGCATTGAATTAAAAGCTTTAAAGTTAGGCTCAAGGTACTGACATCCATCAAGTCTTTTCATCATATACAACCTCTTTTCCTCATCGAAAGTCCAGCTGAGGATGAGTTCTTTTAGACTTGATGCACGAGGATCTTTGACATATTCGTAATATCTATGGGGAAGAGAAAGATCCAATTGGAAATATGGAAGATTTGGATCTCCATGGTAGACATTTGGTATGACATGATAATACTCATCTTCATCATCAGAAGCAAAAGCATCATTAATCTCTCTACCCTGTTCATCCGTAAGACTGCTAACTACAAGTTTAGCATCTCTTCCTGTACCCTTCTTATAGTAGACTGAGAAAGTCAAATCCTAAGCAGGAAGCTCATAAAAGGATTTGATCTTACGTTCCTTCTGACCTTCAAACTCAAAGAGATTCGGGTTTGTAGCAATTGCATCTTCAAATTCAAACCTATGCTCAGGTGATACCATCACTCCTTGCCAATCTGAGCGAGGTATCCATTCCCCCTCCTCTGAGCCTTTCGAATCATCTTCAGCCAAATCATCTTCAGCCAAATCATCCAAGTCTTTGATAGCATCAATGGCAATGAGCTCCTCATCACTCTCGGATTCATAGGCATGAGTCTGGAAACCGACATCTACATCTCCAGTCGGTAACGGGAAAGTATCTTCAACGATACGCTTCCCTTTGTCTAGAGTTATGGGAGCCTGAGAGGTACCGGCAGCATCATGTTGGCTTTGCTCCCTCTGAGATGTAGCAATCGGAGTGCCAATCCGAATACCCCTTGATAATCTTGAGATCTCTTCTTCTTGTCTGCCCAGATCATCATTCCCATCCTCTCTCCTTTGCTTCCTGAGAACACTATCTGTGCAGATAGGATCTATCTCCCCCTGAGATCCAAGGTTATCAACTATCTCATTTAGCTCCTTGTAATCCACGTCAAAGCTTGCTAGACCCTCAGTTTGGCTCTCTATTGTCTCTTTGTGCTTATACAGCTTCTTGGAAACTCTTTTCAGATGCACCATTGCCTCAGACTGAATCTTCTGTAGAGCCTCATGTCTTGTCTGAAGTTGAATATTTTCTTTCTTCAACTCTTCAAGCATTTGACGGTGTGACTCTTCTTGCTTTGAAAATCTTTCCGTTAAGCTTACAATCAAGACTCTCATATCTTCTAATTCTTTCTCCAATCCAGACACAATGTCTTCATTGGATTTTGAGCTGCTTGGTTGAGAAGAGATCACAGATGGTTCACCTCCTTCAGCTACTTTCCTCCTCTTGAGCTGTTGAGACGAACTATCTTCATTATCTCTGGTAAGTCCTGACATTTTAAGCTCCTGAAACCTTGTAGTTCATGAAGTTTGAAAATGTTATAAACTTTGACCATCGATAAATAAGTTGAACAATAAAATTCTTAACATTTTCCATGATATAGAAACCATTTGTTTCTTAATCAACCAAAATGTCACCAATTTCATCGAATCAACACGTCGAAATTAAAACTTTTGTGTTTTCCAAGGTCGCGAAACCATTTGTTTCATAACCTTCTAAAACATTTAGTTTTAATAAACGACACTTTGAACTTTACTAAATTTAACTAAAACCATTTGTTTTTCTTAAATTTTAAAGTTCAATATTATAAGGCAATTCGTACTTTCTAATTTGACTCATTTGAAAATTTTCCCGTTTTGAAAATTTTTCGAAGTCCTAGAACAAACAAATTCCTTATACACACACATATGGTGACAATACACACATATGGTGTCAGGTTTGACTGGATAATACGTGTTTTGTTTCATTTTTTACTTATTTAAAATTTTTAAATTTAAAAATTTTACAAGTCATGAAACACGCATATGAAGTAACAACACGCAAATGGTGACAAAACACGCAAATGGTGTATTTTACTTAGAAACACGCATATTAGTCAAATGCGTGTTTGTTTTGATGACGTCATCACCATAACACGCAAATCCTGGAAACGTTTGAAGATGAACTGGGTTCATATGAACACGCATATGGTGAAGAACACGCATACGACTGTTCATCATTCAAAACTTAATCCAGTCGTTTTGAACCCTAAAACTCTTAAATCTGGTACGAATAGCATCTTATAAGTCCGATTTATCAGTTTATTGGTTCTATTTCTTTATCTATTTCACTTATAATGTCCCTTTTAGTGATTTTATTATCGAAAATAAAAACCCCAAATTTTGACAATAACCCATGAAAAATGGATTAAGAAACCTTGTTAATCATATACCTTTGTTCGATATGTGTTAATGTAAGTGTTTCTTGTGTCTAAAACACGTATGGATCAAGCTTTATGAATCGATAGATGAACAGTGCACGGATATAGGAACACGCAAATGTGGAGGGCTTTTGAAAGGAACACGCAAATGATTTTGAAAATGAAATTAAATGCGAGATGTCAGCCTTTTATATCCACACAAACACGCAAACCCTAATGTGTCACTAGAACACGCATATAAGCACCAATAAGTAAAACACGCAAATGCATGTTTACTTGGGCAGAACACGCAAACTAGGCCCAAAGTGAAAACACGCATATACAAGCCCACTATGCTAAACACGAATATCACACTTAGCCTAGTTTTATCGATTCTTGTGAACCTTGACTTTCCATAAAGTTAGCTTTCACGAACTTGATTAACACTCTGAAAATTCACAAAGAATTTTCTCGAACTTGGTATGATTAACGAAAAGAATTCTTTAGAGAACACGATTAAGACAAATATAAACCCTATTTTGTATTATAATTAATCGTATTTTTCTCGATAAAGAAATTCTCGATAGATGTCACAACTTGAACAAAATTACAATGTACTATCATTAAATTAAGACCCGATATGTCACTAATTAATGAATTACAAAGCACCATTGTTAAGTATTTGACAATCACAGACATTGGACACAACAATGCTGTTAAATAAATTCAAATACAACAAAAATAAAGACATAAGATTGTATAACTTGATAAACAATCTCTCCATCTATATCTTCGTCTCCGTTTGAATTTTGTTGAGCTGTTGATGTGTAAGTATATTCTGCTTCCATTTTAAGCTTGAGTTTTCTCCATTCCGGACTCGATAAACTCAATTTTCATACACTTTGGAGATCCTTTATCTTAATGGTTGACACACACCGATTTAAGATAAATAATCCTGCGACTACATCAGCAAACTCATGAGATCCATACAACACATGTATTCATCTCAATGGTAAATAATTGAACTTGAAAACACTTAAACCGATATATAACAGATAATTTATGACTGATTCTCCCAATTAAGATTAGAATCAAAGCCTTTATCATGTTAGCTCACACATTAAGTATGTTCGATTCAATTATTTAAAGTAAATTGCAAATCAAAATATCTGTCAAACATATCAACTCAGTGACTCCGTTTGACCTATTTTGACCAAAACCTTAAGTACTTCACTTACTCTTTCGAGCAATTTACATGCAAGACTTAATTCAAGGTGTACCAAACACACTCAAGTTAGAGTCTTTGCTTACACTATACCCTTATCACAATACACATTTATTCGGTGTTCACAAAGAACACAGCTAACTCCCCCTGGAAATCAGATACCCTAAGTAACATTGTCTCTCGTGCAATAGAACCCTTTTATGATTAGCAAGAACCTTACGGAGCATAAAGTTACAAAATCGATTACAATAATTTTATAATCAAAATTACTCTAACAGATCTTGTAATAGTCATGCTTAATACTGTCCTTGCAATATACCTTACGAAGCATAAAATTAAAAAATCGATCACAGTAATTTTAAAATCAAAATTACTCTAACCCATCTTAAAATAGTCATGCTTAATCCGGTATATTTGAGAGAGTTTTAGAAAGAGTAATTACTACAAAAAGATCGGATATAGCAAAGAGTAATTACTACAAAAAGATCGGATATAGCAAATGAGTAAACTTAAATGCCATATGTTTTCTTCATGTCTCTTGCAGTAACAACTCCCCCTTAAACTGTTTTGGTACACTGAAGAGGCTTTAGAAGGAATAATTACTTACAAAGTAGATCGGATGTAGCAGATGAGTAAACTTAAGTGCCACATGTTTTCTTCATTTCTCTTGCAGTAACGACTCCCCCTTAAACCATTATTATATTTTGTGTTGCATTTTTTTGAAATTATGATGGTTCTTGAGAGATGATAACTAAGAGTTTCTCATCCCAGTCAACTGGACTAGCAACTAGAAATGCGATCGATCAAAGGCCTTAGTGTAACCATCACAAATAAATCAACTTTGCATATTCATCATTAGATAACAACCATTATATAAATAATCATGCTATCTCAAATGATTTATTAACAAGCACAAAATAAAGTAGCACTTTATATATACTCGTTTTTCCCAAATATGTTCCTTTATAAACAAATTATAAATAACATATGTAGGACTTGCACAATGATTTACAATGAAGAAAATACAATAAACGTTCGATAACCCAATATGTTATCTAATAGAAAATGTGCCTAGGACTCAGTCACTGATCACCGAAAAAGCATGGTCCTCCTTGACTGTGTCCTTCGCACGAAAAAAGGGAAATTAGTTTTCCTCGTTAAGAACCCAGACCCTTTTTGTCCAGATTCTTCCCGAATCGTCCCGATATGCAAATTCTCCCAATCCTCCTTTACCCAAAATCTTATTTAATTGGTTTGAATTATCTTGATGTTGCTTTTTATGAAAGGCATTAGATGATTCACCAACATAATAATTCTGAGATGTTGATCTGAAACCATTCCCACTTCTTCCAGCAAAACGATCATAATAAGTACTGTGATATTCTGTAATCTTGGCAGATGATTTCACTCCATATATGTTTGAAGGATATCTAATGCCAGAATTCTTTGATCTTTTACTTGAAGAAGGGTACTGTGAAGAAGTCGCATGATTATACACTTGTCTGAAATGACATTCTTCAACTGATTTCTTCCTTGAATCTCTAGATCTTTGAGTAGATAAGGAATGCTTGGAAAGTCTTTGAAAAGAACCAACAGGATCTCCAATTGATTTCCTGTATTGTTCGTTCATCATATCTTTTCCCTTCACTTTCTGAGAATTATCTCTCAGAATTCTCTCATTAATCCTGGATAAATTGTCTGAAGAGTGATCATCACTGCTTTAGCATATCCTAGTATCTGAAGGTTTTGACCTTGAATAAGTCAAATCTCTATTCATTCCTTTACTTGGACGCTTACTAGCAACATGACCCTTCGTACGACATATGAAGCAAAAATCCTTTTGACATTTTTCTTCGTCTTAAAGCTTCTGAGATTTTCTTCCGTAATAGGAATTCCATACTCAGTCATTTCTTCAATGCATGAAAGTCTTTCTAAAACTTCTTTCATTGTTTTCACAGGATTTAATGGAGTTGACTTTGAGTGTCTCAAATGTAATGTCTCGTTTTCTTCTAGAATTACTCCTTTGCTTGTTGATGATTCATCAACCCTGGAGGCTTCAGGAACCAAACGAGGAACAAATTTATGATCCTTATCCCACTCATGACATACATCATGCACTTGACTGACACTCAAAGGATTTTGACTAAGATGCTCAATATGATACACCATGTCAAGATGAAGATTAGTGACGCTCACTTTACCATGACCAGTTGCGATCCCCTGAGCAGGTCCAACAAAGTTAACCTGAACATCAGAAATCTTAACAAAGTCTGACATAACACTACTATCTCCGGTGGCATGAATAGAACATCCAGTATCAATATTCCACATGTTGTCAGTCCTTTCTACGGAAACTGGACACTTTGTGATAGTCAAGTTTGTCATGAAGTTCACCAGACCCGATATTGTCTTTTGATCTTCGACTTTGTTTAAACTTCTCACAACTATTGATTTTTCAGGGTTTTTGAATGATCTAATGTCATCACCTTCTGGAATCTCTTATTCTGAATCTGATGACACAATTGAACTGATCTCATCCAGGTAGGCATTGTTTGTTTCTTCAACAATTGTGCCCCAGTCATATGAACCTTCCTGTTGTTGAACCACCAAAGCTCTTGACCCATTTTGGTCATTAGAGTTTGGACTTTCAACCTTGGAACCTTGATAACTGTTTTGTTGAGAAGAGTTACTAGTATTCAAACTTGACCCTTGAAAATATCCTCGTTGTGAAGCACCTGAAGGAGTTGCTGATCCACCTTGGTTAAAGTTTTGACGAGTCACAATAGACCTATCATCCTTCTTAGGTCTCTGGCATTCCCTAGCAAAGTGTCCAAAGCCCTCGCAATTGTAACACTTTATCTTTGACTTATCAAAGCCAAGCTTGGAACCCACAAACTTTCGCCCTGTCCATGATAAGATCCGTTTAGCCCGAAGAGTTAGCATAGCCATTTGCCATTGCAGATCCATCTCTTCTAAGTCCAAAGGATCAATCTGCTCATAGTCTTCATCTATAAGACTCGGATCTTGAACCTTTCCTTGGATGAACTGTTCATATGATGTCACAAATGACGCAAGAACGGATAAGTGACTTTCCACACATTTGACACTTATAGGCACGGTGGAACTAGCACTGGAGGTAGGATATCCATGATTGCCTAAATTGTCGCTCTGACTTGAAACAAGACATATGTTCCCCTCAGAGTCAAACGAGATCTTTTGTAAGTCAACATCTTCACTCAGGAATGCCCTAGTGCTTCCTTCAGGGGAACCTAGACTTACATGTAGGCCTACCGTAATAAAGCTCGGGAATCTAAGCATTATTATATCCTGCTTCCCTCCTTTTAGTTTCATTTCTTGTCCCCTAAACTTAGCAACTATCTGAGTCAAAGACATATCAGAGGAATCTGCTTTTTCATGCAAAGTAGTAATATAATTACTCGACTTTTTCTTCCTCAGAATAGGTAACTTCAAATGCTTGCAACTCTGCTAGCAAATGATAATACCTTGTAATTAGTTGATCTAAGTTTTCACTTCTTAACCCATTAAATACATTATACTGATGCTTTAGAAGGTCTCTACAATTCTTTTTAAGTGTTTCATCCCCTTCACAATGATTTTTTAATGCTAACCAAAGTTCTTTGATGTATTGAATCCATTAAATAAATGTAATATTTCTTGTGGCAATGACATTTTTAAACATGATAGTGCCTTTTTCTCTGCCTCATACAATTTTTATTAGATTCAGTCATATCTTGGTAAGCATAAACTTTGTTAACACCACTGTCCTCATATGTTGGGGCACTATATCCTTTAGTCATACAAGTCCACATTCTAATATCCGTGAATTGCATAAAGGATTCGAATCGACCTTTCCAAGAAAAGTATTGGTCAATGATCATCAGTTTAGGTGGTGAATTACCCTTACCGGTCTCATGATCCATTAGTATTAATTGTTTAAGATAGTTTGCTGCCATTGTGGATAAGGTTCAACTTATAAACACTCAAATACACAAGAACACGCAAAAACAGGAACACTCAAATGAAACGAGCAAAAGTGTACTAAACAAGCAAACCACGAGAACTCTCAAATTTTAAGAACTCTCAAATCCTCAAGAACTCTCAAATCCTCAAGAACTCTCAAAACCTCAAGAACACTCAAACAGAATGCGCAAATGAAACACGCAAACTGCCTAGGAAGTATTGAAACACGCAAAAGGTACTGTACCTTACAAACACGCAAAGTACACACCTAAGAACACGCAAACACCAATTTCTCACAATTTCTTAGATCCCGAACCCGATATTGTTCCTTGATCAATGAAACCTTGATAAAATGATTTTAGGAATGAGATATGTCTTATTTTGGTGTCAAGTTTGAACCTTTATTTCAAACGAACCCGAAAACACTTCTCCACCTAAAAACACGCAAAAACTGGATATCCAAACCATGATAAGTCCCCCGGGTCTTACCGAACCAAGATTGACTTAAGGATATGTCGAGGTGCGGAATTCCTCGAGATAACCCACTATATATATATATATATATTGTTATGGGTGAAATTTCAGGTGTCAATATCCTGAAGGTCCAAGATCTTGACAGCCCAGGATCTTGACGTAGGAGAATATTCTGATTACTTGTTAATACTTTGCTAACGTTATGTTTCAAGTATTATTATCATTTCCATGTGAGATAAGTATGCAGATTTCAGAATAAAGCTAAGGAAAATATCTCCAACGATAGAAAGAGGATTTCACACGTGGGATTAATCTTCAACACGCGAAGAAGACTTGGTCTGCCAAGATAATCGGACTTCAAGTTGAATCCAGCACGAGGAGAAGAACTACAACGTTCACTTGACTGGTCAAGATACACATTAACGTTCGACTACTGAAGACCTGGAAGATCCCTACAATCTCGCATAATTAGTTAGATCTTAGGTCTATATAATGAATGAGGCTGATCGATCATAGGCATTCTATCTTCACTTACATATTTCTCAATATACACTTGTATTCACACACACTGCTCTCATTTACTTTACACTTAGATACATCTATCAACCGAATTCTATCATTTGTAATCATTTAACAATCATTAATAAGAGAACAAAGGCAGGGATGATTGCTTCATCCCGGGGTTTTTATGCCGGCAATCCTTAAAGGATTAAGGGCTTTTCCTCGATAACAAATCTCGGTGTTCTTGCTCTTTACTCTTTATTTTTAACGTATTATTTACTTTGATTAGCATTATTTATCGTAATTTCATTTATTTCGATACTTTTATTCTGATTATCATTGTTTTACACCTTTATTTCTTGTTTAGTCGACATAATCGTTCTTCAAACCCTTTTATTAAACGCATATTTGAATCTTAAACATATTTTACAAGCCCTTAACCTCACGAACGAAAGTTTGGTTACATTATTGATCTAAGTCTTCAACGTAGATTATCTTAGGTAATTTTTGACCAAAACAATTTATATATATATATATATATATATATATATATCTTTTGCGTGAATATAAACACTCGTATTTGGTTACTATAGTGAAACGGCTCTCCGGACAAACCTTACCAACCAACGTGGTAATCTAAGTCTACGAGCCGTCCAAACCGGGTGTGTGTTTGCGGTTCGTGCGTGAGTCGAGTACCACCCACAAGATCAACCGTGCGTGTTCTTGGTTTTCTCTCTCTAGGTTTTGCTCGTTTATCTCTCTACACTCTTTCTGAAACATGCATGACACACACCTCTATTTATAGGAAAGTGACAAGAACTCTCGAATCCAATGGATTTGAGTGTTCTCATGTCAAGCCCATTAGGGTTTTGGCCTGTTTGTGTGTTTCCCAGAACACACAAACTGTTTGAGAGTTCTTATGGACAAGCATGCTTTTGCTTGTTTCCACAGAAACTCTCAAACCATTTGAGAGTTCTTATGAACAAGCAAACTTTTGCTTGTTCCTCAGAAACTCTCAAATGACCATTTGAGTGTTCTTTCCACAAGCAACTATTTTGCTCGTTCCCAAGAACCCTCAAAAACACTTAGGAATATTTGAGTTAATGTTTCAACTGCTGTCAAGACGCAGAACCAACATTAACTCAGCCAATGTTTAAACTGCTGTAAATATACGCAGAACCAACATTAGCTACGACAATGTTTCTACTGCTGTAAATACGCAGAAACAACATTGTCTATATTACCTATTGAAAGTATTGATTAAGTTAATGTTTCTCCTGCTGTTAATACCCCCGGGGGGGGGGGGGGGCCAAAAGGGAAAAAGTACCCCCCCCCCCGCTCCTGCTGTAAATACGCAGAAACCAGTTAACTTAACTTCCCTTGGAAGTACATTAAGTTAATATTTCAACTGATGTTAAACGCAGAAACAATATTAACTTAATGACTCTTTACATGTAATGTCTAGAACCTGCAAAACACAAATAATAAACACACATATAAACATAAATGGATCCCAATATGATTAACAATATATGCCAAGGTAATATTATTGACAAACGGTAATTACAAGATAAATTACAAGACTTGAATATATGTAAATATACGTCACACATCTAGAATGCTTTTATCACCGAGAAACATGCACCAACAAAGGTGATCTCTCAAGTGAGGTGAAAGGAACATTTTTGTTTATAGGGTTTATTGATTCTTGAGAAGATGTTTCATCGGAATGAACATTACTTCTTTCAGAATCAACCTCAGCAACATAAGCATTATCTTCTTCATTGACTTTTGAACTCCAGTCATATGATCCGTCTTGTTTTTGGACCACCAAGGCTCTTGAAGTACTTTGATCAACTGATCCTTGATTCCCATTAGACCCATCATAATATGACTTTTGTTTTGAGATATCTAAGGATGAAGGTACTTTCCACCTTGATTGAAGTTCTGACGAGTCACAATAGATCTGTCATCCTTCTTAGGTCTCTGGCATTCCCTAGCAAAGTGTCCAAAACCCTCACAGTTATAGCACTTTACTTTTGACTTATCAAAGCCAGATTTGGAACCCACAACCTTTCGCCATGTTCTTGCCAAGAACCGTTTAGTCCTAAGAGTCAACATGGCCATTTGCCTTTGTAGATCAATCTCTTCTAAGTCCAAAGGATCAATCTGCTCATAGTCTTCATCGATAAGACTTGGATCTTGAACCTTTCCTTGGATAAACTGTTCATATGATGTTACAAATGACGCAAGAACTGATAAGTGACTTTCCGCACATTTGATACTTATAGGCATGGTGGAACTAGCACTAGAGGTAGGATATCCACGTATTCCTAGACTGTCACTCTGGCTTGAAACAAGACATATGTTCCCCTCAGAGTTAAACGAGATTTTTTGTAAATCAGTATCCTCACTAAGGTATGCACTTGTGCTTCCACTTGGAGAATCTTGACCCACTATGATCATCAGTGTTCCAGTTTTCATTTTTTTTAGTTTCTAAACAAATAGATTAATTCCTGTTAGGTCCAGATTTAGTCCAGATTTACTGGACTCGCTCCAGACTCGACTATTGGAGCCTCACTGAAGATCTGACCAGAAACGTGTTCTACTGGACCTACTCCAGACTTGGAATCTGGAGTCCCTCTGAAGATTTGTCCAGAAATAATGGAAGACCAGTGAGCAAATACTTGTATAGGAAATCTGGAGTATTCTCCAGATAAGCTCACTGGACTTCACCCCAGTCCAGATCAACTCTACTGAAGACATTCTGACTGAAGTCAAAGACTGAAGTCTGAAGAAAGAAGACTGACAAATGGCGGAGTTCACTGGAAAGTCTTACCAGATCTGTACACTGGAGGATTGTCAGTGTTCTAGATCCTACAAGTATGAACACTGATATCAAGGATTGACTTTTCCCTTTACACACTTTCCAAAGAACAATCCACTTGTTCTTTACCAAAGTATACGTGTGTTAAGGTGGTTGGATAAAAGGATACACTTGCACTTGATGTGACTTTATCCTTATTCCTTATCCAACATTTAATGTTCTTGTAGGATCATTAAATGTATGCAACCATATTTGTACGGCACAAAATTCACTGGTGAATTTTGTTGCCTATAAATACAAAGTCATTTCCTTGACATAAATACTTTAAGCATACACTTTGCATGAAAGTGAATTTGTCTAAATACTCTCGATCTTAAACTGGGATACTTCACAACTTTAAGTATCTCGATCCTAAAGAGTTATTTGACAAATATAGATCATTTGTAAATCATAGGTTGTTAGGATACATACTTATTTGTATTATCTTGATTCCGCAACAACCTTGTATTTTATTTAAACATCATAAATAAAATACCCATGAAAATACATAATGTTTCACTTTATTTGTTTATTGCTTTAAGTCTTGTATTACTTTGTTTATATATCTTGCATTTATTTACAATTAGAAATCCAAAAATAGTGATAAATTGTAATCTAGATTAGAAGAATTTCTTGTTGTTAAGTCATAGATAAATGATCACTAAGGTTGAGGGGCTAATTGTGACAATTAGCATAATTGTGTAGTTAGACTATAAATAGCCCTCTCATACCTTAGAGATCATAACTTTTGGTAGAACCCTTTCATAACTTTCATACCTGCATAACTTTAATACCAATTTCACACACAGTTACATACGATTCTCTCTCAAAACACACACAAACACCAAGAACACACACTCACCAAAACCACCATGGATGACTTGAATTCAGTGTTAGAAATCGTGTTATAACAAGTGGTATCAGAGAGAAACATCGATTAGATGACGATCCATAACTGAATTCAGTCACAAATTCATCAAAAATCAAAATTATTTACAAATTTTGTTCGTTTTTTTTACCTACTGGTTTATCAAAATTCACACTTCAAATCACATATAATCACAGTTATTTGTTCACCAATAGATTCGTGGTTGTTGAAAACATAATCCTGTCAAGTTTCAAGTTCCAATTCAATATAATTCTCGAGATTGAATTTTGTGTTTTTGGCGCGAATTTGAGGGATTTGAATCTGTTGTGTTTTGTGTTGAATTTTGTTCATAAATTGGTTGCGGACGTGAATACAATCAGTTTGCAAGTGATTTCGTGATTTAACTCCCAGTAATTCAAAAGATATTGAAGTTTTTTGTCATTAATGGAGTTTTTGGTTAAAACTGACATTCTGATGAAGAAGATGACACAAAGACGATCTTCACTAGGACGATCTTCCCAAGATCGTCTTAGTCTTTGAAAGCTCGTTTTTCATTCTTGTGCTTGTGGCTTGTTAGACGATCTTCACAAGATCGTTCTAGACAAGTGTGTGTGGTGAAGTGTTTGTTTTCTGGCTAATTAATCCGAAAGGATTGGTTTGGTCAATTCAAATACTTATAAGTTTTGAGAAAGAAACCTAAGACGATCTTCACCAAGATCGTCTCATTTCTTCAAACTAAGACGATCTTCACCAAGATCGTCCCATTTCCTCTGAACTTAAGACGATCTTCAACCAAGATCGTCCCAGTTCTTTGAATCGTTTCATTCCAAAATCATTTTAATTCAAGATCGTTTTATCCAAAATCATTTAGTTCAAGATCATTTCAATTCAAGATCATTTCATTTCAAGACCGTTTCATTTCAAGATCGTTTCAATTTCAAGACTTAACCAAATTTCATCAAAAATCCTAGAACGATCTCACCTAGGACGATCTCACCTAGGACGATCTTACTTAGGACGATCTCACCCAGAACGATCTTACCCAGGACGATCTTCTCAAGATCGTTTCATTTCCTGTTTCTTCAACTCTTAATTCAATTCAATTTTTTCAAATCAAATCAAATTCAAATGGCTTCTCGTGAAGCATTGGCATTGGGTTCAGATACAAGACCTCCAGTTCTCTACCGTGGTTCCTATGGACTATGGAAGAAGATTTATGGACTATGTGGAAAGTCAAACAAATGGTCATATGATGAAAGATTCCATCCTTAATGGACTTGCCGTTCATCGCCATCCCACTACAGATGCAATAATTCTAACTCCTGATCTTTTGAATGCTGAACAAAAAGATCGAACAGCTGCAGATAACAGAGCTAGGTCATGCCTATACAAAGCTCTACCGGATGAAATCTATGGCTCTGTTGATTCTTATGATACAGCCAAGGAGATATGGGATGAGGTGGCTAGACAGATGGAAGGAGCTGACGTGACTTCAACGATAAGATTGACCAATGTTTTGACTGAGTTTGACAACTTCTCAAAAATGCCAAATGAATCTCTTGAAGCTGTCTACTACAGATTCTGCAATGTCATAAATGAACTGAGGAAGAACAATGTCAAGAAAACAGAGATTGAGTTAAACATCAAATTCATCAAAGATCTTGGTCCAGAATGGGAAGATTTTGGAACACAGATCAAGCAACATCAAAATCTGACCAAGTTCACCATTCATACTCTTTATGAATCTTTCAAACTCAATGAAAACAAAGTCCTAAACAAAGCTTCATCAAACAAAATGCCAGAAGTTGTATCTTATGATCCTTTGGCATTGATAGTTGAGAAGAAGATTTCTGAAGCTCTTAAGAGGCAAATGGTAGTTGTTTCTCATCTGATGAGGAGGGAGATGATCTGATGGCTACAAGAGATGGTGTTTCAGATGAACTATATCAAGCTCTTGCCGCGGTAACAAAGCATTTCAAGAGGAAATTTTACAAAGCGAGGCCAACAAACAACAATCTCCGCACTTCTTCTACAAGTGCATTTCCCAAGAAGGAACACTATCATCCAAGGAGTAATGAGCAAGGTGAAGCTAATGGATCAAAGTATGGTGAAAAGAAGGAAGCTATGAGAAACAAGTTGTTGAGAAGGGTAAGGCATCAGGCAAAAAGTGCTACAATTGTGGTATTCCTGGACATTTTGCTGTTGATTGCAAACAACCTCGAAAGCGGAATTATGAGTATTACAAGCAGAAGATACTGTTAGCCAAACAAGTTGAAGCAGGACATGCATTGCTCGCTGAAGATGACAAATGGCTGTTACTCACAGATGATGAAGATCAAGATCTCTCTGCTAATGTTTGCTATATGGCAAGGTTGGCCAAGAACAAAGTCTTTGAAACAGAAAGCACTGATGATGAATACCCAGATGATGAGGTACATCTCGACTCTACTTTTTCTTTGATTAAGGACAAAGAGTCATGTAGTTTAGCTTTATCAAATTTGACAACTCATATCAAATCTTTGGCCAACAAAAACAAAAAGTTGAAAAATAGTATTTCATTTTCTAAAAGTGAATTTTCAAAACTTCTTGAAGAACATTCAAAATTACTTTTTGAACATGATGCTATTAAACAAGATTTTCAAGCTTACAAAGATAAGATGTTGGTTAAAGAATGTGAGTTGAATGTCTCTCCTGATTCTAAGTTATTACAAAAATGTCAAAATCTAGAAAAGACCATTCATGATCTTGAAAAGCCAATCAAGATCTTGAAATTCAAAAGACCAATGAATGGCTTCGGGCAAATGCAAGACAAATGGATGTTGATATTCTTAATAAAAAAGCTCCAAGAAGCTAAACCAAACAATGTTGAATTCGAAAGGAAGATTTCTGATTTAAATCATAATTGTTTTCTAAAAGGCATTGAGATTGAGAATCTTGAAAACCAAGTTGAGGAATTTAAAAAGAAATACTTTTCTATCAAGAAAAGTTATATAAAGTTGAACAAAATCCTCTCTTGAATTTCACTGCCTATTTCAACAAGTCAAAAATTGACAAAACATCTTCTCGGGTTGGGATTTGAGAATATCACACCATTACAAAAGCCAAAGAGGAAATTGAACCCTTGTATGATGAAAAATTCCTACGACTTGGTATGATACAACAATTTATTCGCCCATTGGATGACGAATTTGAGACTGATGAAGTTGAGAGAATACCAAAACAAGAATTTTTGGTTAATTATGATGCAATAAATGATTCATACAAAACTAAAGAATCTTCAATTTTCAAATTGGAAGAAATTGAATCAAATTTTCAAAACCAAGAATTTGTCGGTACTCCACCTAAACCAACTAAAATGTATTTTCCAACCACATTTTTGGAAAAACAAATAGAAGGTTTACAACAAAAGGTAGAATCTCAACAAAAAGTTATCAATCACCTCAAGTCTCAAAGTCCGAATTCAGAGGATAAATGTATTGTTGTTGATACTAAGAAAGTTTGTGAGAATGTTTCTAACTCAAACTGACCAAAGTGCTTTAGTAGACAATTCTACCCAAACTACTTGTGATTCATCTACCAATACCTCTATTCAGACATTTACTGATTCTCTTGAATGTACTTGTCAAAATACTGCTACATTTATAGCTGATGATTATGTGCAATCTGATTTAACTGATGAAGAACTTGCACATAGTTTAGTTTTGATATGGTACTTCTATAGGTTTTTCACATGCAAACACTGTTGATGAGTTAGTTGTTCACCCTAAGCCTAGTGCTAGTATAGGTGTTGAGACTACTACTCAATTTTCTTGTGAGACCAAAGATGTGTCAGTTCATGTTGACCTCATTTCCGAGAATACCCATGATGTGAAGTTGGACACCAAGATTCCTGATTTCTCAAAATTTTCAAATGAATCTGAAACTAATCAATCTTCATTGAAATTTTCTTTTTCAAACGATTTCACAAAGGATGATTTTGATAAATTCATGGAGGGAGAATATGTTTTTGATTCAGAAACTGAGAAAAAGATTGAATCTACCAAAATCAAAGTTGAAACAAAAGTGGAATCTCAAAAACCATTGTCCAAAGCTCCAACTTCATATTACTCAAAGAAACGAGTTAAGACCAAACTCGTCAAGACTGAACAAAGACCATTAAGTTAGAAACCTTTGTTGCTACCCCAGTGAAACATGTCAAAGAGAAACAAACTGAGACCCCACACAAGACAAAGTACACCAAAGTGAAACTTCCGAAAGACTACTCTACTGCTTTTCAATCTAGCTCTCAATCTAGTTCTATACCTAAGGTGTCTAAGTCTAGCTCAGTTTCGCTAACTAAGGATGCATCAAATGGTACAACTAGATATAGGGATAGATATGGATGGGTTTCTCATGATAAACCAAAGAAGCAAGAAGTTTCCTCACCTCCAAAAGATTCCAAAAAGATGAAAGTGTTTAAAACTCCTAGTTCTAATCTTCTTAGTTTCAATTCAACAGGTGGAAAGAGCATAACTAGTGGTGCTAAATGGGTTGCTAATACATTAGGAC
>CM067175.1:26139667-26174023 GCA_034093135.1 Erigeron breviscapus | reverse complement strand
TGGAGCCACTTGCCTTATTGGCTGTACCATTTCAACAATCTGAACATCTTCACTACCAGTAGGTACATCAACAACTTGTACCCTTACTGGTGCCACATTCTCTTCAATTCTTTGAAGTGTCAGCATTGCTGGAGGAATATCTACCTCTCCATCTCTGGACCTCAAGTTGGCCAGATCTCTCATATACTCACTCATTGAGAAGTGAGTGGTTTCAAAATCATACTGGGCTCCAAGGGCATTCTTGAATATAAGAGAAAGAAAGCGAATATATGGCACGAATGGCTTTCTCCCCTTTGCCTTTATACGCTCCACCAGATCATCAAAAAATATCTGGGCGAAATCAACCCTTAGCCCAAACCATAAGCAATAGGCAATCTGGAGGTGTGTTTGATTGATTTGATCCAATCCTCCAGAACTACCTCCAAGACATTCGACGATGTGTGTGAAGAAATATCTCCACGAATCCGTCAGTCTGCTCATGTAAATGGTCCCTTTCCTCAACAACTGACCATTTTCATCAACTATCTCTGTATGCCCCATTAATCGGCATACCTCCCTGAAATTGATACCAGAAGGGAGTGGCATTGCCAGCTCATTCTCATCCAGATAGTTTAATTGAAGAGCCATTCTGAGAGAATGTACAGACATATTCAAGGGTCTGGTCCCTTGCTCAAGAGAAAATTCAATACAGGAATTTGCCTCATTGTATTCGGCTGTATACCAGAATTCACAAAGATAATCGTGATACATCTTTTCTGGATTTAAAGTTAGGGCACCATATAGTGGACATGAGAGAAAAAAAGCTGTTTAATCTCCCAATTATAGATTGTGGATCATGGACACTGGATAGCGTGAGTTTTGCCATCCAGTTATTCATATTCATCCTTAAAGCCCTAGCTTCAAGGTTGATATGACGTGCTCTAACTACATCAGCTGAAGGAGCATATTCAGCGGATAGAAGATTTCGTGGTGAGTTTGATTGTCTAGGAGCCATTTGATATATAGAAGAAGATGAAAATGAAATTGAATGAAGAAATTTAATGAAGGAATTTGAGAATTTGGGAGTAAATGTTCGAAGTAAATGAAATTGAATGAAGAATTTAATGAATATGAAGTAAATATGAGAAATTTATGAATGAAATTGAATGAAGAAATTTAATGAAGGAATTTGAGAATTTGGGAGTAAATGTTCGAAGTAAATGAAATTGAATGAAGAAATTTAATGAAGGAATTTGAGAATTTGGGAGTAAATGTTCGAAGTAAATGAAATTGAATGAAGAAATTTAATGAAGGAATTTGAGAATTTGGGAGTAAATGTTCGAAGTAAATGTAATTGAATGAAGAATTTAATGAATATGAAGTAAATATGAGAAATTTATGAATGAAATTGAATGAAGAAATTTAATGAAGGAATTTGAGAAATTTATGAAATTGAATGAATATTTAAGGTTTATGAAGAATTTAATGAATATGAAGTAAATATGAGAAATTTATGAATGAAATTGAATGAAGAAATTTAATGAAGGAATTTGAGAATTTGGGAGTAAATGTTCGAAGTAAATGAAATTGAATGAAGAAATTTAATGAAGGAATTTGAGAATTTGGGAGTAAATGTTCGAAGTAAATGTAATTGAATGAAGAATTTAATGAATATGAAGTAAATATGAGAAATTTATGAATGAAATTGAATGAAGAAATTTAATGAATATGAAGTAAATATGAGAAATTTATGAATGAAATTGAATGAAGAAATTTAATGAAGGAATTTGAGAATTTGGGAGTAAATGTTCGAAGTAAATGAAATTTGAAGAATTTAATGAATATGAAGTAAATATGAGAAATTTATGAATGAAATTGAATGAAGAAATTTAATGAATATGAAGTAAATATGAGAAATTTATGAATGAAATTGAATGAAGAAATTTAATGAAGGAATTTGAGAATTTGGGAGTAAATGTTCGAAGTAAATAAATTGAATGAAGAATTTAATGAATATGAAGTAAATATGAGAAATTTATGAATGAAATTGAATGAAGAAATTTAATGAAGGAATTTGAGAATTTGGGAGTAAATGTTCGAAGTAAATGAAATTGAATGAAGAAATTTAATGAAGGAATTTGAGAATTTGGGAGTAAATGTTCGAAGTAAATGTAAGTTGAAAGTGAAAGTGGGTATATATAGAATTGAGAATGTGGAACTCAAACGATTAATTTGAAATTATCAAATACAATTTTTGATTGTGTTCTGAGATCCGCATTAATTACATCACATCACACATAAATGCATGACGGTTTACAGCCCACAAAACAGTAACAACTTGTACTTTTTGTTTTCCCAAAGTAAAAAGACCATCATTGTTTTGAACAACTTACATGCCACGTAGGATTTATAAGATAAATATCTTTGAAAAGGTTTGCTTACGTGGCACATACAAAGATCAAGTATTTTGAAAATATTATGACATATTTCAGTGCATCTGGAGGTTGACAAGATCGTCCAGTATCACTGGTGGATTAGTCCAGTGAACATGTACTGATGGTACACTGGAGGGACACTCCAGTAAAGTACCAGTGAACAACCAATTTGAAAGACTGGAAACCTTAAACTTGCACGTCAACTAATACAGACAAATGAGAGGGACACATTTACAAGAAGACATAAGTCAACTCAAACACGCACTTCAACCTGTCCATACCAGTGAGAGGGACATATTTACAAAGCACCAGTAATATTTTCTGAAGAATTTGTCCAGTGAGAAAATTAATTCCCCCTGAACTTAAACATTTTTAAGAGAAAATATTTTTCAAGTCTTCCCTGGAATGTTGATCCAGAAATAAATTTTTGAATCTTTAAATCAAAGATCCTTAGTAGTACACAATGGCGTTCAATACCAAGGTTCCAGATCAGGATGACTGGAAACTGTGTCTGGTGAATCTTCAAATTTGTCGTTTATAGGATCAGATTCACAAAAGACAATTGGTGTTACTGGGGGAGTAGTACGCACATCTGAACCAATATTAATTTCAGAGGGTAGTTTGAAAATAATAGAGGGATAGAATGGAGTATTACTGGAGAGTTTCTTTTTCTGAACAGGTTCCAGATCAGGATGACTGGAAACTGTGTCTGGTGAATCTTCAAATTTGTCGTTTATAGGATCAGATTCACAAAAGACAATTGGTGTTACTGGGGGAGTAGTACGCACATCTGAACCAATATTAATTTCAGAGGGTAGTTTGAAAATAATAGAGGGATAGAATGGAGTATTACTGGAGAGTTTCTTTTTCTGAACAGGTTCCAGATCAGGATGACTGGAAACTGTGTCTGGTGAATCTTCAAATTTGTCGTTTATAGGATCAGATTCACAAAAGACAATTGGTGTTACTGGGGGAGTAGTACGCACATCTGAACCAATATTAATTTCAGAGGGTAGTTTGAAAATAATAGAGGGATAGAATGGAGTATTACTGGAGAGTTTCTTTTTCTGAACAGGTTCCAGATCAGGATGACTGGAAACTGTGTCTGGTGAATCTTCAAATTTGTCGTTTATAGGATCAGATTCACAAAAGACAATTGGTGTTACTGGGGGAGTAGTACGCACATCTGAACCAATATTAATTTCAGAGGGTAGTTTGAAAATAATAGAGGGATAGAATGGAGTATTACTGGAGAGTTTCTTTTTCTGAACAGGTTCCAGATCAGGATGACTGGAAACTGTGTCTGGTGAATCTTCAAATTTGTCGTTTATAGGATCAGATTCACAAAAGACAATTGGTGTTACTGGGGGAGTAGTACGCACATCTGAACCAATATTAATTTCAGAGGGTAGTTTGAAAATAATAGAGGGATAGAATGGAGTATTACTGGAGAGTTTCTTTTTCTGAACAGGTTCCAGATCAGGATGACTGGAAACTGTGTCTGGTGAATCTTCAAATTTGTCGTTTATAGGATCAGATTCACAAAAGACAATTGGTGTTACTGGGGGAGTAGTACGCACATCTGAACCAATATTAATTTCAGAGGGTAGTTTGAAAATAATAGAGGGATAGAATGGAGTATTACTGGAGAGTTTCTTTTTCTGAACAGGTTCCAGATCAGGATGACTGGAAACTGTGTCTGGTGAATCTTCAAATTTGTCGTTTATAGGATCAGATTCACAAAAGACAATTGGTGTTACTGGGGGAGTAGTACGCACATCTGAACCAATATTAATTTCAGAGGGTAGTTTGAAAATAATAGAGGGATAGAATGGAGTATTACTGGAGAGTTTCTTTTTCTGAACAGGTTCCAGATCAGGATGACTGGAAACTGTGTCTGGTGAATCTTCAAATTTGTCGTTTATAGGATCAGATTCACAAAAGACAATTGGTGTTACTGGGGGAGTAGTACGCACATCTGAACCAATATTAATTTCAGAGGGTAGTTTGAAAATAATAGAGGGATAGAATGGAGTATTACTGGAGAGTTTCTTTTTCTGAACAGGTTCCAGATACCATACTTTGTTCCTTTCAAACTGGTGAAGCTCTTCTTGCATAGCAGTCACCCAGTTTGGATCTTCCAGAGCCTCGTCAATCTTCTTAGGTTCTATCAAAGATAGAAAACTGACGTATAAGCATTGATTACTGGAGGCTCTTCTGGTCTGAACACCACGACTGGAGTCACCTAAGATTTGATCAATAGGGTGAGCTTTTGTCCATCTGGAGTACTGACCAGGATTGTTACTGACAACAATATCAGTGCAAGAATTCAGTTGAGTCTCCTCTGGAGTTGATTCTGGAGGAGGGTCTTGCCAAATTACTTCAGTATCTTCATCTGAGTCATTTAAATCACGATTTGCATCATGAAATTCTTCATTTGAAGGCATTTCCTGGAGTACTGGTTCAGTATGAAATTCTTCACCAGAAGACATTTCTGGTAAATTCTCAACTGACACTGATACTGGGGGAGTAGTACGCACATCTGAACCAATATTAATTTCAGAGGGTAGTTTGAAAATAATAGAGGGATAGAATGGAGTATTACTGGAGAGTTTCTTTTTCTGAACAGGTTCCAGATCAGGATGACTGGAAACTGTGTCTGGTGAATCTTCAAATTTGTCGTTTATAGGATCAGATTCACAAAAGACAATTGGTGTTACTGGGGGAGTGACAGGGACTAGCTTCTTGTTGATTGATGCATTTGATTCATCAAATGTTACATGAATTGACTCATGGACCTTCTCCAGTCTCTTGTTGTAGACTCTGAAGGCCTTGCGAATGGCTGAATAGCCTAAGAAATACCCTTCATCAGCTTTGGCATCAAATTTGCCTAGCTGACTGGAGTCGTTCAGGATGTAAACTGGACATCCAAAAACGTGAAAATAACCAATGTTTGGTTTTCTATTTCTTAAGACTTCATAGGCTGTCTTTTTGTGTCTTTTGATGTACACTGATCGATTCTGGGTGTGGCAAGCAGTTGCAATTGCTTCCGCCCAGAAACTGGTAGACAGTCCAGATTCAGCAAGCATACTTCTGGCAGCTTCTATCAGCGTTCGATTTTTCCTTTCCACAACTCCATTTTGCTCTGGAGAGCGGGCTGAAGAGAAGTTCTGGGAGATGCCAGTGTCAGTACAGAATGACTCCAGAGTTGCATTCTGGAATTCTGTTCCATTGTCACTTCTTAACTGACACACTTTTCGACTGTACTTGAGCTCAATTTGCTTGATAAGACTGATGATTTCAGCAGCAGCTTCACTTTTGGACCTCAGAAAGATCACCCAACAATATCTGGAGAACTCATCTATGATCACCAGGGTGTATCTTTTACCAGCACGAGTCTGAACGTTCACTGGACCAAAAAGATCCATATGAAGCATGTGAAGAGGTTCAGTAATGCTGAAATTCTGTCTGGTCTTGAAACTGGTACGCTTTTGCTTACCCATCTCACATCCTGGACATGGTCTTTCCTTTTTGAAGGAGACTGAAGGTATCCCATCTGCAAGTTGTTTTCTGGACAACTTGTTAATGTTTTTGAAGTTTAAATGGGATAACCTTTTATGCCATAACCAGTTTGTGTCTTCATCAGCTTGAGTATAGAAACACTGCTCTGAAGGAGAGCTTTCCATATCCATCACGTACACATTCCCTTTTCTGGGAGCAATCAACACTACCTTCCAGTCCTTGTTGAATACGATGCCCTGAGCAACATTGAATAAGACTTGATAGCCATCGTCACACAGTTGACTTACACTGATCAAGTTATATTTCAAACCATTCACAAATGCAACTCGTCTGAACTTGACTTGTCCATTGTTCAGAACACCATATCCCTCAGTTTTCCCACAACCATCATTTCCAAATGTGATGGAGGGTCCATCAGAAATGGTGAACTCCTCCAGTAGGGTCTTACATCCGGTCATCGTCCTGCCAGCTGCACTGTCAAGATACCAGATAAGCTTCTTTCGATCGCCCTACACATACACCAGATATTGATCAGTTAGATTTGGGAACCCATCGACTGATGGGTTCACTGGACCCTCCCTTATAGGTCCCTGGGGCAATCTGGTCTAGTTCACTATGTTCAATAGTGGTCTTAGAAGAGAAGACCACTGGGGTTGATGGTTTTAAAACCTTTTCATTTTTCTCAACTGGAGAAATACATTTGTTTTTCTTTGAAAAAGGTTTTGTATTTTGTCTAGGGCCAGATGAAGTACCCTCAAGAAAGTTTAATCTTGCATTAAAACTTTGTGATTGACGAGTCAGAATTTGAATCTGGCTCTCTATCCTGGACAAAATATTTTCTTCAGATGATACCTTAGCCTTTCCAGTCAAAGGCTTTGGTAAGGGTTTGGTCTGAGGTAAAGGTCTATTCTGCTTCACCTTTTTAACTGGAGCAGTCATCTGGACAGCTCCAGTCTTAACCTCTGGGGATTGAACTGGGTCTAAATTGGTCTTGGGTGTTTCAGGCATATCATAAACAGTTGTGGGCCTTAACACCTCTGGTAATCGATCGATTACTGGTATTAATGATGCAACATTAGTATTTCCATCTAAATATGCACGTTTTTGAGCAGGAAATTGTTTAACTGAAGCATCAAATGGCTTTTTAGTTTCTAGCCATGACTTTATTACCAGTTTTTCTTTCTCTAAAATGATCTCAAGATCTTGCTTTTCTTGAATCAATTGTTCAGTTACCAGAACCTGGGCTTGAAATGCCAGTTCAATGTCTTGAAGCTCTTTTAATTTTGATTTTAATGCATTTATTTCAGAAGAATCTGTTTCTAGACCATTTACACAATCAGATCTAACAGTTTCTACAAAAATTAAATCAGAATTTAAAGCTTCAGCAATGTCCAGTTTTAGTTCTTGGTCAGTTGCATTATCATAATCACTAACCTTTTTAATAACAATGTCCACCCATCGTCCAGATGTGACATCTTCCTTCACCAGGTGCTCATCAACTTCCAGAGCCATGTAGCAGCAATCTCTTTCTTCTTCTTCATCAACAGATGAGTCATCAGAAGGAACCCACTTCTCTTCAGTTGTAGCAATCATGCACTTATTATTTGTTTCCATTTGTTGTGCCATGAGAGCAATTTGGGCCTTAAGCTTTTTATATTTCAATTTATAGCTATCATCAGGCTTATTATAAGAAGAGAATGGACCAGGCTTGGATGCAAACTGGTTGGACCTGCACTCTTTCATGAAATGACCCTTTTTGCCACACTTAAAGCATGTCAAATTGGTCTTGTCAGTGGAAGAACTGGATGCAAATTGTCCAGATGGCTTATTTGCTCTTGCTTTGAAACGGTTAAACGTTTTAGCAATCATTGCAATAAGGTCATCATCTTCAGTTTCATCACAACAGTCTGGAGAGATTTGACTGGCCTCTCCAGAATCCATAAGTTCAGACACCATCTTCTTCATAGAAAATACATTCTCAGAAGATATCAGTGCTGTACTTGGTGGTTCAGAATAACTAACCACTTTAGGAGTACTGGAGGCATGGTTAAAAGCATCTTGTTCTGCAACCACTCTCTGAGCTTGATTTTCTTCAGTGTACCTGAAGGCTCCATATAGAGTTGAGAGAGTGTGTGTGTGCAGAGTTTTACCTTGTCGTAAAACAAGTATCATGTGAGACCATTTGGTGGGCAGAATGTCACAAAATTTCTCCAGAAGTATATCCTTGTCCTTCTCAACCCCAAGACCTCTCAATTGGTTTATGATACTCATAAATCTGGTGTAAGTACCAGTGAGAGACTCGTTAGGTTGAGCAAAAAATGACTCATACCTCTTGTTTAAGGAGACCTTTCTGGTGACAATGGTGTCATCTCCTCCTTCATGTTGGTTAAGTAGCTCATCCCACATGGTTTTGGCACTAGGAAAAAGAACTAGTGTGGGAATTAGGGTTTCTGGAACGGCCCCGAGGATCATGTTTTTAAGGAGGGTGTCAAGATTCACCAATCTCCTCTCCTCTTCTGACCAATGTTCCTCCCTCTTTTCCCTTCCCCTTCTAGATCCAGAAGGATCAAGAAGTGGATTGAGAGGTGATGTAGGTACATATGGACCTTCGTTTAAGATCTTCATCATGTTCCTCTCAATACCAGTGACATGCAAAATCATCCTAGCTTTCCACGTACCAAATTCATCACTGTTCCAACTAGGCAATGATTAGCCTTCTGCTCTGATACCAAATGTGAGTCCTTAATTAACGAGATGGTTAACCAATAGAAAGTGTAAAATACAACAAGTCTAATAATCACTAGATATGGACTAGTATTACTTGTAAATAAAGATGCAAGATATATAAACAAAGTAATACAAGACTTAAAGCAATAAACAAATAAAGTGGACCATTATGTATGTTTCATGGGTATTTTATTTATTGATGTGTAAATAAAATACAAGGTTGTTGCGGAATCAAGATAACACAATTAAGTGAGTATCCTAACAACCTATGATTACAATATGATCTATGTTTGTCAAATAACTCTTTAGGATCGAGATACTTAAAGTTGTGAAGTATCCCTGTTTAAGATCGAGAGTATTTAGACAAATTCACTTATATGCAAAAGGAATGCTTAAAAGTATTTTTGTTCAAGGAATGACTTAGTATTTATAGGCAACAAATTCACCAGTGAATTTGTGCCGTACAAATATGGTTGGATACATTTAATGATCCGACAAGAACATTAAATGTATTAGATAAGAATAAGGATAAAGTCACATCAAGTGCAAGTGTATCCTATTATCCAACCACCTTAACACACGTATACTTTTGTTAAAGAACAAGTGGATTGTTCTTTGGAAAGTGTGTTAAAGGCTAAAGTCAATCCTCGATATTAGTGTTCAGACTTGCAGGATCTAGAACACCAACAATCCTCCAGTGTGCAGATCTGGTAAGACTTCCAGTGGACTCCGCCATTTGTCAGTCTTCTTTCTTCAGACTTCAGTCTTTGACTTCAGTCAGAATGTCTTCAGTAGAGTAGATCTGGACTGGGGTGAAGTCTTCAGTGAGCTAATCTGGAGAATGCTCCAGATTACCTGTACAAGTAAATGCTCACTAGTCTTCAATTATTTCTTGACAAATCTTCAGAGGGACTCCAGATTCCAAGTCTGGAGTAGGTCCAGTAGAATATGTTTTCTGGTCAGAATAGATCGTAAGCTGTGTCAGCTTAGTCTGACCCAGATCAGATTCCATGAACCAAAAGATTTCTAAGTGTTTTACTATCAGATTTGTCATTACCAAATTTACAATGAACATTAGGACTCAACAATTGTGTTTCAACACATTTTATTACATTTGCGATATAATGAAATATTAATATTATTATTTATATAGCATTTTACCCGCGCAATGTGATGATGGTGGTGGTATCGGCGGTGTGGTGGTGGCGGCGATGTGGTGGTAGCGGCGGTGTGGTGTTGTAAATTGTTTCATTAAAGGTATTATAGGTATTTTAAGTGGAGATGTTTAAATTAATAAATAAAAGAGAAAGAATTAGTTATTTCATTAAGGGGGATTATTAGGCTATAGGTATCTTAATGTATTAGGCCGATGATCGTCGTTTCCATTCAGTGAGCTACATTAACATCTTCATTTACAGAGTGATCCATTGTTTTGTTATTTGAAGAAGAAATTAAGCCGTAATTGAAGAAAATTAAGCCGTAATTTAGGGGAAAGGGGAAGGGAAATTAGTACTGTATAAAATTTTAAACTCGTAAAATTTCACTAAAAATCGTCTGTTCACAAAAATTGTATGTTTGGACTAATGAAAATATGAAAAAGTTGAAGTTCAAAATTAATTTGGGCTGCTAAAACAAACCTTATTAGAGATGGCCCAATGAATGGTGTCGTATAGATTCAACAAGTTTCCCTCTTTTTTTTTCTTTTTTTTTTAAAATCTATTACTAAGAATATCTTTGTAAGTGTACGAGACTAGCAACATCCATGAGATGTTCAATTTATAGAAAAGTCTAAACAAAGTACCGACAAAAATATCTCGGTAAAATTTACTGTGTCGAGGAAAAGTAACTGAAAACGATACCAATGACGAAATTCTGTATGTGTTTTGGCTAGTGCATCATGCCTTTAAATTGCTGGCTAGATGAAATAACCCATGACGAAAGAGGAGAGTTTTCGAAGGTTTATAAGATTATAGTTAAACCATTAACCAAAACTTACCATTAGGTAGTATATATTGTTAAGTGTTGTGTACTCATTTAACAATTCAGAGATATAGTCACTTTACAAAATGAATGTAAATATCAAATAAAATTCAAAAAAGAGTATATGAGAATTATAGTCTCATAAAAGAAGTGTTTCAGAAGTGCTATGATCAGAGTCCAGATTTGTAAGGAACACCAGCATCTTTAATCCACTTATCTCCCTGGATAAAAGGTTTAACAGTAAACTTACTGGCTTGCTTGCTATCTATGAATTTCAGCCCTTTCCAGGTGACCCTCTTCTTTGTTACTGCACCTGCACCGTAATTACCAAATTCTGCGTAAAATATTGTGTTTGGAGCCGTTGTTCCCACCCACGGCATCCATCCTTTTGGGTCAATGAATCCTCCCATCATGTTGTTAAGATACACTGTAGTCGAGTAGTTCTTCCACGGACGCCCCAAGAATGTATGAATATCGGCCAGGTTCCCAAAGGGTGTAATAGTGCAATTTTGAATAACGATACCGGTGTTTTGATTAGGATCAAACTTGCCTTGAGCTGTGATTGTGTCTTGTTGGCCAGTCATTGGTCTCCTAGGCAATATCTTACAGTTTTGTAAAATAGCAGCAGAATTGCCAAAAATAAAATCAACTGTTCCATAGATGTTGCATTCCTTATAGAACTGGCGGTTTGCATGTACATAGAGAGAGTCTTGGAAAGCATCAATCCGACAACGATAGAATACTGTCTGGTCTGCGGATGACATCAGCGCTACTGCTTGATGCTTGGCTGCACCAGCTGTGTTGCGGAAGCCCATATCACGGGCTATAAATCCTCTGCCAAATACAGCTACACCAGCAAATTAAACACAGTCAGTAAACAATATTTCTATCTGTTGGGAATTTTAAATTTTTTCAGTTAAGTGCCTGTTTTATTTGTGATATATAAAATCTAACCAGGGTGTATACCTTTTATCAAAAAAAAAAAAAAACTTTTTTTTAACGTAAATATTGATTGAGCTTACCGAAAGTTGCTGACTGAAAGGTTGGAGTTCCATCCACCACATTTAAGCTTGCTGATACGATTGTCGAATCCATACCATCACCGATCATCATGACATTCCACATTGGTTTTTCAATCCTGACATTCTCAAAGTAAACTCCTTTCTTGACATATATCACAAACCTTTTCTTGCTCTTTTCAGGAACTGCCTTAAGAGCATCAGAAATTTTCTTGTACTTACCAGTACCGTCCTTAGCCACCACGATATCAGCTTTGATTCCTTTAGGTAAGTTTGTCTTCTGCAGCAACTTTCGGTCTTTCCCAGATATCCATTCGGGCATTTCATCGCTTCCTGCATAGCTCAACAATCTTCTTCTTTGATTGTAAGAATTTGAGATGCTTGAAAATCCATTTATAATTGCAAGACTATTACTTGTTAACTCAGTTGATTTTTTAAGGTACTCTAAAACATTTTCTTGCACACTGTCAATGCATGTTTCTTGGTAAGTGCCTGCAGCACTTAGCCATGTCATAAGATCATCAAAAAGAGATCCTATCGATTTCAAATCGACATTTGTCGCAGATGAAAGTGTGTCATTTAGATGATCAAGAGCAAGATTCAAAAGCTCACTGCAGTTTTTGAGCTCCAAAAGAGTGGATGCTTTTGACAGCTCATTTATAGCAACTAAAACCGAGATTTTGAGTAACTCATCAGGCTGGATATGCGTCGAATTAACCATAGGAGAAATTGAACTATAACATGTATCAGGGTACAACGTTGTATCACAAACGGCTTTAATAGAAGCCAAAGTGGATTGAGTTAGTGATTGATTATCATCAGCATTGAGGCCGTGGTCTTTGCTACGTGTAGTTCCAACAACTGCTGAAACTACAACGATAACGAGAATGAGAGATGATATGGCAACAATAGTGATTCTTCTTTGTGTTTTCATACGAGCTTCATGCCTCATTTGATCGGCTTCATCAACTTTCCCATAGGATTTGAAAGAATTCATACCTAATGGTAATGATTTTGAAGTCTTTTTGTATGCAAGTAACTGAATTTGTTGTCTGTTTTAAGACTTGAATGTTTAGGTGATTTATATATAAAGCCATAATGAAAATGAAACATGAGATATTACGTGCAAAGCACCTTGGGTATGTAAGACATGGTGAGTAGTTCTATAAACATGGATGCAAGTTATTGTAGAAAAATGAATTTAAAAAATAAATTAAAAAAAAAAACAGAACAGTTGACTTTTGATAAATTATAATAGTTGATACTTGATATCCAGCTTCATTACATCACCTAATGTTAGTACTTTTCTTTAAGTAGCATAGGCAGACGATGTGTCGATGCTTTGATTTAATGAAAAAGGAATTGTATTTTTATTGATTGATTTGAATTAGGATTAGAAGTGTCATATAAACAGATCGATATTATCAAACTCCATAACCAAGTAAATCAATCACAATAGGAAAATTATTCTACCATAAATATTATTATCCAAATATATCAATAATAGTAGTAGAAGCAAGTATCAATACGCCCCTGCATTGAAACTGCAGCGAAAGTTAAAAAATAGGGTCCATAGGGATGATTGTAGGACTTTGGTGAATATGTCTGCATCCTGTATACTGCTAGTGAGACGATTAATGAAGAACATGAACTTGGCCATTTGCCAGTACTTTGTCATAGCCGAAGTTAATATCGATCAAATTATGATTTGTTTCATGGGTTTGTATTGTACTAGACTAGAAGACATGTAGACATGGGGTGACATTGTTATAGTGGACAATGGTAGCACATATGAGATAGGCACATGAAGATCCAACAGTAAGTTATTTTGGCAACCACATGGGAAAACCCTGCGTTACTCATCCGTTTCAATAGATGATGATTTGACTGTGTGTGATAAATACAACTGTAAGCCATGGTCTAAACACCATACAATAGCAGTCATATGTCTGGATATATAAACTTATTTTGTTGCTAGACATTCAAAGATGAATAAGAACAAATACAGAGAGTATTAGTAGTTGTGTTCTTGAGACTCTCACTGAGAGCCGTTTTTCACCAGCAAGCTAGCGTAGTCCAATCTCTCGTCCCATTTCCCGTAATATTCTTTTTTACATGACAATGTAAAGAGTACAAATAATTAATTTAAGAATACAAATGATATATTCAGAACTGAGGAACCTAGATGACATATAGATAGATCATCTTAAATAGCAAATATAAATACCTGGTGTTTCCACTATGAAAGTAGCACTTGGAGAGTTCTGAAGTAAGTACGAGTAATTTTTTATTTGAACGGGTATTGTTGCTGTACGCTTACTTTCCGTCAATGGCTTTGCATTTATCTTCAAACCCTTTAAGTTATTGAAGGGACATGGTTCACACGAGAGTCGGTCCAGGCATGAATTTGAGAGATTCTTGGCATAAATGATATGATGCAAACAAATTACAGAAATAAACATTTTGATAAATGGACGTCAAACGGAAAACATGGAATCAATATATGATAAAATTTCTAAGATAAAATTAATATACGCAAAAGAGTTAAATTGAGATAGACCACATTATATCGCATTGCTAACAATCACGATCCGTGGGACTTAACCATCGTCGATAATGGGGTCACAAAATGTGGAAACAAACACTTGTGTAGTTATAGTTTAATTAGAGTACTACTAAATTAGTTGTTGGCTAATCAACTCAAACTAAATATAAATTTGCTGATGTGTATCTTTTGAGAACTAGAAGATAATTGTATTCCTTAATTGTTTAAAGAATTTTAACTATAGATTGTTGAGCCCATCTTTATAAACTAGAGTACAAAACACTGAAAACATGTATCTAATTAGTGCATTATGTGTAGTCATATATAGCTCAAGTAAATTAAAAAAAAAGAAAAAGAAGGTAAATGCTCAGGAACCCCTTAGTCCCGTAGTGGAATTTTCCTCTTAGGCTAGCAACCCTGCCTAGCGGTGAGACCCCAGAAACCTTCGCTGGTTGAATATGCTTTTTCAGATGTTCGAACCTAAGTATATTTGTCCAATCACAACAACATATTTGTACGTACCTCAATGATGTCCAAATCAAGATTCAGAAATTTGGCCTTGCAGATTATCCGGAACAAATTGAGTAGTTGGACACCATGCCTCAGCTGTTCTTTTTTACCGAATCCAAAAGAGAGGTTCACTTTCTCCAGAGAATTGAAGCCGCCATGATCTGTGGAGAGCGGCAGAAAGAGAGGTGTACAGTTCGTCAAGATATATAAAGGATCTACGTACAGTGAGTGATGCTGTCAAATTCTTTAGCTGAGGAGCAACCACATTGAAAACCCCCGGAAAAGAGAAAGAATTTGTAATTGTGAGATTAACTAGTTGTGGTGCACAAACATTGAATATCTACCTTCTATGCATGACACTCTTATCTCCTGGATCATATAACCATGTATTACTTATTTTCAGAGTTTCTAAAGCCGGAAAATCCCAAGCTGATTCTGGTAAGTAAGTTCTCCCTATATCGCGAGTGTTTTCCTCAAGTGTGAGATGTTTAAGAGTGCGGGAACTGAAAATATATTTTGGGAGCTCTTCTCTGATGGACCATATCATATCCAGTTTCCTAGCATTGTGCAAGTTTGCGTAGTTCACGATATCTTCAACACACATCTTATCCGTAATATGCCAATCGAATCTGAGCTCAACTTCAAAAACTTCTGTACGGTGATGAGTTAGTACATGCTTCACAAATTCTGCAAACTTAGGTTAGTCAAACGTGCAACTATTTAAGTTGATATACGGCATTGACGTCCAAGTATTCTTCCATCTAGGAGACAATATACAAGTCCAAACAGCATCTCATGTCAAGGAAGGAGAGAATGCCATGAATAATGTCGTCTGGCAAGTTGCTTATTCTATCTTCTTTGATACTTGCTCCATCATCTCGTAGCAAATCCACCTTCTTTTTCATGTTTTTCAATCTTTTAGAATTTGAAGCCCCCTGAAAAAACTATAAATATATATATATATATATATATAATATATATATATATATATATATATATATATATATATATATATTATGAAATGTATGTGCAATGTATATTGATTATTATATATATATATATATATATATATATATTATTATTATTATTATTATTATTATTATTATTATTATTATTATTATTATTATTATTATTATTATTATTATTATTATTATTTACATATTATAGACGAACAACCAAATAACTCAAAAACAACTTTACCTATTACCCTCAAATCGGTAATGTCCAGTTCCTTATATATAAAGGAAAACTAGCTATCATATTCCTACTCTTACTCTAACTCGAATATTTAGGACGAAATTTAACTTTTATTAGAATACTCAAAAATAACCCCCTCTCTCTCAAGATCTGAACATTGATCCCTATGGTCACGCTTACAAGGAGTGTACCTATAATGTATAATATAGCAAAAAGGTAAGACCAAGATCGTTTTAATGGACACGAATGGAAATCAAAACGAGCAAATTGTAATTGTAATTCTAAATATTTTATGGTTTTTTAAAATCTAAATTAAAGTACTACTTAAAGTAATTAAGCTAATCTGTTTATGTTTGGGGCAATGGTTTAACTAAAAGCGGAAAAGTATTGGATCTAAATCAATAATTACTAGCACGTTACCCGTGCAATGCGGCGGTGGTCGTGACGGCGATGATGTGGTGGTGGGGACGACTGTTGGTGGTAGATGAGGCGTTGAGTGGTGTAGATAATTGATTTAAATGATTAATGAAGATAGTTTAAAAGATAAAGGATTGATAGTGTAATTTAATCATTAATGTTAAGGAGTAATGTAAGTGAAAATATTTTAAGGGGTACTAAGTGAAAATATTACATATTTCTCAACACTTCCAAAAATAAAGTGCTATTTTTTTATGATATAGTATAGAAAAGACAAAATCAGACTATGCATTCGGATTATTTATTAAATGGGAGGGGATACCCTCAAGTTATACTAACATGACTAGTCATGCATATTAGGATAATCTTGACCTTTAGATGAAAATCAAAGGCCAAGATTCAAAAATCTTTGAATCTTGATCCTTGATTTTCATTCAAAGGCCAAGAGTTCCCCAACTTTTGACTCAAATTGAGGAAATAACTTAAGGGAATCCCCTCACTTATTAAATTACCTATATTTGTTGAGTAACCTGGAATAGTGCCAACGTCACCCGATTAATTATTGAAAAGTAATATTAATTCGTTAGAAAATAATTTAACCCCTTTTGATAACTAAGTATTGTTAGAGAATATTAATTTAGAAAATGATATACCTTTCTAAAAAATTAGCATAATTATCCTCTTAATAATATAATTATAATAATATTCCTATAAATGAATGGATAAAACTAGGAGAGAAAATAAGTGAATTCCACTTGTAATGTTTTAAAGTTATTAGGAGGAATATTAGGCTGTTATTAAAAAGATTTATCATTTTAGATTGTGATTGTATCTTTTTCATACTTATGTATTTGTAATTTGTATAAATATCTTTTTTCTTAATAAAAGAAGATCCCAAATTAAGATTTTCTTAAAGGACTACACGTGGCAGCATGCCTTTTACCCATTTTCAATTTCCATCAAAAACTTATTTTACCATTTATTTTTTTTCTATTTTCATTTTGTTCTACCTTTATACATGATCCATGGATAAGAATTACTTCTATTTCAATAAGGGGAAAAGTATGGATATGTTCTTCCAAGTCTTTCTTCTAATTCACTACATTACTTGTGGTCATGTGTTTGTACGAAAAGCATTGGTAATTTTGCATACAAAATTTTGTCTATCATATCACTGGATTTGGATAAATCTATTATAGATTTAAAGATTGGTAATCTAGCATTGCAATACAAGAAGACAATACCTCAACTTTTAAATGCAATTGAGAGATTTAAAGATGAACTCAATATAGATTTGAAGTTTAAAAAAAAAACAAGTGACTATAGATTCATTTTCTGATAGACAAACTTATATTTTAGATATATTTTAAGAATTATTAATTTATAGTTTCGCTGGTACCAATATATTTACACTGAGATTCCAAAAAAGTTATTATTTTATTATTTTTATTATTTTATTATTTTATTATTTTTATTATTTTATCGATTGAAGTTCAATTTTGCACTGGTTTCAAGTTGTGACCGGACAAATTATTAATTTTATTAAGTTTTATTTTATAGAGGTTATACTTTATTATTATTTTTATAAATAATTTTTGTTTAAATTTTAATTAAACGGCCCGGGTTGAACCAGTGCATGAATAACCTTCAATACATTAATATGTTTGGTAGACATAGCTGAAGCTAGAAGCTCGGACTGTAATTAGGAGTTGTGGATGTAAGTTAAAAGCTTGAGTTAAATGTTGGCCCTAAAACTGAAGCTTCTAATTATATAAAATTGTTTAGCAAATAAGCTGGAAAATTTAACTTAAAATGTAAAATTACACTAATGAGCATAGTAATTAATTTTCAAAAAAAAAAAAAAACATATGAAAATAAACCACACTAATGCGTTAAAACTCTTACTGTATCCATTTGACCAACTCTGGCTTATACATAAACTGATAAAAGCATGTGAATTGAATTGTAATTGACTTTGAATGGTAACCTTTCATAAAAAGACCTACAAATTCTGATTTAACATCATTTTCAAATTCTCTTCTACTTCTCTCTTCAACTTCTTCACTCTAAACTGTTAATAAATCACTAGTATGTTTTTCAATTACTTGTGATAACAATTTTAGAAATTCTCTTCACTTTCTCATTTAACTTTTTCACTTTCTTTTTCAATTACTTCAAATTATGTCTCGTCTTTTACGTGTTGGCTGTCATTAGCGTGCATAAAATAATTGTATGTTTCGTATTTGATAGCTCATCCATAATTTTTATAATAAAAATAGAATTATTTTATGCACGTCAACGACAAATCATAGGGTTGTCATTAACAAGTCCTTTACATTCTAATGGTAAAAATGCTTTAATTATATAAACGGGTAAACAAATGACGATTTTTTTAAATTTATTCAAGAATTGTAGATTTTATAAACTGTATTCAGACTTAATTGTGTTATTCTTACAGAAATATTTTTGTAACCATTTTTTAATATTTATTTAATCTTTGGCAATCCAAAGATAATCAGGCCACCTTGGCACATTTCTATTGACTTTAATTTTGTGTGCACATTTAGAAATTAGAATTGAGTCAACATGTATAAGACCAAAACACATGTCAATTGTCAAAAGCCAAAGGATTTTTCCTCGAAGCACCACTAGCTTTACTTCTTTTCAATGTTCAACTTTGATGTATTGCTTTTACTTTGACCAAAGAAAAAGCCATTCATTTCAAATTGGACTTCTTATTTCCACACCAACATATACGAAGATGATACATTAAATATTCGTATTTGACCCAACAGATTTTGCTCATAAGAAGGTTCAATTCCGAGTTTGGTTTTTGTGGAGGTTTTCTCAAGAATTAATGTAACTAGGTTTGGGCTTCGTAAAGCGACTTCTTTTCCGGTCACTGGTCTAGTTCCAGCAGGGGTCACCATCCCGCCTAAAATTTGAAGAATTTGTTGATAGTTAGAATAGATTCGTAGACCAGGTCGACTGATCCGTTTTCAATTTTGAAAAGTTCTGTTAGGTTCTTAGTAGCAATCGGCGACCTTTTTTTCTTATATATGTATGTATGTATATGTATACAGTATCAGTATCAGGTTACTATGTGAAGCGTCTTAAAATACGAAATGTGTGAAACACTAATATACCACATAAATATTAATAACATACGTTATAGATAAAAAAAACATACAACTTAACTATTTCATTTTTTATTTTTATTGACATTGTCAGTGTTAACTAAGATGATACTATTAACATACATATTAGTTAACACTGACATACGTCTTAATTTATGTTAGTAGTAGTCAAGAAACACTAACATACAACATAACATACATCTTCAACATCTTTAAAAAAGATTGTATGGTAGTGACAACTAAGTTGTATGTTAGTACTTCCGTCCATGGCGGGGCTATTACAGGTAAGGGCGGATCCCTTCAGTACATGGCGGAGCTATGGTGGCTAAGATTTAGCCAATGGTAAATTATAAAGTAAAGCATTTTAAAGAATTTGATGTTGATAAATTCTAAATGGACACATGACGTTACTGCTGATTCAAACCTAAGAATTCATGTAAAAATGTATTTCTTAACATTAGATGACTTTGTGACAATTCATATATGCTTTGGAAATCTTTTAAATTAGTTTTATCTAACCTACTACATAGACTTCACAGAAAGATTCATGTGAGATACATTTGAACTAAAAGAATAATCTTTTAAATTATAACTTGATGTTTATATGTAAATGATATATGTGACAAATTCGTACATATATAAACATATCAAGTTATACATAATATTACATATGTTCATATGTGAATGGTTCTCACATGAACGTTATCTATTGTTTCACATCTAATTTGTTTTGTATTAACATCAATATCACCTGTTTGAACACTCCGGCCCGTTGTGTACTCATCAATGAAGACACAGACTATTCACATGTATATATTATTAGATATTAGAAATTACATGTTAGGTGCATGGAATATCATTAACATTAATTAACATATAATATAACGTAATTACATGTGATTATGACTATATAATGTATAGTTGTAATTGGGGTGCACCTAACAACTAAGTAGTTTGGTTATCAAACGAACACTTGACAGTAACATTATAACAACATATGCAAAATTTGTGAAGAGAAAAATTTTAAGCACATACATAATTATAACTTTGGATCACGACGAAACCAATTATACCATCAACTTTCCCACTCGATCACCAATATGCTCACCGGTTTGAGCGGTCCGAGAGTCTCACTTGAAATCATTCTTGCAAAAATCATATAATATTAACTTCACAACTTTAAATTTTATGTATCCTATATCACACAATTCGTTCCCACCATCTTCTTACTAGCTAGTAACATTTCCATATCATTCGTCTTTTTATTTTTTTGAACAGCAAGTTAGTTGTTAGTAGTTAGCAGTTAGCATGCGAGACACCACAGTGACATTCAATTGGCCAGCATGCGGAGCTCGAACCACGCATGCCTGAGATGAAACCCTGGACTCTCGAAAACCCCCCAATAATCCACTCCTACAAATGTAGGAAGTGAGATTCGAACCCTGGTGGATTTCCCCAAGATTAAAGACCTTACCAATGAGTCACCATTCGTGTAATCCTGTTACTAAATCAAGTTTCAAGAATGTTAGTATTATATATTATAGCAATTACTTTATAGACTTGTTTGCGTAGAAACAAATTAAAATGAAATTATTCATATATATTTAGTTTCCTTTCGGCTATTCTATTTTATAGATCATGAAAAAACCTATGTTTATATAGGTTGTAAGTAAAATAAAATAACTATTAAAGTAAAATAAATAAAACAATAAGTTTTTCTTTACTGAATATTACCATACATCATGAAAATCATCGTGCATCAATATATATACTTGTACTTCGTGAATCTTCGTGTATCAATTTTATCATGATATAAAGATCAAAATATTGTCTTATTTGTTTTACTTTAATATTTGTTTTACAATAAACCAACCCCTGTATATATTATCGAAAGATTCGTATAATTTTGTTTTACGAATACCGTTACTAATTATTTACTGGTATATTGTGGGGTCGCGCGATCGATCACTATCTATATCTCTACCCATATAAAATATAATATGAACACACACGGAGTACCTATAGTATATAAATTTAAACCATTGTACAATTTATCTTGTTGGTAGCACACAATTAAGACTAGCTAGCTAGCTTTTCTAAATCATCAACTGCGTATATATCCTCAAACTCAAACCTGGCCTAGCTAGCTGCTAGAAAATATATTCCTCATATATGGATGGCATGAACAACAACCCATTTTCTAATGATGAATGGATACAACAATATCCCAACACATCCATAATTGATCAACACCATGGCACTACTGATCATGCTCCAACGATATCATCGGTCTATGGCCAAGCAACCACAGGCGGCCAGGACGATGGTCCAAAACCCATACGTAGACGATCACGGGCTTCTAGGAGAACACCAACCACTATCCTGAATGCTAGCCCAAATGACTTTAGGGCCTTGGTTCAACGCTTTACCGGCTGCAATAGCAAAGATCATGACTTGACTACTTCGGTTTCTTCTGTTATGAATAATTTAACAAAAGGTCCCGTTAATATAGACTTTGCAAGGAATGATGTGAAAGAAGCTGCAGGTTCATCAAGGTATACGTCATACGCTATTAATAATAATATTAGTAATAATAATAATAATAATAATCAGGTGAGGTTACCTCTACATGGTGAGCAACAAATGCAATCAGTAGATGGCCGACTAATTAGTGATCATCATATGCATGCTGGTAATTATGAAATAATGGAGGATGCTTCTGTTCTTAATTATGAATCTTCATTACTCGCGAATGATAGAGATAGTGGTGGCTATAATATTTGAAGATATCGGCTGTAATTCATTAATATTAATATTTTGTTCATTGGAAAAATATATATATATCTAGCATGAAGTTTTTTTAGTTCTCTAGCTATCATTATGTAATTAAATGTTTCTCTTACTAGCTATATAAAATGAGTAGCTTAATTAGTTGGGTTTGATGATCAATGACAAATCTCATCATCTACTTTCCAAGTTTTTGATCAAGCAGATAATTATATTCGACAAGGCTTTAGTTGTTCAGTGTTCATTGGGTTTAATTATTTGAAAAATAAAAGCCCTTGCTTATATTAAATGCTTTGATTCAATCTCTCGTTAAACCTAAATCTAGAGGCATGTTAGGACGATTGCCCGACTAAGAAGTATGGTTATAGAAATACTACATATGTCCGTGCGATGTGGCGGTGTGGCGGCGGCGACGGGTGGTAGAGCGGCAATGGTGGCGGTAACGGTGTGATTATCAATGTAAAATTAATTGATGTAAAAAAAGGTAATGTAATTATATTAAGGGTTGAGAGATGTATTTATAAATAATTCATTAAGGGTATTATATATAGCTTTATTATGGAGAGATATTTAGATTAGTGACACATAGAAAATGAACATTTTGGGTTGTCAACTTCTTTGTTAGAAAAAAACATGGTAAATGTTTTATAATATTGTATAGATAAATTAATTTCGGTATGGAGATTATTATCGCTTTTGATTTTTTATTAGTAAATCTATCTAGCAAAAGATAGAAGTATGACCGTCTATATTCCACCTAAACTATTTTATACCATGTTTTTAGAGCATTGCTTAGGCAACCACAAGTCAATCACTAGTCCTTGTCAGCGCTACATCAAAAAAATTAAACTCTATCTCATCATTAATCCCTTTCAACATCCCCAATGTCATTACTAATCTAGGACTCGGGGAAGGTTCTTGTGAGAACTTTTTTATTTACAAGAAACATAATAAGAACTTTAAAATTATGTATTAGATCACATACGTCATTCACATGTGAAAACATAATAACGGTTCATAAAAGAATAAAAAAAAATGTGAAAAACATGTAAACTCACAGATAATTTGACTTGTTTATATGTGAATGAATTTGTTCACATATAGCATTCATATATGAACATATTAAGTTATCAAGTTACTAGACACTAGCATCAAAAATGGATGATAATGTACATATTGTTACAGATGACTTTTCAAAACCGAGATGGGAATATATGGCGGAATCGCCTATAATCGAGTATGTTCTATTGTTTCCTTGCTGCACGAATTATTATATCTCTATATGATTTGTAAAGTTGAAATATGGAGGCTTTTTTCGGTTAGCCAAGAATTCGAGTACAAAAAGATATTGCTTTGGCTTTTAAAAGTCTATCTACATTGACACATACTCATAAGAATGGAATCAACTAAGGCTGCATTCTTGAGTTTTGTTTTGAGGAGATAAGAAAAGAAAAGGGTAAGAAATTTTTTGTTTTTGTATTCTTGAGTTTTTTTATTAAAAGAAAAGGAAGGGAAGGAAAGGAAAAATGAGGGTGTTTTGATCTAAAACTTTTCCAGCCACTTTTGGCATGATTTGGAAAGAAAAGTGATAAATTTATCATTATACCCCTCAAACTTATATATGGGTTTTAATGACTATAAGGCTATAAATGTAAAATTATATCATTTTATCCTTTCTTTTCCTTCTCTTCTAACTCAAAATACATTCAAGTTTCAACTTTCTTTTCTTTTCTTTGATTTTTCTTTAAACTCAAGAATGTCTTTTTTGATATAATTTTTTTTTCTTTTCTTATCCAATTCATTCTTATCCAATCTTTTCTTATCATAAATTCTCGAGAATGGAGTGTAATTGAAGAGGTCATGAGGCATTACCCATCAAACAATGACATGAGTTTAAATGTTTCTTTTGTTGACAAGGACGCCATAGGTCAATCTTCCATCGAGCTTAATTCTGATGAGAGCTTCATGGTGATGTTAAACATGTACAACAAGGAGAAAGAAGTAACCATATATGTGACTTAACGATACTAATGGCACAAAGATATCAAAAGAGAGGTATAAACAATATGTATATTTTAATTTTTAGCTTTAAATCTTATGTACTAAGCATGTAATACTTTGACACAATGGTCAAAATGAAGTCATCAATGAACCACACCTCAAGGATGAACCACATTGTGACGATGTTTCGAACTATTGCCCTAGTAGTGATAATGAAAATGAGCTATTCAACAATGAACAAGAAGGTTATGCAAATAGCAGGATACATCCCGTCATGAAAGTAAATTTAAAATTTCCAAATTCAGAAGAGCTTTAAACCATCATGCTCTAATAAATGCATTTGAGGACTTCACTGAGAAAAGTGAACCGAGGCGATTCACAGCAGGTGTTCAAGGTTAAAATGTCAATGGAGGATACATGCTTCTATCATGCAAGATGATATTACCTTTGAAGTAAGTATATAACATAAGAAAATAATATTCTTACTTGTTTATATAAGCTTGTTTTGCTTACAATCTTTATGTTGTGAAGGTTAAAAAGTTGGTAGATTAACACTCTAGTATCCGCAACAATATAAGGGTGGTAATAAATGTGCCACTCAAGGATGGATTACGGATGTATGTAGTTAAGAACAAGCTAAGATTTGATGGTGATGTATTGTAACACCACAACAAGGTGGAAACATGGGGCGTCGAGAAAAGCACAGCATGACATGGATATTACATAGAGCAACCAATCTAAATGACAAATAATGGCTCAAGAGAACCAAGAAAATATGCATACACGAACCAAATATCACATAATCATAACAAATTATCCATGCATCTAATACAATCGTTCAAAATAACAATTTTTCATCCCTCAATAGGGAGCATTCGGGTCATCGACCTCGAGAATCAAGTCTAATCAATAAAGCGCTACCAAATGCGCATATTCCTGATATAATTCTAACAAAAGATGCGTTACTTCCTTGATTTCATCCAAGCTAGCCTCCAATCAACCTTAATTCCTATCATTTACTTGGTCACCTGAAAAGTGTACTAAATCAAGTTAACACATGGTTGGTGAGTTCGTAGCTTTAAGCATCAAAATCAAGTATCAAGTATCAAATGTGCCGATAACAAGTCGTACGATAATAAGGGAGAGCTAATCGAATCACATACCGTAAACTCTTAGATTAAGGCACATAGAATCGCTACAAGATCATAGACAACACACAAATATGTTAAACACCAAGATCACAATTCATAATCACCATAATGAACGTTCATCAAGCTCACAAGTCCCGCGGGACACACGATTGGTGACGTGTACACACAACCAAGCTCACAAGTCCCCACGGGACACCAAATCGTGCGGATTCATCAAGCATCTTTAGATTAACCAACCAACCAAAAAAAGTATCATGGATACTTCTCAAGCAATCTAATTAGTCCTCATATCATGGTACCACAAGGAATATCGACACTAGTTTTATGAAAAAGAGTACACTTCCCACCCCAAAGTCCTCAAGAATAGGGGCTACGAAACTCACCTGAGGCGATTACGCAAATTACCGCTTTGAAAGATGAGAAGAGATGAACCAACATTCAACAACGATCACAACCTACTTCATAAGCATCGAGTCAACACAAAATACCCTATACAATAAGGCCTAGCTAGTTTAAGTCATGCCATAACCCAACAAATGCTTGACAAGCTTTCCCGGCCAAGAACGAAGACACTTTAAACCAAAATTTTTAGAAATGGAAATAATTTCATCCCAAATGGATGAAACCATAAGAAAGTATACTCTTACACGATTCCAACGATAGCTCATACGTTAAAAACGGACTTACGGTTTAAAAGTTACGATTGTTAAACGAAAAAGATGTTTTGGTTGATCAATGAGAAATATACGGCACATGAAAATTTTATGCGGCACATGAGGATTTTATGCGGCGCATGGGTATTTTATGCGGCGCATAATTCAAGGTTTTCGAGGTCAGAAATATTTGTGAGGGAAAAATATGCGGAGCATAAGAATTCCATGCGGTGCATAACGTCAATTTCAGACACCAACTTCATTTTAACACAAATCGAACGACCTAGAAGCTAAATAGTGTTACAAACTTTAACACATCATGTTCTTCCTTTATTTTGATTGTTATTTCAATTTAATCATGAGTGGCTAATCTTTCAATCATCCACCTTGATGAAACTAGACGAATGATGTGATTGCTATATGTTTTAATTCAAAGAGTTGATTTCAATTATCATTGTGTCGAGATCTTGATGATTTAATTCCTTTATGTTATTATTATGATATTGGTGGCATGTGTGTTTTTCGTTAGTGGTACTAGTTGAATACATATGTGATTTTCAAACGGTTGCTTGTCTATGAGCAATTATCACTAGTTCATGGTATGATAGTGAATGTCATTTTAATAAAAGGAATCATTTTGTCAACGTGTTTTGTAACGGTTGGTGGTACCACGTTATTTTCACATAGGCACAATTGGTAATTTGATAGTCAATCAAACTAATTGTTGGTAAGGTTGTCTAGGCATTGGTGGTACCGGCTTGGGTAATTAAACTAGCAATTTAGGTGTTTGGGTGATTTGTGAGCGGTTGGTGGTACCACGTTATTTTCACATAGGCACAATTGGTAATTTGATAGTCAATCAAACTAATTGTTGGTAAGGTTGTCTAGGCATTGGTGGTACCGGCTTGGGTAATTAAACTAGCAATTTAGGTGTTTGGGTGATTTGTGAGCGGTTGGTGGTACCACGTTATTTTCACATAGGCACAATTGGTAATTTGATAGTCAATCAAACTAATTGTTGGTAAGGTTGTCTAGGCATTGGTGGTACCGGCTTGGGTAATTAAACTAGCAATTTAGGTGTTTGGGTGATTTGTGAGCGGTTGGTGGTACCACGTTATTTTCACATAGGCACAATTGGTAATTTGATAGTCAATCAAACTAATTGTTGGTAAGGTTGTCTAGGCATTGGTGGTACCGGCTTGGGTAATTAAACTAGCAATTTAGGTGTTTGGGTGATTTGTGAGCGGTTGGTGGTACCACGTTATTTTCACATAGGCACAATTGGTAATTTGATAGTCAATCAAACTAATTGTTGGTAAGGTTGTCTAGGCATTGGTGGTACCGGCTTGGGTAATTAAACTAGCAATTTAGGTGTTTGGGTGATTTGTGAGCGGTTGGTGGTACCACGTTATTTTCACATAGGCACAATTGGTAATTTGATAGTCAATCAAACTAATTGTTGGTAAGGTTGTCTAGGCATTGGTGGTACCGGCTTGGGTAATTAAACTAGCAATTTAGGTGTTTGGGTGATTTGTGAGCGGTTGGTGGTACCACGTTATTTTCACATAGGCACAATTGGTAATTTGATAGTCAATCAAACTAATTGTTGGTAAGGTTGTCTAGGCATTGGTGGTACCGGCTTGGGTAATTAAACTAGCAATTTAGGTGTTTGGGTGATTTGTGAGCGGTTGGTGGTACCACGTTATTTTCACATAGGCACAATTGGTAATTTGATAGTCAATCAAACTAATTGTTGGTAAGGTTGTCTAGGCATTGGTGGTACCGGCTTGGGTAATTAAACTAGCAATTTAGGTGTTTGGGTGATTTGTGAGCGGTTGGTGGTACCACGTTATTTTCACATAGGCACAATTGGTAATTTGATAGTCAATCAAACTAATTGTTGGTAAGGTTGTCTAGGCATTGGTGGTACCGGCTTGGGTAATTAAACTAGCAATTTAGGTGTTTGGGTGATTTGTGAGCGGTTGGTGGTACCACGCGAGCATTTTATCCTTTCACGATTATCTTGTCAACTCTAAATGAATTGGTCTTAATTGAATGCAATCATGTTTGAAGTCTAGCGAAGTCAAGGTGGATGATCTTTACTATTATTGTTTGAAGCTTTACCTTTACTTTTACGCGTTTTGTCTTTAAAGTTATTTTACTTTAATTGTCAAAGAGAGATTTGAAGCAACACCCTATTTTCCAAACTACTTTATTAGACAATTGATTCAGACCAATCCCCGTGAACGAACCTGGACTTACTTTTTAACTATATTGCATACGATCGGGTCCACTGCCCGATAGTGTGTAGTAGTGAGTTTCGAGGTATTTCTAGTTTTAATTTTTAAACTCGATTTAGCACATCAAGTTTTTGGCGCCGCTGCCGGGATTGTGTGCCGTTTTAGTTGTTAATTTAGTGGTTTGATCCTTCCTCACGCGTGAGGAAGTTATTTGCTTTAATAGTTTAGTTTTTCTTTGCTTGTCTTATCACAGGTGCAGTTGACGTGTTTAGTTAGTTGTGTTTTTACAGGTCTACTTCCTAGTTGATGAACTTGCGGTCTTCGGGTTTACCTCTAAATAGTCCTTTGAGAACGCCAACAAGACGTAGGTTTAACTTCACAACACCTACACCATTCTCACCTATTGCTAGACCCACTCCTGATTCGGACGAGGAAGGGTTCTATTTAGACGAGTTTTTCAATCTAGAAGTTAAGTTAGAAGAGGAAATGGGAGACGAAGAAAGGGATCCGAATGATATACGTTATGGTGAGAGGGTCCGCACTATTCCTGCCAACCGTGGTAGTCCTATAAGACCTCCGGCCATTGCTCATGATTTCAATCTGAAAGGTAATCATCTTAAAAGCATTGAGGAGCAACAGTTTGATGGTAAAAGGAAATGGGATCCATATCAACACTTAGAGAGGTTTGAGAAGTTGGCACGGTTATACCAATATGGCAACAACCAAATGAATGCCGTTAAACTTGAAACATTTCCCATGTCCATTACCGGTGATGCTTTAGATTGGTTTAATGATCTTCCGGAAAATTCCATAACAACTTGGGACCAACTCAAGCAAGCTTTCATTGGTGAGTTTTATTCACTTAGAACTCAAAGGAAGTTAGAGAATTTGATTAGGTCCTTTGACCAAGATGAAGATGAAGATGTGGTGGATGCATGGATTCGGTTTAAGGAGATGTTGAGAAATTGTCTGGGCCATAACATGACTAAGGAGCAATATGTTGAGCTTTTCTTTGATGGCCTAGATAAGAAGTCCAAGCGTGAGTTAGGATATGCTTTTGGGGGTGGTTTCAACAAAATTACACCCAATGAAGGTTTTGATATTTTGGAGTCCATGGCAAAGGACAATGCAAATATGGATGATGATAGATTTTTGAAGAATGAGAGAAGATTAAAGAAAGGTACTAGCCAAGGTAGGGTTGCAAAGGTTGAAGCTAGTCATGATTCTGGATGATTGGTGAGATTAGAGCGCTATCTGAGCGCATGGAAAAGGGATTTGCTATGCAAGAGAATCGGTTTGGAGCGATTGAACGGGATGTAAAGGTAGTAGCGGATGGATGTGATCATTGTGGTGATATGCATTATTCAGATGAGTGCCCCAATCGGGCACCCGAAGATGTGAGTTACATCCAGAATCAACAACAAGGGAGCTACCCAGCGCAATACCGGTTTCCAGAACCGTTCTTCAGGTAATCCTTCTTATAACCCTTCTTTACCTAGTAATAATTCTCGTTTTTCAGGAAATAGGTGGCAAAGGGATAACTTTCAGAGTCAACCACAACAACAAACTCAACAAGGACAAGGATCAGGTTCTTCTTCTGCTAATACCGATCCAAATGCCGAGTTGAGGGAGATGATGAAACAGTTGGTTAGTAATCAGGCTGAAACTAACAGTAACATTCAGATGATTCGGGATGATACTAAGGCGTTGAATGAGAGGTTGGATAGGATAGATGGCAAGGTTGAGATAAATATGAAGAATCAATGTGTTAACTTTAAGGATCTTGAGAGTAGGATGGATGCACTTTCTAGGCCTCCAGGTACTTTACCTAGCAATACTCAACAGAATCCTAGGCCTCAGTTCAGCATGGGGCCGAATCAGGGACAAAATGCAGGGCAGAAGTACACTCCACCTCAAGCCCGTAATGAGGAAGCCAAGGCCATCACCACTCGTACAGGTAAATCTTATGACCCTCCTACTATGCCTAATGTTGTTGTTTCAGATGTACAGGATTCAGGTAATGATGATGAGGTTGATGAGGAGATTGAGATGGAAGAGAATCCGACCGAGAAGACTCCGGTCACTCCACCAAAACCGGTTGTGGAAACCGAGGTTAAAGCTTATAAACCAAAAGTTCCATTTCCACAACGGTTCAGGAAGGCAAAGTTAAAGGAACAATATAACAAGTTTGTTCAAATGATTTCAAATGTTCATATTAATGTGCCTTTAGTTGATTTGATACAGGGGATGCCTCATTATGCCAAGTTCATTAAGGAACTTGTGACGGACAAAGGAAAGATGGAGGAGGCCAAAGCTACTTTTCTCAATGCCGAGTGTTCTGCTATCTTGCAGAACCGCATCCCCCCTAAGCTTGAAGACCCAGGGAGTTTTCTTATTACTTGCTCTATAAGAACCATTATTTGTAAGGCTTTAGCTGATTTAGGTGCTAGCATTAATTTGATGCCTTATTCGGGTTGGAGTAAGTTGGTTAGAGTCCTTCGCCCTACTCGCATGAGTATAAGACTTGCTGACCATTCATTTCAGTATCCCATCGGGATTGCTGAAAACATTAACGTCAGAGTGGGCCATATTGTTTTCCTAGTTGACTTTGTTATCCTCGAGATGGAGGAGGAAGCACAGGTACCCCTAATACTTGGTAGACCATTCCTTAATACCGCGGATGCTATCATCCGTGTGAAAGATAAGGAAATTTCTTTGGGCGTGGGTACGGATAGGATTGTTTTTAATGTTGAGAGGTCTATTAAGCATTCATATTCTAATGATGAGTCATGTTTCAGGATTGATGTGATTGATGATGCTTTGGACCGGAGTTTCAAGAATTGATGGAGACCGATATGGGAGATGAGGAGATTGCTAATCTAGGATCGGGAGAAATTTCTGATGATGATTTATTTGCAGAGGTTATGGCACTTAGCTTGGATGAGACACCTCCAGTGGATGAGAGCTTTGAGAGAGTTGTTGCTGATGGAAGCTCAAGGGTACCTAATTCAGTTGATGTACCACCTACAAATTTGGAGCTTAAGCCATTGGCTGCCCATTTGGAGTATGCTTACTTGGCAGGTAAATCCTCTTTACCCGTGGTTATCTCGTCCTCACTCTCGAGTGATGAAAAAGGACTTCTTCTGGCTGTGCTTAAAGCCCATAAGCGGGCTTTTGCTTGGAAGACCACCGACATTCCAGGTATTAGTCCTAACTTTTGTCAGCACAAGATTGATTTTGTCGATGATGTTAAGCCCGTTGTCCAGCGACAAAGGAGGCTAAATCCTAATATGAAAGAAGTGGTTAAGAAAGAAGTGATTAAGTTGTTAGATGCAGGGATCATTTTCCCTATTGCTGATAGTCCTTGGGTTAGTCCTGTTCATTGTGTGCCCAAAAAGGGGGGCATGACAGTGATTGAAAATGAAAATAAGGAACTCTTGGCTACTAGAACTGTAACGGGATGGCGGGTTTGTATTGACTACCGGAAGCTTAATGATGCCACCCGAAAGGATCACTTTCCATTGCCTTTTATTGATCAGATGTTAGAGAGACTTGCAGGTAATGAGTACTTTTGTTTCTTAGATGGGTTTTCCGGGTACTTTCAAATACCCATTGATCCCAAGGACCAAGAAAAGACTACCTTCACATGCCCATTTGGTACTTTTGTTTATCGGCGAATGCCGTTTGGTCTATGTAATGCCCCGGGCACCTTTCAAAGGTGCATGATAGCTATATTCCAGGACATGCTTGAAACCTCCATGGAGGTCTTCATGGATGATTTCTCGGTTTTTGGGGACTCATTTCGTACTTGCTTGCATAACTTGGATAAGATGTTGGAACGGTGTGAAAGGGTACACCTTGTTTTAAATTGGGAAAAGTGTCACTTCATGGTGACCGAGGGTATTGTGCTAGGTCACAAAGTGTCTAAGGCTGGGATAGAGGTCGATAGGGCTAAGATTGATGTTATAGCCAAACTACCCCCGCCTTCCAATGTGAAAGGGGAAGGAGTTTTCTTGGACATGCCGGTTTTTACCGCCGTTTCATTAAAGATTTTTCTAAGATTACTCGTCCTATGACCCACTTGTTGGAGAAGGACGTCCCTTTTGTGTTTGATGATGCGTGTTTAAGTGCTTTTCAGGTTCTTAAGGAGAAGTTGACTAATTCTCCTGTCATGGTCGGGTCGGATTGGGAATTGCCCTTTGAATTGATGTGTGATGCTAGTGATTTTGCTGTGGGAGCCGTGCTTGGGCAAAGGGTTGATAAGCATTTCAAGCCCATTTACTTTGCTAGCAAAACTTTGAACCCCGCCCAGCAAAATTACACCACAACAGAGAAGGAGTTGCTTGCCGTGGTTTTTGCTTTTGATAAGTTTAGATCTTATTTGGTGTTAAGTAAGACCATAGTTTTTACTGACCATTCAGCCCTTAAGTACTTGTTCTCGAAACAAGATGCTAAACCTAGGCTTATCCGTTGGATCTTGTTGTTACAAGAGTTTGATATTGAGATTAAGGATAAGAAAGGGGCTGAAAATTTGGCTGCCGACCATTTGAGTCTTTTGGAAGATCCTCACCGGGAGGAACTTCGTGAAGGGGAGATCAATGATCACTTCCCCGATGAATCTTTAATGTTTATATTCTAATTCTGATGATGCTCCTTGGTTTGTAGATATTGCTAATTATTTGGTTGCAGGTGAGATACCAATTGACTTCACGCACCAACAGAAGAAGAAGCTCACATCGGATGCAAAGTACTATTTTTGGGATAGCCCATATTTGTTTCGTGTTTGTGCAGATGGTATGGTGAGGAGATGTGTAGCTGGAGCTGAGACTAGGGAGATTCTGGATGCTTGTCACTATGGTCCTACTGGAGGTCATTACGGTCCTTCAGTCACCGGTAAGAAAGTGTTTGATGCAGGTTTTTATTGGCCGACAATTTTCAAGGAAGCTCAAACTTTGGTGGAGACTTGTGACATTTGTCAGAGACAAGGAAACATTACTAAGTCGGGACGAGATGCCTCAACAGAGCATTCAGGTATGTGAGGTTTTTGATATTTGGGGTATAGACTTCATGGGACCGTTCCCACCGTCTAATAAGTTCCTATATATTCTCGTCGCCGTTGACTACGTGTCTAAATGGGCCGAAGCCAAGGCTTTGCCCACGAATGATGCTAGGGTAGTAATTGATTTCTTTAAACAATTGTTTTGCCGATTTGGTTGCCCTAGAGCCTTAATTAGTGATCGAGGAACCCACTTTGCAAATCATCAATTAGCAAAGGTCATGAAAAGATATGGTGTTGTGCATTACTTTTCTACTTCCTATCATCCACAAACTAGTGGACAAGTAGAAAACACCAATAGGGCTTTGAAAAGAATTTTGGAGAAAACTGTGGGAGATAACCCTAAGGTTTGGTCAAAGAAGTTGGATGACGCCTTGTGGGCGTTTAGGACGGCTTATAAGACGCCGATTGGCACCACGCCATACCGGTTGCTCTATGGTAAGACTTGTCATTTACCTATTGAGATAGAGCATAGGGCGTATTGGGCTTTGAGAAATTTAAACTTGGATATGATGGAAGCCGGTGAACTTAGAATGTTGCAACTTCATGAGCTTGATGAGCTTAGGTTAGGTGCATATGAGAATTCTAGGCTTTACAAGGAGCGAACCAAGGTTTGGCATGACAAAAGGATCCGTAGAAAGGAGTTTAAGGTTGGGGCTAAAGTTTTGTTGTTTTTGTCTAAGTTTAAGATTAAACAACCTAAGCTAACTTCTAGATGGATTAGACCTTTTGTTATTAAGCATGTTTATCCGTCAGGTTATGTTGAACTGTTTAAGAGAATGGTGACGGGTCATTCATTGTAAATGGTCATAGCTTAAGTTGTATTTGGAAGAAGAGCAAGTTGAGGGGACGGCGCAACGGGTTAGTTGCGGCGCAATGTGTGTGTTGCGGCGCAACAGAGCATAAGTTTAAAATGAAGTAACATTTGAACCTCCAATGCGTAGTTGTTGTCGTGAGTATTAGCTTGCCTAATGGTCGTTTACTATATATAGGTAGACAA
>CM067175.1:26113715-26138667 GCA_034093135.1 Erigeron breviscapus | reverse complement strand
AATGCACATTCAAACATCTCATACAACTTATAATCATAATTTCATATTTCCATAACAACTGATTATCTCATTCATAATATTTTTTAGAATTAATACACATTTGAACACCCCCCTCAAGATTCAAAGAATTTTAGTACTTACAATATTTTGTTGAAGGATGAACTGCTCCTTCGTCGTGTAGACGAATTAGCTGACAATAAATTGCTTGAAGGCAAAGGGACAGAAGGAAGATTGGCAGGAGGTTGACCGCCAGTTTTAAGCCATTCTTTATAGTACAGAGCAAACTGAACTGTACCCATATCCATTTGATCTTCATAAACCTTAGTCAAATGTTTCATCCGTTCTTGTTGATCATTCAAACTATCATCCGAAAGTGTTTCAACTTGTCTATTGAACCAAATTTTGAGATGAAGGAGATGTGGAAGAAAAAAATGGTCCCAAAGATCCGGTAACAAGTGTGTTCTAGCTAATTGAGGTGAATCCACAAATACTTGTAGGATATGTCTAGCACAAATTCTATCATTCTTCTCAAGCTTATAAACAATGGACAAATATAGCTGAGCACAAGCTGAAAGATGTGAATTTGGAGTTCCACATGTTGTCCCATTTCTTGATTCTTTACAATTTAACGACCCAACTATTGTTAAAAAGCCTATGGCGTTCCTTAATGACTTCATTTTTAACTCCTTAACCGTCCCTGGATTATCGATTAACTTCTCAATACTCTCAATTCCTAACTTCATATTTGCAAAAATACCATTATCTGATAACTCACTACTTCTTCTTACAAAACATGAAGTACATTTTTCTCTCAAAGAATCTCGAAAATCTTTGTTTTTTAAGTACTTTCCTGCATAATCAATAATTGGGCATCTCTCAAGAAGTTAGTTATTTACCATACTAGAAAGTTTTTATTTATAAAAAAGTTAGTTAGTTAGTACCTGCATAGCCACTTAGAATTGAGATAACTGCTTTAGTGGCAACTTCATCAATGGCAGGTTCGTTAGAAAGGGACGAACGGCGGCCTTTTGATGAAACGATTGATGCCGTTTTCTTGTGTTTAGGGACATCAAAGCTTTTACGGTTATGGCAAATGTAGATAGGCAAAGAAATGGTGTCATGATCATTATTATTAACTAGTGTTGTATTGGATTTAACTTTCAAGTGTTTAGAATTTGAATTTGAAAATCCTTCTTTAGCTAGAAGTTCACTTAAAGAACCCATGTAACATAAATGTTTAGAATGAAAAATAAAATAAAATATGATGATGAAGAATTAATGAATTAAATATATGAATGTAGTGATATTGACATTGGGGGGACATAAGACAACAAGGTGGCGGATGGTGTAATGTAAGGAGTGGTAGTGATTTCCCCAATAATATAAATATATCCATTCATGTGGTCATTTCCAGACCTTTTTTAAGTTGTATGTTTAAAAATGTCATCATTTGTAATGTTAATATATATAGTTATATACACATTGTTTCATACGACTACTTGCTTGTTGTACATGTAATAACACATTCCTTAGCGTTACAAGATTTGAAATGTGGAAAGATATTTAACCTTCAGAAAAAGTTAAACTAAGAAACTGAATATTTTGATGAGACCGGATTGTAACCCCAGTACTGTTGGGGCCACAACTATGACGGATGATAAAAGTTTAACTAATGTGTATAATGTTGGATGACTGGCTACTCTATCGACATGGAATTGATGCCAAGTGACTACGAACCGGACAAGGATATATGTCCAGAAGCAACAAAGACATTCCAAACATCAGGAAACAAAGGACATGTGATGGCTTACCTGCCTTGGACCACACCATGGAAACCGTAGTTTCTGATGTCTTTCTTTTTCTTGATAATTGGATTAATAAAGAGAAAACAGATAATTACACAGAACACGCTAACAACAGGAGGCTAGCCAATATCAAGTGTTTAAAGACCATCTGGTTCTAGAACAGACCTGTCTTAGGCTTTATGTCATTGTATTCTAGGCGGAACGAGGACAAGTTTTTTTACAACATTTCGAACATTTAAACAAAGAACCATGCTTATTTTACCTATAGGAAGTACTTTTGTTCATGGCTAAACCAATAGATGCCTTATCGGTTATACATATCATCAGTCAAATCTGAACCAAAATAAATGCTTTACTACACTACTTTCCTCTACTGAAAAGCATATATATATGAAGCAACCTAGAGCTATAATGGAAGGAATTTCTCTGAGAATAAATGTGTATAACTAAAGCTAAAACGTATAGCTATTTTGAGCAAAAATGTAGCTAATATGACACTAATGTAACTGCTGGTCCATAAAGAATTTATATGGTCCAGGTTCATTTGCATATCACAATCTCCAGTATTCTAAATTATAATCACTTGCTAAAACAAAAAAACATCACACCATCCCACAACTTAGCAAAAAAAAGTGTTTCTAGTTTCCTGATAACCTCGTGATCAGTACAAATAGTTTGTAAAGAGCCAAAAAAACAATAATATGAAAAGATGAGAAGATTGGGGTCTTTTCATCTAAACTGCAGGTCTCCACTATCTATCTTTGCTGCCTACCTGCATACATAAAGAATTACTGATCAACTTTTCCAAACATCAAACTCTGTTTACATTACAAACCACCAATCTTTCTAGCCAAGATTCTAAACATAGAAAAGGACAATTTTTACCCATTTCCTTTGTAATAAGAAAAGGTCAAACGAGTGAAATAAAGACAGAAAAGAGGTTAGCTAAATAGACAAAATGTCAAATGGGCCAAACATGTCAAAAGTCATCCTATGTGTATTTTCAGTGCCTTACCTTCTAAAACATCATCCAAGAAAGTGGACTGTTATCAAAACGTCAAAACGATATAGCTTTTGTAATCCTATCCAACCATCAAGACCCAATTTCCCGACCGACCCATTTTGACACATCTAGAAAAAACAAACGTGACCATGGGCAGAATGGTAAAAAACATTAATCAAATTATTGCATTTTGCGCAGAATGATTCAACAAGATGCATTCCAGATATAATCATGTATCAGCTAAGCCACCTTTTTCTAAAAGGGATTATAGTAATTCTGTTTTTGTACTCTTTAAAATGGCTCTCTCATATTGAGAAATTATGTCTAGTGACATTCGACCACAGAATCCATTATAATAAACAAAAAAGATGCATTCCAGTTTAAATTCATTTGTAGCATTATCTTGTTCCTTTTACTTTAACAATCTATAATATATCAATACGCTCCAGAATGGGGGGGTTCGATAGATACTGGTCTTTCAAGGGCAGCATCACCAGCTGCTCATTGCATGTAAATTGGTCCTTGGGAAGGGTTGCCAAACAGACCAACCTTTTTGCAAGATAACTAATATTGAAAAGGTATAACAAAATCCATTAAGTACACTGTAAGGGTAGCAAGATGCCAAGTTGCCAACATAATGGTATATTGGAATTAAAATCAAACACTATACAAACTGAATATAAACAAAAGCAACTGAGATAACTTGTGACAAGAAAATCTGTTATGGCAGGCACGATGTGACCAAGACTTGAGGGTAAATGGTGGCTTTATGTATTATAAATATCATAATGCAATGACCAGTAAGATGGACAAACATATATCTTTTCTATTGAACCAGTTGTGCAACCAAGCTTCTACTGAATATAAATTAGGTGGTAGCCAAGATAAATTTCCTACCAAAGTAGCAAAACAATACTTATGGCAATAGAAAGTAAAAGAGGTTCTGCTAGATGTCCACAGAATAACGATACGAACACAAGTTTGGGTCTCGCAAAGCTACTACGGCCACAAATATATATTCCAAAATGAAGAAAAATTAGAACTAATATAAAAGCTTAGAACTGAAACACAGCTACTAAACACAAGTTCCGTACATAAAAAAAACTTCACAATAAATTACGGTTGTCAGTTACCTGAGTCAGCCAGCCAGCAGGTTGCAATACTCTTTCCCTTTCTATAGATTCGGTCTTCAAGCCATATCTGAAAGAGAAACATCAATAAAAATAGACGTTTATCAAGCTAAACAAATAAAAAACAAACAGTAGCAGATACTACCAAAGTGGCTAACTTGGCTCTTCAATACACATGACAAAAGCAATAGTAGTACCTCCACAGGTTTTAAATTGCATACTTGAACATGAAAGTTTTTATTCGTGTACTTTGTTTCAAAGAATGACAAAAATCAGACACTTGGATTTTTGAGATATCAACTTAAAGAGATGATGATAATGTACCTGATATAAATCCATGATCCAAATATGCAATGATAGTAAAAATTTGTGGCATCACTCTAATGGAAGAAAAATGAAGTTCAATAGTCACTTGGTTTATTATGAACTTATGATATCTGAAGTCTAAGCCAAGTGACACTACAGAATACTTCATAGGTGTGACACTTCCGAATGGTTTTCTACAAATAGCCCTTTATGAACAGGTTGATTTAAGTTATCTTATATCAAACGGGTCAAATGAGCCAAAGTCTAAACCAAGTTAAATGAAACTAAAGAATATTTCATAGGCATGTGGCACATCCGATAATGATTCTTTTAATAAATAGCTGCTTATCAATGGGTTGATTTAATTTATCTTCTATCAAACAGGTCAAACGGGCCAGATTAGACAGTTAGCTAAAAACTAAAAGAGCTGATAATGGTTTAGTCCTTTTAAGTTCTAAAATTTATCTTTTGCAATGATTTTGACATTTTAACTTATCTACTTAAAACCAATAACTTTCAAAAGTTGTGGCTCAACCCTTTGAAGTGTTAAATCAGAACATTGAAAAGATAAAAATGGTTTGTAAGTAGCGTTTAATCCCCGGATACGTATCAAAAAGATATAAACTAGACAAGTAAAAACTTGTGGATCAACCGAACTTGATAACGACTATTACGACCTGCACTAAAATTGACCTGCATGAAGATGAACCTATTTGCTTTTCCAAAATAAACAAGAACCCAATCGACCTGTTACTTAACATACCAATTTGCCAGTATAAAATAGCAACATATATGACATACCATCCTCAGTCAAGAAAATGGAGGTAGGAGATCCTGGTGATGGTGGAGCTTGCTTTAACAAAGAAGCATGTCGACCAGCTTTGAGAACAGCATCCGGATCAGCAGCAGACAATATTTCCACATGATCAAGGCCTATCTGTCTCCTTATCAACTCTAAATTATCCTGAAGAACTTCGATCTCACCAAATGGTAGCCTTAGATCCAATGCTTGAACGCCAAGTGTCATGACCTCATCCTTCTTAAACCTCAAGAAAGGCATGCATTGTTTCTGTGTTTGCTTGAAATTACCGTTCTGGCCAATTTCACTTTGCTGCAATGCTTGTAGTATCTCCTGATCAGATGCAAATCTACGGTTTTCGCTATCAAACTTGTCACGTAAAATATTCAAGCATTCTCTTTTCCAGCCTTCATATTGTTCGTTGACATAGATCAGGCCAACTTTTGGTTTGCTCTGAACGGATGCTTTATTATTGCTACCTTTCTTTGGCCCACCAGAAGCCTGCTTCAAAAGAAGCTTCCTGAAAATAATTATCCGCAAATTTTGTTATTCAAATATATCAATCATCAATCGGCATATTAACAGACGTTAAAGGTAAAGAATCGGCTAGATACGCAATAAATAATAGGACTAGGGCCAAAACAGGAACATATGTTGTATGCCCCGGGTTGACAAAAAACTCTCCAATATTTGTATAAATTAAACATAGATAGATCGTGTGACGAAAATGACAATGACCACATAAGCTACATTATTCCATAAAATTCGCCTTTCAAAAAAAAGCTATATTATTCCAACATCTGAGTTGTAGAATAAAGCAATTCAGAACATTTTAAGCACTAGAATACACTTCTAAAACCGGTTTGACTCCTCTGACCTGTTTCCCTTTTAGCAACATTCATGTATCTTAATGCTATACAATTATGTAAATGAGTTGAAAATGCCAGCTTTAGAAAAAAGAACACTTAACTCCATCCAGGCTGCTAGAAAATAGCAACTGTAACAGATAAACGGACAAAAAACGATTTCAAAACACATTATAGTAAAGCAAGTCGAGGTGAACCTGAAATTAGTAATAGAGTCCTGCAAGTATCTATTAGCCTTTTGAAGGGTAAGATCAGGGTTTTCAGCTTCAGGCCATCCAGCTTTAATCACAAACCCTTCCTTTTTCAAAAGTTTCTTCCATACATATTCAGAATAATGAGGGCAAATAGGAGCAATAAGCCGCGTCTGAACATCCATAAACCGCCACAAAAGATCACGATTCATGCCACTTGATCCACAAGAAAGCCTATATTCATCCCTAGCAGCTTGGAGATCATAGAACCCAGTTTTCAGAGCTTCACGGAACATGTAATCACTGTAGTTCTTTTCGGTCATTTTTATGGCAAAGTTCATTTCATTAGCAAAGACACGATCAGCATAAATAGAAGGCGGACCCACTCTTAAAGATGACTCAGCAGCAAGAACTTCCTCCATCCACACTCTCTCCTTCGTAAGCCTCAAAATCGCTGCATTGGCGGTTTCAAATACAAAATTGGCATCATCCATTCCATCACCAGCATCAGCAAGAGAGAATCTAGTGGCATCAGCTGAGAATTCCTCAATAGCTTGTTTTAAGGTCCTAAAATTCCCGGTTGACTTTGACATTTTCTCTGAGTTCAACATAATGTGACCATTGCATCTGAACCCACGAGGCCAATGTTCCTTAGGAAATATCGCGGTGTGGTTATAGATACAGAACGTAAGGTGATTCTGTATGAGATCCTTGCCAGAAACACGAAGATCAACCGGATACCAATACTCAAACTCCTGTCTCATCTTCTTTAGAAGTGATAAAGGAATATCTGAAGATTGAGGTTCTGGGCCTGAAAGAAATAAATAGTCCCAAACATCATCACTAAGCTGCTCAGGTTTTACAGTAGAGGTGTCCACACCAAATAATTCTCCTTTCTGTAACAGATGACACACTGTATAGTAAGCCATGTAGATGGTGGAATCAGATAGTGACTCCACCAAAAACTCCTCGTCCCATGGAATACGAGTCCCCAAACCAAAACTTCTAGAGCATGCCCATTGATTTAACCAGCTCAGGGTATGCTCGAAACCATGGCGAGTCTCATCAGAGTATAAATTCATGTTGGCTAAGCACTCTTCTGCAGCTTCTCTCCAGCTACCTTCACCATAGGTGAGATACCATTGATCAGTTAAGGCAACAACACACTCGTCACCTGAACGTGACATCACTTTCTTCTCAGGTTCACTGTATACAACAGCTTCACCAAGTTCTAGAAGCTTGCTTCTGATCAAGGTTTTAGCATCTTGAACACGCATCCCGGTAAATTCACCAGCAATCATCGTTCCTTCATAAAAACCACCCTTATAGATAACCTTTTTAGCAGCATCGAGCTTTTCTCTCTCATTTTGGCTCTTGATTTTCATGTCAACGCATATTTTTTCAGCAGATTTATCACCAAACTCAGGGTGGCTAATGATTGGGATGACCTCAAAAGGTAATACCCACTCATCTTTTATACCAAACTTAGCCCTGAAAGGAGCTTTTGATTTCAAATCCTGCAACACCATTAAGTTATTGTTAAAGTAGTGACAAAATCCGAATCGAATTGTTATTCTAATTTACTTGAAAACTTGACAAGTTCCTATATCCTGATGTATATAGGCAAAATTTAATGATCCTATAAAAAAATACATATTTTAAAGGTTTTGCACCAATCTAATCCCATTAAGCATACACATAAGAAAAAATTTATCTAATATAATCTTTACTTGGTACTCAAAAAATCAAAACTATATATTCTCCAACTCAATTTTTCCTTTCATGAGTTCTGGTATCTTAGATGGTTTTCAACCTACGAATCCCCAAAAGAGAGACTTGTGAGCAGAATGATGTTAGCCACTAGATACATGACAGTCCTAAACTGGCAACAAAGAATCAAATCCAAGTATACAACTATTAAATGGAGAACAAAATCAATCACAGAAGGTAAGTTACAAACCCATCTTGTCTTGGCTTCATAAGTTCAAACGAGCCACTGACAATATGTTCCCACCGACAATATATTCATTTTTGAAAAAAATTTAACTGAGTTCTATTGAATAACTTCACGTGCAATATTATAGAAGACCCAAAAAAAGAGTAAAAAAAATGAGATAACTGATTCACACAAAAAAAAAATATTGGGAGGCCACTGAAGGAAAATACTACATAGTTTCTTGCTTCGATTAGCAAATAAGTTATCCATGTGAGAATCAGCAGCCACAATTTCTCTTGCACATAATTAAAACTTCTAAATAACTTGCCAATGTGTCCATCAATGGATAACTCAACAACTAATTTGGTTCAGTGAATATTATTTCACCAAGTAAGAAACACTGTTATAATTCTAGAACTTTTGTAAGACACAACTTTGACACCCAAGTTTAAGCTTCAAATTCACTTTCAAAATCATAATCTGAATTGTTATAAATCTGTAAGAGGCAAGCAACATAATAATTCATAACACAATATTATATATAGGGCTGTATATACAAGAAATATTACCTGCAACGCCATGAAATCATCAGGGGAATCACTGGGCACGCTGGTCACTATTCCAGTACCCTTATCAGTAAGCACCGAGAGCATTGGAAGGCAGTATATGATTTCATTGAATGACAATGGTGACCGAAGGGGTAACCCTATAAGATCTTGACCAATCAACTCTACGAGACATGTAGGCTTCTCATGTACTCGTGACTGACGTTGATATGCCAAATTGCGAGCCGCTCGCTCAGTCAAAATGAAGACCTCATCTTCGTTGATTTCAAAAGCTCCATACTTCCCATCGGGCAAGACCCAAGAATTGGTTTGACCATACATGGTCTCTGGTCGTAAGGTTGCAGCAGCAAGATAGACCTTCTTTCCTTCCAAATGTGCAAATTTAGCAGGGAATGGTGGGACTACCTCCATTTTAATGAGTGTATACTCCTGAGGGATTACACCTTCTCCTGATGCCCGATCATGATCAGCACAAGGCTGCCCATCCAAAGGTGAGTAGATTGTGTATCTCAAGTCCTTAACAATCTTCCCATGTCTTTTCAACTTCCTCATCTGCCACCTCACAAACTTATCAAAAAACGGGTTTACATCTGTAGTAATGAACGACCTCCTCCAGTCAGCACCCAACCCAAAAGCCTTAAGATCTTCTACAGCCAATGGAGGAAAAAACCGAAGCCACTGAACAGGATCTTGAAATGTGGCAATCTCAGCATCAGATAAACCGTACCCACGCATTATTTCCCACTGATAAGTCTCCCTACCAGTTTTTGATGCAGCCTTAGATTTTTTCCCCTTAAACTTCTCAGGGTTGCCTCCTTCATTAGCTTTAGGTTCTGGTTCACTAACAATCTCCTCCACCTCCACTGAAGGGAACACTGGCGGATTCCCAAATCTTTCTATTTCCCTTCTAAGTTTATCCGCAGAGGCCTTGATTGGCATTCCGGTACAATGAAATCCAAAGGGTAAGAGCACATTCGCACCCCTAAGCCTATGATAGGCAGCAGCGAATTCGAGCTTGGATAGCGAAAACGCATGCCCCAAGTGCAAATACCCATTCATATACGGAAACGGAAAGGTCCCAAAAAACTTGTCGCCCTCTTTAGGCCGTTGGTCGTTGGCTTCTGCATTGAATACTTGAGCATCTTCCCACCACTCACGTACTTGATGCTCCATTTCAAGAAGCTGGTCCCTCCTCTTAAAACTCCTCCCACTATCGGTCTCTGCCATCTCGTTACTAACTTGACAATAACTGTAGAACGAAAGATAATATTAAAAACATTATACATCACAAGAAAAAAGAAGAGTTTAATCGCACCAAGAAAGCAAGATATTTATAAACCATTCCGTCAGATGTTTGTGAACTAACGTAATGCATTCACATGACCAAGGTGGCCTAGTGAAGGTTGCTGGGAAAGGGTTCAAAAAACAGTCATCTGAATACATCTGAGTCAAAAACTATCCCTCCCAGAGGGGTATAACCTTAGCTATGCATGGAACTTATAATTTTATTTTAAAGTATAACAAAAAATAGGAATAATTAAATCCAACTATTTTTTACACGTAAAAAGCATCAAACAAAAAGATGAATAGAGGTTAGCAGCTAGTATAGTGTGTATAGAGGTTGGTTATTGTAAAACAAGTATTAAAGTAAAACAAGTAGGACAAGATCTTGACGATCATAATCAAATTGATGCACGAAGATTCACGAAGTACAAGTATATATATATAGATGCACGATAATTTTCATGATGCAAGGTGATTTTCAGTGAAGAAAAACCTATTGTTTTATTTGTTTTACCTTAATGCTTGTTTATATATAAATCAAACATATAACATTTTATTTTCAGAATAGAGGTTAGCAACTAGTAACACAAAATCAATATATAATAATATCAACTAATAACAAGAAAATTGATAGTGTCCAACTCAGAATTTACAATTGAAGTGACAAATTGAAATCGAAAGCCAAATATCCTAGGGTTTTGAAGTCAATTGATTTGGGGAAAATTCGGTTATTTCTTATAATAATTCACTAACCGACTTTATTTATACTAACAGCTAATTAGATGCAAAACACGTGGTGCATAACAAAAATCTACATGCAAAAGCATATGAAAATCAAGATCAAAACAATATAATAATAATGATGATGATAGTTACGGAAGCATTATTAATTATTACGAGTATATGTTAATAATAATGTAAATATAATGTGAAGTTAGAGTAAAGTCAGCAATATTATAGATATAGAAATAGATATACGCACCTTCTCTTAGTTAGAGTAATGGATGATGAAGAAGATGATGATTTGCGGATAAGATGTAGAGAAAGAAGGTGACCCCTTCTCAACAACGCCACAATTGTAAGTTTGTACACAGAGAACTCCTTTTAGGGTTTACTATTTATAATAAAAAATAAGAAAATGCCTTTAAGAAAAATCATATACTCGTAATTTAGCAAAGCAGCGGCTCAGGCCCAGGGTTTAACAAATTTGAGGGGTATTTTTGGGTAATTTGCTAATTTTTTAACTTACAACAAAACAATCATGGTGTACAAGCATGTCTTACGGGCCTTATCTAACTCATACCATTTTCTCAATGTCATCAACATCACATCATTTTTTCATTATCTCTTGCTAAAGAACCGTGCTTCAAATAACATCGAATGGTCAAATCGAAGATACTTTAAATTCTAGTTTTTCCTTGGATTATATTTGTAATCATCTCTCTGCTTTGTACTTCTAGCTTCTCGCTAGTTTTTACATTGATTTATAATAAATTTGATTGAATGTTCAAAAAAAACATCATTTTTTCCTTATCTCATATTATAAAAAAAAAATATCAATACCAATCATACCTATTTCTTACTAATTTTTTAAATATTTCATTATTTCTTTCAAAAATTCAGTGATATACAAGACAAAACAATAATAAAAGAAAATAGTTTGTGACGAATAAAAAAAAACTTTGTCTTCTCATAAAGAAATGTTGGGCCTAATAAAGAAGTTGGGCCTAGTAAAGAAACTGTTGGGCCTAATAAAGAAGTTGGGCCTAGTAAAGAAACTGTTGGGCCTAATAAAGAAGTTGGGCTAGTAAAGAAGTTGGGCCTAGTAAAGAAACTGTTGGGCTAATAAAGAAGTTGGGCTAGTAAAGAAACTGTTGGGCCTAATAAAGAAGTTGGGCCTAGTAAAGAAACTGTTGGGCCTAATAAAGAAGTTGGGTAGTAAAGAAGTTGGGCCTAGTAAAGAAACTGTTGGGCCTAATAAAGAAGCTTATGGGGTTAGTAAAGAAACTGTTGGGTATAAAGAAGTTGGGCTAGTAAAGAAACTGTTGGGCCTAATAAAGAAGTTGGGCCTAGTAAAGAAACTGTTGGGCCTAATAAAGAAGTTGGGCTAAGTAAAGAAGTTGGGCCTAGTAAAGAAACTGTTGGGCCTACTGAACAAGTTGGGCCTAGTAAAGAAGTTGGTGGTAAGCGTAATAAAGAAACTGTTGGGGCTAATAAAGAAGTTGGGCCTAGTAAAGAAACTGTTGGGCCTAATAAAGAAGCTTATGGGGTTAGTAAAAAAGTTGTTGGGTCTAGTAAAGAAACTGTTGGGTCCAGTCAAATACAGTGTGGTCTAGTAAAGAAACTGTTGGGTCCAGCCAAGAGTTGAGCAGAGTGCACAATGTTTTTCATGTCTCAAACTTAAAGAAGTGTTTATCGGATGAAACACAAACCATTCCGCTTGAAGAGATCCAGCTAGATGATCGCATGCACTTTGTAGAAGAACCCGCTGAAATCATGGACCGTGAAGTTAAGGAATTAAAACAAAGTCGCATTCCTATCGTTAAGGTTCGTTGGAACTCAAGACGAGGACCCGAGTTCACGTGGGAACGTGAAGACCAAATGAAACAAAAATACCCACATTTATTCCGTAACGTATGCCGCGTAATACCTAAAGTTTCGGGGCGAAACTTCCATTAACACGGGGAGAATGTGGCAACCGCCAAATTTGAGGTTAGCTAAACTTATAAAGTTTACTATGCATGTGCTATTTATAGAAAGTTAAATTTAAATATGTGATATTTAAAGTCTTATGTGTCAACCATGATCAAACGTTGTTATAAAATAACGATACCGACACACATTCATCAGGTTGATGAACCGGTCAAGGAGGACCTCCATAATATGCATTTTTGTGATATATGATTTTTATGTGACAATATGTATCTAGTTAAGATCTCTTTCGTTAGTAAAAGTGCCATATGAAATATATGTCGTTATATACTTACTAAATTATTAAAGAACGCTCTTATGTAATAATAATAATGGACACAATTTATAAAAACTCTTGGACCAACTAACTAGTTCAAATCTTGGACTAAATAAATTACTAGACTAAAAATAAGCCCACACACATGCTTAGCCCACCCCCATTTTTCGGATAGCCCAAGCCCAAGCCATGCCCCAAACCCACTTGACTAGCCTATAAAAATGTAGTATAAATCCCTGCCTTTTTCTTTTGTTGCATGATTGGTACACACACAAACACCCCACGTGAGTTTTAGTTTCCCCAAACAGACAAAACAACTCCCAAAAACAAAAACCTTTCATCTTCTACCTCTCTCCCTCCCTTCTCATTCCCACCGCCGCCTGCCACCCTCTCTTCACCAGGAAAAGAATCCGGCAGCCATCCCTAGCAAACTCTAAGACTTTTTCTTCAACCCTAAACACCAAATAACTCCTCCCCACCACAGCCCCGCCGCTGCCACCGCAGCTCCACCGCCGGCCGCCGCTGCTGCTGCTTCTCCGACGTTTAGCCACCACCACTCAACTCCATTAACGTCCAGAAAGGTAGAGAAACGTAAGTAACAACGTTCCAAGCAAACCCATTTAATCATTCTCTTTAAAAACCCTAATATTTCCTTTTTCTTCTTCCTTTTCTTCCCGTCGCAGTCGAGCACCACCGCGCCACCACCACTCCACGACGACCCAGCAGAGAAGAGGAACGTTCAAGCATCATAACAGGTCGTTTCATGGCTTCCCATGCTTAGTTTTAGTGCCTTAAATCTCAAAAACGTTTTTCACTTGTTTTTCTTTTTTCGCAGCCACTAACCACCGCGAACCGCCGCCAACAGCCACCATATTCAGACTTGCTAACCTTTCAACAGGTTGTTTACTTGTCCCTAAGTCTTTTGTAATGTCAGGTTTCGACCATGCTAAGTTTCTAGTACCCTTCCTTTCTTTTCGGTTGAACACCACCGCGAACCACCACCCTCCACCACCTTTCAGCCCACCATAAACCACCTCCATTTTCCTACTGTTTAGGGACCCAAATTGTCGACCCTTGGGCTGTCAAAAACTCAAAAAGTCATTCCCTTTAGCCTTGAAAGTTTCGGCCGAGTGGTGAACCGAAACCGAAACCAAAATGAGACTTTTGAACTTCCACAAAGTTCACTACTTTAGTAGCTGACATGCACTTAATCATTTTGAAACTATAATATTTTTTTTGGAAACCAACAGATTTCAAGATTTATTTAATTAAGTTATTTAACTCTTGATTAAGAGATGATTGCATGCATTTAATTGTATATATTTCCTAGGTGATTATTCCCTCTTCCAAGTAATACCTTTATGACAATAATCCCAACATGCATAATGATTAGCCTCTTTCTTGGAAATATAAAAGCATGCTTTAAGTATAATCATTGTTGTGATAATCTATGTTAGTGAAGTTTGGAAAACGTGCTAGTTAAATGCCCACTAAATAACTATGTATATATATATATATATATATATATATATGTATATATATATATATATATATATATATATATATATATATATCTATATATATATATATATATATATACACACAGGTATATATATATATTTATATATATATATATATATATATATATATATATATATATATATATATATATATATATATATATATATATATATATATATATATATATATATATATATATATATATATATATATATATATATATATATATATATATATATATATATATATATATATATATATATATATATATATATATATATATATATATATATATATATATATATATATATATATATATATATATATATATATATATATATATATATATATATATATATATATATATATATATATATATATATATATATATATATATATATATATATATATATATATATATATATATATATATATATATATATATATATATATATATATATATATATATATATATATATATATATATATATATATATATATATATATATATATATATATATATATATATATATATATATATATATATATATATATATATATATATATATATATATATATATATATATATATATATATATATATATATATATATATATATATATATATATATATATATATATATATATATATATATATATATATATATATATATATATATATATATATATATATATATATATATATATATATATATATATATATATATATATATATATATATATATATATATATATATATATATATATATATATATATATATATATATATATATATATATATATATATATATATATATATATATATATATATATATATATATATATATATATATATATATATATATATATATATATATATATATATATATATATATATATATATATATATATATATATATATATATATATATATATATATATATATATATATATATATATATATATATATATATATATATATATATATATATATATATATATATATATATATATATATATATATATATATATTAAAATAGTATAATATATATGTATATATATATATATATATATATATATATATATAATATATGTTATATATGTATATTTATATATTATATAGACCCACCATGCCCAGCTTCTATTTAGAATGTTGGTGCAAAGTTGTGCGGCGACATATTTATATTTTTATAATTTTAATTCGGGGTTATTCCAACTCACAACCATACTTAATTGACAATTGCCCAACTCCTATTATGGAAACCGGTGCACTCGTATGGGTTGTGAGGGAGAATGATCGTGAATGCCATGTTATGATTTATTTCAACGCGCAACCATGCTTCTTTGCCATTTCACGTGTATGGGTTGTGTGGGAGAATAGTCATAATATCGCTATTATTATTATTACTATTATATCATATTAAAATATATAAACCCATGAAAGACCAACTCCAACTAGCACGTGGACAACCCTAACGATTATCACATAAGAAAAACATTTTTTTAGAAAATGTATTATAACAATATTATTTGGAAGGATAAGGAAAATTCATTAGGAACGTAATGACATAAATTGTTAAGACAAGTATATTTTATTTCTATAGGTTGACACATTCAAGCAAATCCGCTACTTGCTAATTGTTGCTACTTTGAAACTAAGGTGAGTTCATAGCCCACACTTTCTTACTATTTTGGGTGAGATGCATGCTCTATGTTTTACATGTGGAACACAAGTACCAAACTACGTATATGATGATTGTCTAAGTTGCTTGATCCCATTAAAGTCCTCCCATCATGAATTGTTAGTTATGGATTTAAACGTGATATGATGAATAGTACTATTTGGGTTGACACCCCCATTCGGGTTGGTCGCACCAACTTGACCGATGATGGTCGAACGAATGCATGCATATTTGGATTCCCAAGTATTATGGATCAAATACTTGCCGAGGCAAAATGTTACTTATTACCGTCGAGTTTCAATTCATGAGCTTAGTACAATATATACATTATATTTATCATAGCATTGTTTTTGAACAATGGCCACACGACATTGCGGGTTAGCAATGGTCACACTTAAATCTTGTGGTTCCATGCAAAGTACTTATTTTCTCCTATGAATTCACCAACATTATTGTTGACCCATTTTAGCATGTATCTCAGGTCCGTAAGATGCACGGTAGGATTCACATAAGGCTATTTCGCCACTTGGAGTTGATGTTTCGTTTTTATCATGGAAAAGACTTTACTTTTGTTCAAATTATCATTGTTGTCGAAACCAATGATAGCACCACCTATCGAGGGTTTAGAATTCCTAAAAATACTCTTTAAATTATTGTAATGTTTTTCCTTAATGTATTTCCAAATGTTTCAAGACAATGAACTTATGTTAAATGAAATGTTTCCAAAACGACTCCTTTATAGTCGTTCATTATGCCTTGTGTTGTGATTTCATGAATGTTGCACCTCGTACCCTTCCGCATTATTATGGGGTGTGACAGAATGGTATCAGAGCCAAGGTTATAGTGAACTAGGTGGCAATTAATGAACCTAGACTATAACTACCCATAGAAATCACATATACTATGCACACACATGCCTTAGAAATTTTACATGCATTACTTGACTATGTGTAAATTTCATGCTTATATATACATTGCTAGAATCTAGAAATTTTAAAATTTCTCATCTTACATATATATGCTCCTTTGCCTAAGAATGCTCCCCTATCAGCCTCATGTTAAGGTTAAGTAGAATAATGCTTACATATATTGCCTATGTTTCTTTTCTTCTTTTCCATTAGGGAAAATGTCTCGACACGTCATTGACCTAACGTCCGATCATGAGGAAGAGTTCGTCACTCAACAGCCAGTCCCATCCCCTTTGTCCCCACTCGATCAGCACGTTGAGTCTGAGCCTACTGTTGATTCCGAGGCCGTTGGTGACACTCCTAGGTCCCCACTTGTTGGTCCCACATCACCACCCTTTGCCCATCCACCAGTTCCTCCGACTATTATGCCCACTCTCACTTTGGCTGAGCCCACTGCTTTTACTATTCCCGAGCAGATAGCTCACCCGATCGGCACATCCACTGTCGTCTATGCCACACCAGACATTCCACTTCCACATTTCAACCTACCCCCACCCACATACCATCATCAGTTCCGTACCGGCGAGGGCACGTCACGGGACCCGAGATTCACTATTGAGCCTCGTGTTCCCGAGATGGTGCACCCTCCACCCTCTATGGTTGAGCCACCGGCTCAGCGCCGCCGCACCGAGCCGATTTATCACTCTGTGGCTTGTGTCCTTGCTCGATGGAGAGAGCTAGAGGGCCTTCGTGATAACGACCGCGTCTATGCTCACTCTGGGCCGGATATCGTCTCTGCATATACCGGAGAGCCTGTCCACCTCACCGTATCCACCCTCGTGGCGCGACTTTTCCGCGCCGAGTCTCGCCTTCAGGCACTTGAGGGACCCACTCGCCCTATTCCAGCTTCTGTGGCGGATCTTCACCGCCAAGTCTCCACTATGAACGTGGAGCTTACCGAGACCACTATTCAGACCGAGTTTGCTCATGATCGTGTGGATGAGATTGAGGACTATGTTGTGGGACTTGGATTGGGATTGAGAGGCACTGCTGAGCTGACCATTGGAGTACGAGACGAGAGCTTTATTACACGTGTAAGGGTTGAAGACTTGGAGACTCAGGTTCAGCACATGGAGGATAGACTTACGATGCAGGAGGTAAGGATTCAGAGGATCGAGGAGGCACTTCAGACCATTGCTGCTGCTATCACTATGCCACCCCCTAGCGGATCTAGCTAGATGTTATCTTTACATTTTTATTGTTCCTATTTAGGGCGGGATGTGCCCGGAAACTTTGAATTATGATGAATCTATGGATTTTGCGAAGTTACTTCTCGCATGGTTGTCTTTATTTTGAAGCAATGAAATCTATTACTTTATCCAAATTTTTATGTTTCTTTTAGTTACAATAATTTTGTTTATGATTATGTTGGCATGTTAGTATAGTTATGGCATGGTATTGTTATGTTGATGATGTGTTTGCATGATTGAGGACCTATTGATATGCATTATGACGTGGTTAAATGTTGTTAACTATCCATAAGTTAATGAAGAAAAACTTATTACACTTTTGTTTCCTTTCTTAAAGAAATGGCGCCAAAGAAAACAACTAAGTCACAAACCTTGAGTTCAGCCCAAATCGAGAGGCTCGTAGCACAACGAGTTGCTGCCGCCATCGCTACTTATGAGGCAAACCGAACCACCGGTGAAGCCGAGGGAAGTGGCAATGGTGAAACACAAACAAATGCCCCAAAGGGTTGCACCTATAGGGACTTTACCTTGTGCAAACCACTGAACTTTGAGGGTACCGAGGGAACCATTGGATTACTTCGATGATGTGAAAAGATGGAGTCAGTATTCTGCATCAGCAATTGTCCGGAAGAATGTAAGGTGAAGTACGCGACATGCACTCTCCAAGGTGGAGCCCTGACTTGGTGGAATTTGTATGCTTACTCCGTAGGAGTTGATGCGGCTTATGCACTCACTTGGGAGGCACTAAAGGAAAGATGCGAGGAAAGTATTGCCCAAGGACTGAGATCCAGAAGTTGGAAGCCGAGTTTTGGAACTTGACTACTAAGGGCCTTGATGTACCCGCGTACACGACTCGGTTTCACGAGTTGGCCCTAGTGTGCCCAACCATGGTGGAACCCGCATTCAAGCTCATTGAGAGGTACATTTGGGGACTCCCACCTCAAATCCAAGGAATGGTAACCTCTTCCAAACCCACTGACATCGAGAGTGCCGTTGAGATGGCACATGGTTTGGCTGATCAAATGAAAAGACAAGGAGCCAAGGAAGTTGCTGCTCCAAGAGCATTCGATCACAAGAGGAAGTGGGATGAAGGGTCATCGAGAAATCCAAACAATAACAACAATGGGGTGCAGAAGGGGTGCTATGAATGTGGAAATGAGGGGCACATCAAGAGGGATTGCCCAAGACTTAGAAACCAAAACAATAACAACAATGGGGTGCAGAAGGGGTGCTATGAATGTGGAAATGAGGGGCACATCAAGAGGGATTGCCCAAGACTTAGAAACCAAAACAATAACAACAATGGGGTGCAGAAGGGGTGCTATGAATGTGGAAATGAGGGGCACATCAAGAGGGATTGCCCAAGACTTAGAAACCAAAACAATAACAACAATGGGGTGCAGAAGGGGTGCTATGAATGTGGAAATGAGGGGCACATCAAGAGGGATTGCCCAAGACTTAGAAACCAAAACAATAACAACAATGGGGTGCAGAAGGGGTGCTATGAATGTGGAAATGAGGGGCACATCAAGAGGGATTGCCCAAGACTTAGAAACCAAAACAATAACAACAATGGGGTGCAGAAGGGGTGCTATGAATGTGGAAATGAGGGGCACATCAAGAGGGATTGCCCAAGACTTAGAAACCAAAACAATAACAACAATGGGGTGCAGAAGGGGTGCTATGAATGTGGAAATGAGGGGCACATCAAGAGGGATTGCCCAAGACTTAGAAACCAAAACAATAACAACAATGGGGTGCAGAAGGGGTGCTATGAATGTGGAAATGAGGGGCACATCAAGAGGGATTGCCCAAGACTTAGAAACCAAAACAATAACAACAATGGGGTGCAGAAGGGGTGCTATGAATGTGGAAATGAGGGGCACATCAAGAGGGATTGCCCAAGACTTAGAAACCAAAACAATAACAACAATGGGGTGCAGAAGGGGTGCTATGAATGTGGAAATGAGGGGCACATCAAGAGGGATTGCCCAAGACTTAGAAACCAAAACAATAACAACAATGGGGTGCAGAAGGGGTGCTATGAATGTGGAAATGAGGGGCACATCAAGAGGGATTGCCCAAGACTTAGAAACCAAAACAATAACAACAATGGGGTGCAGAAGGGGTGCTATGAATGTGGAAATGAGGGGCACATCAAGAGGGATTGCCCAAGACTTAGAAACCAAAACAATAACAACAATGGGGTGCAGAAGGGGTGCTATGAATGTGGAAATGAGGGGCACATCAAGAGGGATTGCCCAAGACTTAGAAACCAAAACAATAACAACAATGGGGTGCAGAAGGGGTGCTATGAATGTGGAAATGAGGGGCACATCAAGAGGGATTGCCCAAGACTTAGAAACCAAAACAATAACAACAATGGGGTGCAGAAGGGGTGCTATGAATGTGGAAATGAGGGGCACATCAAGAGGGATTGCCCAAGACTTAGAAACCAAAACAATAACAACAATCAAGCCCGTGGAAGAGCTTTCGTGATTCAAGCAAGAGAAGCTCGCCAAGACCCAAACATTGTGACGGGTATGTTTCTTCTCGAAAACCTGCTAGTTTCCGTTTTATTTGATAGCGGTGCCGATTTAAGCTTTATATCAAAAAGAATTATTCAATTGTTATCTATAACCCCCGTGCCGTTAGACGATGCATATTCTATAGAACTTGCTAACGGGAAAGAAATCAAAGCCGATAGCATAGTACGTGAGTGTACTTTGACCTTAGCCGACAAACCCTTTCACATAGACCTAATCCCCGTCGAAATAGGAAGCTTTGACATCATCATCGGCATGGATTGGCTATCCAAACACAAGGCCGAGATTGTATGTCACGAAAAGGTTGTTCGCATCCCGTTAGAGAATGGAGACATGTTGATCATTCAAGGAGAAAAGTGTGGTGTAGCAATTAATCTCATTTCGTGTATGAAGACTCAAAAATACCTACGAAAGGGGTATCACGCGATTTTAGCTCATGTGACGACAAAGGAACCTGAGGAGAAACGACTTGAAGATGTGCCTATTGCACGAGAATTTCCCGAAGTATTTCCCGAGGACTTACCCGGACTCCCTCCGGTTCGTCAGGTGGAATTTCAAGTGGACTTGGTGCCCGGTGCTACACCGGTGGCACGTGCTCCATACCGTTTAGCTCCATCCGAAATGAAAGAGCTCTCGACTCAATTGCAAGAACTCTTAGATAAAGGATTCATCCGACCAAGCTCTTCGCCATGGGGAGCTCCGGTTCTTTTTGTCAAGAAAAAGGACGGATCCTTCCGGATGTGTATAGACTATCGTGAGTTAAATAAACTTACTATAAAGAACCGATATCCCCTACCTAGGATCGATGACTTGTTTGATCAATTACAAGGATCGAGTTACTACTCGAAAATCGATCTTAGATCTGGATACCACCAATTGAGGGTAAGGGAAGAAGATATCCCTAAGACGGCATTTCGAACTCGTTATGGTCATTACGAGTTTCAAGTTATGCCTTTTGGTTTGACGAATGCACCCGCCGTTTTCATGGACCTCATGAACCGCGTGTGCAAGCCATATCTAGATAAGTTTGTGATTGTCTTTATTGACGACATACTAATCTATTCGAAAACCAAGGAAGAGCATGAGGGACATTTGAGAATGATTTTGGAGCTACTCAAGAAGGAAGAATTGTATGCGAAGTTTTCAAAATGTGAATTTTGGATTCGAACGGTACAATTCTTAGGCCACGTGATTGATAGTCAAGGGATTCACGTAGACCCCGCAAAGATCGAAGCCATCAAGAGTTGGGATGCACCGAGGACCCCAACGGAAGTACGTCAGTTCTTAGGTCTTGCCGGCTATTATAGAAGATTCATCGAGAACTTCTCAAAAATAGCCCAACCTTTGACCACTTTGACGCAAAAGGAAAAGAAGTTTGCTTGGGAAGACAAGCAAGAAAAGGCATTTCAACTACTAAAAGAGAAGCTTTGTAGTGCGCCAATTCTAGCTCTGCCCGAAGGAACCGATAATTTTGTGGTGTATTGCGACGCTTCCCATCAAGGGTTAGGTTGCGTCCTCATGCAAAAGGACAAGGTGATAGCTTATGCTTCACGTCAACTCAAGGTGCATGAGAAAAATTACACTACCCACGACTTGGAGTTAGGAGCGGTAGTTTTCGCTCTTAAGATTTGGAGGCACTATCTTTATGGCACAAAGTGTACCATATTCACCGACCATAAGAGCCTCCAACATATTTTTGACCAAAAGGACTTGAATATGAGACAACGAAGATGGGTGGAGTTACTTAGTGACTACGATTGTGAGATTAAGTACCACCCCGGCAAGGCGAATGTTGTAGCCGACGCTTTGAGCCGCAAGGAACGAGTCAAGCCGCTTCGCGTCCGAGCATTGGGTATGACCATTCATACCAACCTCACCCCTCACATTCGAATTGCACAAGTTGAAGCATTAGAAGAAGAAAATCTCAAGAATGAAGCCTTGAGAGGAATGGAAGCGCAATTTGAAACTAGACCCGATGGAACTCGCTATTTTGCCAACCGAATTTGGGTACCCAACCATGGGAACCTAAGAGAGTTAATCATGGACGAAGCACACAAGTCTAGGTATTCAATACATCCCGGTGGCGATAAGATGTATCATGGACTTAAGGAGATGTATTGGTGGCCTAAGATGAAGGCCGACATAGCCGCCTATGTTGGTCGTTGTTTGACGTGTGCAAAGGTTAAGATTGAATATCAAAAACCATCCGGTTTGCTTCAACAACCAAGGATACCCCAATGGAAGTGGGAAGAAATATCCATGGACTTAAGGAGATGTATTGGTGGCCTAAGATGAAGGCCGACATAGCCGCCTATGTTGGTCGTTGTTTGACGTGTGCAAAGGTTAAGATTGAATATCAAAAACCATCCGGTTTGCTTCAACAACCAAGGATACCCCAATGGAAGTGGGAAGAAATATCCATGGATTTCATTACTAAGTTGCCTAGATCCGTGAGTGGATGTGACACGATTTGGGTAATTGTGGATCGCCTCACAAAGTCCGCTCTTTTCCTACCCATTAAGGAAACGTTTGGGATGGATAAATTAGCAAGAATTTATTTGAAGGAAGTTTTGTCACGTCATGGTGTACCTATTTCGATCATATGTGATCGAGATGCTCGTTTCACCTCTAGATTTTGGAAATCTTTCCAAAAAGCTTTGGGTACTAGAATTGACATGAGCACCGCATACCACCCCCAAACCGATGGTCAAAGCGAAAGGACCATCCAAACGCTAGAGGACATGTTGCGCGCGTGTGTGATAGACTTTGGGAGTGACTGGGAGCGTCACTTGCCATTGTGTGAATTTTCATACAACAATAGCTATCACACCAGCATTCAAGCCGCCCCATTCGAGGCACTTTATGGGAGAAAGTGTCGGTCGCCCGTTTGTTGGATCGAAGTTGGTGATAGTCAGATTACGGGTCCAGAAATCCTTCATGAAACCACCGAAAAGATTTTTCAAATCCAAAACCGAATGAAAGCCGCACGTGACCGTCAAAAGAGCTACGCCGACGTTAGGCGAAAACCGTTGGAATTTCAAGTAGGAGATAGAGTCATGTTAAAAGTCTCTCCTTGGAAAGGAACCATTCGTTTTGGGAAACGAGGAAAGTTGAACCCGAGATACGTTGGACCTTTCAAGATCGTAGAAAGGATAGGTCCCGTCGCATATCGACTAGAATTACCCCAAGAGTTGAGCAGAGTGCACAATGTTTTTCATGTCTCAAACTTAAAGAAGTGTTTATCGGATGAAACACAAACCATTCCGCTTGAAGAGATCCAGCTAGATGATCGCATGCACTTTGTAGAAGAACCCGCTGAAATCATGGACCGTGAAGTTAAGGAATTAAAACAAAGTCGCATTCCTATCGTTAAGGTTCGTTGGAACTCAAGACGAGGACCCGAGTTCACGTGGGAACGTGAAGACCAAATGAAACAAAAATACCCACATTTATTCCGTAACGTCCAAAATGCCGCGTAATACCTAAAGTTTCGGGGCGAAACTTCCATTAACACGGGGAGAATGTGACAACCGCCAAATTTGAGGTTAGCTAAACTTAGAAAGTTTACTATGCATGTGCTATTTATAGAAAGTTAAATTTAAATATGTGATATTTAAAGTCTTATGTGTCAACCATGATCAAACGTTGTTATAAAATAACGATACCGACACACATTCATCAGGTTGATGAACCGGTCAAGGAGGACCTCCATAATATGCATTTTTGTGATATATGATTTTTATGTGACAATATGTATCTAGTTAAGATCTCTTTCGTTAGTAAAAGTGCCATATGAAATATATGTCGTTATATACTTACTAAATTATTAAAGAACGCTCTTATGTAATAATAATAATGGACACAATTTATAAAAACTCTTGGACCAACTAACTAGTTCAAATCTTGGACTAAATAAATTACTAGACTAAAAATAAGCCCACACACATGCTTAGCCCACCCCCATTTTTCGGATAGCCCAAGCCCAAGCCATGCCCCAAACCCACTTGACTAGCCTATAAAAATGTAGTATAAATCCCTGCCTTTTTCTTTTGTTGCATGATTGGTACACACACAAACACCCCACGTGAGTTTTAGTTTCCCCAAACAGACAAAACAACTCCCAAAAACAAAAACCTTTCATCTTCTACCTCTCTCCCTCCTTTCTCATTCCCACCGCCGCCTGCCACCCTCT
>CM067175.1:26088715-26111215 GCA_034093135.1 Erigeron breviscapus | reverse complement strand
AGACAAGTATATTTTATTTCTATAGGTTGACACATTCAAGCAAATCCGCTACTTGCTAATTGTTGCTACTTTGAAACTAAGGTGAGTTCATAGCCCACACTTTCTTACTATTTTGGGTGAGATGCATGCTCTATGTTTTACATGTGGAACACAAGTACCAAACTACGTATATGATGATTGTCTAAGTTGCTTGATCCCATTAAAGTCCTCCCATCATGAATTGTTAGTTATGGATTTAAACGTGATATGATGAATAGTACTATTTGGGTTGACACCCCCATTCGGGTTGGTCGCACCAACTTGACCGATGATGGTCGAACGAATGCATGCATATTTGGATTCCCAAGTATTATGGATCAAATACTTGCCGAGGCAAAATGTTACTTATTACCGTCGAGTTTCAATTCATGAGCTTAGTACAATATATACATTATATTTATCATAGCATTGTTTTTGAACAATGGCTACACGACATTGCGGGTTAGCAATGGTCACACTTAAATCTTGTGGTTCCATGCAAAGTACTTATTTTCTCCTATGAATTCACCAACATTATTGTTGACCCATTTTAGCATGTATCTCAGGTCCGTAAGATGCACGGTAGGATTCACATAAGGCTATTTCGCCACTTGGAGTTGATGTTTCGTTTTTATCATGGAAAAGACTTTACTTTTGTTCAAATTATCATTGTTGTCGAAACCAATGATAGCACCACCTATCGAGGGTTTAGAATTCCTAAAAATACTCTTTAAATTATTGTAATGTTTTTCCTTAATGTATTTCCAAATGTTTCAAGACAATGAACTTATGTTAAATGAAATGTTTCCAAAACGACTCCTTTATAGTCGTTCATTATGCCTTGTGTTGTGATTTCATGAATGTTGCACCTCGTACCCTTCCGCATTATTATGGGGTGTGACAAAATTTACCCATTTGCATATGGGATTGTAGAGTCTGAGAATAGGTCATCATGGACTTGGTTTCTAGAATGTCTTGGAGCAGATCTTGACTTGGATCATGTAACACCCTTCATTTAAAAATACGGGTTTCCAAAAATTTTCGCCTAACGGCGTTATAACAAAGCGGAAGTAAACTTTGAAAGTCCAAACAAATTAAAATCTGTTTGGTTTCTTTAATCATTGGTGTTACTCGGTCATATCGTCAAAACAAGTTTAAATAGAAACCCGTCGGCTGCCCAACACAAAACAACCGACTACATAACATGCAAACTACATAAATGCCAAAACATAAGCAAGAGTCTAAAAATGTGCAACAACTATGGGTAGCTAAGGTCATCAGCAAGCTATCTACCCATTCCTCGATCTTCTTTACCAACTACCTCAGCTACGCTAAACCTGAGGGAGCAACACATTTCAAAAGACAAGTGTTAGCTAACGAATTAGCTAAGTAAGATAACACTCAAGTTATAAAACATTTATCCATTTCAAACATTGTGGATTTAATCAACGTCATTAAGGCACAACACACATCAAGCATATCACATCATCAAAACTACATAATAGGATGAAACACCATAAATGTGCCTATCCTTCATTCTGCATTACATACATATAACCACATAACTGCATTACTACTTTTAACTGCGTAACTACATTTTAACTGCATTACTACGTTTTAACTGCTTTACTACATTTTAACTGCGTCAATGTGTAACATAAGTTACACCCGACTAGATGACAACCATTCAGTTGAACATCAAACGTCGTTAAGGAATGGCAAGCCAATCCCCGAGTAATCTGTATGCACAAGACAAATGAGGGCGGGTCAGACCCCTCGTATTACTCAACTGCATCTCAATGACCATGTTGCAAGGAGCCACCCAAGCAACCTACGTCAACGCACTTAGCCGGGCTAGGGCAAGTACGGGTTAAGCTTAACACTTTCCTGCATCAAAGTTTAACGAGCTCGATCCTGCATTATTTAGTTTAGGTGACTGCATTACCTAAACAAGGCAATCAAACCAAAACCGTAAACACCTACCACATCTATAAATGAATGATGAATCTCACAACTTTAGGTGCTTGGGAAATTTGAGTATGCAAGTAATGTTATCAATCCACAAGGATCAACCCAATAACCGTTCAGAACACATTTCGCCGATTAAAATTGTGCCAAGGAAAAATTTTGTAGTAAAATTGCTCATTAAGTTGTTATGAATTAAGTGACAAAAGCAATTTACCACAAGGACAAGCTCAACACAAGTTTCAAATCATATCGTCTTCCGTCATCTTACCAAATCGAAACAACCAATCTCAAACATGCACATCATAGTTCAGAGTTCAAGATAGAACCCTTACTCTTGGATAAAACCCAAAAGCCTACGAGAGGGACACATCCACAAGAACGGCTAAATCTCAATGGCAAAACAACAAAAGAGATATATCCGGTTGCTTAAACCTATTTGCCACCCCCCACACTTAAGATGGACAATGCCCTCAATGTCCATATTCGGTCAGAACAAAGGTATAAGCACAATAGACAGAAAGAATGAGAACACATACCGGATCATGGACACATTCCGTTTCAAAACAAAGTAAGTCGACCCCGCACCACAAATTGCTCTTCCTAAAAAGGAAGTCCAATTTGGTTGACGGGAGAAACAAACTTAGTCCAAAACGGAAGGTGCGAGAGCTGTGTGTGAAACAATGTTAATAAAGATGCCAATCAAAAATATTGCGTTGAACTTACTGTCAGCATATGCACATGACATCATAGTGAGCTACTAACACGATCACACAATCAAACAAATCCAACGGGTCCTCCCCCACACTTGGGTTCCACTAGGTATTGCCATCAATCGGATCAAACCTGCTGAATAACATTCCAAAAGACCAACCATCCAAAATATCCAAAAAAGTTCAAACAAAATAAAATACCATGCAGAAAATAAAAGAAAACAAAGGAAATTACAAATGTTTCATCACCCCATAGGGTGGATACCAGACAATGATAAATAAAGGAATGTCATAAGAATACCAACATAACCAATAATCATAGGATTCCATCCCACGGTACCGGATGGGAATCATCTCCACTCACTGCTGCTGTCCATGATAACCATATGGAAGACCGGGTGGACCAAAAAGGTCAGTAATCCAATTGCGCTCCTCCTCTTGACCTGAACCTGAGCCTCCAAGTGGGCCTTGGTCACCCCCACTGCGGCGCAGTCTTAAACTGCTGACCGAGTTCTCACTTTTCCACTAGCCGACTGCGGCGCAGTGGGCTGGTGATGCTCCCACTGCGGCGCAGTCCAATCCTGCTGATCCGAAGACAACCTTTTCACTATGAAATTGCTGAAATTTTCTATCTTCTCAACTTTAAACAACTCTCGAACTCACAAATCGACTTTTTGGCCTCAGAAATCATCCGAAATTGCACCAAATGGACACGTAACCTGTTTAGAGCCTGAAAACACTAACAAACAACATAAACGCGCCAAATGCACACAAAATCGACTTAAAACACTTAATAAAATGGCCAATAATGATGTGGGCGATATGTATAAATTGGTCACATCACCCAACATCAAAGGCAATGAGGTGCAAGAAGTTGTTCTAAAGAAGTACAAGTGTAAAGTGTCAATTGGTCAAGCAAAAAGGGGTAAGTATAAAGCTTTGCAACAGTACGAAACTTGCTTGGCATTACGGTAAGTTATGGTCATATGGCGAAGAGATACTTACATCTAGTCCGGGAAGTACATGTTTGATGAGTTTGAATTGCATGCCTGATGGAAAAAACTACTTTCAAAATAAGATTTCCACTTGCAAGCAAGAGAGGAGACCGGATATAAAAATAAGAAAAAAGAAGACTCGTGTAGCAAGAGGTGGTTCAGCTCGAGGTATAGCAGGAGGTGTAACAAGAAAAGGTAGTTCAACTAGTGGCGTAACTGCGTAGATTATATGAAGCAAACCAAAACTGTACGGGCTTTTTGTGCATTTTTTTTGCCCTCCATTGGTTATGTTTGCAGTACACATTTGGCTAATTTATTCTTTCGGTTATGTATGTTACGTTTGTTGGGTCAATATGGCTCTTTTAGTTATTGTCAATTAAACCCACTATATGTAAGCAAGTATGCTAAGAATGATATTTTACTTGCTAGTGATGATCTTGTTTCTACTATATTTGAAAGATCAAGTTTTGATGAGAATGGAAAAAAAAAAAACTCAAAATCTCGATGATGAGGTAAAAGAGATGGATAAAAAGGAGGCTGGATCTGTTTTTAATGTGGTAACCCACATTCAACCGGTAGCAGGTTTCAAGAGTGATTAAACATAATTAGAAGCTACAATAAATATTTTAAACTTTTTAGAAGATTAAAGTGACCTAAATGAACAAAAAAAAGTACGTTATACAAAAAGAACTTTTTGAAAGCGTACGGTACATAATGGTGACTTTAACCCAATCAAATATGTGGGTAGGTGTGTAGGTCAAAGGACTTTAATACCCTCTCATGCTACTCACTTGAGCCACTTGACGGAATTAAATAAACGGAACCGTAAGTAAGGGACTGCCGTTGCAACTGACACACATCTTTAGGGATCACCGTTGCCAAAAAAACTTAGGAGGGACCGCCGTTGCAAAAAGTGACAAACCACAGGGACTATTTTTGCATTTAACTCGTTTATTTAAGTTATGCAACTTTCTTGTTTGTTCTAGACTAGACTAGACTTCTACACAATACATACTCTAGAACCACGGACGGAATAAAAAAGAATTCGCCAAAACAGAACACTATTTCTCTTCTGTGAAAAATAAAACATATATTGTTCTTCGGTTACTTATTAATCCTGAATTAATAATAATTACTATTAGTTATAAATTATATTATAAAAAATAATAATGGATGTGAAATCGGTTGTTGAAGCTGTTTCAACAGATGAAGACTCCCCTGTTTACCAGGTTGAAAGCCTCTGCATGCGGTGCGGTGAAAATGTAAAAAATCACTTATACAAGAAAAACAGTAATTGAATTTTAATTCATCTATGTTACTATTTATTTACATTTTGCATTGTGTGACTCACAGGGGATAACCAGGTTTCTGTTAACTTTGATTCCACATTTTAGAAAGGTACGCAGTAAATTTTTCTGCTAACTTATATTTAGTTCTGGTAATTATAATTTTTCTTGTTGGATTAGGTAGGTAATTAATAAGTCATCATTTTGTTTCTCAACTTTGCAGATTTTGTTGTCAGCCTTTGAGTGTCCACATTGTGGTGAGAGGTGTGTGTGTGTGTTGATATTTATGATTCCCTCGGTACCGCTGCTTATAGATTTTTGTTTAAACGTTACGTGTTATATATAATTGATAGAGGCTCTCTTATGTAGGAATAATGAGGTACAGTTTGCCGGTGAGATACAGCCCCGTGGTTCTTGCTATCGGATGGAATACTCTTCGGGTGATCAAAAGGTGGTTGTGTAGCCAGTCAGTTATAAGTCTGTAGTGTCGGTATATCTGTTTTATGATAATTTAGTTGACTAAATGGATTGCAGATGCTCGATCGACAAGTAGTGAAATCAGAAACCGCGACAATTAAGGTATGTAACTTTGTTCTCTCGTGTGATCACTACTTATCATAATCCATCTATTTAGCATTCATTACTCGATACTGTTCAGCTGTTCTCCAAATTTAGGAAGCAATGATAGATGAAACATGTAGTTGGTTAACAGATCCCTTAGTTATTAAGCATCATTTACCACTAACCTGAGTCTTTTGTGAAACAAGTGTACCTGCCAAATGTGCATGCATATTATTTTTGATACAAAGCCTATTTTCTTCATCATGTACTCAATTATAGGGCTTTTTTTTTTACTGGAGAAAGTGAAGTGTATCACTGAGCATATGCTAAGTTTATCTTTTCATAAGCTTGTTGAAATCTGATCAGTCTGTTTGTATATGTAGATTCCGCAACTGGATTTTGAGATTCCTCCAGAGTCGCAACGTGGATCTTTATCAACGGTAATCGCATGATATTGATTTTCTTTTATACTAAGTTTTGTGTTCAGTATTAAATTTAGCTTCTAAGCCTTAAATATCGCAAGATATTCATAATTTAATAAGTTTCTTAATATAACATAGAATGTAAGTTGTCATAATTTAGTTTTAAAAAAGGACTACTTGTGACATTTTCTGTTACAAAAACATAGGCCGAGTTTCTTAATACAACATAGAATGTAAGTTGTCATAATTTAGTTTAAAAAAAGGACTACTTGTGACATTTTCTGTTACAAAAACATAGGCCGATAAAACTCAATTTTGTTGACATTGAGTAACGTACATGTTTTAGGTGGAGGGAATCCTGGTCCGGGCTGTGGAGGCATTACAGGCACTTCAAGAAGAAAGAAAGGTTAATGTTCTATGATTGTCATCCTGTTTCATAATATTTCCTTGTCAACTGTTCTCACGGCATAATTTTGTTCGGTTTTGGACCTTTTCAGAAAGTTGATCCTCAGACAGCTCAGGCTATAGACGAGTTCATACCAAAACTGCGAGCATGTGCAACTGGAAATTCCTCTTTTACTTTTATACTAGATGATCCTGCTGGCAACAGCTTTATAGAGAACCCGTAAGTTTTACCTTTAGTAGTAAGATGCCACATTCTTATTAATTCTATTAGTTATTAACTTGTACATGTATCAGTCACAGAGCATGTGCTGCATATTATTATGATTGTTAAAGACTATGATTTGTATTAGGTTTGCTCCATCCCCAGATCCATCACTAACTATTGAATTCTATGAGCGAACTCTTGAGCAACAAGCCTCACTCGGATATCTTGTTGACCAATCACAAAGAGAACATGGAAATGATGCATCATCCAACAATCAAGCATCTGAACCTCATGGATCAGTTGGAGCTGTCGCTGCCCGACGGGCTATTGCTCAGGGTAGCAGTACAGAGTTTACTGAAGCGCTGTTTCGCTATAGTGCACCCGAAGAGGTATTATAAATTTTATACATGAGACAAGTCTGTCATTTATTTAAGTAAAGCTATATACTTTCTGCTCCAATAGGTTGTTCCAACAGGTAATGAAAATATCAATTGATTACTAGAGAAAAACAATTTTATGAAGGCGTATCGTTATATGGTCAGTCCACATGGGTAGTCTATATAAGCATTTCTTGTTGATATTTGAACAAAGTTGTTGGGGAATTCAGATAATCGAACAGTAAAACCGGATATAGTAATTTCTGAAAGGCGTGTAATCACTTCCAGATTGAATCAATTTGGCGGTTCACCCTAACTATTCAATGGGATACAATTCAGAGAATTTAGAATGTTCTGTATGTTGTGTTTGAGAGTGCGTGAACCAGAAAATGATTATATGATCGACCAGAAGAACATTACGGGTATATAATGATTTAGGCCCATTAACTGCCTCACAGGCAGTTTATTACATAAGTTTCTAATGTTGGCAAAATCAGTCCCTTAAGTTCCGAAATTTAATTTTCGGAGGGATTTTCACCATAACAACTTAATGGAAATAAAACAATTTCCAAGCTCGACCCCAGCCAGGGGCTGCCGCCCCTTGGACCCCGCTCTCAGGGGCGCTGCCCCCGGACCCCCGTACTTTAGAGGTTTCGCCCCTAAGGTCATAATAAATTCAGATAGGCATGCACTCCGCACCTCCAAGCCTAAATGATGTATTATTATGACAATAATGGTCAAACAAGTTAATCCAATTACACTAAAATATCCAACAATCCTTTAATAGCACGTTGTATACATTGGTATCTTTTGGGTACCTTACCTACATTGGAACAAAACTTGAAGGTATGTTAGCTACGTTGGACTTTTTGGAGTCCACTATCTACATTGGGACAAAATAGTGTATAAAGTTAATCTATTGCTTAAACCTGAAAAAGTTTGTATCATCTGTGTCTGATATCTCTGAGCAGGTGATGACTTTTCCATCAACATGCGGTGCTTGTGCTGTTAGGTGTGAGACTCGGATGTTTGTGACCAGTATCCTCTGTTCTTTCCTTCATCTTGCAGTATTCAGTTGTAGGCTAGAAGAAACCATCATAGTTCCAAAACGCTGATTACCCATGTTAACTGGTATGCAGGTGACAAGTGCCTGTTAAAAATTAAAGTTGACATCGTCAGAGTTGCTAACAAGCCATCCCCATCTTTTGAAAAGTGAAAACTCTGACTTGGTTAAAGATTCTGTACTAATTACCTTTGATCCAAAAACTTTGAAATTATATTGGTTTCATTGTGGCAAGGAAAGTTGGTTACCGAAAATCAGAATTTGACCATAATGGGTTACTTTTTAGGCTTCCAGCTCTTTTCCGTTGGATGAATTTGTTCTTCCTAATTTGCGATTGTTTGCTAACAAAGCTATTGTGATTTTAAGCATGAACCACTTTATTTTTCTTTATTAGTACTTGGTCCTGGCAGCTTACCACGATGCAGAGGCAAAGGCGTCTTCTATATTTGACCTTAAGAGTGGACTTGTTTAAGTTGATTTTGGAAGTTATAAAAATTTGTGGTCTTCCTACTTCAACTACTTATAAATAAGATAAACGCCACAAAGTCGCCCGTAATCAGAATTGATTCTTCATTAGTCACCGTTTGTTAGATGAGCATGTTTCTCTTAAGCTTTGTTTACCTTAACTGTTGACAGATATCCCGTACTTCCAAGAAGTCATTGTGATGGCATCTTCTTGTGATGCTTGTGGGTATAGAAATTCTGAGGTTTGTTGTGGTTCCATTGATGTTAATTTTTTGGCCAAGTTTCCCATGTTCTTTAAGATAGGTCACTACTTGGTTGCTTGCAGTTAAAAGCCGGTGGTGCCATACCTGCGAAAGGAAAGAAAGTGACACTTTTAGTGAAAAATGTTGAAGATTTAAGCCGCGATGTGATAAAGGTACGTCTTTTCTTGTATTATAGTAGTTGATTTTGGACTTTCTGATCCTTCCTTTGGGTCTGTTGCCAGTGATGGTAGTTTCATATGCTGATTTCATTCTATCTTCCGGTATATGTAAAAAACAATCTATCGCATTTAATTTGTTTATATATGCGCGTGGGTCGGATTTCACGGTGTTTCCTCCTTGTAGCTGAGTTTCCTTTCATTCATGATGTAGGAAATACCATCTTCATCCTAGATATTTTTTATGCAGATGTTTGACTTAATCTGGAAATGAACTTCAATGTTATATTTATTGATCTTTAAACTGGAAATAGGCTTCACGTTACATCTATTGTTTTTCAGTCATTTTTAGCATTTGCCAGTTGAAATATTGTTACTGAAATGCTCTTTTCGTGATTACATCTTACAACTAGATCAAAGCAGCACTTTTAACGTCTGTACACTAAACGGACCAATTTTCTTCTTATTGCAATTAGCAAATAACCTGGAAAACGAGTATATAAATGATGGGATTATATGGTATATTGGTATATAACCTCTTTCTCATTCTTAGTAACTGCATTTGTTTCTATGAATTAATATAGAAATACAGTTCATTGGATTGTGTTTTCGTTTAAAGTATATAACCTATTTTTCATTCTTAGTATCTGCATTTGTTTCTATGAATTAATATAGAAAACCTCTTTTTCATTCTTAGTATCTGCATTTGTTTCTATGAATTAATATAGATATACAGTTCATTGGATTGTGTTTTCGTTTAAAGTATATAACCTCTTTTTTCATTCTTAGTATCTGCATTTGTTTCTATGAATTAATATAGAAATACAGTTCATTGGATTGTGTTTTCGTTTAAAGGTAACGTTAATATAGTAATTATGGAGATTAAGGAAGTTCCCTTAAATACAGATTACAATAGATTATTTAAGAAAGTTATCTTCAATACAGATTACAATAGATGATTATTTTTTGAGTACCAATTTCCATTAAGTTTTTTTGACCTCTTGAATCACGCTCTCCCCTATGATAAGAATATCTCTTTTTGATCATATAATTTGTTTTTTGAATGCTTACATATGTAACACCCCGAGCTAGGCTCGAAATGCACCGAAAAGCATGACACAAGATGGAATTTATCGTAGAACGAGACTATATGAAAATAAAAGGATTCCGGGAACCCAACAAATTTGCTTACAATGTCACAAAGCGTAAGGAGCATTCAACCATCAAAAGTTTACAAAAATAACAATTCAAAAGATGGCTCATGATCCTAAGCAAATCCCATCAACGGGCAAATGGATCGCGGATCCATGGTCAAAGTCCATCATCTAGCAAGTACATCAAGCTCTTGGGTTCTCTTGATTACCTGAAAAGTGTACTAAACAATGTCAACACTAGGTTGGTGAGTTCGTAGGATAAGATGAACAAGAACACATACCAATGTCGACCGATCCATAATTTACATTAACATGATCTAATAAATTGCACACTTGTAACCAATGTACTCATTTGCACGTAGATGTACTCATTGTACTCAATTGCACGTAAATGTACTCATTGTACTCAATTGCACGTAAATGTACTCATTGTACTAATTGCACGTAAATGTACTCATTGAACTCATTTGCACGTAAATGTACTAATTGTACTCAATTGCACGTAAATGTACTCATTGTACTAATTGCACGTAAATGTACTCATTGAACTCATTTGCACGTAAATGTACTCATTGTACTCAATATCCACACATACCCAAACATCATATGTACATACTTCGTACGATACTACTTTTGAAAGGCCATTGATGCTTATATATAGGGTCACCCGCAGCCTTCCCACCACATCTCCAACCTTTCAAAGGCATTACCGTCCTCCATATATACACAACTGCCTAAACAACTCAATACGCAATTTACAATAACCATACAACTAATTACATGATAGCACAATCAACAAACGTCACAAAAGCATCACGCACAAGGTACACTTTTCAGCCCGACTCTTAAAAGAGTAGGGGAGGCTACGAAAACTCACCTTTGCTTTGATTTACCGAAGTCAAAGTGAGTTAGAACGTCAATTAATTGCCGAGCGATCACAACCTATCATAATGTACATGTACGTATCAATATATATACAATCATGCCCACATTTAGCTTTTATGAACCTTAGAATTGAACCCGGGACTTGAACGCGTATTGGAACTGAATACGATAACTTGGAAGACAAAGAGAGACCCATTTGGAAGTTCGATGTGTCCCAAGGAAAGTGAAATAAGATTTAGAAATCAAAGCAGGAAAATGAACTTTAGGGACAGGCGTAAGCTACGGCCCATCTGGGCGTAGGTTACGCTAGGCAGAAATTAAGGGGCGTAAGCTACGGCCCAAATGGGGCGTAAGCTACGGCCCAAATGGGGCGTAAGCTACGCTGGTTGGAACCCAATGGGGCGTAAGCTACGCTGGATTGGGCGTAGGTTACGGCTACCCCGAAACAAGCATTTTGGCGTAAGGTAGGGCGTAAACAGTAAGGTTTTGGCGTAATGAAGATGGAGAGGGCCGTAAGTTACGCCAACAGGGGCGTAAGTTACGCCCGTTCAAAACCAGCACAGCACCAGCAGGTGTTCTTGACCTATGCACGACCCAAAACCCTAATTTCTTGATACCTAGACCATGAAATCGATTTGCACAACTTCGAGACCCATTTTTGAACATAGTTAAACATAATTGAACATAACCAAACATGTTTCATCATCCAAAACCAACCTTTAACACATTTTCTTGTTAAAATTCGATCTTGACCCATTTGAACACAAAATCGACCCAAAACCTAGTTTTTGACTTATAAATCGTTTTGAGGAGTTCCTTGGCCCGTTTCTGAACATAACCAACTCATTTGAACATAACCCACTCAAAAATTCCATTCCAAAACATGGCTTTTGACCCAAATCGCATTTTGACCTAATTTAGACCACTAGAAACCCTAATTTCGGATTTTGAAGCTATAAGGACCAAGAGTGCTTAGATTTAGATGAAATACAAGTTTAACAACTAGAAATGATGAATTTAAGCTAGAAAACACTTACCAAAACTTCCACAAGCAATCCAAATCCGATTTTGACCTAGTTGGGGCTTTTCTTGCACTTTGAGACTTGAAATCTTTGATATGATGTTAGAATGATAGTAAGGATGATGATTTTGTTATTAATCTAGTTGAACTAGCATAAATGACCAAGAATCTAGAGAAAGATTGAGAGTGTGAGTATTTAGTGAGATGGGAGAGAAAAGATGAATGGATGGAAGAAATGAGTGAAGGAAGGAGGATAGGGTTTGTTTACTTGGGTGGGTCATGGGTTTGGGTATAACCCATGGATAGGATCCAACCATTTACTAGTTATCATAAATATCATCTAATGAAATTCGATTAGCACCCACTAATGATATCAACTTGCACTTAAGTCTCTAATTGCACAATAAATTGACCCATAAGAACCACATTGCACTCAAATGACCCTTAGATTGCACTTGAACATATATTAATTAATCAAAACTTAGGAAACGTACCCATAGTCAAAAGTCGAAATGCACGGTTGTTACATTATTCCCCCGTTAAGGGAATTTCGTCCCGAAATTCGATGGAACCCTAATCACTAAACAAATGCGGATATTTTGACTTCATGAAGTCTTCCCGCTCCCAAGTGAATTCGGCTCCACGTCTAGCATGCCAACGAACCTTGACTATCGTATAGCGCTTTTTCTTTAGCTTCTTGAATTCACGATCCACAATCTCTACCGGTTCTTCAACAAAGTTGAGCTTCTTGTCTACTTGTATCTCGTCCAAGGGCACGTGATGAGTAGGGTCCGCCAAGCACTTTCTTAAATTACAAATATGGAACACGTTGTGCACTCCACTAAGTTCTTGAGGTAGCTTTAGCCGGTAAGCCACCTTGCCCACACGTTCTATGATTTCAAAAGGTCCTATGTATCTTGGCGCAAGCTTGCCTCTCTTGATGAAACGAACAACACCCTTCCACGGGGAGACCTTCAAAAGTACGTGATCACCAACGTTGAACTCCAAGGGTCTACGCCTCACATCGGCGTATTTCTTTTGTCTTTCACGGGCCACTTGTAATCTCTCCTTAATTTTTGAAATTACTTTTGTTGTTTCGATAATTACTTCCGGCCCAATAAGTTGGCTCTCGCCTATTTCCGCCCAAGCGAGTGGAGAACGACACTTTCTACCATAAAGCGCCTCAAACGGGGCCATTTGGATAGTCGCATGGTAACTATTGTTATATGAGAACTCCACTAGCGGTAGGTGATCTTCCCAACTTCCACCAAATTCAATAGCACAAGCCCTCAACATATCTTCAAGCGTTTGAATGGTTCTTTCGGTTTGCCCATCCGTTTGTGGATGGAACGCCGTACTCATGTCAATTTGAGTACCCATTGCACGTTGAAAAGCTTTCCAAAAATTTGATTTGAACCGGCTATCTCTATCGGAGATAATAGAAACCGGGACTCCATGTTTTGCCACCACTTCCTTAATGTACAAACGCGCTAGGGTGTCGAACTTATCGGTCTCACGAATGGCTAAAAAGTGAGCCGACTTTGTCAATCGATCCACAATCACCCATATAGTATCACGTCCATTTCTTGTCTTCGGTAACTTCGTGACGAAGTCCATTGCAATCCTTTCCCACTTCCATGCCGGTATCGCCGGTTGTACCAACAAACCGGGTGGCTTCTTATGATCGGCTTTCACTTGTAAGCAAGTAAGGCACTCGCTCACATATTTAGCCACATCACGTTTCATGCCCGGCCACCAATAGAAATCTTTTAAATCGAAGTACATCTTATCCGACCCCGGGTGGACCGAATAAGGCGACTTATGAGCTTCATTCATTAGGAAAGTTCTCAAATTGCCAAAGATTGGAATCCAAAGCTTCCCAACTAAATATAACCCGTTGTCTTCCTTCCGGTCAAAAAGTTGCTCCATACCATCTAGCCCTTCATTACCAAAATTTTCCGGCAAGGTAGCTTGCACTTGAGCTTCTATGATACGGTCCCGAATACTTTGCCCCACCGTAAGGCTCATGGCTCTTGATCTTCTCGGCTTGACCCTTTCCTTTCTACTTAAAGCATCGGCTACGACGTTGGCTTTGCCCGGATGATAGCGAATGTCACAATCATAATCGCTAAAAAGTTCAATCCATCTTCTTTGCCTCATATTCAACTCACTTTGATTAAAATGTGTTGAAGACTTTTATGATCGGTGTAGATCACACATTTGGTGCCATAAAGGTAATGTCTCCAACACTTCAAAGCGAAAACAACCGCTCCCAATTCCAAATCGTGAGTAGGGTAATTCTTCTCATGCACCTTAAGTTGCCGGGAGGCATAAGCGATGACCTTGCCCCGTTGCATAAGTACACACCCCAAACCTTGACCCGAAGCGTCACAATAGACCACAAAATCTTCAATCCCATCCGGAAGGCTCAAGATAGGAGCTTCACATAACATGTCCTTGAGAGTTTGAAAGGCAAGTTCTTGTCTCTCGCCCCACTCAAATCTCCTTTCCTTTTGAGTCAAGAGAGTGAGTGGTTGTGCTATCTTGGAGAAACCTTCAATGAATCTTCGGTAATAACCCGCCAACCCAAGAAATTGGCGAATCTCGGATGGTGTTTCGGGTCGCCTCCAATTCTTAACCGCTTCAATCTTGCTAGGATCCACATGAATCCCATCTTTGCTAATCACGTGACCAAGGAAATGAACTTCTTCCAACCAAAATTCGCACTTTGAAAATTTAGCATACAACTTCTCCTTTCTAAGCAACCCTAGCATCTCACGCAAATGCTCGGCATGATCTTCCTTTGTTTTTGAGTAGACAAGTATGTCATCAATAAAGACAATGACCGACTTGTCCAAATAGGGTCGACACACCCGGTTCATCAAATCCATGAACACCGCCGGTGCATTAGTCAACCCAAACGGCATAACGGTGAACTCGTAGTGACCATACCTTGTACGAAACGCCGTCTTTGGTATGTCATCTTCATGAACTCTAAGTTGGTGATAGCCCGAACGGAGGTCAATTTTTGAGAAATATTTGGCACCTTGCAAACGATCAAAAAGCTCATCGATTCTAGGAAGTGGATACCGGTTCTTCACTGTGAGCTTGTTCAATTCTCGATAATCAATACACATCCTAAAGGACCCATCTTTCTTCTTCACAAACAATATTGGAGCTCCCCAAGGCGATTGACTAGGACGAATGAACCCTTTTTCTTGAAGTTCTTTAAGTTGAGATTCTAGCTCTTGCATTTCCGTCAAGGCGAGTCTATATGGAGCTTTGGCCACGGGTGCGGCCCCGGGAATCAAGTTGATGCGAAAATCAAGTTCACGAGACGGGGGTAGACCCGGTAGGTCATCCGGAAAAACATCGGAAAAATCACGAACAATAGGAACGGCTTTCAATTCTATCTTTGTGACGGTAGCACTAAAAGCCTTGGAACTAGAGGAATCGGAAGTTTCACCTTGGACTCTAAGAATATCACCGTTTGACAACGGTATTTTGATCACTCTTTCACCACAATCTATGACCGCATTTACCGCCGTCATCCAATCCATACCCACAATGATGTCGAAGCTTCCAATATCGAAAGGCATGAGATTAATATAAAATTCGACGTCGTTTAAAGTCAAGATACAATCACGAAGCACTTGACTAAGTCTAGTTAAAGTACCATTGACCATCTCAATATCAAGCACATAGTTTAAGGCACAAGGATGAACATCTATCAAAGGAACAAAACTATGGGACACGAAGCTATAATCGGCTCCGGAATCAAACAACACCGTGGCATAATGACCGTTAAGAAGAAATGTACCTGCCACCACATTAGGATCATTACGGGCTTCATTTGCATTCACCGCAAAGGCTCTCCCCCTTGGTTGCACTTGATGGCCTTGTTGGCCACGGTTTTGGTTAGGACCGGTGATTTGAAGTTGATTTGGGTGGACCGCTACTTGCACATTTTGTCCCACCCATTGAGGACAAGCATTACGGTAATGATCGGTGCTTCCACATTCATAACACCCACCCCGTTGACCCCTTAGATTGTTAGCTTGAGGAGGATGTGCTCGGAGAGGAACCGCATGAGTAGGAGCCACTCTCGGGGCCCTACAATCTCTAGAAAGATGGCCAACTTGATTACAATTGAAACAAGTCCCACAAGGAGTGGTGGGAACATGATGTCGGGAGCACCTATTACAAAATGGGTAAGGACCCACATAAGCCTTCTTTGCCGGTTCAACCGCCGCAAACACCTTTCCTTTGTTGGGACGCTTAGGGTCAAACCTACCCATTTTCTTCACCCCGCTTGACTCAGGGGCATCCTTCCTCTTTGATGATGATGCTTGGCTTAATTCACCACTTCTAAGTAAGTCCTCGGTAACACTACCGGCTCGGTTTATGGCTTCCGTCATGGTGGTAGGCATAATGTTGTTCACCAAGTGTCGGACCTTTGGAGTCAAGCCCATAACAAATTTTTGAATAGCTTGAGCCTCGGGAGACACCAAGTGTGGAATAAGTGTTGACAACTCTTGGAATCGCCGAATGTACCCCTTATAGTCCGCCCCATTCATTTGGAGTTGAACGAACTCCAAGGTTAGAGTTTGAAGTTCATAGGGTGGACAAAATCTTTCTTTCACCAAAATCTTGAATTGATCCCACGGTATAGCATTGCCCGCCCCTACTTCCTTATTCCACCATTTCAATGCATCACCTCTAAACATGCCGGAGGAGTAGATAACTTGGTCATCATAAGTACAATGACTCCTAGCAATCACCGCTTCAATTTCTTCAAGCCACCTAATACAAGCCGTAGGACCCCCACTCCCATCATACTCCGGGGCCCCACAACCCTTGAAATCCTTAAAAGAACACCCTTGTCGGTACACTCCGTGTTGATTGTATCTTGGGACATAGTTATCAAGCATCACCGGTACCTCTTCTTCCTCTACCCCTACCGGTTGAACATTTTCATTGTTCCCATTCACTTGAGCTTGGGCAATCGGCACCGTATTATCGGGTGCTTGGAGAGTTGCCGTGACTTGGGCAACTATGTTAGGCATAATGTTCGTGACCACTTGAGCGATCACGGTTGCCAAGTCGGGTGTTGGTGCTTCACCCCTACCTTGACCTCTCCCTTGACCCCTACCACCACCTCTACCTCTACCCCTACCACGACCACGACCTCTTCCACCACCACGACCTTCTCCTTGAACTTCCGGTTGTTGTTCCGGAGTTTGCTCTCTATAAGTAGTCCCGGCTCTTCTTGGCCTCACCATTACTATAAAACAAGGAAACGTCGACTCGAAAGGTTAGCCTTAAAATGCTCGCATGTTAGTCACACAAGGGGTTAGTGCTCTCATGTCAACATGTCACACATAATTCATATCGTTACGCTAAGGCAAAGGCACAACTATTCTAGGGGAATTGTTATGTATCATGCCATCATACCATATTTCACCATAGTTGTTCATCAATAAACCACATGTCCATTTCAATACATCAACCAATCACACAACTAAACAAGTGGTCCAAAGTATAATTCGAATCCGATATGCTTCCTAGTTATTGATCCAGGTATGTATACAGGGTGTACCAGCGGCTAACCCTCCACCCAATCAACTCCCAAAAGCGTACCGGTTCCTTATTATACTCTAAACCAACCGCGTGCAATCCGTGATGTCATTAACTTGTTATAATACCGGGTAACCATAAAAGAGTTGATCACGTTCTTTTAGGGTTGCCACAATATTACATCATGTTGATGCCATAACTTCATCTTGCCCTACATCATCAAATAGTATCAATTCAATCCGACAATATGCACATGACCTCATTGACCTCAAGTAACCACATTGACCTCATGCACTTGACCATCATATCACACCAACCAATTGCACCCATGTTATCACATATAATGAACCTTCCTACGAACCCAAACGTACACTTATAATGCTCATATAGTTCACGTTGCATACAAGATTCCTAATCATGCATGCTATATGAAGAGTTTTACTTAAGCCGTAGTCTAGGTCAATCCGCCTAATTCTCTACGACCATGCGTGGGCCACCATTCTGTAACACCCCGAGCTAGGCTCGAAATGCACCGAAAAGCATGACACAAGATGGAATTTATCGTAGAACGAGACTATATGAAAATAAAAGGATTCCGGGAACCCAACAAATTTGCTTACAATGTCACAAAGCGTAAGGAGCATTCAACCATCAAAAGTTTACAAAAATAACAATTCAAAAGATGGCTCATGATCCTAAGCAAATCCCATCAACGGGCAAATGGATCGCGGATCCATGGTCAAAGTCCATCATCTAGCAAGTACATCAAGCTCTTGGGTTCTCTTGATTACCTGAAAAGTGTACTAAACAATGTCAACACTAGGTTGGTGAGTTCGTAGGATAAGATGAACAAGAACACATACCAATGTCGACCGATCCATAATTTACATTAACATGATCTAATAAATTGCACACTTGTAACCAATGTACTCATTTGCACGTAGATGTACTCATTGTACTCAATTGCACGTAAATGTACTCATTGTACTCAATTACACGTAAATGTACTCATTGTACTAATTGCACGTAAATGTACTCATTGAACTCAATTGCACGTAAATGTACTCATTGTACTCAATTGCACGTAAATGTACTCATTGTACTAATTGCACGTAAATGTACTCATTGAACTCATTTGCACGTAAATGTACTCATTGTACTCAATATCCACACATACCCAAACATCATATGTACATACTTCGTACGATACTACTTTTGAAAGGCCATTGATGCTTATATATAGGGTCACCCGCAGCCTTCCCACCACATCTCCAACCTTTCAAAGGCATTACCGTCCTCCATATATACACAACTGCCTAAACAACTCAATACGCAATTTACAATAACCATACAACTAATTACATGATAGCACAATCAACAAACGTCACAAAAGCATCACGCACAAGGTACACTTTTCAGCCCGACTCTTAAAAGAGTAGGGGAGGCTACGAAAACTCACCTTTGCTTTGATTTACCGAAGTCAAAGTGAGTTAGAACGTCAATTAATTGCCGAGCGATCACAACCTATCATAATGTACATGTACGTATCAATATATATACAATCATGCCCACATTTAGCTTTTATGAACCTTAGAATTGAACCCGGGACTTGAACGCGTATTGGAACTGAATACGATAACTTGGAAGACAAAGAGAGACCCATTTGGAAGTTCGATGTGTCCCAAGGAAAGTGAAATAAGATTTAGAAATCAAAGCAGGAAAATGAACTTTAGGGACAGGCGTAAGCTACGGTCCATCTGGGCGTAGGTTACGCTAGGCAGAAATTAAGGGGCGTAAGCTACGGCCCAAATGGGGCGTAAGCTACGCTGGTTGGAACCCAATGGGGCGTAAGCTACGCTGGATTGGGCGTAGGTTACGGCTACCCCGAAACAAGCATTTTGGCGTAAGGTAGGGCGTAAACAGTAAGGTTTTGGCGTAATGAAGATGGAGAGGGCCGTAAGTTACGCCAACAGGGGCGTAAGTTACGCCCGTTCAAAACCAGCACAGCACCAGCAGGTGTTCTTGACCTATGCACGACCCAAAACCCTAATTTCTTGATACCTAGACCATGAAATCGATTTGCACAACTTCGAGACCCATTTTTGAACATAGTTAAACATAATTGAACATAACCAAACATGTTTCATCATCCAAAACCAACCTTTAACACATTTTCTTGTTAAAATTCGATCTTGACCCATTTGAACACAAAATCGACCCAAAACCTAGTTTTTGACTTATAAATCGTTTTGAGGAGTTCCTTGGCCCGTTTCTGAACATAACCAACTCATTTGAACATAACCCACTCAAAAATTCCATTCCAAAACATGGCTTTTGACCCAAATCGCATTTTGACCTAATTTAGACCACTAGAAACCCTAATTTCGGATTTTGAAGCTATAAGGACCAAGAGTGCTTAGATTTAGATGAAATACAAGTTTAACAACTAGAAATGATGAATTTAAGCTAGAAAACACTTACCAAAACTTCCACAAGCAATCCAAATCCGATTTTGACCTAGTTGGGGCTTTTCTTGCACTTTGAGACTTGAAATCTTTGATATGATGTTAGAATGATAGTAAGGATGATGATTTTGTTATTAATCTAGTTGAACTAGCATAAATGACCAAGAATCTAGAGAAAGATTGAGAGTGTGAGTATTTAGTGAGATGGGAGAGAAAAGATGAATGGATGGGAGAAATGAGTGAAGGAAGGAGGATAGGGTTTGTTTACTTGGGTGGGTCATGGGTTTGGGTATAACCCATGGATAGGATCCAACCATTTACTAGTTATCATAAATATCATCTAATGAAATTCGATTAGCACCCACTAATGATATCAACTTGCACTTAAGTCTCTAATTGCACAATAAATTGACCCATAAGAACCACATTGCACTCAAATGACCCTTAGATTGCACTTGAACATATATTAATTAATCAAAACTTAGGAAACGTACCCATAGTCAAGAGTCGAATTGCACGGTTGTTACAACATATCTCTTAATTTGTTTGTTTATTTTTTTAATGGTTACATATCTCGTTTACACGTTCTGTACTTACCCTAATAAACTACTTTGGTGTGTATCAGTCGGACACTGCTAGTGTAAAAATCTCAGATATTGATTTGGAGCTCGCAGGTGGCACATTGGGCGGTCAAGTAACAACTGTGGAGGGTTTGATCACCAAAATAAGCGAAAGTGAGTTCATTTCATGCCTTTGTATCTTCTATCGTGTTGATGCTGTTTAACATTCAGGTGTTGGCCTCTATTTCAATGATACTTGCCATGCCATGTCATGAGTTAGTGCTAGAGTTTTCGGAATATAGAGGAATTGGTATGGTGCACCAAAAATACAACTCCATATCAATATACAGACAACATATATCTTATATAGACTTAAGAAGATTGACATGTCCATGGAAGGATGCATATCATAACTTTACTGAAAGATTCATGTTCACATGGCTATTGAATGATTGATGTTATCTTACTGAATTATTGCATGGCCAATCCATTGCACGTGAAACATGGAATTACGAAGTGCATTTACTCTAACGCAATAACGAAAACCTTTATCCTGTCAACATTTTGTTTCTTTCTTCTGGGTTTGAATAAATCCTTTTGTGATATTATAAATATTGAATCGTGGTATCAATCTTTGTCTAAGTATGTTTTGTTCATTGCAGGTCTCGAGAGAGTGCATGGGTTCACTTTTGGAGATAGTTTAGATGAGGATAGAAGAAGCAGATGGCTGGACTTCAGAGTCAGACTCGCAAAGGTATGACCAATAAATGTTATTATTTCTGTGTGTATTTTTTTTTTTTGGAGAGCCACAGTCAAGGATCGCGTGGGAATTCTAGGTGTAAATTCACTCGATCTGCCATATGGGGCTGTGCCTTTGAAGTGTTCTTTATGTTCTTCCAATAAGCAGATCTTGACTTGCATCTCTGTGATTGTAACTGTTTGATTTTTTATACTGACATTGTGCTAAAATTTTACCTTTATATCAATCAAATCTCATATGTGCTATACCTGAATCATATGGATGGGTTTAGGATTGGGATGACATGATGAAATGTTGGTTACCCAAAGTGGGAAGTAGTGTGAAAGTTGCTAGTTCTGCAATTAATTCATTTTCAAATGAGTAGAATGAGACGCCAAAAACAAGTGAACTATATACATTGATGATATCTACATCAAATGTAATTAGTGCTTTTGGAAAGTAAAATTGGAAGTTCGTTCGGATATGGTAATCTTCTCTTGCTCAAATACTTTAGCTTTTTGATAATTTTCATGTAAAATTTTGAGGTTAAAGAGATGCTGTTTAAAATTAAAGTGTATGGACCTTGGTTTTCCACATTCTTATCTGTGTAAAAGGGTTGTAGCCTGGTGTATGTATATATCATTGAGAAAACAGCAATATGGCTGAAAACCATATTGGCTATACAAGTACTGTACATGTACAACATGTGCAACAATCTAGGGACTTGGAAGGTGACATGCCACCCTCATGATCTACCCAGGAATTCTAACATAGTAATTCATCTTCTGTCCTCATGATCGACCTAGGAAAATCTAACATAGTAATTCATCTTCTGTTAATCTATGATTGTTGATGTCTTGCAGCTTCTGAGTATTGAAGAGCCTTGGACACTGATTTTAGATGATGCTCTAGCAAACTCTTTTATTGCACCAGCGACTGATGATATAAAAGATGACAATCAGTTAACTTGTAAGTTCGTATGCAGCCATCGATGATTTGTGTAAACACAGATAGTTTCTATCTTTGTGGCTCTGATATGATCATGTAGATTCTGATGAATTAACTCTTAGATATTGGAAAAATGAGTTTGTTTTGAAACAGAACTATACAATTTTGAGTCTTAAAATGTCTTATTATTTAGATTATCTTTTGATCTTTATCTTAACTGGTCTGGTTGCTGTGCTAATTTGTATGATAATTTCAGTT
>CM067175.1:26076215-26083715 GCA_034093135.1 Erigeron breviscapus | reverse complement strand
TCCTTTTATATAGATCGGTTTTTGTAAAAAACACTTCTCTAAACTAATCAAATAGAGACCGGTTTTTTACTTTCTTAAAAACAGGTCTCTAAACCTACTTTCCATCGATTGGGTATCATATCTCCATATCTTTACTAATTACCTGGACTATTTACTTTTCAAAAAAAAAAAACCTGGACTATTTATTGTTGAACATAAACAGGTAACAATGAACGGATATGTACAATTAAATCAATATATATACATAAACGAATATACAATAAAATATTTAGCTAACTTCTTCCATGTTAATCCAAAATACCTTAAAAATATATTGATCTTATGTACGTGATTGACAGTTTGTAGTTTATTTATAAAAATAAATGCATAGAAGAATGAAAAAAGTCAAGGTTGTCCATAACAAGTTTAATGATTTTTACATATTAAATATGATACTTATATATGTTAACTAGACAGATGCCCGTGCATTGTGGCGACAGGTGGTGGTAGCGGAAACTGGTGGTGGTGGTAGTAATGAGGACGTATATGTTATTGATGTAACAGTTTTAATGTAAAATGGGTAGTGCAGTTAATTTAAATGTTTAGGAATAGACGTTATAAATTATTTTCATTAAATGTATCATAGAAATCCAATGTTTAGTTGTTAACAGTAAACATAATAAAGGGGTAAATTTGGTACACCTAGCTCTTTTTTTTAAAAAATAATATTAGAAAAAAGTTCTTTTTAAAACAAAAAGGGGGTAAATGCTTTCTAATGTAGTATAGATAATGTAAGTCCCAACTCAATAGATGGTACTACCTGAAGACACCTCAATGTCGATGGTGGAGTTACTTTGCAATATAAGCGCTGAACTGGAGACGACCAGTTACAGTGAGTATATACCAAGTTCTAGATAAATTACTTATTTAAGTGACAATAAGTAAAGAACAATGCAATAATATAAAATACTTATAAAGTAAATTGGTGAGACAATATGTAATTTTCAAGTGTAATTTATTTATTAACTTTAAATAAATTACAAGGTTGTTGCGGAACCAAGATAATACAAAGTATGTAAATATCCTAACAACCTATGAACTACAATTGATCTACACTTGGAAATTCTCTAAACAATCGAAACACTTAAAGTTGTGAAATGTTCCTTTTTACGATTAAGAGAATATTGCACAAGTTCACCAAGAATATTGCAGGTTTGCAAAGTGTGTGTTGTTTTTCTTGTTGTGCAATGACTTGTATTTATAGGCAAAGTTGACATTGGGATGTCAACTTTGGCCGTACAAATATGCTTGAGAACATTTAAGGAATAGCATTTAATTCCTTAAAATGTTGTGTAAAGTTGCAGTATAAAGCAACTTTACTCAACCAGCTTTATGTACCTTTTTGTACTTTATACATAGATAAATCCTTTTATCCGTGTAATAGCACATAAAGCATAAAAGTCTTTTCCTCGTAATCAGTGTAAAGCTTTGTAAGAGCTTTCCACTGATGGTCTCCAGTTTGTAACTGACTAGAATGTCAACTGGGCTTCGCTGCCATTGTCATTCTCTATCTTCCACTTGTTGTCTTTGACTTCAACTGGAATGATTCTTCAACTGGTCAGTTCTTAACTGGAGGAAGTCTTCAGTTGCGTTAACTGTACGTTGCAACTGGACTTCAATATATTTCGGACAAATCTTCTTAGTCTCCAGGTGCAACTGGAGACTGGCCAGTTTTACTGAAACTGGTCCTAACAGATAACAAGTTTAATGATTTTTACAAAAAAATAATTATTTATAGCATATATTATCAAACATAAACTAAAACATGATTGATACTCTATTAATATATAAAAAATAAATTTATATATTATAATTTATAGAAAAAGAAAGAAAGAAACTGCTCACTATCGCCTTTCGCGGGTTTTGAGTCCCAATATCTCGACGGTGTATGGAGGAGGTTATGATGTAGGCAGACCTTACCCTTATCAAAGTAGAGAGACTGTTTCCAGGTTCTACTTAGATGGTAGAAAAGGAGCTCCAGCCTTTTGCATGGGATGAGGATTGAACCCTTGACCTCTGGAGAACCTTTGTCTCCAGAGGTTAGGGTGTTTACCACTGATCCAAACCACGCTGCTCAATAATTATTTATTCATCTACTAATATCACGAAACCTAGTTAGTTGTAGCACGCTACGAATTATGTTTTAACACAATGACTTTAGATTATGTGATACTATCGCTCTATATAACTACGATAGAATATGTTGTTCGTTATGTGTCAAGTATCTTTACTTTCTATCTTTGTAAAGTGGATTAATAGGACTTTTTAAAAGTCATGGGTTTCATCCTAAACATGCTATGATTTAAGTAAATTAGAATGTCATTATAAAATTATGAATTGAAAATAAAAATTTACATGGTTAACCTATACATCAAGTATTAAGATCTTGTTTGTTGGGACTTAACGGACTTAATAAAAATACTTAATTCATTAACTCGTAAAAAATGTTTGTTTTTTTTTACTTAATAAACAAAAACAAATGTCTTGACTTAATTCATACAGACATTATTTATAAATTTCGTTACTTTATCAATTTAGTAACTTAATGGTTAAAAGCAAAAAAAAACACCTTAATTATAAGTAACCATCAGTGAAACCCAGTAGTATCACCATCATGTGATCACATGGGCCTATAGATGATAGCTAGAGGTTACAGGTTCAAAATTTGTCAAAGGCAAGTGGAGAAATTATATCTTCTAATCCCATGTGTGAAGATGGTGACTTACCGCGCATGAACTCTATGCGGTGTGCGCCCTAGGTACAAATAGGGTACATGGAACAGAGGGTTCCCACTCATTAACCCCTTTTTTTAAATAACCATCTTAAAATAGTGCAAGGAGGCCTCTTTCATCACAAGAGGCGAGGGGTTCGAGTTCTACCCTAGACATATTTAGGTGTGGCCACCGATATTTAATTTTCACCTATGTTGGGCCTGGGTGAGTTTTCCCCTCCAGATATCTGGGTGATAGGGGTTTCTCATCGAGTGGTTTAAATTGGAGATCTATTCGCAGGGGGTTCTCTAACGTAAGTCCGATTAAGACAATGTAAACTAGATTAATTCACACCTTCAAAAAAAGTTCTTAATTATAAGTTTGAAAAAATTGATTGATTAGTGAATTGAACCGCCATATCTTTTTACCAAATCTATGAAATTTTAAATATCCCTCCAAAACAAATTACACCGCCTTAAATTTCCCAACACCACTTCAAACACTAGGTATCCCAAAATCGCTTGTTTCTCTCTTACTCATTTGCGAAACCCGAAAACTACCAATCCCCTATCACCATCAACCGCGACAACAGCCTCACCGCCCCTCCATTACCAATACAACGGTAACCTACCACCACCACAACAGCAGCCCAACCAAGGCCACATCAATAAAATGGTATTGAAGTATTCTTTTATTGCGTTTAAATTATTTCTAGATTTTACAATCATACACGTATGTATATTTCTTAGTTTGTGTTAAAATTAGATTTCTATTAAGGAATTGTTACTTTAATTTGTGCTAATAGTTTTTAGGTTATAAAAGTATGTGTAAATGTATGTATTGTTTAGTAATTGCAGGATCTGTAAATGTAAATATTTATTGATATTAGTAATATCATTCAGGTTTTATTTATTGACTAATATGTGCATTTGTATGTAATTGATGGGTAACTTATTATATGAGTGCAGATTGAATTTCATTTCGTTTTGTTTTATGGTTGGGATATTATGAATTTTATTTTTCAAGGAGAGTAGTCTAAGAAAGGATCACCCTTGAAGACATGGAAAGGATCACCCTTTAAAGACATAGAATTAACTATGTATTATCGACACAACACTAATATTTGTTGATTTTGTTGCTTACCGGGGCTAAAACTTGAGGCTGATAAAGTTAAACTGAAAGAGAGAATTCAAGCAGAGGTAGTGACTTATTATTCATGATTGTTCTTAAGCTTAGGTTTTTCTTTTCCTAAATAATGTCGGGTTTCTTCCGATTTGTTTTACTAGAGGTATGATGAAACGCAATTCTGAATCTATTCTGAATTTTCGACTTGAAGTGTAATCCAACCCTGTATTAGCCCATACCAAATTTTGTTCTTTGTAACCCATTACTCACCTATTCATTTCTCCATGTCTGTTATCTCATTCTATTGACTCTATAACTTCTTTTTACCCTTCTCATTCCAGATATGAATTCAAATTGAAAGAACAACAAAAATCAAAAAGAAATCAAAAGAAAGCTCAGGTTTGAAATCTGTCCTCTTACTTAGTAAATTGCATCTATAACATTGAAATAATGTTGCATCTTTAATGGCATGTTGGTAGTGGCGCACGTGGAGAAAAGATCCGCACATACAGTTACAAGGTATCTCCCCAAGTTAGATTCAAACTACTAAGATTAATTAAGATAGAAGACAGTTTCTATTAGGACATGTACTTCTTTTTTGATGTTTGTACATTGCATTTGTTTGAATAACACACTTAAGGTTACTGATCACAGATTGAAAATGGACTTGGAGCTAACTTCATTTCTTGACGGTGACATTGAGACAGCCATTCAGGTATCAATTAGAGGTGGCAGTTCTTACGAATATGCCCATTCGGGTCAAATGTGTAAAATTTAAATGATCAGCTAATATGGAAATAGGTCAATTAAGTCGCAAGTTGCCCATGGCTAGATTTATTTGCATAAAACCTGCTGAAAATTAAATATGATGATTACTACTGAAATGATATCGTGTTTAAATTCATATATAACAGCATTACCCATGTCACATATGTTTTGCAATTGTGTTTACTAGCTGCTGTTTGGAAAACTAATGGACTAAAAAATGTTGTTGTTGACAGGTTATTGGTAATAATAGTCTATCATGGATTATATGCAGAGAGTGAGAGTAAGGATGGACATATATGAAAGGTGCACATGGAAGTTCTATGAAGATCAAGTTATGTTGTAATACTAGAAAAAACATTAGGTACTAGAAGTTTAAACTACAATTACTGGGTTTTTAAGCTTTGTTTGTCATGTTTTTTACGCTTGGATTGAAGTAAATTATAACTATTTGATTATTGTGATCGAAATGTTTAGATTAGCTAGTTTTGATGTTACATTATATATTAATTTTCTACGAATTCAATTTTTGGATGAATGTGTTTTGATGTTATACATAGATAAATTACTAGTGGTATATATATGTTTTCGTATATATAAAACTGGTCTTTAAGCATGATAAAGAAACCAGTTTTATGCTGCAAATTGGTCTCTAAAGATGATAAAGAAACCGGTTTTATACTACCAATTTGCTCGTTAAGGACTTAGAAACCTGTTATGGTGACCGGTTACGTGATTCAAAACAGGTTTATATATCAGCTAAGGAGACTGGTTCTTTAGTAAAAACGGGTCTCTATAGGTAACATAGAAATCGGTTAGGTGATTAAAAAAGGGTTTCTATATCTATGCAAGGAAACCAGTTTTTACTTTCTAATAGAAACCCCTTTAATAAAAACCGGTTGTAAAAGGGCTCTCTAAAGCCCCTTAAAACAGGTCTCCTTTACTTATTTTTGGAGTAGTGCTTCAAACATAAAGTAAGATGAAAAAGCAGATCTGAAACCCAAGAAACTCGTTAGAGTTGACACAGTCACGTCGAATGATAATACATGAAGAGATTAATTACAGTTTGAAGGTGGAGATGAATCCGTGGAAATGGAGATCTGATTTTGGATAGAGTATGAAAATATGATAGAAAAAATAGATCTGAACCCAAGAAAAAGCAAATCAGATTGGAGAGGGAGAGAGATTTTGAATATGATGGAAAGACCTGATTTTTTTTTTTAATACACATAAAAGCTTCTTTGAGAAGCAAATCAGAATAATAATAAAGCTTCTGAGAGAAGCTTTCTCACACATAGTTAAAACACCAAAAAATACAAACACATTTCATCCTTCATGACCTCAGAAATATGATGTGGCAACCCTCTCCTTGCGCCATGTATACCCCAAAGCTCCTCTAGGAGAGGGTGATATTTTATAGGTTGCATGATACAACCTTGTTTTCAATATTTTCAAACTTTCAAAATTGATGAAAGTTGCCCCCACCACACACACACACAAAAGAAAATAAAAATGTATATGGATGATTAAAAGATAAAACTGATTTTCTTACATTGACATTGACACGGTAAAATAAAGTTGGCAAATAAAAGGTGCAGAAATGACAAGGATTAGTTAGTGTGAGAGTATTTGTAGAAAGCTTTAGAATCGGTCTACGACTACCACTAATTATCGCATCATTTCTTTTTTCAAAATTGGCCAAACATCATTTTCTAAACTTTCACATTAACTTTTACATTCTTTTTATTTAAATAATTTTTGTCAAGAATTTATTTAAGATTTACTTTTTAAATTTAATATCATAATTATTTAAGCATAAAAAAAGTTTTTGATAACATTTTTTTTTAACGACATTCTATTCTACTCCTACTCCTAAATTACACGTATGCCTGGAAACCAAGACTCTCGAAAAACCCTTATTAATCCACCCTCCAAAATGTGAGAAGTGAGACTCGAATCCAGGTGGATCCTCCTAAGGCCAAAGACCTTACCAATAAGCCACCAACTCCATTGGCGTTTTTGAAAAAGAGTTGATAACATTGAGTCAAGTAGTTTATTTGATACATAGATCAAGAATCCTTAGATTTTAAGCAAAAAGTTTTTCTAAAGTGTTATACTTACCATAACTCTTGATTTATTTATCACAAATTTATTGACAATTTGACATGTATAAGGTGCTCTTAACCTGCAAAAGAAACAAAAACTTTTAGAGGTAAGGGTTGTGTACATTTCATACGCCGTCGAGGTTTTGGTACCTAAAACCTGTAGAATACGGTGCTAGACAATCCCTTTTCCATTTTTAAGGTGCTCTAAAAATTATACTATTTGGATATTATATAAATATCACTTCCTTTATAATACCAAGGCAAATGGTGAAAATACTAGACTCGGAACTAAGACCGTTCCTAATGGTGTGTCACGATCGTGACACATCCGTGTCACGACGTGTATTCAGCGTGTCACAAAAAAAAAAGATTTCTTTCTGGAGAAACACTGAAGACGAGTTCACAAGCATTCTTTCTAACATTTTATTTTGTATATATGCCTTTCCAATGTTTTTCTATCTAATAATACGGAGTATTATTTTGATGCCATGATATTGTTTGTGTAATTCAAAATATCTATTTGTTTGTTTGTGGAGTTGGCAAAAACACACATGTTTAAATCTACATTGTATACATATATCTATATCTATATATATTATGAGAAAATGGAGTATGTGGCTGTTAGACACCCAAGCTTGGGTGTAGAACCCCTCACATACTAATTTTTTAATATATCTATAAATGCTTGGCCCCCCATGCTTTTTATGGATTAAAAAAACAAGATGTGAGGGGTTCTACACCCAAGCTTGGGTGTC
>CM067175.1:26029760-26075215 GCA_034093135.1 Erigeron breviscapus | reverse complement strand
CTTACCATAACTCTTGATTTATTTATCACAAATTTATTGACAATTTGACATGTATAAGGTGCTCTTAACCTGCAAAAGAAACAAAAACTTTTAGAGGTAAGGGTTGTGTACATTTCATACGCCGTCGAGGTTTTGGTACCTAAAACCTGTAGAATACGGTGCTAGACAATCCCTTTTCCATTTTTAAGGTGCTCTAAAAATTATACTATTTGGATATTATATAAATATCACTTCCTTTATAATACCAAGGCAAATGGTGAAAATACTAGACTCGGAACTAAGACCGTTCCTAATGGTGTGTCACGATCGTGACACATCCGTGTCACGACGTGTATTCAGCGTGTCACAAAAAAAAAAGATTTCTTTCTGGAGAAACACTGAAGACGAGTTCACAAGCATTCTTTCTAACATTTTATTTTGTATATATGCCTTTCCAATGTTTTTCTATCTAATAATACGGAGTATTATTTTGATGCCATGATATTGTTTGTGTAATTCAAAATATCTATTTGTTTGTTTGTGGAGTTGGCAAAAACACACATGTTTAAATCTACATTGTATACATATATCTATATCTATATATATAGAAAATGGAGTATGTGGCTGTTAGACACCCAAGCTTGGGTGTAGAACCCCTCACATACTAATTTTTTAATATATCTATAAATGCTTGGCCCCCCATGCTTTTTATGGATTAAAAAAACAAGATGTGAGGGGTTCTACACCCAAGCTTGGGTGTCTAACAGCCACATAAACCCTAACCTCATATATATATATATATATATAGATTGTTTTATTCAGATACTTTAAGTTCATTTAAAAATACTTCTAGGTAGATAATGTTGTCTTAGCTGATGACGGTGAAGATGCAACCAATGACTCAAAAAATAAAGGTAAACAAATCGTCAAAAATAAGTCGACGAAGAGGCAAACTACCGTCAACGTTAGTATAATTTTTTTTATTAACGTAATGTTTTTTTTTAATTATATTTAATTTTACCTTTAATTATATGTAATGTAAAGTTTTCTAGTATTATTTTTTTTATTAATATATTTTTTTTCCGATGTAATGTTTTTTAAAAATTAATGTAATGTTTTTAATAAATGTAATGTTTTGTTTATTTAAATAAATGTAATGTTTTTTTTTATTTTATTAATAAAATTTTTAATAAAAATGTGTAATTTTATTTGTATGTTTTATTTAATTGAAAAGAATAAAATATCTCTTTTATACATAAAATAAAATTGTTTCTAAAAGTTTTTTTTTCTTATGTGGCATGTCAACATTTTTTCCTAAAGGGAAAAGAGATGTTATAGTGTAATGAATAGGTGACGTGGTGTGGTGAGGAAAAGGGGATGTTTAAGTGATAGGATTTTTAGGGCGGGAAAAAGGTAATTAGAAAAGAAAGAAAGGCGCGATGGAGGTGATTTTAGTGGAAAGGCCGCCAAATTGTATTCTATAAGAAAAAAAATAATACTCTTAACAAAAAGAAAAAAAAAAGAAAAGGAAATGGAGGGTGGTGGAAAGGAAAGCGATGATCAACTGATCCACCTACTACTGGGGACAACCGGGGATGAGATACATCAGGTGCCTTGCTGCATCAAGTATAATGGACCTTCCCCTGTTTCTCATTACTTTAAACCTAAATCCATCGGTATTTTCTTTTCCGATTTTTTAATTGATAAACAATTGATTGGTACATTTTTATATTTTACTAATTATTAATTTATTATATTTGGGTGAAAAAAAAGGAATTGAGGTGGATGGGTTAGATGTGAAGGAGGCTTATTTCAGAGGAAGAAAATTACAAGGCACTACCGTATCCTTACATAACGGTTATTCTGGTAACACCCCCATCTTATACTTACGTATAATTTTATATCAAGGCAGGAGGTATTTTTTATCTTAGGTAGGGGTAACACTGACTCGGACTATATCTCAACCTATTAGAACCCGTGGAAGACAATATTGGGTGTTACTTGCTTACTAGTATTATAACCAATCTGCTTAGCATAAGTAAATACACAATTTATATCGCTCCCCGCCCTATGGGTGTGTTTGGAAAACATCTTTCTTTCTCTCTCTTTTAGACTCTACATAAAATCTCTTCAGAAAGAGACTCCAAATTGAAAGCTACTCAAAACAAAGAACCACCTCCAGCTGCTTTTGCCTAAAACATGCCCATGGTATGGAACTCATTAGGTTTTTGATGTTTCAGTGGCAGCCTTTGGTATTTATTTAGGACTGCTAAAGTTAGCTAATTTTTGGAAATTTAGGACTACTCTCAGACATAGGGTTGAGTACGTCTTTTGGAAGGAGGCGTATTATATAAGGCTAGTTAAGTTGTCACTGGTGATATTTCTAACATTGTTGAAGACAAGTTCGAATTGGAATGACTGTTCATGGATGATAACATTTATAAAGTAAAAATAAAAATCATTTTCTTCCTTTGCCAAAAAAGAGGTGTAATAAACTTCAAACGAGACACGAAAGATGATTAAAACAAAGTAAGTTACATTTAGAATTTATGCAGTTTGCTTCTGTTAAGCTTCCCACGCAACATATGTGGTTTACATACAATGTTGTAAATGAAGCATGCTCAAGTAGCTCCACACACTGATTTTATTTTGTTTATCATCATTATGTAGAAGATAGATGAACTAGCAAGTTTGTTTAGAGTTTTGACCGGAAGTTTTCTAAAATAACGCAGGATTTGTCATAGGAAAGAACACGTCTGCAAAGAGAAAAACTTGTGATACTAATGCTTGGAAGATGAAAGCTAAGTTTCAAAATATTACATTATGGAATCATGATGATCTTCCATCAAAAGAAGATCCTTTCTTGCGTGCGTTTCATTGGTTTGATGTTGCCAAAGCAGTAAGTTCTTATTTGATTTCTGATTCTATAAAAGGATTTTTTTCATTGTTTGCGTTCTTTCCATAGTTATTTGGTCATATGGTTGCTTTATCTTTCAACTTTCATCTAAATCATTATATCTTCTTTACAAATCGACATCGTCATTACTCTCCATTTCTTGTCAAAGTTACAAAAGCTGAATATTGAAATTCAAATCAGACAAAAGAAAACCTTTTACCAGAACCCGACTTCTTTCTAAGTTTTAAATTTAGGAGCTTGTTTCAGGTTCTTTTAGCAACGCGCTTTACATATATGAACATGACATTGTTTCAACTCTGGTTAATTTGTATAGAATTTGCTATTGAGAAGTTCACGTTGTACTGTACATATGTCATACTTATACAAGATCTTTATATACAGTTGCATAAACCAGTGACTGCTGAAGATATAGAGTCTGCAGTCAACCCTGGAGCCACTACAACAGGCTGATCAGCTGATAGATTTCTTTCTTTTGCCCAGAAAGTATATGTACTGTTCTAAGTCGAATTTTTTCTATTGAATCAAAACATTGTGCCAAGTCATTAGCACACCGTGCTACCCATTATCTTCTGCACACACAAGTATACCGAAAAGGAACCACACATTTGAAAATATTGCAACGTAAAATAAAAAACTTAAAAAGGGCAAGGCAATATTCACACTTCTATTACAGATTTGTTCCATTAGGAGTTCAAGCCCACAAAGTCTTGGTTTGTAGGTCACCTGGATAACTGTTATGCGTAACCTGTTTGGTTATTGGAACCTAGAATAAGTTTATATAGTGCTGGTTTGTTCCCTAAACCAACTATGAGCCAAATTTGAAATTTGGGCTAGTGGCTCAACTTCAAGCCTGTTTCGTTCCAAAAAGATGTCGTTTCCATGGAGTGGAATTAAACAAGTACCAACTTCTTGGGCTTTTACTTTGCTAAATCTGATCTTATAGCCCTGATTGTACATAACAATGGTTATTCCATTGTGAAGGCCATGTTTCTAATTTTTTTATTTTTTTTATAGTATTTTTTATTTTTAAATTTTAGAACGGCGTGTTAGTTGGTTAGTGACTCGAACCCTAACAGTGACATCCAAGCGGGCAGTATGCTAGAGGTTGGAACCCGAAGGCACCCCTGGAGACCAAGGGTGCGATAACACGGCCCGCACGCGTCTAAAGAGGTAAATGCCCGAAACCATGGGGAATTGAGATTCGATCCCTGGTCTCCAAGCCAACATCCCCTCCCCCAGAACCCTCAAGAGGGCCCCGGGTGGCCACTTGATCTAAGACCAAGTGGTTGAAGGCCATGTTTCTAATATTGTCACCTTGTACTAATGTTAGCATTTATGAAAGTGTTTAGAGCTAGGAACTCCATAAGATTCATATGATCATTTTCTTTTCTAAAGAAGCAAATCATTTTTGAATGCAATTATTCCAGCTAGGTGCCTTGAGAGTTGAGAAGATAATGGTTGTGTAGTCCATATGTTTTCCCATGTGTATGTTTGTCTGGTACAAAAACTTGACTATCAAAGAATTGAAGTTTTCCAAATTCGAACTTGAAACCTTCTTTGAGTCGTTGACCAATTTTACAAGTCATATTGTGACGGAAACATAGGTCAACGTGACCAAAAGTGAATGCATAACCTTTTCTTGTGACCAAAATGTTATCTCTCGATCTCTACTGTTGCTTAAAAAGCCTCACATTCCTTTCCTTCCATATTAAGTAGACAGAAGCCGCTAACACAAGCTTTGCTACCGCACGATGTAGCTAATGACTTCATTGGTTGTTTCGGTTCTATTTCTAATCTTTTCAATTTCAGTCAGTTGAACATGAAATCATTCACCAATTTAAAAAAGAAACAAACTGGCTGGTCGTTAGTAACCAACCGCCCTTATAGAATTAGAAGGGTTACGCTGTGACCACTCCCAGTCCGAGGACGATGTCATTTTGAACATCTTTATCACAAAGAGAACAATGCACAAAAGATGCTTCTCTTATGGGGTACATCCCTTTTCAACCAAGAACGGCCAACCTTACCCTATCGACATATACACGTTATGCCTATAAGCTTGTATCTTGTAAGTTTAGCTGTAAAGTATGGATGCCAAGCATGAGATTCCAATTCCTTAGGGGACAGTGGCCCATGGTATCCAATTCCTTGAAGATTAGAAGTTAGAACACAACTTTTTGCCAACATGATTGTGACATAAAGAAACTTTATGCTCTATAAAAATGGGTTTCCAAGAGTAATTTAGCATTTAGTGGTACAAGTAATTCAATAAAACATGGGATCCGGATTATCACAAGAAGCAGATACACAACAACAGAGTGCGAACACAACGGCCATAACTACAAGTTCACGGTTGAACAACTTACCTCATGACTATGAAGCCATTCTAAAGGATGCAGATTCTGCGGTGTATAAGTCCTCAATTGACCAGCTCTATGCTGGTGTGTTCTTGAACAGGAAGAAAAAGGTAGCTCCAATCTCTGTCTGTATTGTGATACAAACCACCCGATAATAGGCTCGCCGCATCAAGCGGTACGCTTGGCGTGAACTTACTTTCAAATGCTATCTTAAAGAAGGATGGGACACCTAGTTTTATAAACTACCAAACAATCCCGTACTTGGCCGATGTGGGATCATAACATATTGATCCACTAACACTTTGCTTTCTTTTCTTGGATTTTATGAAATAGTCAATGTGTTAAATACGTTTTAGGAGAGATTATGAGCTTGACGAGTATTGTGTTCTCGTTACACGGTTATCATTTTGTGTCTGTTCTTGTCAATCCTAACTGAAACTAATCTCATTTTTTGGTGAAGCAGAAGTACTGGGTTGACAAGGCGTCGCACGCAAACTGTTTCATGGTGTTTGCAAGGGACCTCTTTATCACCTGGGGAGAAGACCCTCGTTATTGGCACTGGCAGTGCATTAAAGAAACAAGGTGGCTAGAATTATAAACAAAATTGATTATAAAAAAAAAGCCATGATATCTAATTTAGCACAAAAACTGATTGTTGTAACCAAAGCAAAACCATTTCGGGCCGAAAATAGATCATATTTGTACAGACCAAATATGGCTGGGTTGGGTTGAACCGCAGGCCAAAACACCTTTTTGTCCAACCTTATACACTCTGGGCGACTTTCATCTGGTTTCTCTCTCTCTTTTGTTTTTATATTATGACGAGTTCCTTTTTCTTATTTGATCAACACAAACTTTTCATCTGTAATATATGCAGTGAAGTGGTGGATGTCGCGGAATTGTTAAATGTTTGCTGGTTAGAAGTTTGTGGGAAAATTGAGATGGCCAAACTAACACCAGGAATCAAGTATGAGGTTGTATTTGTAGCGATGCTGAAAGACCCTGCTTACGGGTGGCACGTTCCAGTCAATATCAAACTCACTCTACCGGACGGAAATAAACAAGAACACAAAGAAAACTTGATGGAAAAACCGAGATGCAAGTGGTTTGAGATACCAGTAGGGGAGTTTACAGTAGAAGCAAAAAAGGAAGGATGTGTCGAGTTTTTCTTGTATGAATATGAAGACGGCGGTTGGAAGAAAGGTTTACTCATAAAAGGCGCTACCATAAGACCAAAAAGTTGAAAGTTTATACTCCATAATTCATATTTACATGTAAGTTTTTTAAGGCTTCTGTCAACAGGCCGTTCTCACCTTGCTGTTCTCGGCTTTCTCATGGCATCGTTGTTATGGCCAAATTTTCGCTCCCCCCTTCTCACCATGCTTTGAGAATTTGGAGGTACTGTTGACAAAGGCCTAATTAGAGTTATGCTTACATAAAAACGGCTATCATAATAAGCTACAATTGTGATGCCTTGTATGTAGTGTTCTTTTCAAATCTTGACACGGATATTGGGTCAATTGAGTAAAAAACTTCCCCAAGTTTTATTTTCATTTGAAGTCTAATACTAATTCTTTCGCTTCTATGCATTTTGCTGAAAACCATCACATATTGGATAAAGAACATTACTGCAACCCAACGGACCCGTACAAAATACATCCATCAGTGGCGAAGCTTGAAAATTTTCAGTGGGGGGTCGGGATCTAAATTTTTTTTCCCCTAACACTATTTTTTTTAAAATGGGGGGTCGAAACCGAGTATATCGAAATTTTTCTACACGAAAACAATATACCCCCTACATCGCAAAAAAAATTTCGGGGGGTCGGACGCCCCCCCGGCCCCTTAATAGCTGCGCCCCTGCATCCATTGTTACATATCAATATTGTGAAAAGATTTATGGTTCAAGAATAAAACGAGACCCAGTAAAGACAACTAATTATAATGGTCTGAGCAAACTTCACTTTTGATTGGCGGGATGCAAATTCTATTCGATAGTTGCAGACTTGCAGTTAATGAAAACATTTAAATATCAACTTTACCAAGACAAACTTTTCGAAAGTAACTTTACCTAACTTATGCAACCATTTTTTTACTTTATACACAATTGCCCTTCACCCTGTTTTTGCCATCGATCCTTACAAATGTTACCCTTTTTTCTAGTCTATCCAAGAAAATTGGACAAATCATTCTGTAGTAGAAAAATCATTACTACAAGCTCAAATATGTCGTAGTAAAATCATAGAAAACTCAAAATCAGTTGGATTTCATACAAAACTATATCCTGGGCTTCTTAAAATTACTGTCATGTACTTACCAAACAATTTTTAGCCAGCGGACTAAGGCACTTCAAAATCATATCTACAACACAACCAAATGATTCTTTAGTAGCACCAAAATGAGATCTAAGAACACACATCGAAATACATATCCTTGTATCTGTATATCATGTTGTAGTTACCACATCACTGAAATATAAATACTTAAAAAGCCTCATATAATAAACGAGCTACAAAATTGTGCTTGAACTCATCGAACTCATTTAGGTTCGACTTGAGACGGGCTTTTCACGAATCGAGACAAGTAGCTTTACTGCTTTACTCATTTACTGCCCCTAGTTACAGTTGAACTTGGTCATTGGCAGCAAACTTTGGGTTACAAAACTATACAATTATACAAAGCTCATATGAAAGAAACAGACTGTTGCGATAGGAATAAGAATGTATGAATAGAGCAACAAAACTAATCGTTTCTGCATTTCCTTATGAAGAATATTCCATATATACACGAAGACATTAGCTTACTGATGCCTAACTTTGACATGGGGATAAATTACATACAGGGGGGATGATTCAGTACCTACAAGTTAGTCTCAATGAATGTGTGCATCGCCAAACCAGCTGCCCAAATATCATCTTCTAATACATGCTCTTCAGGGGAATGACTAATTCCTCCACGACAACGAACAAATAGCATACCAACCTGTCCAACAAAACGAGGCCAGTGAGTTCAGATGTTTTTCGTTACCCAAACAAATATTACTACTCATTAAATTTTCCAGATTTGGAGTTTCATACCTTATATATTAACACCTTAGGGTCACACTTTCACGACAAGTAGGTAAAGTTCAAATTAGCCTTATTGATGATGTGAAAGAAACAGTAATAAAGGAAATTTTATCCTTAAAAATGTAAATAAATGACAGTGTTGACCCTAAAATGTTGCAAAATGTTATCTAAAATGTTCCCTTTGAAAGCATGAATCAAAAACTAGAAATTGGTTGCAATGTATCCCTTTCTAAGAAGTGTCAACGTGGACATGTTGGCATTCAGGTAATGTGTCAAAACAGAGAATTGTATAGTACAGCCTATACCGGGCTGGGTCACATTGGGTTGACACGCATGCCCTTCATTGCCATTTTTATATAAAACAATAGCTATGAAAAACAGATGTGGTAAATATATTAGCATAAACTATATAGTTAAAATGATAATCAGAAATTGTGGAAAGCATATCAGAGACTTTCCACCTACTTCCCCTTTCACTTCTAAATAAATTTCAATTCAACTCTTGTGAGATATAATACAGTATTATATTTCGACACATTCTTTCATGAATCATTTGAAATTGCCAAAAGTATCCTTTCTATGCATACAATTTAGCGACTCTATTAGCCGGACAGCCGACAGTAAGTGGAGTCATGAGCATGGTGATTCAAACAAGAGATATAAGATAGAAAAACGAACCTTCGTCAAATGAGACATGGCCATAGCATCATGTCCTGCACCACTCATGAGTACTGGCACATCACCAATATTCTCACCAGTCATGCGCTTTAAAGCAGCATAAGCCGCAGATTTTAGCTGTGAATTTAATCCAGCATCACATTTTACAGCATTTGCATCATGCTGCAGCAAAATTCACGCAATAATAAGAAATTAATTACTTGTATGTGCTTTTAAGAAAAATTATAGAGGTGACAGTTATGACTTGTATACCAATGAGGCAAAGAATGTGTAGATTCAGTCATTCAGATTATCTTTTATCATTAATAGATCAAAACAGTCACAATAAAAATTAACTGGAAATACTCCAATTAAATAGATTACATGAACAAGGTCAAATTTGTGCGAAGTTTATTCAAATTCAGAGTGTTACATTATTACTGGAATATGTAATTTTGTAATCCTATTTAACAGACACATTGTTAAATGATTAAAATATTATAACGCCCTTGACACTTGATTCGAAGTTCCCAAGTTCGAATTTTGTTGCCCTCAAATATTTTAACAAAGTTTCCTTAGCTTGATGGTAGTGGGTCGGATAATCATGTTTTTAATTCCTCCTTTACCCAAAAATCTTAGAATAACCAAACCTGGACCATAACAAACACATATCTGTTTTGATTCGTTACTTTACCCACCCATATTGCAACCTCTAATATAACCGGAAAGACTAAGTGGAAATATGCACCTTGCGCTCCATTAAACAAGAAACAGAACGACGATCACATATAGCATACATCTGTTTTGACAGTTCATAAATGATAGCCTCCCTTCCCACATCATCTGTGGTACGAATATCTACAGTAAATGTTACCTGCAAACATTATTTACATTTAAAATATGTGAATGAAATAACAGATACTCTACTTTATACACAAGGAGCATTGTGTACCTGGCCTGGAATGACATTACTTGCACTGGGCCAAGTTGATATCTCACCAACAGTACAAACAAGAGATCCCGCAAGAGAACTAATGGAAAAGGCATTGCAGTGACCATCGGGATCATCACTTGATATAAAATCCTGTGGACGTTTACATAGGCTTTCTAAAGATACAATTAACTCGGCGGCAGCAACCATAGGGTCTTGGCGCATAGACATGGGAACTGTTCCTGCATGTCCTTGTGATCCTTTCACAACTACCTGCAATATGGAGGGCATGCACATATATAAGAGGTGCCAAGTGGTAGTTGGCTTCATAATGGGAAGTTTTAAATATGGGTCAAAAAAGGATGGGTCAGATGGTTGTTTTAACCCGCATTTTTGTCCTTTGCTTCTTGAAAATGTGTTCATTATTGAATAATTATATACTATGGAATATGATTATGAAAGCTATATTGAAACACTGATCTATTTTTTATTTTTTTATTTTTTTGAAACTAGGTCAAATCATATTTAGTTGAGTTGAGCTGCTCAATGATAAGTTGCACGATCAAGTATGAAAGATGAAGATGCTAATGACAAATATACCTTTAACCGTGACTGTCCAGCAATGCCTTTTACCACAGCAAGAGGAAGGCCTACAGATTCCAGTACAGGTCCCTGTTCGATATGAACCTGCACATTTAAACAAATATTAATAATGTTATCAGCTTAAAGCACTAGTAGAGTAGTCGCGGATGAAAACAGATCCATAATTACATCTACATCCTCCTCTCGCCAGATAGTCCTATAAAATGAAGACTAAACAGAAAAGAGGTTGAACTTCAAAGCATGCTAGTGTTACACATACAGAGGATTATATAAAATGTTCCAGTGGAACATTACTAAAGAATCGGAAGATTAATATAAGTTTCAACATGAATGTTATTAAATATCAATACTGAATTCCTTTACCTCTACATAACCCAAAACAGACTCAGGTTCATATTTGAGCTGGCTGAGGGTTTCTTCAGTTGTGTGTATCAAGTTGTCCTTCAAAACATTTTGCACTGTCAAACCACTGAATACTATTTCTGTAAGTTTCACTGAAACTCAAACTGTAATTAATTGGATACAAGACAATGAGTAAGCCATGTACCTTTTGTCAGGTATTTGCAATGATGATACAGGTAGCACACCAGCAATAGCTGCACTTCCTAGAAATGTAGATTGAAATCTAACTCCTTCTTCATCACTAAATGCAATTACCTGTAATATGTCGAGTGTAAGAATGACAAACATCAAAGACTTGATCACTTTCAAGAACTTTATAGTTCATATTGCATATATTGAGCTTACTTCAACTGGATGTTTTAAATGCTTTGACTTTCCTGTGACGTTTAACACCTTTAAAGCCGATATAGCAGATACTATACCAAGCGCACCATCAAACATACCAGCATCAACAACAGTGTCCTATTGAAAGGGAAAAAACTACTCAGCGCAATAAACATCACGAAAGATTAAAAATTGTTAATTTATTAAATTAATTGAAAGAACATTAAAAGCTTGTTAACAACAATCATAAAGTGAGTGATTTACCAAATGAGAACCAATCAAAAGAGCCGTGTTGCTAGCATTTGGTGGTTGTATCCGACCATGCACATTTCCTAATCCATCAACCCACCTGGAAGTCAAAGGCTGTTTCAGTTCAAGTAACTCAAAACATCAAGTCAAGACAGATAAAAAGTACACATCTCACGTTGTCAAACCAGCATCCTTCATCCATATACGGATAAGATTCCCTGCTCGAATAGATGCTGGGCTCAAAAAAGTCCTCTCAAGATAGCCATCGGCATCACTCACCTGTTATTTAAAGTCAAAAAGGTTCCATCAACAATTACCAACTCAAATCATATGTTATCTCATTTCCAGTAGTCCAAGCTACATACAACGATACTGTAAATCATATTTAATTACTTGCATATACATACATATATCAACTTTGGTTTTCTATAACAGTCAATGATTGAAATTTTAAGTATAAAATCGGGTTTGCAGTGATATACCTTTCCGAGCTCATAAAGTCTTGCAACGGCTTCTTCTCTCAAGATTTCAGGAAACAAATCATTCTTTACACCTTCATTAAATTCAAGCCAATGTAAGTACTTGTCAGTTTTTATTTTACCATTTTAAATTAACAAAATCACTTTTTGCATCCAGCTATAACATAATAGATAAACAATAATAAAATTGAAAACAAAATTAAATGACATAAAATAAGGGATTAGTGCATGAAAGTGTGATAATTAACTCATTTTGCTATTATAGTATCCAACGTAAAAAACCTCTTTGGTATGTACTTAATTTTTATTTTTCACGATTTATGTACCAAGTCATCTACAATACACACAATAGCAAAAAAAATTCTATGGTTTAACAATGATGATTAAAAACAAATTCAACTAGAAATGAACTTTGATTGTTTTCTAAGCTATAATTACGAAATCGAAATAGAACCATCATTTTAAATTGGCAATAAAAAACAGGAATTAATAATGAAAATGAAAATGAAAATAAAAATGAAAATGTTTACCATGGGTAAAAGTGGCAGCAGATAACAAAGGAGATACCAAAACGACAATCAAGAGAGAGAGCAAATACATGGCTGCAAGCAGAGAAGCAAAGCAAACCACGTAAATTTTATTCAATCAACATTAGTTACCACCTCCGCCGCCTTAATGACAATGTTCAATTTTTCATCACAACCTTACACTTCGGATTATTTACAGTTTGATCACCAAAACCTTATTTTTCCATTTTTAGTTTTAGTTGTGGAAACGGTTCGGTTTGGTTCGATTCGGTTGCTAGAAATTTCGAACCCTTATCTTGGGTTAGGTTATCTCCTTATGCTCCACACAATTGAACCGTTAATTTTGGTTACTTGCAAATCGGTTACTCGAAAAAATCGGTTAATTTCAATTCAGTTTATGGTTAACTATCTATATCTATACTCCTATATAAAAGAGGAACCCTCTCAAATCTTAAATTTATAACTCCAAACTACCAAAAATACCTCTCTTTTTTATTTATTAATTTAAACATCTCACCTAATATGTCTATAATACCTTTAATGAAATAATCTAAAACATAAACCATTTAATCCTTAAAATAACTACACTACTTCCTTTCACATCAATTACTTTTACATTTACCATCATTGCCGCCCCCACCACCCGTCACCGCCACCACCTGTCGCCAATGTCGCCGCTATTACTATCATCGCCGTATTACGCAGGCATATGACTCGTTTATTAAAGTCATACTAATATAAAAGCCCATGTTTTAAACTATAATAATCAATTTACATTTTTGATTTATTCAATTTTATTATGTATATTAGTCATTGTTAACTACATGTTAACAAAATTAATATATATTACATCTCATTTTGAAATATTTATTTGATATTATATTTATACAATACATTTCTACTTAAAAGTATATTATGATATATAAAAGCTATTTTTTTATAACGAGTCATATGCCCGCGCAATGCGGCGGCGATAATGGTAGTGACGTGGGGTGGTGGCGGCGGGAACGGGTGGCAACATGTGGTGGCGGTGACAGGTGGTGAGGGCGACAATGGTGGTGAATGTAAAAGTAATTGATGTTAAAGGAGGTAGTGTAGTTATTTTAAGGATTGGGGGATTTATGTTGTAAATTATTTCAATAAGGGTATTATAGGTATATTAGGTGGAGATGTTTAAATTAATGAATAAAGAAAATGAGTAATTTAGGTAGTTCAATTCCTTAATTGAAATTCGTAAAAGTGGGCTGCTCTTTTATAAGATATTATAGATATATATTTGAAACAAAGTTAACAAATTTCCTTAAAAAATGTTGCATATATAAGAAAATTACTTAAAATGTTTGAAGCTAATCATAAACTTAGAAAGAAAGTAAGTAAAATTGTTACAATTTTAGGCAATAAGTATAAAATTTAGCTAAATAAATATGTAAATGATGTATTCTTGTAATACATATATATGTCTATATACATATATGTAGGCATACATCAAAATCCGGTTCGTTTCGGTTAACCTCTAGTAATGGAAATTAACACTGTAACCAAATCGTTTTACACCGGCTTCCGGTTTTCGGTTTCCTCTGTTTTCTGTTTTTTCGGTCTCGGATCAAGCTGTTCGACCCAACTTATTTTGTTTTCAGGTTTTTTTTACACCCGTATTAGATGTTAGGTTTAATTTAAAGGACTTGCCAACGATATTTTGTTTCCCTTTTTTAATTCAAAACATTAATTTAATACATGTGTTGAGTCCTAATGTATAAGTATAAATTTGGTTATGACAAATCTGATATGTAAGCACTTAGTAATCTTTTGTGTTCTTGTAATCCGATCTGGGTCAGACTAAGCAGAGTCAGCTTATGCATCAGAATCTGACTCAGATCACACTTCATATATTTAATGTAAATATATTTTGGAAGCAAGTGTTTTTCAAGCTGCATCAACAATATTTTAAAGCGATCAATCCAAGTCAAAAAGAAGGATTGAAGATAGAAGATCAAGCTGGGAGTGGAAGTCGGCTTGGGATTACTCACGATCATAGTATTCCAGGTTGGTGTTTTGTTTTACATGTGTGTGTTCATACTTTTATTGGCTGATAGAAGACGCGTGACAGTACAATGAGGGACCACTTGTATGACACGATCAAATATTCCATCTGACAAGCCAATAGAAGATCAATACGTGGATGAATTGGACACCAATGGAAGCTGGGCCTTCGCCTATAAAAGCCTCATTCCTTGGCAGCATATGTGTGGCACTCTTGAGAATCAATCTTCACACAAGTTTTCTTACTCATAGACACAACTTTGTCTTTAAAAGATCAGCTTTGGCTGATTCTGTAGAATAAAGACTTATTGGTTGTAATATGTCATTCAACTGGTTGTTTAGATATGTGTAGGCTTTCTTGTTCCGTAACAACCCTGTAACTCTCTGTATAGATTTATTATTAATAAAAGTTACATTATGAAATTACAATCTGTGTTGAAGTTTCTTTCATTAACTTGCTTTATTGTTTTATTAGATTCCTGTTCTTTACATAGCTTTTATATCTTTGAATATGTGAAATGTTTTCTTAAAAGTTACTAAAAATTGAATAAAGTTGTATTCACCCCCTACAACTATATGTGTTCATTATACATTGGTATTTTGACTCACTTGAGACATACAACATGTAAAATAAAATTTCTTATTGACTACATTAAATGTGGAAGTCAAATATATCCATGAATTTCTTCATTAAATTTGACTACATTTAATGTAAAACTCACATATTCACGAGATGTTTCATTAAATATAATTTTTTTTTCTAACAGCTAATTCTCCTAAACTAACTCATACACTATCTATTACACCAAGATGCACCCCCGAGATTTGAACCCGAGTTTCTTACAAAGAGACACAAGTTTCTTACCACCGTACTAAATGGTGATGGCGAATATGGATGTTAATTTGATGAATCTTGAAATTTTTTACATATCACTATCAGAGAGAAAGGTAATGAAGCAAGAAATGGATTCACTTTCTTAGAGTTCATTTGTCAAATGCGAAGCACTATGATAAACTTGTAACTCGCGTGCCTTATCTCTAGCGAAAACCTAGATTTCAAATCACTAAATGGCTCATTTTTGAAGTTTAAAAGGTTTGGATCTTGTTATTAATCACGAGTTATATGTCCGCGCAATGCGGCGGCGATGGTGGTAGTGGCGCGGGGTGGTGGTGGCGGCGGCGGCGCGACGGGTGATGGCGGCGACGTGTGGCGGCGGCGGTGGCGACGGGTGGTGGAGGCGGCAATGGTGGTAATTGATGTTAAAGGAGGTAGTGTAGTTATTTTAAAGATTGAGAAATTTATGTTGTAAATTATTTCATTAAGGTATTATAGGTATATTAGGTAGAGATGTTTAAATTAATGAATAAAAGAGAGGGGTATTTTAGGTACTTCAATTCCTTAATTGAGATTTAAAAAAAGGGTTGTTGTTTTATTATGTATTATAAGTTTATAGATAAAAGTAAGTGTTGCGTGGATTTCCTTGCTTAAAACCGATTTATTTCTAAATTTTTGTGTTTAAAATTTATGTGATAATAATATAACTTTGTTCTTAAAGGTGATACCAATGCTTCAGTGATTAACAATGTAACTAGCCAACATTTTTGGCATCGTAAATGGTTCAAAGATTGTAGCTTTATATAGTTTTGATATGCTTCTGTAAAGTTTGCATAGTGTAAGGGTACAAAATGTAAATATTGGTTAGTTAGTTAGATGGTAGTTACCGACTTAGTCACTTAGTATATATTATTGTATTTCTCATTTTCTCTGTAATTAAGCGAAATGAATATAATAAAATTCCCAAAATTCTCTCCCAAATCTCTCTCTAAATTCTTTTAATTTCGTTCATGATTCAGTTGTTTATATGGTATCAGAGACATAATCACACACTGTGATTACTCCGATCATCTTCTCCGAGCAACTGTTGGCCGGAATTTCTGAAAACTCAATCGGAATTTTTTGAATTCCTATTTTCCCATTCTTGCGAGAAAACCCTAATTTCTTGGATTTTCTGATTTTCTTGAGTCGAATTTGTTATTTTCCATTGATAACAATACTGTAATCAACCTCAATTTCATCTATTCAAATCTGTAATCAAAATCCCCAAATTTTCTCAAAACCCTAATTTTTCAATAAATTCTCAATTCAATCAAATTCATGGCTCCAACAACAACACCTGTCACTGTTGGTATTGAATCACAAAATCATCCATTATTCTTACATCAAAATGATCATCCAGGTTTAATTCTCATCTCAAAGAAATTATCTGGATCCGAAAATTATGGAGCGTGGAAACGATCTATGGTGATTGTTTTAAATGCCAAAAATAAGCTCAAGATTGTGACTGGGGAGTACAAGAAAGATGATGTGGCTGCCACACACCATCCACTTTGGGACATAAATAATGACATGATCATATCTTGGCTACTCAACACTATTGAAGACAATATAGGTAACTCTCTAAATTTCATCAATACTGCTGCTGAACTCTGGAGTGAACTGCATGAACATTACTCTCAACTTGATGGACATAGGATTTACCAGTTGACAAATGACATAGTTCAATTGAAACAAAATAATTGTGCAATTGAAGTGTATTATCATAAGTTGAAGGGTCTTTGGGATGAAATGGATGCTCTAGAAACTCCTTTTACTTGTAGTTGTCCCTGTACTTGTGAAAATGGCAAAGTTAATGCTGATAGGGATAATAGAAAAAGGCTCATTCAGTTTCTAATGGGCCTTGATGAATGTTACTCCAACATAAGGGGACAAATTCTTCTTAAGACAACTCTCCCAACTGTGGCTAAGGCTTATAGTATGGTTAGACAAGAAGAGAAACAGAGGGAAGGTATCTTTGTTAAGCCAACTACTGCCACTGCTCTTGCTGTTCAACATTACACTCACAAACCCTACATGAACACTCAAAGGTTTCAAAAACCACCACATACCTTTTCTGCTGATAATCCAAGGAGAAGCTCCTTTAAGAAAGGAATTTATTGTGAAAATTCCACAAAAGAAGGCCACACAAAGGAGGAATGTTACAGACTTGTGGGTTACCCTGTTGGCCATCCCCTTCATGGCAAGTTCAAAGCACCTTCCCAACCCTACAGAGCAGTTCACATGGCCACCACTCCTGCCAACATACCTTCTGAAGTTAACAATGCTGCAATGGATACTTCATCCACCATCAGTCATGGATCTGGCACTGACTTGGCAATGTATGCAAGATTGGATCAACTCCAAAATCAACTCAATCAGATGGCCTTGCTAATGCAACAGTCCCAATCTACTTCAAAGGATGCACAAACCAGCCAATCAGGACCTCAATATGAAGGTAAATTCATACTCATAGCTTCTCATCTTACTGCTCAAAGGTATTCTCTTATTGCTTCATTAATTTCACATATTAAGAAAGGCTGGGTAGTAGATAGTGGTGCCACTGACCATGTTTCCAAATCCCTTTCCTGCATGCACAATATCAAATACTTTTCCTCTCCCATATATGTCACCCTTCCAGATGGTACAAACACTGTTGTCACCATTTATGGTTCTGTCATAATTAATCCTACCATCACTGTCCATGGTGTGCTCTACATTCCATCATTTGCCTTCAATTTACTATCTGTTAGTAAATTAGGAACAAATCTCAATCTTGCTGTTCTCTTCACACCTTTATCTTGCTATTTCCAGGACCAGAACAAGAGAATTGCCCATGGCACCCTCTGTAATGGTCTCTACATTCTTCCCCAACAAACTCAATCCACCATCAAGCACACTGCTCTCACTGCTGTCCAAGCTACCCATGTTCAACTTGCTGCACAAAAGGATGATTCCTATCTGTGGCATTCTAGACTTGGGCACTCTTCTTTTCATGTTCTTAAACAAATAAAAACTTTGTCTCCTTTTATGCAATGTAATGATACAATATCTACTTGTGATATATGTCCTTTATCCAAACAGCATGTTTTACCTTTTCCCATTAGTTCATCTCATGCTCAAGCCCCTTTTGATTTAATTCATGTTGATATTTGGTCCCCTATAGACAATCAACAATGCATAACTGCAAATATGTTCTAACCATTGTTGATGATTTCTCAAGAGCAACCTGGATATATCTCCTACCAAACAAACAACTAACCACTTCTCACATTAAAATCTTCCATTCTTATGTTCAAAATCATTTCAAAACTACCATCAAAACAATAAGGAGTGACAATGGGACAGAATTTATAAATTCCTCTCTTTCAGAATTTTTGCAATCTCATGGTGTCATTCATCAAACCTCTTGCCCATATACCCCTCAACAAAACGCAAGAGTTGAAAGAAAACACAAACAACTCCTTGAAATTGCAAGAGCAATCAGGTTTCATGCCAATCTACCAATTCATTTTTGGGGTTACTGTGTCCTAACTGCAGCTTATATAATCAATAGACTTCCTTCAAAACCCCTCAAATCTAAATCTCCTTATGAACTTTTATTTCATTCTCCCCCTGATCTCACTCATCTCAGAGTGATTGGATGCAAAACTTTTGCATATAAGCACACCAATGACAAATTTGCATCCAGGGCAACAGAATCCATTCTCCTTGGTTACCCAACAACTCAAAAAGGGTACTTGCTCTATGATCTCCATAACAAAACCACTTTTGTGAGCAGAAATGTAACTTTCCATGAATCAATTTTCCCCTTCAAAACTGAAATTAACAAGCCAACATCTTTGGCACAACCAATCTCTGATCCTATCCCACTCCTTCCAAACTCACCTCATGACACTCCTTCTGACCCTCCTATTGATCCCAATACCCCAGCTAATACCACAACACATCAGAATCTTCCACCTGATGACAATCCACCACAAAACTCAAACAACAATGCTTTCCCTTCTGACACAACTGCCACCTCTGCTCAATCTCTCCATCCAGAAGCCAACAACTCCTCTACTACTGACAACTCTTTCCAACTCCCTAACAGACCACTTTCTAACAGAACCAGAAAACCCCCAATCAAATTCCATGATTATCACTGCACTTTACCTAAATCAACCACCAATTGCATTGCTTCTACCAAATTCAATCATCATAAATTTCTTAATTACTCCAACATCACCTCCACTCATGTCAAACATTTTCTTAACTCCCTACATGCTCATGTGGAACCACATTCTTACACTCAAGCTGCAAAAGATGTGAAATGGCAAGAGGCCATGCAGAAAGAAATCCTTGCACTTGAAACAAATAACACATGGACCATCACTTCACTTCCACCTGGAAAAACCCCCATTGGTTGTAAATGGGTATTCAGGATCAAATATCATGCTGATGGATCCATAGAAAGGTATAAGGCACGCCTTGTTGCAAAAGGATTTACTCAACAAGCAGGGATAGATTATACTGAAACCTTTGCACCTGTTACTAAGATGGTTACTGTAAGGACCATCTTAGCTCTGGCTGTTCAACAGAATTGGTTCATTGAACAATTGGATGTCAATAATGCATTCCTCCATGGGGATCTTAATGAAGAAGTTTATATGGTGATCTGTTAGGTCAAAAATCGACCAAGTATAATTTGTTCAGAAATAGCTGAAGCTCAGTGAAGAATACTTGTATAGAATTCTGAGGTCGCTCAGAATTTGTTCACTGAAGCTTCACTTCAGTTCAGATCAACGTATCAGAAAACCGTTCAGAATGAAGTCAAAGACTGAAGTCTGAAGAATGAGAATCAGTTCAGATGTGGAGCTCAGAAACTTGATTCTACCTGATCGAAGGCTGAAGCATCTCAGTGTAAAAGTACTTACACACTTTTACACTGATTACGAGGAAGACTTTTTACTTTACATAACTTTACCTGGTTAATAGAATTAACTATTAATTAAAGTACAAGGTAAAGTAAAGGTTGGGAATAAAGGCTTGTTAAGTCACATCAATTGACTTACACTTTTAAACCTTAAAAGTACTCTTGTAAGGAATTAGGTTTAATTCCTTAAATACTCCCAACCATATTTGTACGATCTGGTCCACGTCATCATGGACTTAGGTCTATAAATATAAGTCTTCTCACAACTTGCAAATTGGTTGAAACCTTTGCATTGCAACTTGTGAGATATACTCTAAGTAATCCTTACGAGTATTTCCAAGTTATTAGATCACTTGTATTTCTAGGTTGTTTAGATATTTACACTTGGGTGTTTATCTTTGTTCTGCAACAACCTTTGTATTTGTTTATATATCAATAAATCAAATACCTTGAAAAATACATTGTGTCTCAATGCTACATACTTGATCTATACATATTATTTATATAGTTTCAGCCCTTATTGTTTCTTGCATTTACTTTCAGTATCTTTATCGTATTGTTCATCCATATCTGGATCGTATTCTGAACTGGTCATCTTCCAGTTAGAATTACTTGCCAGTCGGGTATTTAAACCATCTATATTTGGGACTCACAATTGGTATCAGAGCAGCAAGGTTGAATTATATTAATTCATTAACCTTTGATCTGCAAAGATGGCTCCAAATGTTCAATACAGGCCCTGAACCTAATGCTAATGCTAATACAACTCCACCCCCTATCATCAACAACAATATACCATCACATAATGTGCATGTATACTTTCCGAATAATCATGTTCCCAAATTTGATGGGAACAGTGAAAACTTTCAAACATGGAAAGCATGCATGCTCAAATATATTGCTGGTGTTGAAAGACATTTGACCGATATTCTTAAAGAAGGACCCTTTGTCCCCTTGAATGCCTCCACTGTTGTCAGAAATGCCGATGGGACTCCTAGGGTTTCACCCAAGGAGAAGGATCATTGGTCTGAAGAAGATCATAGGCTAGTAGACCTTGATACCAAGCTGCAAAATATGATCTTGTATGCTGTTCCTGAAACTCTTATGCCCACCCTTGTTTTACTTGAAAATTCAAAATTAATGTGGGAGGAACTCATGACACAATTTGAAGGCACCAATGAGACAATTGTCACAAGAAAAGTTGCTTTGAATAAAAGATACGAGTCTTTTTTTGCTATCCCTGGTGAAACTTTAACACAAATATACATCAGATTCACTAATCTGGTAAATCAATTGAAAGCCCTGGGTGTAACTAAAGATAAAGAAATTTTGTTGGAAAAGTTTTGTGACATCTTACCTTCTAAATGGGAAAACTTGATCTTAGTTTTGAGACAAGGAAAAACCTTGCACAGTCACACTCTAGCCTCCCTATATGGAGCCTTCAGGTACACTGAAGAGAACAAGGCTGAGAGAGTTGTGGCTGAGCAAGATGCCAAAAATCATGCTTCTACCAGTTCAGTCATGGTTCATAATTCTGAACCACATGGGACTGCTCTACTATCTTCTGAGAGTGATCATTCTGACTCAATGAAGAAGATAGTCTCTGAAATGTTAAAAACTGGTATTTCTAATAATGTAACTCATAGTTGTGATGAGGATGACAATGATGATCTGGTTGCCATGCTGGCTAAAACGTTCAATCGTATTAAGGCCAAATTTAATCGATCTGGCAAACCATTTGCTTCCAGCGCTTCTATTGATAAGTCTAATCTTGAATGCTTTAAGTGTGGCAAGAAAGGACATTTCATGAAGGAATGCAGATCTAGTCAGCCTTCATCATCACAATCTGCCCCTAATCATTCTATTTTTCAGAAACCTGATGACAGCTATAAGGCTAAGTACAAGAAGCTGAAAGCCCAAATAGCTCTCATGGCTCAAAACAACTCAAGCAATAATAGTTGTATGATTGCCAAGACTGAAAAATGGGAGGAATCTGATGAATCATCTGATGATGAAGAAGAAGTAAGGGATATGTGTTTCATGGCACGTGAAGATCAAGGTCATCTGGTCAAATCTGATGTTGAATCTGGTCGTTGGGTGGATATAGTCATGAAAAAGGTTAGTGACTTTGGGTTTGAAAGCAATGAGGAACAAAAACTGGACCTTTTGGTTCTTTTAGAGGCAGACATTTCTTTTGTCGAAACTGTGCGTTCAGAAAGTCTAAAAATGTTTGAAAATAATACTTCTGAACTAAACGCCAGTCAGGCCAGACTAAAAGAACTGAAAGATGTTCATTTGGCTTTAAAAAGTTATCAGTCTATGGTTGCCACTTTAGAGTTAGAAAAAGAAGAATTAAAAACCATCCTTGAAAAAGAACAAGCAATAATTAAATCTTGGATGAAAGCACCAAGGCCAGATGCTGCAATTAAAAATACTTTTGCAACTCAAAGAACAACATATGAATATGGTGATCTTCATTTGGCATCTATAATCACTGATTTAGATGCTCTTCCAAAGGAAATAAAACCTGAAATCATTTTTCCTAAAGTTGGCAAGCAGAAAACTGTGACTGATAAGGCCCAGGAACAATCTGAGGGTAAATCTGAAACAGCTCAGACAACTGGTTCAGAAAGGAAGGCTAAAACCAAAAAGCCATCCCCTCAGACTTCATCTAAGGTTTCTAAAGGCCAAAAGAAGAAGAAAAATATCTCCCCCACTAAGCCTTCTACCTCAGATTCAGGTAAGGCTCAGGTGTCTAATGAAGAATCTATTTTGTTGAGGTTAGAGAGTCAATTTCAGTTATTGGCTAAACAAGTGCAGAGTTGTAATGCACGTTTAAAAAATGTTGAAACCTCTCCTCTTCAACCTAAACAAAATGCAAAACCTTTTTCCAAACAAATCAAGCAAAAATCTGAGAAGAAAAAGGTTGAGCTCCCCATCAAACCAACTGTTTTTATGTCATCTGAAATTATGACTGAGATCCCCTTTGATCCTTCTGTTCCTTATGAACCAAAGAAACCTGAGACTGCTAAGGGAGAGTCTAGCGAACCCATCACCAGATGGGTTCCCAAAAAGAACTAATCTTTGTGTTTGTGCAGGGAGACCGAAAGAAGAATATATGGTATCTTGACAGCGCTGCTGGCAGAACCATGACTGGTTATCAGACCCTGCTGAAGGAATACAGGGTGCAAGAGGGGCCCTCAATAACATTTGGAAATGATGAAAATGGAAAAACTGAGGGATATGGTGTTGTGATAATGGACAAGTCAAATTCACACGTGTTGCATATGTGAACGGTTTGAAATATAACCTGATCAGTGTCAGTCAACTATGTGATGATGGCTTCAAGGTATTATTTGATATTTCACAAGGCACCATATTCAACAGGGATGGAAAGGTAGTTTTGATTGCACCAAGAAAAGGAAACATTTATATCACTGATATGAATAGTTCACCCACTGAACAATGTTTCTACACAAAGGCAGATGAAGACACAAATTGGTTGTGGCACAAGAGATTATCCCATCTGAACTTCAAGAATATTAATAAGTTGTCAAGAAAACAACTTGTTGATGGGATACCCTCAATGTCTTTCAACACAGACAAGCCATGTCCAGGTTGTGAAATGGGTAAGCAGAAAAGAGCTTCATTCAAGACAAAATAGAGTTTCAGTATAACTGAACCTCTTCACATGCTTCACATGGATCTCTTTGGACCAGTGAATGTTCAGACAAGAGCAGGAAAGAAGTATACCCTTGTTGTTGTTGATGAATATTCAAGATATTGCTGGGTAATTTTCCTCAGATCTAAGAGTGAAGCTGCTGCTGAAATCATTGCTCTCATCAAACAAATTGAACTCAAGCATAAGCGAAAAGTTTGTCAGCTCAGAAGTGACAATGGCACTGAATTCAGAAATGTCACTCTGGAGTCCTTCTGCACTGAAACTGGCATATCTCAGAACTTCTCCTCAGCCCACACACCAGAACAGAATGGTGTTGTAGAAAGAAAGAATCGTACGCTGATTGAAGCTGCTAGAAGTATGCTGAATGAATCTGGTCTTCCCAAAAATTTCTGGGCTGAAGCTGTTGCAACTGCTTGCTACACTCAGAACAGATCTATCTATCTCAAAAGACACAAGAAGACAGCCTATGAAGTACTCAGAAATAGAAAGCCTAATATTGGATATTTCCATGTATTTGGATGTCCAGTATACATTCTGAATGATTCCAGTCAGCTTGGAAATTTGATGCAAAAGCTGATGAAGGGTACTTCCTAGGATATTCATCAAATCGCAAAGCCTTTAGAGTCTTTAACAAGAGACTTGAAAAGGTTGACGAGTCAATTCATGTTACCTTTGATGAATCTAACTCTGCAATCTTCAAGAATTCCATTCCTGTACCACCCTCAGAAAGTCCAATAAGTTTCGGTGATTCTGATCCTATTGCTGAATCTGATCAGTCACCTAAACCTGCTTCTGAACATTTAAGTTCAGAACCAAGAATAATCAAGTCAAGCAACATTCCATTTTATCCCTCAGTCAGTTTTAAACTACCTTCTGAATTGACTATTGGATCAGATGTACATGCTGCTTCACCTCAGATATCAGGCTCCACTGAAGTACCCCAATCTGAACAGTTTCATGATGCAAATCATGATCTGCAGGAGGAAGATGATGAGACTGAGGTAGTCTTTTCTGAAGCACCTCCTGAAGTATCTCAGAGGAGTTCTTGCACTGATATCATAGTTCATCCTGGTCAATACACTAAGTGGACTAAAGCACATCCTATCGAGCAAATCATTGGGGATTCCACTAGTGGGGTTCAGACCAAAAGAGCCACAAGCGATCAATGCTTAAATGTTAGCCTCTTATCTCTAATAGAACCAAAGAAGATTGACGAGGCTATGAACGACCCTAGCTGGATTGAAGCCATGCAAGATGAGCTCAATCCTAGCTGGATTGTAGCCAAAGAAGATTGACGAGGCTATCCTAGCTGGATTGAAGCCATGCAAGATGAGCTCAATCCTAGCTGGATTGAAGCCATGCAAGATGAGCTCAATCCTAGCTGGATTGAAGCCATGCAAGATGAGCTCAATCCTAGCTGGATTGAAGCCAGCAAGATGAGCTCAATCCTAGCTGGATTGAAGCCATGCAAGATGAGCTCAATCCTAGCTGGATTGAAGCCATGCAAGATGAGCTCAATCCTAGCTGGATTGAAGCCATGCAAGATGAGCTCAATCCTAGCTGGATTGAAGCCATGCAAGATGAGCTCAATCCTAGCTGGATTGAAGCCATGCAAGATGAGCTCACCCTAGCTGGATTGAAGCCATGCAAGATGAGCTCAATCCTAGCTGGATTGTTGCAAAGGGTTACTCACAAGAAGAAGTGTTAGAACTAAAAATGGTGTTCAAGTGTAAATGTTTTAGAAGTGGAAGGGGCATTAGTGAAACTTAGATTTATGATATAAATAGCCCCCTTCCACACATTATTTGTAAGCCTTTTCCCATTTCCATAATTAATCCCAATCATTCAACTTTAATTCTCTCTAATCTTCATCCCTAACCTCCAAAACACATACTTCACCTTTTCACACACTAACTCCATTTTTGCACAAATCCAGCTTAAATTTCTACTTAACAATTGGTATCAGAGACAAATCAGTTAATCTGAACGATCCATAGCTCGATTTGTTGCAATTATCATCCAATTTTCGAATTTTTATTCCGAAACTGTTTTAGTTCATCAACTGTGGGATTTTTCTACAGTTGATTTTACCTCGATATTTGTTCATCAATAGATTTCTAGTAGTTGAAAACATAATCCTGTCAAGTTTCAAGTTCCAATTCGATCTAAATCTCTAGTTTGAATTTTTGGATTTTGGCGCGATTTTTGGGTTTTGAATCTGTTGTGTTTTGTGTTGAATTTTGTTAATCGGTGTGTTGCTAAGGTGAAAACAAACAGTTTGCAAGTGATTTCAAGTTCTAACTCCTAGTAAATCAAAAGTTATTGAAGCTTTTTGAAGTTGTTAATGGAGTTCATGTTCAAAACTGTTCTGATGAAGAAGATGATGACCCTAGGACGATTTTGCACTAGGATGATCTTGCCAAGATCGTCCTAGCCTTTATTTCTTTATTTCTCATTTCTAGTGCTTTGTAGCTTGTAGGACGATCCTCACAAGATCGTTCTGACAAGTGTTGTGTGGTGAAGTGTTTGTTGTGACTAATTAATCCTTACGGATTGGTTTGGTCAATTCAAACACTTGGAAAGTGTTTGATACTTGAAGATTCTAAACCAGAACCTTGGACGATCTTACCAAGATCGTCCCAGCACATTGAAGGATAGGACGATCCTCACCAAGATCGTCCCAGTCTACTGAACTTAGGACGATCCTCTCCAAGATCGTCCCAGCCTACTGAACTTAGGACGATCCTCTCCAAGATCGTCCCAGCCTACTGAACTTAGGACGATCCTCTCCAAGATCGTCCCAGTCTACTGAAATTAGGACGATCTTAACCAAGATCGTTCCAGCTTTGTGAACATAGGACGATCTTGTCAAGATCGTCCCAATTCCTTTGAATACTGTCACCTAAAACGAGTTTCACCAAGATCGTTTCACAAGATAGTTCCAATTCCAAAAAACCAATATATAAAAAAAAAAAAGGTCTTTTGGCGGGAAAAATAATTTTTGCCCAAGGTCTTAAAAAGGGATAATTCATGAAGATTTAAAATTTGATAGCGTTAAAAAATTTTTAGGCCAATTTTCATTCGTTATCGACGCGGTTTTGGCGAAAATTTTTAGAAATTATCAAAATTTTCCTATGATCATGATATCCAAAGTTTACATGAAATTCAAACTTTTATGAGACCATATTTCGGCGGCAAAAATTTGGAGGGAAACCTGAAGTACAAAATCTCCAAATTTCAGTTTTAATTCTTTCACTTCAATTTCAATCACAATTACCTTTCATTTCATTTCACCTTTGCTCAACAAAATGTCAAGTCCAAGTATCTCAAATTCAGTCAAAAATGATTTCGTCTTCAATTTGTGGTTAACTTCTTCACCCAAGAAACCAACTTCATCAGAAGAAAAACTTCATAAAGGTGGACTGTGTTCATGTTGTTCGTCAAAACCTTATCCAAATCCTTGTCAAGTAATGAAGATATTGATTCATTCGACTGCATCTGAAAATGTCAAGTTTCAAGAGGAAGTAGTCACGCTACAAGCTGAGAATGTCAAACTGAAAGAACAAATGATCTACTTTCAAGCTGGGAATGTGAGACTTAAAAATGAGATGAAAGAACTTCAAGTTGAATTTGGAAACCTTGCAGTTTGGAATGAAATTGACAAACAAACTTTGAAGAAGAATGATGAGTTGATGTCACAAATGAAAGCTGAGATAAAAGAACTTCAAACAGAATTGAAAACTTCCAACAAGAAGCTGAGTGATAGTATCTTGGAAAGCAAATCAAGAGAACTTATTTTGCAAGAAAAGATTTCAAGTTTTCAATCTCAGTTGAAAAATGAGACATCCATACTCTTAAACATGGAGAGCAAGTTTATTGATGAGATGAACAAAGTTGAGAAAGAGAGACAAGATGTTTGCAACAAAATCAAGACTCTTGAAGAGAATTGTTTGCAATATCAATCAAATGAAACATCTCTACGAAAGAGAATCTCTGAACTTGAGATGGAATTGCAAACACAATCAACATCTTGTGACACTCAAAGTGATGATGGCTCAGTTTATCATCCAATACCCCCCCCCCCCCCCCCCCCCCCCCCCCCCCCCCCCCCCCCCCCCCCCCCCCCCCCCCCCCCCCCCCCCCCCCCCCCCCCCCCCCCCCCCCCCCCCCCCCCCCCCCCCCCCCCCCCCCCCCCCCCCCCCCCCCCCCCCCCCCCCCCCCCCCCCCCCCCCCCCCCCCCCCCCCCCCCCCCCCCCCCCCCCCCCCCCCCCCCCCCCCCCCCCCCCCCCCCCCCCCCCCCCCCCCCCCCCCCCCCCCCCCCCCCCCCCCCCCCCCCCCCCCCCCCCCCCCCCCCCCCCCCCCCCCCCCCCCCCCCCCCCCCCCCCCCCCCCCCCCCCCCCCCCCCCCCCCCCCCCCCCCCCCCCCCCCCCCCCCCCCCCCCCCCCCCCCCCCCCCCCCCCCCCCCCCCCCCCCCCCCCCCCCCCCCCCCCCCCCCCCCCCCCCCCCCCCCCCCCCCCCCCCCCCCCCCCCCCCCCCCCCCCCCCCCCCCCCCCCCCCCCCCCCCCCCCCCCCCCCCCCCCCCCCCCCCCCCCCCCCCCCCCCCCCCCCCCCCCCCCCCCCCCCCCCCCCCCCCCCCCCCCCCCCCCCCCCCCCCCCCCCCCCCCCCCCCCCCCCCCCCCCCCCCCCCCCCCCCCCCCCCCCCCCCCCCCCCCCCCCCCCCCCCCCCCCCCCCCCCCCCCCCCCCCCCCCCCCCCCCCCCCCCCCCCCCCCCCCCCCCCCCCCCCCCCCCCCCCCCCCCCCCCCCCCCCCCCCCCCCCCCCCCCCCCCCCCCCCCCCCCCCCCCCCCCCCCCCCCCCCCCCCCCCCCCCCCCCCCCCCCCCCCCCCCCCCCCCCCCCCCCCCCCCCCCCCCCCCCCCCCCCCCCCCCCCCCCCATTGTTTGCAATATCAATCAAATGAAACATCTCTACGAAAGAGAATCTCTGAACTTGAGATGGAATTGCAAACACAATCAACATCTTGTGACACTCAAAGTGATGATGGCTCAGTTTATCATGATGCAAGTCCAATATTTCCAACTGAACTTGATGCTCCAAAGAAAGTTTGCACTGAGTCCATCCCAAAGAACTCAAAGATCAAAGTTTCATCACCTGCTGAACGTAAAGCTTCTCAATTTACTAACTATGCCTTATTCAAGGATAGAAAGTATTCTTCAAAGCCTACTATTGATGGAACACAGACTCTCATTCCATTCTTGACATTTGAAGACAATACCAAGTTCATCTCTCAAGCAAAACCTCAGTTGACCAAGATCAAATGGAAACCTGTCTACAAACCAAAGTCAACTGAATCAAAGACAATCAAATACTCACTTTGGCAAATACTCAAATCTTGTGGGACGAAAATGAAAATGTATGACTTTATGTGGTCAGTGTTCTACACGGACCAAATATTGGGTGGAACCTACACTAGATAGATGCATGTGGGTCATCATTTATAAACCATAGGAATATTCATTCATTAACTGTAAATTGAATAATACAAATTAAAAACACCCGTGCCTTGGACAAAGCAAATTTTGCATCCTCCTCTTTTATTTACAGAATTTAATTTACAGAATTTACAGAATTTGAAGATGATGATGTCTATGATAATTGTGTAAAAGACATAGTTATATGACAATTATGCTATATAGTTAAATTTTATTTAAATTTTAGTTTACATATATTGTTATGTTGACTTTAAACTTATAGTATTACTTTAGTTTTTTTTAATTAGTTTTAGTTTATTTTAACTAATTGATTTTACATTATATATGATTTGAGTATCAAATAAAGTATCTAAAGGTTCAAAACTAATAACACCAATTAAAGGAGTTATAATGTAATATAGATTATGGTCGCAGCGTACGTCAACGAAACATGTGTTACGAGTTATTTGGTGAAACTATGCAACTAAAGGTTCGACCGCAAATGTTATATAGTAGTCTGTGATAATTGTGCAAGATATAATAATCCAATGATGAACTGTTAGAATTTGAATTTACATTTACACTATGTTTGATTGATTTTCTATTTTTTTTTCACAACTTTCTTCAACTAATCCTATAAATAATAAATACATTTTTACTAATAGAAAGGGTGATCCTACGTCATATTTAGAACCATGTCAAACACGGAGTATCATTTTGAAAAGATTGTTCAAAATAAATTTAGAAAAAGGATATCATTTTCATCTAAAAACGATTACGTAGGCGAGATTCTAGAAGTGGCGATCCAGTGAAAGAGACGCTAGTGTCCATTGAGATTCCACAGCTTTCGTCATAATACTAAAAAAATAATATATATAATCCAGGAATCAATAAGTAAAGACAAATGCGCCCTTCTCAAAGATGCATATTCAATTCACCCCACTTGGAATTATTTAACTACTACGTATGTGACGAATACTAAAATAGCTGCTTCTTGAATAGGTGGCCACGTAACCGATATACACATGCAAACTAATAATATTTTCATTGTCGAACTAACTCATGTTGATATAACTTGATTTATACAAAGAATTTTTATAACTACGTATTGTAACGGATATAAAACATAGTTGATAATGATATGATCATAAAGGGTGGACGAGCGATATAATAAGTTTTTATAACTATATATTAATTGGGGCAAAAGTGTATTTAATTGGATTGTCCCCATCTAAGCTTAGATATATCACATATTGATATTTTTATATTATTTTTAAAAACAAATCAATCATTTGGGCTCAATGTTTTTAGATATATTAATAATGTAACACCTCAAAATTTAAGGTATTTTACTCTTTTTTTTGGTTAATGGGATACCCATGTGAATTATATACCATCACCAAAAACATTACAAATCAAGTAGTATGGCTGAGATACCATACTAAATCATACACATGACATGCCATGCATATGTAATCAACAACTAGCTAACAATTTAACCAATGTTATCGACACTTCACCTAGTACATAAGAAGAACTACATGAAGTGAACTAATTAGAGATAATCAATCAATTTAGTGCCGGATCTGATCAAAAACTACCAACTGACGTGGTAGATTCCAAGCTTGCACGAAGCGGTCAACTTGAGATGTGTTCTTGAATCTCAATGTCACCAGTTTCAGACGAACAGTAGAAGCTATTAAATCTTGAATATGGTCTGGGCTGCGAGCTTTGTTAGAGAACAGTCTTTGATTCCTTTCTTGCCAAATGAAATAAGCTGTAGCTGCAACAAGTAATTTTCCAATGACACTCTTAGCTGAACTGGATTTTGCTCGGTGAATCAACCATTCATAAATATCACTCCACTTTGAGCTAATGAGTTGCATCTGGGCTAGATGACGGACACTTTGCCACACCTGAGAAGAGAAAGAACATTCAAAAAATAAGTGAGCATGTGAGTCTGGTCCCTGCTTGCACAACGGGCAGCAAACCTGTAACATTCGTGATTTTTACCCGTTTGGCTGTACTTGTAATTTGATTAACTACTTTAATAAACGAAAACTTTGGGCCTAATTGTGTTCGTTTATCTGTAAATTGGGCCAGTTATAATGTCATAATTGGATTTCTAGAATTAAGTCCCATGATTACAAGACCGTGATATTGGCCCATACGTGTTATAAAAATTATATTATAGAAAATAATTGAGTAAATGTAGTAACAGGGAAAACGTATATACAAAACCTTAAGTATAATGTACGGTAAAAAGTGTCGGTGGCACAATGTCGGTGATTATCTAATAATTCCATTAATAAGACAAAGCCGACATACTTTATGGAAAGTAGGAATACTCGTGAAATTGTCACAAGCTATATTTGATTTATTAGTTGAATAATGTTACTAGTAGACAATTGTTGTAAATTGTTAAGAAAACTTACTTCCAAAGCTAGTAAAACCATACACCTCCATGAGGAAACTTCCTAGCACTTTCCTTTACTTAGTAGCAAAGTTATAAACCTTTAAATATCTTCAAAAATCTGATCATAAGTTGTTAAAGTCAAGAATGGATACTAATTTTATCATATTTAATTCCATTTCATTTACTATAAATACTAGGCTTAAGTTTTCATAAATACTTACACCTTAAACTTCATTCTCTCTCAATTTAGCATTCTATAAGTCTAAAATCATCCTTTCCCTTCTTATTATAAGTTTCAAAGAACACTTGATTGTTCTAGTATAAGCAAAGTCGCTTTGATCTCAAAGTGCGCCGAAAATCGTCAAGAGAAGTTGTTATCAACAAATCTCTCTAAAGATCTTCAAAAGTTCTAGTTATAATACTCAATTTGGGTTGGGAATAATCTTCAATTATTAAGTAAACAAGTCCAAGCCTTGAAAGAATTTCATTTGAATCAGAAGTCGTGTTCTTCGTACGTCGAAAGTTTGATCTTAGAGTTCATAAACTCTCCTTTCTTGTAAGTATTTTTATAAAACCTTACTATACTTTGCTCTATGATTTTAGAAATATATGTTATGTATTGAAATGCTTGTCAATTTAATTTTATACTCAATTGATACATAATTGCATTTAAATACGGTAACTATCGCTTTTATATATGAATATTGAAATATTGTTACTATTGCGAAAAATGAATTATTAGCGAAAGTACGAGAAATCGTAAAACTTTTATTAAATCATTTTAAATACTTATTATGGTATATAAACAAGGGCATAGTTATATACCTAACTATCCTAATTCATATAATTACTATTCACCATCTGTGAATTATTTCGTATTTTCGAATTGTTTGATTTATGGATAGAATATATCCTTGATACGCTTTTAACCGCACAATGTTTCTGAAAGTGATTGCACCTTGGGCCTCTTTGGCTTATGCTGGAGGAATGGAAGGTAGTTCGCGAAAAGTTTGCATAAGCATTCACTAAGCAACTTAATTCGCCCCGGTATTCTTCACGACCCAAGGCCAACCCTAACACAACTTGGAAATAAAATGCTGGTTTTTCCTGCCATTTAAGGTATCTCTTCAATTGTAATCAATACATTTTGTATTGATTATAATACATACCATTCAAGGTATCTTTTCATATCTCTACTATTGAAAGCATCTATTCGTTACAAGATTAATACATTCTTCGTATTAATCCTATTATTTAAAAATACTTCAAAAGGATTTAGAAATATCAGAGGAATACTTTATATATCCTACGGATACGTATTACATACGGAAAGTTACATTTTTACCCTACAGTTTCAAAGGTATCATTTTTCGTCCTTATACTTTGGACATATGACAATTTAGTCCCTTAAACTTTTATAACATAAATTACGTTGACAAGCGTATTAATAAATCCTTATAGTTGTATATCTATATCTGGAATTTAGCATGAATATAAATCAATTCACATTGAAATTAGGGAATACGTAACGTGGCCAGTTGACTCGCTCGTCATCGTTAACTACATCAATCTCTTCTATTTTGCTATTGAACTATCAAGAATAAGGTGAGTTTCGTAAACCCTCCCTACTCAATTGAGATTCGGGCTGAAAAGTGTACATGCTTGTTTAATTGTTGATTGTTGATTTGATTTGATTGATTGTATGATTGAATTGTTTATGTGGACATGTTAGCACATTGGTTACTATGTAAGTCGCACCGTTAGCGCATTATTTATTATATAAGTCGCATCGTTAGCGCGTTACTCGTTATGTAAGTCGCACCGTTAGCGCATTGTTAATTATTAACTATGTAAGCCGCATCGTTGTTGATCGTTATTGATTGTTATGGAATGTTGTTGAACGTTATATGGAATCGTTATTATTGAATGTTGACTTGTATTGAATTGTGATAATGTGAAACCTTATAGGTTATCCTTGGATGTGATTAGTTCTCCTAATCCTCACTTATTGTTAACGGTTGTATCCGATACGGTTATTCCTTGTTAATTATCCCTACGAACTCACCAACTTTATGTTGACGCTCTTTAGTACACTTTTCAGGTAACCAAGTTAATCAGAGACAGAATGGATGAATAGATGCTTGCATTGCTAGGGTTTGGACTATCTTTGGACTTTCTGGATCCGTGATCCTTATTTCCCTTTAACGGGTTATGCTTAGGATCAACTACTATCGTTTGAACATTTTTCTTTTAAGTATGGATTGAGTGTGTATTTTGATAAATGTTGATTATTGTAATGAGCTTGTGGATTGTTTCAATCTATTGAATGTATATAGTTTGACTCTACATAATTCCCATGTCATGCTGTGCTTTTCTAAGTGATACCCCATGATTCCGCCATGTTGGGGTGTTACAGAATGGTATCAGAGCCGTGGTTGTAGAGAACTAGGAGGATTTACCTAGTCTATAGCCATCGCACCCACATTTCATATTAGCATGCATGATAGGAAACTTTGTGTGCAACGTGAATTATATGATGCATAAAAACGTTTTAAAAGAGTTCGTAGGTTGCTTATAATATGATGACTTGATTGTTATGTGAGAATTGTTGTGATGAACGTATATGATAGTGTCGGGATACACCGTTAATTGTGGAAATGTTATGATGAACGTTGATGTGTTGAATTTTAGAAGCATTTATTATTTGCCCCTATAAGCAAAATGAAACGATGACATTAATGGAGTATAACATTCGGTAACCGTAGAGGCGACTGATCCACAAATCGAAAGTTATCCTATGTCATACAAAATTAATGATCTCATGGATTGCGCCTTGTGGATAGAGTATAGTAGCTACCCCGGTATGTTTAATAAATGTTGATTAGGTGGAGGGTTAGCCGCTGGTACACCCTGTATACATACCCGGTCAACACTTAGAGAACATATTGGAATCGAGTTTTGATATCCATTCAATATATTAACGGTGTGGAGGGTTAGCCGATGGTACACCCTGTATACAAACACTTTTAATGTATTGAATGTTGAGGTTAAAATTCAGACTATGCTTTACCCACCTTGTTATGACTTGACCCTTTTATATAGTGTTGAATGTTTTCGTGATTGTATTGTTGATTGTAAATTATACGATTGCTGAAGCCTTAGATTATTTCCATGATAATACCCCTGTAAAGATAACTATATTCATGCAATGATTTAGAAGGATTTAGGTATGTAATGTTTGACGGACGATTTTGATTATTCGTGTGAAAACTAACTTACTGATCTAACACACGTGTCCAGGAAAATGGTTAGAACAAGGAGAGCTAACACTAACTATGGACCTCAGAATGAACCCGAGAACCCGATTGAACAAGAAGTAGTTGGTGATCGTGGTGGTAGAGGTGGTCGTGGAGGTAGAGGTGGTCGTGGAGGTAGAGGTGGTCGTGGAGGTCGTGGTGGCAGAGGTGGTCGGGGTAATCCTAATCCCCCGATAACAGCTGAGGTTGTCGCACAAGCTCTAAATGACCTCATGCCGGATCTTATGGCCCGAATTCAAGCGGCCATGGGAAATAATAATGAACAAGAAGAACCGGAAGATGAAGAGGTTCCCATACAAAATGAACCAGAAAACGTAAATGTAAACGGTGTAGGTGTAGGAGAAGTTTTACCTAGACAGAATTATGATGTTCGTCAACCGGGATGCTTGTTTAAGGACTTCAAACTTTGTGGAGCCCCGGAATTTAATGGAGATGGTGGTGCTACGGGTTGCTTGGAATGGTTAGAGAGCATTGAATCTATCATTTCTCGAAGTGGTTGTGCCTACCACCAAAGAATCACTTATGCTTCCGGTATGTTGAAAGGTGGGGCTCTTGAGTGGTGGAACGAAGAAGTTGATGAATTGGGGATTGATGCGGCTAATAATCTTGTATGGGGAGAATTCAAGAATATGATAACTACTAAGTATTGCCCGGCCCATGAACTGAGGAGATTGCAAGTGGAATTTTCTAAACTTGCCATGAAGGGAGGAGACTACGAGAGTTACACACGCCGTTTTGGCCAACTCTCTAGACTCATTCCTCATTATGTGAGACCCCAAGAGGTTAAGATTGAGAAGTATGTTGCGGGATTGCCACATGAAGTGAGAGTGCTTGTCTCTCACCCCACCATGCCTTTAACTTACAAAGAGGCAACCACCCGTACCGCTAGCATAACCTTGGAACTCATTAGGGGTGGCAAGTTGAACAAGAACGATAATAAGAATGACAATAAAAGGAAGGATGTTGCCGAGTCAAGCGGCACCAAGAAAGATGATCGGCGTGATAATAAGCGCCATGGTCGTGGTGGAAAGGTTTTTGCGGCAGTAGTACCAACAAAGGGTCCTCAACAGGTTGGTTACACAGGGGGTCGTCCTTTATGCCCTAGGTGTAATCGCCATCATTGGCCTACCGTGAGGTGTGATGCTTGTTTAAGGACTTCAAACTTTGTGGAGCCCCGGAATTTAATGGAGATGGTGGTGCTACGGGTTGCTTGGAATGGTTAGAGAGCATTGAATCTATCATTTCTCGAAGTGGTTGTGCCTACCACCAAAGAATCACTTATGCTTCCGGTATGTTGAAAGGTGGGGCTCTTGAGTGGTGGAACGAAGAAGTTGATGAATTGGGGATTGATGCGGCTAATAATCTTGTATGGGGAGAATTCAAGAATATGATAACTACTAAGTATTGCCCGGCCCATGAACTGAGGAGATTGCAAGTGGAATTTTCTAAACTTGCCATGAAGGGAGGAGACTACGAGAGTTACACACGCCGTTTTGGCCAACTCTCTAGACTCATTCCTCATTATGTGAGACCCCAAGAGGTTAAGATTGAGAAGTATGTTGCGGGATTGCCACATGAAGTGAGAGTGCTTGTCTCTCACCCCACCATGCCTTTAACTTACAAAGAGGCAACCACCCGTACCGCTAGCATAACCTTGGAACTCATTAGGGGTGGCAAGTTGAACAAGAACGATAATAAGAATGACAATAAAAGGAAGGATGTTGCCGAGTCAAGCGGCACCAAGAAAGATGGCACATTCCGAATGTGTATCGATTATAGAGAATTGAACAAATTAACGGTAAAGAATCGTTATCCTCTTCCTAGGATTGATGATTTATTCGACCAACTCCAAGGTGCTCGTTTCTTTTCCAAAATTGATTTGCGGTCAGGTTACCATCAATTACGTGTTCATGAAGACGACATTCCAAAAACCGCCTTTCGAACGAGATATGGACACTTTGAATTTACGGTGATGCCTTTTGGGTTGACTAACGCACCAGCTGTGTTCATGGACTTGATGAACCGAGTGTGTCAGCCCTACTTGGACCAATTTGTCATTGTTTTCATCGATGACATTCTCATCTATTCTAAAACCAAAGAAGATCATTTGGAACATTTGAAACAAGTCTTAGAGTTACTCCGGAAAGAAAAGCTTTATGCCAAGTTCTCCAAATGTGAATTTTGGCTTGAAGAGGTCCAGTTTCTTGGTCACGTAGTGAGCAAAGAAGGAATTCATGTAGACCCAAGTAAAGTTGAAGCAGTGAAGAATTGGAGACGACCTGAAACACCGACCGAAATTCGCCAATTTCTTGGTTTGGCGGGTTATTATAGACGGTTTATTGAAGGCTTTTCAAAAATCGCCCAACCTTTGACTTTGTTGACTCAACGAGAAAGAAGGTTTGATTGGGGTGAAAAGCAAGAACAAGCATTCCAATTGTTGAAAGACAAATTGTGTGATGCACCCATCTTGAGCTTGCCCGATGGAGTCGATGATTTCGTTGTATATTGTGATGCATCCGGGCAAGGATTGGGTTGTGTCTTAATGCAACGGGATAAGGTGATAGCATATGCATCAAGACAATTGAAGGTGCACGAGAAGAACTATCCGACCCATGACTTAGAATTGGGAGCAGTGGTATTCGCTTTGAAATGTTGGAGGCATTACTTGTATGGCACCAAGAGCGTGATCTATACCGATCACAAAAGCCTTCAACATATTTTCACTCAAAATGACCTGAACATGAGGCAAAGAAGGTGGCTTGAGCTGTTGAGTGATTATGATTGCGTTATCCGGTATCATCCGGGTAAAGCAAATGTGGTAGCCGATGCTTTGAGTCGAAAGGAACGTATGAAGCCAAGACGAGTTAAAGCCATGAGCTTCACTGTATTAAGGAGTGTCCGTGACTCCATTATCGAAGCTCAAGAATTGGCAACTAGACCAGAGAACTTCACCGATGAAGCTTTACACGGTCTAGAAGAACAGTTTGATAGGAAGAACGATAATGGTTTGTATTTTGTTGATCGATTGTGGATCCCCATTCTTGGAGGATGGGGATTGAAATTGATGGATGAAGCTCATAAGTCGGCTTATTCGGTTCACCCGGGTTCCGACAAGATGTATTTTGGATTAAGAGACTTGTATTGGTGGCCGGGAATGAAGACGGACATTGCTAGGTATGTTAGTCAATGCCTCACTTGTTTACAAGTGAAATCCGACCACAAGAAACCACCGGGTTTACTAGTCCAACCAGTAACACCGGTGTGGAAATGGGAAGAAATTGCTATGGACTTCATCACGAAGTTACCTAGGACGAGTAGTGGTCGGGACACTATTTGGGTAATAATTGACCGGTTGACTAAGTCGGCTCACTTCTTAGCCATCCGGGAAGATGATAAATTTGACACCATGGCTCGTTTGTACATCAAAGAGGTTATATCCAAGCATGGAGTACCGATTTCCGTGATATCCGATCGAGATGCCCGATTTACTTCAAAATTTTGGAAGGCGTTCCAGAAATCTATGGGTACTCGTCTCGGTATAAGTACGGCGTTCCACCCACAAACTAATGGTCAAAGTGAAAGAACGATTCAAACATTGGAAGATATGTTAAGAGCTTGTGCTATTGATTTTGGTGGTAATTGGGATGTGCATCTTCCTTTGGTTGAATTCTCCTACAATAATAGCTATCATGCTAGCATTGGAATGGCCCCATTTAAAGCATTATATGGGAGAGATTGTAGGTCACCGCTAGTTTGGGCAGAAGTTGGTGAAAGCCAACTCGTTGGGCCCGAAATTGTTATTGAAACGACGAAAGTGATCTCGCAAATCAAAGAAAAGTTAAGAGTGGCCCGAGAACGACAATTGAAATATGCTAATGTTAGAAGACGACCCCTCGAATTTGAAGTTGGTGATTCTGTTTTATTGAAAGTGTCCCCATGGAAAGGTGTGGTTCGTTTTGTGAAACGTGGCAAGTTGGGGCCACGGTACATTGGCCCGTTCAAGATCTTGGAGCGTATTGGTCCGGTTGCATATCGATTAGAACTTCCTCAAGAATTGAGTGGAGTTCATAATGTTTTTCATGTTTGTAATCTTTGGAAGTGTTTAGCAAATCCAACACTTCACGTGCCCCTCGAAGAAATCCGTGTTGATAAAGCGTTGAAGTTTGTGGAAGAACCAATAGAAATCCTAGATCGACAAACTAGAAAGCTAAAGAATACTCGATATACGATTGTCAAAGTAAGATGGCAATCTAGACGTGGACCCGAGTTTACTTGGGAACGTGAAGATTCTATGAAAGCCAAGTATCCTATTTGTTTAACGAGTCTAGTTAGATTCAAATTTCGGGACGAAATTCTTTTAACGGGGGAATAATGTAACATTCGTGATTTTTACCCGTTTGACTGTACTTGTAATTTGATTAACTACTTTAATAAACGAAAACTTTGGGCCTAATTGTGTTCGTTTATCTGTAAATTGGGCCAGTTATAATGTCATAATTGGATTTCTAGAATTAAGTCCCATGATTACAAGACCGTGATATTGGCCCATACGTGTTATAAAAATTATATTATAGAAAATAATTGAGTAAATGTAGTAACAGGGAAAACGTATATACAAAACCTTAAGTATAATGTACGGTAAAAAGTGTCGGTGGCACAGTGTCGGTGATTATCTAATAATTCCATTAATAAGACAAAGCCGACATACTTTATGGAAAGTAGGAATACTCGTGAAATTGTCACAAGCTATATTTGATTTATTAGTTGAATAATGTTACTAGTAGACAATTGTTGTAAATTGTTAAGAAAACTTACTTCCAAAGCTAGTAAAACCATACACCTCCATGAGGAAACTTCCTAGCACTTTCCTTTACTTAGTAGCAAAGTTATAAACCTTTAAATATCTTCAAAAATCTGATCATAAGTTGTTAAAGTCAAGAATGGATACTAATTTTATCATATTTAATTCCATTTCATTTACTATAAATACTAGGCTTAAGTTTTCATAAATACTTACACCTTAAACTTCATTCTCTCTCAATTTAGCATTCTATAAGTCTAAAATCATCCTTTCCCTTCTTATTATAAGTTTCAAAGAACACTTGATTGTTCTAGTATAAGCAAAGTCGCTTTGATCTCAAAGTGCGCCGAAAATCGTCAAGAGAAGTTGTTATCAACAAATCTCTCTAAAGATCTTCAAAAGTTCTAGTTATAATACTCAATTTGGGTTGGGAATAATCTTCAATTATTAAGTAAACAAGTCCAAGCCTTGAAAGAATTTCATTTGAATCAGAAGTCGTGTTCTTCGTACGTCGAAAGTTTGATCTTAGAGTTCATAAACTCTCCTTTCTTGTAAGTATTTTTATAAAACCTTACTATACTTTGCTCTATGATTTTAGAAATATATGTTATGTATTGAAATGCTTGTCAATTTAATTTTATACTCAATTGATACATAATTGCATTTAAATACGGTAACTATCGCTTTTATATATGAATATTGAAATATTGTTACTATTGCGAAAAATGAATTATTAGCGAAAGTACGAGAAATCGTAAAACTTTTATTAAATCATTTTAAATACTTATTATGGTATATAAACAAGGGCATAGTTATATACCTAACTATCCTAATTCATATAATTACTATTCACCATCTGTGAATTATTTCGTATTTTCGAATTGTTTGATTTATGGATAGAATATATCCTTGATACGCTTTTAACCGCACAATGTTTCTGAAAGTGATTGCACCTTGGGCCTCTTTGGCTTATGCTGGAGGAATGGAAGGTAGTTCGCGAAAAGTTTGCATAAGCATTCACTAAGCAACTTAATTCGCCCCGGTATTCTTCACGACCCAAGGCCAACCCTAACACAACTTGGAAATAAAATGCTGGTTTTTCCTGCCATTTAAGGTATCTCTTCAATTGTAATCAATACATTTTGTATTGATTATAATACATACCATTCAAGGTATCTTTTCATATCTCTACTATTGAAAGCATCTATTCGTTACAAGATTAATACATTCTTCGTATTAATCCTATTATTTAAAAATACTTCAAAAGGATTTAGAAATATCAGAGGAATACTTTATATATCCTACGGATACGTATTACATACGGAAAGTTACATTTTTACCCTACAGTTTCAAAGGTATCATTTTTCGTCCTTATACTTTGGACATATGACAATTTAGTCCCTTAAACTTTTATAACATAAATTACGTTGACAAGCGTATTAATAAATCCTTATAGTTGTATATCTATATCTGGAATTTAGCATGAATATAAATCAATTCACATTGAAATTAGGGAATACGTAACGTGGCCAGTTGACTCGCTCGTCATCGTTAACTACATCAATCTCTTCTATTTTGCTATTGAACTATCAAGAATAAGGTGAGTTTCGTAAACCCTCCCTACTCAATTGAGATTCGGGCTGAAAAGTGTACATGCTTGTTTAATTGTTGATTGTTGATTTGATTTGATTGATTGTATGATTGAATTGTTTATGTGGACATGTTAGCGCATTGGTTACTATGTAAGTCGCACCGTTAGCGCATTATTTATTATATAAGTCGCATCGTTAGCGCGTTACTCGTTATGTAAGTCGCACCGTTAGCGCATTGTTAATTATTAACTATGTAAGCCGCATCGTTGTTGATCGTTATTGATTGTTATGGAATGTTGTTGAACGTTATATGGAATCGTTATTATTGAATGTTGACTTGTATTGAATTGTGATAATGTGAAACCTTATAGGTTATCCTTGGATGTGATTAGTTCTCCTAATCCTCACTTATTGTTAACGGTTGTATCCGATACGGTTATTCCTTGTTAATTATCCCTACGAACTCACCAACTTTATGTTGACGCTCTTTAGTACACTTTTCAGGTAACCAAGTTAATCAGAGACAGAATGGATGAATAAATGCTTGCATTGCTAGGGTTTGGACTATCTTTGGACTTTCTGGATCCGTGATCCTTATTTCCCTTTAACGGGTTATGCTTAGGATTAACTACTATCGTTTGAACATTTTTCTTTTAAGTATGGATTGAGTGTGTATTTTGATAAATGTTGATTATTGTAATGAGCTTGTGGATTGTTTCAATCTATTGAATGCATATAATTTGACTCTACATAATTCCCATGTCATGCTGTGCTTTTCTAAGTGATACCCCATGATTCCGCCATGTTGGGGTGTTACAAAACCAGATGATAATTAATGTTTGTTCCCCCCTTCCACTGCATAATGATGTCTTGGGTCTTCAACTTTTGCTTCATTATCAACCACATCAAAAACGCATGTCTTGGTATCATTTGAGAGAACCACACTATCTTGTACCAAGGAACTTCCACCTGTTTAACCCGAATTGAGTCCCAAACAACATAAGAAGAAAAAGATCGCTCTTTCCCATCTGAATCACGCCAATATAAAGAATCAGGTACGTTGGACAATCGGATATTAGGTACAGAAATTAAGACCGAAAATAAGTCCAGCCATGCAACCGGCCACTTCCACACCCCCTCTTGATTTAGATTAGAAACCTTAGCTTGTAGGGTATATCCAGCTCGCACAACATCGCTATTGGAAATGTATCTTCGAAGAGGACAAACATCCAACCACTTATCAAACCAAATAGAAGTCGACATCCCATCACCTATTCTAGACCAAATATGGGGTCTAATTTGGTCTCTCAATGACTGATGTGACCAATTTATACATATCGCCCACATCATTATTGGCCATTTTATTAAGTGTTTTAAGTCGATTTTGTGTGCATTTGGCGCGTTTATGTTGTTTGTTAGTGTTTTCAGGCTCTAAACAGGTTACGTGTCCATTTGGTGCAATTTCGGATGATTTCTGAGGCCAAGAAGTTGATTTGTGAGTTCGAGAGTTGTTTAAAGTTGAGAAGATAGAAAATTTCAGCAAGTTCATAGTGAAAAGGTTGTCTTCGGATCAGCAGGATTGGACTGCGCCGCAGTGGGAGCATCACCAGCCCACTGCGCCGCAGTCGGCTAGTGGAAAAGTGAGAACTCGGTCAGCAGTTTTAGACTGCGCCGCAGTGGGGGTGACCAAGGCCCACTGTGCCGCAGTCAGACAAGGTGGAAAACGAGCACCTAGATCAGTTAATATCCACTGCGCCGCAGTGGGGGCATCACTCGCCCACTGCGCCGCAGTGGGACGACGGGGCTGAAGGGCTTTTGGCCGATGTTTGCATCAGATTTTCAAGGGGTATAAATAGAAAACAAAAACCTAATTCCCAATTTATCCAAATTCTTTCTAAGAGCTGCCCTCCAAGGGATTCCTTCAAGGATCAAGGGTAGATTTCTTCGTCCGATTCATTGAAGATTCACAGGCACCCACTTAGATCGTATCTATTTTATTGTCTTGCAATTTCAATTTCAAGAACGATTGGTACATCATGTTCTTCTTTTATTTTGATTGTTTTTTTAAATTAATCATGAGTGGCTAAACATTCAATCATCCACCTTGAAGAAACTAGACGAATGATGTGATTGCTATATGTTTTAATCCAAAGAGTTGATTTCAATTATCGTTGTGTCGAGATCTTGATGATTTAATTCCTTTTTATATATTATTATGATATTGGTGGCATGTGTGTTCTTCGTTAGTGGTACTAGTTGGATGCATATGTGATTTTCAAATGGTTGTTTGTCTATGAGCAATCATCACTAGTTCATGGTATGATAGTGAATATCATTTTAATAAAAGGAGTCATTTTGTCAACGTGTTTTATAACGGTTGGTGGTACCACGTTATCTTCACATAGGCACAATTGTTAATTCGATAGTCAAGCAAATTAATTGTTGGTAAGGTTGTCTAGGCATTTGTGGTACCGGCTTGGGTAATTAAACTAGCAACTTAGGTGATTGGGTAATTTGCTCACGGTTGGTGGTACCACGTTATCTTCACATAGGCACAATTGTTAATTCGATAGTCAAGCAAATTAATTGTTGGTAAGGTTGTCTAGGCATTTGTGGTACCGGCTTGGGTAATTAAACTAGCAACTTAGGTGATTGGGTAATTTGCTCACGGTTGGTGGTACCACGTGAGCACCTTAATCCTTTTACGATTATCTTTTCAACTCAATGAAATTGGTCTTAATTGAATGCAATCATGTTTGAAGTCTAGCGAATTCAAGGTGGATGATCTTTATTAATATTGTCTGAAGCTTTTCTTTACTTTTATGCGTTTTGTCTTTTAAATTTATTTTAATTTAATTGTCAAAGTGAGACTCGAAGCAACCCCCTGTTTTCCAAACCATTTTATTAAACAACTAGTTCAAACCAATCCCCGAGAACGAACACGGACTTACCTCTTAACTATATTGCATACAAACGGGTCCACTGCCCGATAGTGTGTAGTAGTGAGTTTCTAGGTATTTCTAGTTTATAATTTTTAACCTCGATTTAGCACATCAATGACAGAATTTTACGCCAGCCCCAACTACAATTATGAGGAATAGGAATATCCCAAAAATTACGGGTTCTTAATATATAAGTGTGGATCCACTTGACCTATAACGACTCCCTATTATTAAGGATACTCCAAACATGATTTACCATCAAAGCTTTGTTAACATCAGCAATTCTTCTAATACCCAACCCACCTTCAGATTTCGGTAAGCATAATGTGTCCCATGAAACTTTTGCTTTGCCTTTAATTAAATTATATTGGCACCAAAGGAAACTCCTCATCTTTGTTTCAAGGTCATCAATAATTCGTTGTGGAAGGATGAATACAGATGCCCAATAAACATGAAGAGATGAAAGAACCGATCTAATAAGTTGGACTCGACCTGCAAAAGACAAGTATCTATTTCTCCAATCAGTAATCCGCTTCTCCATTCGCTCCACCAATATCTTGCAATCATGATAAAGTAACCCTGATTGGTCAGAGTGACCCTGACTGACTGGATCTCCTCTTTCCTTTGCCTTATCTCCCTTGATTTAAGGTAGAGTTCTTTGCCTTCATCAAAAATTTTCTTTTTCTTAGCGAAGAACTCTTCCTCATTTTTCTTAAGTGCTTCAAGACCACCAGACTGCTGAGCCAACATCTTTACTTCATCGTCAGCATCTTTTAATTCTTCATTAACAACCTGCTCACTTATAAATTTTTGAGAGAACTCCTCTTCTCTCTTTTTCCTTTTTATATATTATTATGATATTGGTGGCATGTGTGTTCTTCGTTAGTGGTACTAGTTGGATGCATATGTGATTTT
>CM067175.1:26015467-26028760 GCA_034093135.1 Erigeron breviscapus | reverse complement strand
ACCACGGTAGAGAACTGGAGGTCTTGTGTCTGAACCCAATGCCAATGCTTCACGAGAAGCCATTTGAATTTGATTTGATTTAAAAAATTGAATTGAATTAAGATCAGAAAATGAAACGATCTTGATAAGATCGTCCTGGGTAAGATCGTTCTGGGAGAGATCGTCCTAAGCAAGATCGTTCTAGGTGAGATCGTTCTGAGCAAGATCGTCCTAGGTGAGATCGTCTTAGGATTTTTGATGAAATGAAACGATCTTGGTGAAGATCGTCTTAGGTTTCGAAGAAATGAAACGATCTTGAAATGAAACGGTCTTGAAATGAAATGATCTTGAAGTGAAATTATCTTGAATTAAAGTGATTTTGGATTGAAACGATTAAAAAAACTGGGACGTTATTTGATTGAAGATCGTCTTAGGTTTCGAAGAAATGAAACGATCTTGGTGAAGATCGTCTTAGGTTTCGAAGAAATGAAACGATCTTGGTGAAGATCGTCTTAGGTTTCTTTCCCAAAACTTATAAGTATTTGAATTGACCAAACCAATCCTTTCGGATTAATTAGCCAGAAACAAACACTACACAACACACACTTGTCTAGAATGATCTTGTGAAGATCGTCTAACAAGCCACAAAGCACAAGAATGAAAAACGAGCTTTCAAAGACTAAGACGATCTTGGGAAGATCGTCCTAGTGAAGATCGTTTTGGTGTCATCTTCTTCATCTCATCAGTTTTCCAGAAAAACTCCATTAACAACTTCAGAAAGCTTCAATAACTTTTGAATTACTGGGAGTTAAATCATGAAATCACTTGCAAACTGATTGTATTCACATCCGCAACAAGTGTATGAACAAAATTCAACACAAAACACAACAGATTCAAATCCCTCAAATTCGCGCCAAAAACACAAAATTCAATCTCGAGAATTAGATTGAATTGAAACTTAAAACTTGACAGGATTATGTTTTCAACAACCACGAATCTATTGGTGAACAAATAACTGTGATTTTATGTGACTTTTAAGTGTGAATTTTGATGAACCAGTAGGTGAAAAATACGAACTAAAATTGTAAATAAATTTGATTTTGATGAATTTGTGATTGAATTCAGTTATGGATCGTCATCAGATCGATGTTTTGCTCTGATACCACTTGTTATAACACGATTTATAACACCGAATTCAAGTCATCAATGGTGGATTTGGTGAGTGTGTGTTCTTGGTGTTTGTGTGTGTTTTGAGAGAGAATTGTGTGTTAAAGTTATCAGGTATTAAAGTTATGAAAGGATTATACCAAAAGTTATGATCTATAAGGTATGAGAGGGCTATTTATAGTCTAACTACACAATTATGCTAATTGTCACAATTAGCCCCTCAACCTTAGTGATCATTTATCTATGATTTAATAACAAGAAATTCCTCTAATCTAGATTACAATTTATCACTATTTTTGGATTTCTAACACATTCCTACCTTGATTCGAGGGAGTAACACTAGCGGTTGCTCCATCCCTTTGGCTCGTGTTAGCGCGAGTATTAACCATCTTGACTACTATATAAAACAACGATTATGGACGGATTAAAACAAACAAAGAGAGGTTAGGGCAAAACTTAACATAGCAAATCATATAACATATATTGCCTCAAATCTACACTCTCGCTCTTCCCAACCCGTCCTAAAAACATTTCAGCATAAGGCTAAAGCATTCACTACTTAAGCCTATCGAGTCCTTATCGGTTTAAGTCCAAAACCTATGGCTTTTGGTCGGTCTTTGGTTCACTTAAACCATTGCTCTGATACCACCATGTAACACCCGTCATTTTAAAACCTAGATTTTCAAAAACTTTTTCCAAACGGCGTTTAAAACGTAGCGGAAAGGATCACTTAAAAACTGCCCCATCCGTAACCGGATGGTACCTTTCATAAAATGGTGTTACTAAAGTGCATCATCAAAACAATATAAATGAAATCCAAGTCTTGGCACTAACATAAATGTCATTCATTATTACATGTATCATAAACGTAAATAATGTAGCCGAAACATAGGCTATGGGAGGTCTAAGCATTCAACAATCTATGCTAGTCTTCTTTATTGCATCTACCCATCTCACGAGCTAAACCTTTCTCTAGCTCAAGCCTGCTTATCCTGAAGGACACAACATTTTCATAAAAGCAAGTGTTAGCTAATAAATTAGCTAAGTAAGATACACACAATTTGATAAAACGTTCTTCATTTTACTTTCATAAAAGTTCTTCATATTTTACTTATTAAAACATGATCACATTACACTTCATCCACAATTATCATAGATCAACCCATACTTCCCTTTTTCCCGCATTCCATCACATTTCATATCACATCAACGAGTACATACAACTTAATGAACATCTCTTAACATATCAACATATCTTACAACTTAGTCAACATCTCATATCATATCATCATATACTTTCAACATAATCAACATCTCATAACTTAGCATAACACACGTAAACATATCCCACGTATACATACTAACACAAGTAGAGTACATACTCCTAATTGTGCCTATCAACGGTAAATCATACTTATAAGCAACGTAAGCAACTTAATCAACTTATCAACTTATCATCTTATCAACTTATCAACTTTGATCAACTTCAATCAACGTATCAACTTATCAACGTGTCAACTTATCATCTTATCAACTAATCAACTTTATCAACTTATCAACTTATCAACTTATCAACTTATCAACGTAAGCAACTAAGCAACTTATCAACTTATCAACTTATCATCTTATCAACTTATCAACTTTGATCAACTTTAATCAACGTATCAACTTATCAACATGTCAACTTATCATCTTATCAACTTATCAACTTTAAGCATCCCGTTACGCTTTTAACATTGGTGGTTAGTCACTCCACCCGGAAATACTAGTCACATAACTATGCCGCAAGGAGCCACTCAAGCGACCACATACGCACTAGCTTTTCAACTAGAACGGATTAAGCTTAACACAACTTATGCTCGAGACTTCTTATCTTTATTAGCTTAGGCTACACTTTCACCTAAACTAATCACTTTTATTCATCTTTCTTTACTTTATATTAGCTTAGGCTACACTTTCACCTAAACTAATCACATACATCTTACTTTACTTTATATTAACTTTAGGTATATTCATTACCTAGTTAATGTCACTTCTACTTCAACGTTTAATTACACTAACGTGCACAACTCATAACATTTCTTTCGTGTATCTAGTGAACTAGACATTTCATACTTAAGAGCCACATATAAATCATCACATATCAACATTAATTCATAACAACGAAATGAATCAATAACACATATCATATTCATAGCAACATCAACGTAAGCATTATACTACACATGCATATAATTACTTCAACTTTAAACGTCATCACAGCATAATTCACTACTTCGACATGCACATGTTCCCATATAACCTCCCGCATAACCCGGATAACCCAACACACATAAGATAATCCGATTAAGAGGTTAATTAAAGAAAACTACTTTTGTTGTGCCTCCAGCGTGATAAAAGTCATGTATCTTACCTTTTGCACGTGTCACAAACACTTTCAAATAGTTTACCAAGCTCAAAGAATGTTCCCAAGAAACTAGAACAAGTTTATAACCAACATATAAGCTTAAACTAGGTGTACAAGACTCCTGGACAAAGTTGTGCCGCAACTAGTGAAAGTTGCGCTGCAACATTGAAGTCAGAAAATTTGCCCAGACCAAAGTTGTGCCGCAACTTTTAAAGTTGCGCCGCAACTTTTGCCCGACCTGCACATGACTTTTGTTACACACATCAATTTGATCCTTATACGACCTTAACACCCATTAACGACCTGGAGACTTAAAATTGACATCTTTTACGGTATAATTGATGACTTTAATCCATCAATTGATCCCATAATCAATCACAAACATTACCCACTCCATTGATTACCCGAATGAGTCGAAATCGGTAACGAATTGTAATTATCCTTACCCAAAACCCTAAGACCAGGAATAAGATCAATATAATTGATTCATATGATCACAAAACAAAGGGAAATCATTTATATTACCTGTAGATGATCACAAGGATGATAAATCTTAACCAAACTTGCCCAAAACACCAAGAAACGAAGAGTTTTGATGAAGAATTGCTTTTGGAAGGGAGAGGAGGTCGACTAGGGGGTTTCTCACGCATACAAGATCTGCATAATGAGAATTAGGGTAGCCTAATTGTCACTTAACCCCTGGCCATCACTTTCCTTTAGTCATCTTAGGTCCCTCAACTTCCTAAACGTCGCATTCTTAGCTTAACTTAATAACCAGAAGACTTAACGATCTAACAAGCACTTAACTTCCATAACTTTACTTTAATTACTTTCATTTAACTTGCTTTAGTCATATCATATTAAACACATAAGCATTTAATCACATAATCCCGTTTAGGGCACATATAAAAACACACAGTAACTAACGGTCACTAACGTCAAGTTAACGGTCAACGTCAAAAAGTTTTGGGATGTTACACCATCTATGTTATCCCTAAAGTTAGTCATATCAACTTCAATATCATTCATCCTATGTTCATCATCCATTATGAAATCATAATCTTCACTCTCTCTATCACTGTCACTACTCTCCCTATCATTATTGTTTTCCTCATTCAGATGATCCTCCTTCTCATCACTTTCCTCAATATGTGTACCTACATGCTCATAATTTTCCTCATGTACAACACTTTCATCATTATGTGTATTTTGCCCAACTTCAATATGAATTTCCACATTTACAAAGTTCTCTGTGGAGGTCTCATCATTCATCAATTGACTCATAGTTGTACCACCAACATTAAGAACATCATTCACCTCATTTGTACCCAAACCAGGAGTTGTTTGAACTTGCTTTGGTACATAAGGTGAAATTGTAGGGGTTTCATCATCCACATTTTCAACTTTCATTGTTTCATTTGTACTCATCCCAGGTTGTGATTCAGGTTGTGATTCAGTAAGATACCCATCTTTTTCAGGTTTGATTCAGGTTGTGATTCAAGTTGCATTGTTTCATTTGTACTCATCCCAGGTTGTGATTCAGGTTGTGATTCAGTAAACAACTTCTTTTTAGGGACCATTTTTTAAGCAGGCACAAAGGGTTGTGATAGAGCATCATCTATTTCTTTAACAATATCATCATTATTAACATCAGTTATTGGGGTTGGACTAGTCTCTAAATTGGTTTTCCATAATTCAACATATACTTCTATGATTAAGTTTTTAGGAACAAACTTCAATAATTGCCTAACATCATCATCACTGCCTAAAGAATGCAGTCCTAAATCAAGATCACCTTTAGGTTCTTTAAAGTGGTACCAAGTAGGAACTTTTTTCACATACCCTATTTCTTTAAGCATATCAGTTAGCTCCAAAACTGAAAACTGATCTCCATCCACAGCATCGAAATAGTTGACCTTGCCATTCATATATTTCCTCCCTGGAGACTTGGTAAACCACCCCCCATGATGAATTTTCAAAGTAAAGTGTGTAGTGCTTTTACCTATAACAATTTAGATTTATATAGAATTTTAGTATAAACAAACAAATACATTTTTGTATAAACAGATACATCCACAAATTAAATTAAGGGAAAAAAGGTATAAATTCAATCACTAACCATATATTGCAGCCAGATTAGGAGTATTACTGTGTTCTCGAAATACCCAGTTCATGACGATGACGAATGTGTTCTTACTATTTTGATTATGGATAACGATTTTGCATTTGGTTGATTAATTTAGTTGATTTTTTATTTAGGATTCTTATATGATTTGGGGGAATAGATGGATTATTTAGGGTTTTTTGATAAATAGAATAATGATAATTTACGGGTATAAAAGGGGGAAAAGGTGGGTGTGGGGCAAATGGATGGCAAAGTACAGGAATACCCCTGCATGTGCTGCTCACGTGCCCAGTTAACGTCCTTTAATAACGGATCCGTCAAAAATGGACTAAATTTACAAAACATTCTCAAAATTGGGACCCCCTTTGCAACGATAGTTGAATAGGGACCCCCCTTGCAAAATGGTGTAAACCACATGGACCAATCTTGCAATTAACTCTATTTTATATTTGTGTGTATATTCTGGGGTATACAAATTAATTTGAGACAGGGAAGAAAAAGGTTTTATCCTTGTTTGGCCCTAGAGGCACCCCATGGCTGGAATTCACCACGAAGGCTTATATTCAATTTTGTTTTTTTGATTTTTATTAGTTTTTTTTAGTTTTATGTTGATTATTGGCATGATTGGAAGAAGATTTATTTGAAGAAAATGATGATTAATAAAAGAAAAAGCAAAAGAAATAAAGATTAAAGTTATTAGCAAGAATGGTTATGTTTGTGTGAAATTGACTTTTCAGTCCATCACGTGTCCTTCACATGAGCCAACTAACGGTGGAAAATAGACGACCATCACATTTTGGACTGCGGGTGCAACCAAGTGAAGTTGGACTGCGCTCGTGAATTGGGTGATAATACAGGGACCAAAAATGCAATTTACTCTATTATTATTTATATATATATACAAAGACCAAAACCAACCCTTTCTCTCCCTCTCCCTATGGCTAATGGCGATCGTCCATGTTCTTATTTATTTTCCCTTTAATCTTTAAAACTATCTGATTATGGTGGGTTCTTGTGATTATCGTATCTCTTTTGGTGATCTAATCATGATTATCTGCTGTTTTTAGGTTAGGGTTAATGATTTTAGGGTCTTTTCATTTGTTTTCAGATTGCCATTTAAAACCCTAATTCGACTGATCATCATCCTGATTGTTTACCTTGTTCATGATCGCGGCTACCTTCGTGTAGTTTAGCTAGATCTCCACTAACTTGTTAAACAGTTAAGGGTTTTGTTTTTTCGTTGTTTAGGGTTTTCAAGTAGGGTTTTAGGGTTTTTCTCTTTGCTGTTCGTAATATAATTACTTTATTTGTTGTTTTTGTCTTCGGGATTGCTGCATGGTGGTATTTTGTGTATGAAGAGGGATAGTGCATTCGATCTGAAAGCTCTTAAGGAACGATTCAATAAGATTAGACAGGATTCAATAAGATTAGACAGGATTCAATGTCTGGGAAAAAAAAGAAAAAGGGTGGAAGTCCTCAAAATGGTGGAAACCCTAATTTGGATATTAATAAAGAAGGTGATTCGTCCAATTCTAAGATCCCCAAGGCTGATGAATATCCTGGTGGTGGTACTAATACTACCGGCCAAACTCCTAGTATTACCAAGGGAAATTCTGATCATAAGGATGAAAATACTGTTAATGAAACTCCTGGGGTTTCTTCTGAGGTTAAGAACGTGCAGGAGGCTGATATTCATGAGAAACAAGCTACTAATGATAGGCATACTGATTCGTCTATCAACAAAGTCAGTAATAATTCGCATGATAAGATTGATGATGAAGGGATTCCGGCCAAGGAGCAGGTTGATGACAAAGAGACATCGGGGACCAATGATGAGAATGTTAATAAAGATAAAACACCAAACAAAAGGGTGTCTTATGCAGCTACTGTTCAAAGTGAACCGGCAAAACGCACAATTAACTTGAGGAAGCTAGTTCCAACTGATACAGTGGATGATGCTGATGTTCTTCTTCCAATCGCAGCCATCAAAGAGGTTTGATAACACATTGTATGGCTACTTTTTGGGAAAAAGAATTGCGTTTCTTGTGGTAGAAAACTTTGTTAAGAATGCATGGATGAATCATGGGCTGACTAGAGTTATGATGAATGCGAATGGCTTCTTCTTTTTTGAATTTTGAACGAAAGAGGGTATGAAGTGTGTTCTTGAGAATGGACCATGGTTGATACGTAATGCACCAATTATTTTAAGTACTTGGACACCGAATGTTAAACTTCAAAAAGCTGACATCAAATCTATACCAGTGTGGGTTAAATTACATGATGTCCTGATGGTTGCATACACGGATGATGGGCTGAGTATGTTGCTTACTAAAGCTGGTGATCCCAAACATCTGGATTCATACACCACTACCATGTGTATTGAATCTTGGGGTAGGAATAGTTTTGCAAGAGCAATGGTGGAGCTTCAAGCTGAGAACGAGTTAAAGGACCAAATCATTGTGGCTATACCAAATATGGAAGGGGAGGGGTATACAAAAGAAACTATTAAGGTTGAGTACGAATGGAAACCTCCGAGATGCTCGAGGTGTTGTGTTTTTGGGCATGATGATACACAATGCCCAAAGGCTGTTAAACACACACAAAAAGAGCCTGTGCAAGTAGACAGTGAAGGATTTCAACCTGTAAAGGGACGCAAATCAGCAAAACAAGGCTTTATTACAAAGCAGAAGCCGAAGTTTGTTTATCGACCAGTGGTTAAACCAAAGGAAACCAATATGGAGGCTAGTTCTTCTAAATCACAGGTTGTTACTCCTAATCCATATTCACTTTTGAATGACTATGGTGAGGGAGCAAATGATCCACTCTTTGAACCAGGTGAGGTTGGTGATATGAATAAAAAGAAAACTGATGTCTTTGGGGATGAATCTGATGATGAAGAAGTGACACAATCTTTGATGAGTTGATCAAGTGATCAGAGAGAGGGCAGAACCGAGTAATGTTTCTGAGGGGGCAAGCTGTTGATGCATGTTGATGTGACAACAGCAACTTAGATTTGATTAGTCTTTTAGATTAAGACATTATGTTGTTTATGTCTTATTCATTTATATGTAATTGATAGATTATGGACTTCGTGTTTTAGTAATGATCGATTACATGTTTTGGTGTTATTTATATGTTTATATATGATGTTTGTTATGTATGTTATACAAGTACAAACATAATATATGTTAGGTTTCTTGTACATAAAGTACTTGGAAAATAACTAAGAATAGATGTTGATGGTATTTAGTACTAACGAAGATAATCTTCGTTATATGGGCTGGATTGCTAAGTTCGTAAGAACAAAGCCCAGCAGGCCCAATATCGATTTGAAACATATATAAACGAATGGAAACCCTAAATTGAGTATTCCAGTTCAGATTTCACACACCAAGAGCGACTAAGTTCGTTTCTAGCTTATAGAAAACGAAGATAGATCTCATAAGGCCGATTATATTGATATAATTAGCAATATATACGATAACTAATCAAACTAGTTATCTCGTGAGGATTCCGCACTCGACATAACAATAGACGATCTCGAGAGCGATCAGTAGCTATCGAGGGACTCACAAGTGGTATCAGAGCCATTCGATATCTTATCGAAGGGTTGAGATCGTTTGTTTGATTGTTATTTTCTCAAAAACCTCCCGAACACCCTTTCTGTCGTTAAGTTCGTTTGCCTTACGAACTTAGTGAAACGAAGTTAATCAACGAAGTTAGAAAACGAATTGTACTTAAATTCGTTCGAAATACATCAAACGAAGATAGAAAACGAAGTTATCTTCATTTTCGTTTTGAATCTTCTACAAACGAATTTAGTCTACGAACTTAAGTTATCTTCGTTCAGATCCTTAGTCTACGAACTTAGCTATCTTCGTTCAGAACCTTTGTCCACGAATTTAAGCTATCTTCGTACTGATCTTGTTCTACGAATTTAATCTAATTTCGTTCAATTCTTATCTTCGTTTGAACAATAATTTTCTTTTATGGCTTCCTCATCTTCAACCAACAATGTTGTTGCCCAATACCTCAATTCTCTCGTTTATCATGATCATCTTGTAGGACGTACTAATTCTCCACCAAAGTTAGTTTCATTAGCTGACTTCTGGGCGTGGAGAGGTCGATTTGAAGATTTTATTCAACGAGAAGATTTAAACATGTGGCTTATGATCACTGAAGGTTATGAGTGGCCCACTCTTACTGTGAATGGAGTTACTTCTACATACAAGGTGGGAGAATTAACAGGTGAAGAAAAGGCTAATTATGCCATTGAAGTAAAGACACTTTCCACTCTTCGTATGTGCATTCCTCAAGAGTTGGTGCACCTGTTTCCTAAACAGGAATACAAAACTTCAAAGCAACTGTTTGATGCTATTGAAGCTCATTGTGAAGGTGATCCACTATTGAAGCAAAATAGAATTAAAATGCTTAAGAAACAATTTGATTGCTTCAATGCTACAAAGAATGAACTAGTTGAGGATCTTATACTGAGATATCAACATCTTCTTGCTGAATTAGCTTACTTTGATCTTAAATACACTCCTACTGAGATAGTGGATAAATTCCTGGATGGTTTGCCGAAGGTTTACAAAGAGTTTCGTCATGGATTGCAAGAAAGAGCTGATTACGCATCTCTTCGAATAGATGGAGTTATATCCACTCTAAGAAACAGAGAAATGAAGGATAAGGCAAAAGATCTTCAAGACAACTTCACACAAGATCCATCTCTCTATCATGCCACTATGAAAAATCCAACAGCTGATGTTAATGCCTTCTTTTCTGGAGTTGGTAATACTGGTGAGACAGACAATTGTGGTCCATTAATGGATGGAGATGATTCTTCCGGATTCATGGCTACTGATGCTGGTATCAGGGGTAAAAGGGCTAATGAAGGAACAAAGACTGGAAATATGAAGTTTGGAAACATTACATCTTCTTCTGTTGGTTACAAGTCCATGCCTATGAATATGAAATCAGCTGAGGGCAGGATGAATGTATTTGCTGCTATGTGTGCTGCACATGAAGCTTTTGTTGCAGGAAGAATCACAGATCCAGCACTTATCGATGAAGATTACGACCAGATAGATCCAGATGATGTTGAAGAAATGGATCTGAAATGGCAATTAGCAATGATCACCGGAGAGTGCAAAAGTTTATGAATAGAACAGGCAGACAGCTTACTGGAGGTACTCAGGGATTTGACAAGTCAAAGGTGAAATGCTATAATTGCGAAGGTTTTGGACATTTTGCCAGAGAATGTCAACGGCCTAAGAGAGAGGCAAATGTTACGCCTACACGTCAAGATAGAGGTAGTAATCGTCCGCTCAATCAAAATTCTACTAGAGCTCTTTTATTGACTGATGATCCTACTGCAAATGTCAATGGCAATGACAAGGCTATAGTAGCTGTTCAACCAGATGGTTCTTATGTTTAGAATCTTCCACATGATGAGAACAATAACGCTTATTTGGCCGAAATTCTTGATGATATGGCTCAAATAGTTGATTCTCCCGATAATTTCTTGGACACCACAATCTACCACAGTGAAGAGCAATTGTATGAAAATACTAATAGTTCGAATGTGGAATCTGTTGCTGCTGGTGTATATGATACTGATTCCGAATCTGACAATGAGTTAGAAGATGTCAAGAATCTTGATGAAGTGAAAGCTGTTGAGGTTAAAAATGATTATGCCATAGAAAAGAGTGAAAAGACAATTGAAGAGCAGATGCAAGAGTTTGAGATTCCGGCTGGCATGACTGTGGATGACTTTGTTGCTTACATGGCAGATTGCAAAGAGGCAGACCAACAGGTATCTTATCTTTACATACTATTGTTCATGTTTGCAAAATTGTTAATCGCATGTTTGATGAACTTGAACAAAAGAATGAACAAATTAAGAAATTAGAATCTGTTGTCAATACTGCTCATGATGAAAGAGATAAATTAATTAAAAAGGGTCTAACTGTAAATGATAAGGAAAAATTTTTCAAGGAAAAGATTAGATCCTTAGAATCTGACATTAGAGCAATGAAAGATAAAGTCAATCAGTCTGTGGCTATAGAAAGAGTAAGTAGTGAAGCTTATTCCTTGCTAGCTAGAAAGTGTGCTACCGTAGAAAAGGAACTTGCTGATGCTAGGATAGAAATCTTGGAATTTAAGGCTAAATTTGATTCTGCTAGACATTCTGAGCTTTTAATGCATATGAAAAACTTTGAGAATTCTTCCTCTAAGAGTCTTGAAACTGCAAAGATTTCTTATAAAGATGTGCCTCCTCCTTTCAATAATAACTATACTCCTGTTGAACCTAATATTCCTGAAATCCTACTTCAACTTAGTGTTGTAGATGGTAAACCAAAAGACTCAATTCCTGAGGCAAAGTTGCCTGAGGGAACAAAAGAGTCTAAAGGAGGTTCTTCTCAACCTAACAAGGAAGAGAAATTGAAAGGTGTTGCCTTAAATCAGTCTACTCCTTATGGTCAGAAAGACAGTATAGTACACTTTACACTTCATAAGAGTAATAGGGTATATACTGAGTTAGAATTCCCATTAGAATCTATTGACCCTAAGAGGATTGATAAAGTCTGGGATATTGCCATTGAGGATATGAAGAAATTAAGTCAGCAACGTCTTACTCCATTACCTAAGCAGTCTAGGATTAGAAAATCTGAAGATAACTTAGCTGTTAATGAAGAAGCCACTAAGGTTTTAAAGCACATCTTAATGCCTGCACTTAAGAAATCTCCAAGTAAAGGTAAACATGAGAAAGATGGTGCTAGAAGGTCAGTGGACATTTGTACTAACAATGAATCTGTAGGTACCGATAAAAAGGTAGATACAAACAAAAAGTTCAAGGTCCTTTCTTGCTTTGCTTGTCATGAAAAGGGTCATGTTTATAGTGTATGTCCAAATAGACCTCGAAGATCAGGTTCTCCTTCAAAGGTTTCAACCTCGAAAGGAAAAAGGGGGTTGGGTAATGATAAATAGGTTAATGAGGCTAAAGTTCAATCTTCTCCAAAACCGTTTACTATACCTCAACGACGTGAATCTCCACTGAAAGGTTCATCAGGAAATGTTCATAGGAATTCAAATCGTTTTCAAACACCTCCACGACCTGATCGTTCTGCTCCTAGAAGTCAGAATTCATTCTATGACCAAATTCATTCGAGTGTTCGACCTTCTTATGGCCCTCATTCTCCTAGACCTTCTCCGACGAGAGGTCAGAAGTCTCCTCCTGTGAGAAGACGAGATGAGAATCATGTTCCACCCACGGCTTCCTGCAATGGGTATTGGACTGAACTGATTCTAAGGGATGAGAAGGGTCGACCCAAACCTCAGAAGGTTTGGGTCCCCAATGAAAACTAATTTTTCTCATTTTATGTGCAGGGAGTTCCTAGGACACCAATTTATTTATGGTACCTTGACAGTGGATGCTCCAGGCACATGACAGGGGACAGGAAACTCTTATCCAATTATACTGGTATAAATGGGTCGTATGTTAGTTTTGCTGGATCCAAGGGCGGCAACATCACCGGTCAGGGAGATGTCATCAATGGACAACTTACTCTAGAAAGAGTAAACTATGTGGAACAACTTACTCATAATCTTAATG
>CM067175.1:26004316-26014467 GCA_034093135.1 Erigeron breviscapus | reverse complement strand
TAGGATTGATCCAGATACTTCATCAGATAATTCTTTCAGTAAATCACCCCTGACCTTTCTAATCACTTCGTCACTGAGGGTGTTGACCAGTTCAGTCTGGTCAAATGTAGGCCTGCTTTCCAGAGCACCAACTCTTGTAACTATCTTCTCAACCTCATCTTTAAGACCTGCCAGTGGTTGCACAACCTTATTTTCCACTGCAGTCTCAACAGAATTCACCATCTTTTCTTCCAACCCTTGTACTGCCACCCTTATATTTTGTGAATTTAGATTCGTGGCCAGTACCAGCTCATCCAGTTTGTTGAAAACTAGCTTCTCATTACCAGCAAATGCATTCATTTCAGAAGCTAAGTTGTTTGATAACAAGGATTTGAAATCAGAAACAACTTGGATGATGACTGGAGTGATCTCTCCAGGTCCGCCACCTTACTAAGAAGGCCTTGGACCTCGGTGGAAGAAGAAGTGGAGAGACCACTGGGTTGTTCCAGATGAGAAGTTACTCTTGTCATCAATGGTACTTGTGTCCAGTCCTCTTCAGTTTCTACATGTGAGACTGGCACACTTTGTTCTGTTTGGTGTACTGGTGATGATTGAGTTTGTGTTGGTGTGAAGTATGAAGTTGATTGAGGGATTGATGGTGGTGGTGGTGGTGGTATTGAAGGTTCTGGTGGTGGTGGTGGTGGTGGTGGTGTTGGTTCTGAAGATGGTGGTGGTGGCATTTCGGTGGTGTAAGAATATTTGTGTAGGCATCTCTGGTGGTGGTGGTGGTGGTGGTGGTGGTGGTGGTGGTGGTGGTGGTGGTGGTGGTGGTGGTGGTGGTGGTGGTGGTGGTGGTGGTGGTGGTGGTGGTGGTGGTGGTGGTGGTGGTGGTGGTGGTGGTGGTGGTGGTGGTGGTGGTGGTGGTGGTGGTGGTGGTGGTGGTGGTGGTGGTGGTGGTGGTGGTGGTGGTGGTGGTGGTGGTGGTGGTGGTGGTGGTGGTGGTGGTGGTGGTGGTGGTGGTGGTGGTGGTGGTGGTGGTGGTGGTGGTGGTGGTGGTGGTGGTGGTGGTGGTGGTGGTGGTGGTGGTGGTGGTGGTGGTGGTGGTGGTGGTGGTGGTGGTGGTGGTGGTGGTGGTGGTGGTGGTGGTGGTGGTGGTGGTGGTGGTGGTGGTGGTGGTGGTGGTGGTGGTGGTGGTGGTGGTGGTGGTGGTGGTGGTGGTGGTGGTGGTGGTGGTGGTGGTGGTGGTGGTGGTGGTGGTGGTGGTGGTGGTGGTGGTGGTGGTGGTGGTGGTGGTGGTGGTGGTGGTGGTGGTGGTGGTGGTGGTGGTGGTGGTGGTGGTGGTGGTGGTGGTGGTGGTGGTGGTGGTGGTGGTGGTGGTGGTGGTGGTGGTGGTGGTGGTGGTGGTGGTGGTGGTGGTGGTGGTGGTGGTGGTGGTGGTGGTGGTGGTGGTGGTGGTGGTGGTGGTGGTGGTGGTGGTGGTGGTGGTGGTGGTGGTGGTGGTGGTGGTGGTGGTGGTGGTGGTGGTGGTGGTGGTGGTGGTGGTGGTGGTGGTGGTGGTGGTGGTGGTGGTGGTGGTGGTGGTGGTGGTGGTGGTGGTGGTGGTGGTGGTGGTGGTGGTGGTGGTGGTGGTGGTGGTGGTGGTGGTGGTGGTGGTGGTGGTGGTGGTGGTGGTGGTGGTGGTGGTGGTGGTGGTGGTGGTGGTGGTGGTGGTGGTGGTGGTGGTGGTGGTGGTGGTGGTGGTGGTGGTGGTGGTGGTGGTGGTGGTGGTGGTGGTGGTGGTGGTGGTGGTGGTGGTGGTGGTGGTGGTGGTGGTGGTGGTGGTGGTGGTGGTGGTGGTGGTGGTGGTGGTGGTGGTGGTGGTGGTGGTGGTGGTGGTGGTGGTGGTGGTGGTGGTGGTGGTGGTGGTGGTGGTGGTGGTGGTGGTGGTGGTGGTGGTGGTGGTGGTGGTGGTGGTGGTGGTGGTGGTGGTGGTGGTGGTGGTGGTGGTGGTGGTGGTGGTGGTGGTGGTGGTGGTGGTGGTGGTGGTGGTGGTGGTGGTGGTGGTGGTGGTGGTGGTGGTGGTGGTGGTGGTGGTGGTGGTGGTGGTGGTGGTGGTGGTGGTGGTGGTGGTGGTGGTGGTGGTGGTGGTGGTGGTGGTGGTCTGAAGGAGCATATTCAGCGGATAGAAGATTTCGTGGTGAGTTTGATTGTCTAGGAGCCATTTGATATATAGAAGAAGATGAAAATGAAATTGAATGAATATTTAAGGTTTATGAAGAATTTAATGAATATGAAGTAAATATGAGAAATTTAAGAATGAAATTGAATGAAGGAATTTGAAGATTTGGGAGTAAATGTTCGAAGTAAATGAAATTGAAAGTGAAAGATGAATGAAGAATTTAATGAAGGAATTTGAAGATTTGGGAGTAAATGTTCGAAGTAAATGTAAGTTGAAAGTGAAAGTGGGTATATATAGAATTGAGAATGTGGAACTCAAACGATTAATTTGAAATTATCAAATACAATTTTTGATTGTGTTCTGAGATCCGCATTAATTACATCACATCACACATAAATGCATGACGGTTTACAGCCCACAAAACAGTAACAACTTGTACTTTTTGTTTTCCCAAAGTAAAAAGACCATCATTGTTTTGAACAACTTACATGCCACGTAGGATTTATAAGATAAATATCTTTGAAAAGGTTTGCTTACGTGGCACATACAAAGATCAAGTATTTTGAAAATATTATGACATATTTCAGTGCATCTGGAGGTTGACAGGACCGTCCAGTATCACTGGTGGATTAGTCCAGTGAACAACCAATTTTGAAAGACTGGAAACCTTAAACTTGCACGTCAACTAATACAGACAAATGAGAGGGACACATTTACAAGAAGACATAAGTCAACTCAAACACGCACTTCAACCTGTCCATACCAGTGAGAGGGACATATTTACAAAGCACCAGTAATATTTTCTGAAGAATTTGTCCAGTGAGAAAATTAATTCCCCCTGAACTTAAACATTTTTAAGAGAAAATATTTTTCAAGTCTTCCCTGGAATGTTGATCCAGAAATAAATTTTTGAATCTTTAAATCAAAGATCCTTAGTAGTACACAATGGCGTTCAATACCAAGGTTCCAGATTTAAGGGTTTAACATTCCCAACTCACCAACAAGATATTCAAAAGTTTTTACATCCAGTGGTTTAGTAAAAATGTCAGCGAGTTGTTTGTCAGTGGGAATAAAATGGAGTTCAATGTTGTTTTTCATAATATGATCGCGAATGAAATGGTACCTTAGATCGATGTGTTTGGTTCTGGAGTGCATGACTGGATTGTTGGAGATAGCGATGGCACTGGTATTATCACAAAAGATTGGAGTTTTTGAATATTTAATACCATAATCAAGCAACTGGCTCTTCATCCAGAGTATCTGAGCACAACAACTGGCTGCAGACACGTATTCAGCTTCGGCAGTGGATAATGAAACTGAAGTTTGCTTCTTACTGGTCCAGCTGACCAGTTTGCCACCTAGGAAATGACATCCACCAGTTGTGGATTTCCTATCTATCTTGCAACCTGCATGATCTGAATCTGAATAACCCATTAGATCCATTCCAGAGCCTTTGGGGTACCAAAGACCTAGACTGGGAGCACCTTTTAGGTACTTCAGTATGCGCTTTACAGCGAGCATATGAGATTCCTTTGGATTAGACTGATATCTGGCACATAAACATGTTGAAAACATAATATCTGGTCTACTGGCCGTTAAATACATCAGTGAACCAACCATGCCTCTAAAGACAGTGGTGTTCACTGGTTTGCCATCTGGATCCGAGTCCAGTGTCAGTGGTGCAGAAATTGGAGTTGGTTTAGATGGTGAAGAATTCATATCGAATTTCTTTAAAAGATCTCTAACATATTTTTCCTGATTAATAAAAATTCCATCTTTGTTTTGCTTAATCTGGAGTCCAAGAAAATATGTTAATTCACCCATCAAACTCATTTCATATTCAGTGGACATGATTTTAGAAAATTTCTTGCACATGTTTTCATCAGTAGACCCAAAAATTATATCATCAACATAAATTTGTACCATTAACAGATTACCTTTCTCATGAAGAATGAACAAGGTATTGTCAATTGCACCTCGTTTAAAACCATTTTTCAACAAATGTTTAGTCAGAGTATCATACCAGGCACGTGGGGCTTGTCTGAGGCCATATAGCGCTTTGTCCAGACGATATACCCAATGTGGATGCTTGTCATCAACGAAACCTGGAGGTTGTCTGACGTAAACTTCTTCTTCAAGCTTCCCATTCAAGAAAGCACTCTTTACGTCCATCTGGTAGACCTTGAACTGGTGATTAGCAGCGAATGCTAAGAAAATTCTGATCGCTTCAAGTCTAGCCACTGGAGCAAAAGATTCATCAAAGTCGACATCTGACTGGCAGTAGCCTTGTGCTACCAGTCTGGCCTTGTTTCTTATTACGTGGCCATCTTCATCTACTTTGTTTCTGAAGACCCATCTTGTTCCAATTGGTTCTTTCTTTCCAACTGGGAAAGGAACCAGATACCATACTTTGTTCCTTTCAAACTGGTGAAGCTCTTCTTGCATAGCAGTCACCCAGTTTGGATCTTCCAGAGCCTCGTCAATCTTCTTAGGTTCTATCAAAGATAGAAAACTGACGTATAAGCATTGATTACTGGAGGCTCTTCTGGTCTGAACACCACGACTGGAGTCACCTAAGATCTGATCAATAGGGTGAGCTTTTGTCCATCTGGAGTACTGACCAGGATTGTTACTGACAACAATATCAGTGCAAGAATTCAGTTGAGTCTCCTCTGGAGTTGATTCTGGAGGAGGGTCTTGCCAAATTACTTCAGTATCTTCATCTGAGTCATTTAAATCACGATTTGCATCATGAAATTCTTCATTTGAAGGCATTTCCTGGAGTACTGGTTCAGTATGAAATTCTTCATAAGCATTTCTGGAGTATTTCATATGAAATTCTTCATTTGAAGGCATTTCCTGGAGTACTGGTTCAGTATGAAATTCTTCATTTGAAGGCATTTCTGGAGTACTTTCAGTATGAAATTCTTCATTTGAAGGCATTTCTGGAGTACTTTCAGTATGAAATTCTTCATTTGAAGGCATTTCTGGAGTACTGGTTCAGTATGAAATTCTTCATTTGAAGGCATTTCCTGGAGTACTGGTTCAGTATGAAATTCTTCATTTGAAGGCATTTCCTGGAGTACTGGTTCAGTATGAAATTCTTCATTGAAGACATTTCTGGAGTACTTTCAGTATGAAATTCTTCATTTGAAGCATTTCTGGAGTACTTTCATATGAAATTCTTCATTTGAAGGCATTTCGAGTACTTTGCAGTATGAAATTCTTCATTTGAAGGCATTTCCTGGAGTACTGGTTGCAGTATGAAATTCTTCATTTGAAGGCATTTCCTGGAGTACTGGTTCAGTATGAAATTCTTCACCAGAAGACATTTCTGGTAAATTCTCAACTGACACTGATACTGGGGGAGTAGTACGCACATCTGAACCAATATTAATTTCAGAGGGTAGTTTGAAAATAATAGAGGGATAGAATGGAGTATTACTGGAGAGTTTCTTTTTCTGAACAGGTTCCAGATCAGGATGACTGGAAACTGTGTCTGGTGAATCTTCAAATTTGTCGTTTATAGGATCAGATTCACAAAAGACAATTGGTGTTACTGGGGGAGTGACAGGGACTAGCTTCTTGTTGATTGAGGCATTTGATTCATCAAATGTTACATGAATTGACTCATGGACCTTCTCCAGTCTCTTGTTGTAGACTCTGAAGGCCTTGCGAATGGCTGAATAGCCTAAGAAATACCCTTCATCAGCTTTGGCATCAAATTTGCCTAGCTGACTGGAGTCGTTCAGGATGTAAACTGGACATCCAAAAACGTGAAAATAACCAATGTTTGGTTTTCTATTTCTTAAGACTTCATAGGCTGTCTTTTTGTGTCTTTTGATGTACACTGATCGATTCTGGGTGTGGCAAGCAGTTGCAATTGCTTCCGCCCAGAAACTGGTAGACAGTCCAGATTCAGCAAGCATACTTCTGGCAGCTTCTATCAGCGTTCGATTTTTCCTTTCCACAACTCCATTTTGCTCTGGAGAGCGGGCTGAAGAGAAGTTCTGGGAGATGCCAGTGTCAGTACAGAATGACTCCAGAGTTGCATTCTGGAATTCTGTTCCATTGTCACTTCTTAACTGACACACTTTTCGACTGTACTTGAGCTCAATTTGCTTGATAAGACTGATGATTTCAGCAGCAGCTTCACTTTTGGACCTCAGAAAGATCACCCAACAATATCTGGAGAACTCATCTATGATCACCAGGGTGTATCTTTTACCAGCACGAGTCTGAACGTTCACTGGACCAAAAAGATCCATATGAAGCATGTGAAGAGGTTCAGTAATGCTGAAATTCTGTCTGGTCTTGAAACTGGTACGCTTTTGCTTACCCATCTCACATCCTGGACATGGTCTTTCCTTTTTGAAGGAGACTGAAGGTATCCCATCTGCAAGTTGTTTTCTGGACAACTTGTTAATGTTTTTGAAGTTTAAATGGGATAACCTTTTATGCCATAACCAGTTTGTGTCTTCATCAGCTTGAGTATAGAAACACTGCTCTGAAGGAGAGCTTTCCATATCCATCACGTACACATTCCCTTTTCTGGGAGCAATCAACACTACCTTCCAGTCCTTGTTGAATACGATGCCCTGAGCAACATTGAATAAGACTTGATAGCCATCGTCACACAGTTGACTTACACTGATCAAGTTATATTTCAAACCATTCACAAATGCAACTCGTCTGAACTTGACTTGTCCATTGTTCAGAACACCATATCCCTCAGTTTTCCCACAACCATCATTTCCAAATGTGATGGAGGGTCCATCAGAAATGGTGAACTCCTCCAGTAGGGTCTTACATCCGGTCATCGTCCTGCCAGCTGCACTGTCAAGATACCAGATAAGCTTCTTTCGATCGCCCTACACATACACCAGATATTGATCAGTTAGATTTGGGAACCCATCGACTGATGGGTTCACTGGACCCTCCCTTATAGGTCCCTGGGGCAATCTGGTCTAGTTCACTATGTTCAATAGTGGTCTTAGAAGAGAAGACCACTGGGGTTGATGGTTTTAAAACCTTTTCATTTTTCTCAACTGGAGAAATACATTTGTTTTTCTTTGAAAAAGGTTTTGTATTTTGTCTAGGGCCAGATGAAGTACCCTCAAGAAAGTTTAATCTTGCATTAAAACTTTGTGATTGACGAGTCAGAATTTGAATCTGGCTCTCTATCCTGGACAAAATATTTTCTTCAGATGATACCTTAGCCTTTCCAGTCAAAGGCTTTGGTAAGGGTTTGGTCTGAGGTAAAGGTCTATTCTGCTTCACCTTTTTAACTGGAGCAGTCATCTGGACAGCTCCAGTCTTAACCTCTGGGGATTGAACTGGGTCTAAATTGGTCTTGGGTGTTTCAGGCATATCATAAACAGTTGTGGGCCTTAACACCTCTGGTAATCGATCGATTACTGGTATTAATGATGCAACATTTGTATTTCCATCTAAATATGCACGTTTTTGAGCAGGAAATTGTTTAACTGAAGCATCATATGGCTTTTTAGTTTCTAGCCATGACTTTATTACCAGTTTTTCTTTCTCTAAAATGATCTCAAGATCTTGCTTTTCTTGAATCAATTGTTCAGTTACCAGAACCTGGGCTTGAAATGCCAGTTCAATGTCTTGAAGCTCTTTTAATTTTGATTTTAATGCATTTATTTCAGAAGAATCTGTTTCTAGACCATTTACACAATCAGATCTAACAGTTTCTACAAAAATTAAATCAGAATTTAAAGCTTCAGCAATGTCCAATTTTAGTTCTTGGTCAGTTGCATTATCATAATCACTAACCTTTTTAATAACAATGTCCACCCATCGTCCAGATGTGACATCTTCCTTCACCAGGTGCTCATCAACTTCCAGAGCCATGTAACAGCAATCTCTTTCTTCTTCTTCATCAACAGATGAGTCATCAGAAGGAACCCACTTCTCTTCAGTTGTAGCAATCATGCACTTATTATTTGTTTCCATTTGTTGTGCCATGAGAGCAATTTGGGCCTTAAGCTTTTTATATTTATTTCCATTTGTTGTGCCATGAGAGCAATTTGGGCCTTAAGCTTTTTATATTTCAATTTATAGCTATCATCAGGCTTATTATAAGAAGAGAATGGACCAGGCTTGGATGCAAACTGGTTGGACCTGCACTCTTTCATGAAATGACCCTTTTTGCCACACTTAAAGCATGTCAAATTGGTCTTGTCAGTGGAAGAACTGGATGCAAATTGTCCAGATGGCTTATTTGCTCTTGCTTTGAAACGGTTAAACGTTTTAGCAATCATTGCAATAAGGTCATCATCTTCAGTTTCATCACAACAGTCTGGAGAGATTTGACTGGCCTCTCCAGAATCCATAAGTTCAGACACCATCTTCTTCATAGAAAATACATTCTCAGAAGATATCAGTGCTGTACTTGGTGGTTCAGAATAACTAACCACTTTAGGAGTACTGGAGGCATGGTTAAAAGCATCTTGTTCTGCAACCACTCTCTGAGCTTGATTTTCTTCAGTGTACCTGAAGGCTCCATATAGAGTTGAGAGAGTGTGTGTGTGCAGAGTTTTACCTTGTCGTAAAACAAGTATCATGTGAGACCATTTGGTGGGCAGAATGTCACAAAATTTCTCCAGAAGTATATCCTTGTCCTTCTCAACCCCAAGACCTCTCAATTGGTTTATGATACTCATAAATCTGGTGTAAGTACCAGTGAGAGACTCGTTAGGTTGAGCAAAAAATGACTCATACCTCTTGTTTAAGGAGACCTTTCTGGTGACAATGGTGTCATCTCCTCCTTCATGTTGGTTAAGTAGCTCATCCCACATGGTTTTGGCACTAGGAAAAAGAACTAGTGTGGGAATTAGGGTTTCTGGAACGGCCCCGAGGATCATGTTTTTAAGGAGGGTGTCAAGATTCACCAATCTCCTCTCCTCTTCTGACCAATGTTCCTCCCTCTTTTCCCTTCCCCTTCTAGATCCAGAAGGATCAAGAAGTGGATTGAGAGGTGATGTAGGTACATATGGACCTTCGTTTAAGATCTTCATCATGTTCCTCTCAATACCAGTGACATGCAAAATCATCCTAGCTTTCCACGTACCAAATTCATCACTGTTCCCACTGAATTTAGGAACAGGATTATTCGAGTAGTGCACATGCACGTGTGGAGAAGCAGGAGTAGGAGGAGGAGGTGGAGGATTAGTGTTATTAACGTTTTGTGGTTCATTTTGATCATGAATATTTACATTAGGATCGGGACCAAGACTAAAACCTTGTGTATTTTCTTGGTTAGCCATCAAGAACAGATCTAGGCAATGATTAGCCTTCTGCTCTGATACCAAATGTGAGTCCCTTAATTAACGAGATGGTTAACCAATAGAAAGTGTAAAATACAACAAGTCTAATAATCACTAGATATGGACTAGTATTACTTGTAAATAAAGATGCAAGATATATAAACAAAGTAATACAAGACTTAAAGCAATAAACAAAGTAATACAAGACTTAAAGCAATAAACAAATAAAGTGGACCATTATGTATGTTTCATGGGTATTTTATTTATTGATGTGTAAATAAAATACAAGGTTGTTGCGGAATCAAGATAACACAATTAAGTGAGTATCCTAACAACCTATGATTACAATATGATCTATGTTTGTCAAATAACTCTTTGGGATCGAGATACTTAAAGTTGTGAAGTATCCCTGTTTAAGATCGAGAGTATTTAGACAAATTCACTTATATGCAAAAGGAATGCTTAAAAGTATTTTTGTTCAAGGAATGACTTAGTATTTATAGGCAACAAATTCACCAGTGAATTTGTGCCGTACAAATATGGTTGGCATACATTTAATGATCCGACAAGAACATTAAATGTATTAGATAAGAATAAGGATAAAGTCACATCAAGTGCAAGTGTATCCTTATTATCCAACCACCTTAACACACGTATACTTTTGTTAAAGAACAAGTGGATTGTTCTTTGGAAAGTGTGTTAAAGGCTAAAGTCAATCCTCGATA
>CM067175.1:25796816-25999316 GCA_034093135.1 Erigeron breviscapus | reverse complement strand
CAGCATTGAGGCCGTGGTCTTTGCTACGTGTAGTTCCAACAACTGCTGAAACTACAACGATAACGAGAATGAGAGATGATATGGCAACAATAGTGATTCTTCTTTGTGTTTTCATACGAGCTTCATGCCTCATTTGATCGGCTTCATCAACTTTCCCATAGGATTTGAAAGAATTCATACCTAATGGTAATGATTTTGAAGTCTTTTTGTATGCAAGTAACTGAATTTGTTGTCTGTTTTAAGACTTGAATGTTTAGGTGATTTATATATAAAGCCATAATGAAAATGAAACATGAGATATTACGTGCAAAGCACCTTGGGTATGTAAGACATGGTGAGTAGTTCTATAAACATGGATGCAAGTTATTGTAGAAAAATGAATTTAAAAAATAAATTAAAAAAAAAAAAAAAAAAAAAAAAAAAAAAAAAAAAAAAAAAAAAAAAAAAAAAAAAAAAAAAAAAAAAAAAAAAAAAAAAAAAAAAAAAAAAAAAAAAAAAAAAAAAAAAAAAAAAAAAAAAAAAAAAAAAAAAAAAAAAAAAAAAAAAAAAAAAAAAAAAAAAAAAAAAAAAAAAAAAAAAAAAAAAAAAAAAAAAAAAAAAAAAAAAAAAAAAAAAAAAAAAAAAAAAAAAAAAAAAAAAAAAAAAAAAAAAAAAAAAAAAAAAAAAAAAAAAAAAAAAAAAAAAAAAAAAAAAAAAAAAAAAAAAAAAAAAAAAAAAAAAAAAAAAAAAAAAAAAAAAAAAAAAAAAAAAAAAAAAAAAAAAAAAAAAAAAAAAAAAAAAAAAAAAAAAAAAAAAAAAAAAAAAAAAAAAAAAAAAAAAAAAAAAAAAAAAAAAAAAAAAAAAAAAAAAAAAAAAAAAAAAAAAAAAAAAAAAAAAAAAAAAAAAAAAAAAAAAAAAAAAAAAAAAAAAAAAAAAAAAAAAAAAAAAAAAAAAAAAAAAAAAAAAAAAAAAAAAAAAAAAAAAAAAAAAAAAAAAAAAAAAAAAAAAAAAAAAAAAAAAAAAAAAAAAAAAAAAAAAAAAAAAAAAAAAAAAAAAAAAAAAAAAAAAAAAAAAAAAAAAAAAAAAAAAAAAAAAAAAAAAAAAAAAAAAAAAAAAAAAAAAAAAAAAAAAAAAAAAAAAAAAAAAAAAAAAAAAAAAAAAAAAAAAAAAAAAAAAAAAAAAAAAAAAAAAAAAAAAAAAAAAAAAAAAAAAAAAAAAAAAAAAAAAAAAAAAAAAAAAAAAAAAAAAAAAAAAAAAAAAAAAAAAAAAAAAAAAAAAAAAAAAAAAAAAAAAAAAAAAAAAAAAAAAAAAAAAAAAAAAAAAAAAAAAAAAAAAAAAAAAAAAAAAAAAAAAAAAAAAAAAAAAAAAAAAAAAAAAAAAAAAAAAAAAAAAAAAAAAAAAAAAAAAAAAAAAAAAAAAAAAAAAAAAAAAAAAAAAAAAAAAAAAAAAAAAAAAAAAAAAAAAAAAAAAAAAAAAAAAAAAAAAAAAAAAAAAAAAAAAAAAAAAAAAAAAAAAAAAAAAAAAAAAAAAAAAAAAAAAAAAAAAAAAAAAAAAAAAAAAAAAAAAAAAAAAAAAAAAAAAAAAAAAAAAAAAAAAAAAAAAAAAAAAAAAAAAAAAAAAAAAAAAAAAAAAAAAAAAAAAAAAAAAAAAAAAAAAAAAAAAAAAAAAAAAAAAAAAAAAAAAAAAAAAAAAAAAAAAAAAAAAAAAAAAAAAAAAAAAAAAAAAATAATAGTAGTAGAAGCAAGTATCAATACGCCCCTGCATTGAAACTGCAGCGAAAGTTAAAAAATAGGGTCCATAGGGATGATTGTAGGACTTTGGTGAATATGTCTGCATCCTGTATACTGCTAGTGAGACGATTAATGAAGAACATGAACTTGGCCATTTGCCAGTACTTTGTCATAGCCGAAGTTAATATCGATCAAATTATGATTTGTTTCATGGGTTTGTATTGTACTAGACTAGAAGACATGTAGACATGGGGTGACATTGTTATAGTGGACAATGGTAGCACATATGAGATAGGCACATGAAGATCCAACAGTAAGTTATTTTGGCAACCACATGGGAAAACCCTGCGTTACTCATCCGTTTCAATAGATGATGATTTGACTGTGTGTGATAAATACAACTGTAAGCCATGGTCTAAACACCATACAATAGCAGTCATATGTCTGGATATATAAACTTATTTTGTTGCTAGACATTCAAAGATGAATAAGAACAAATACAGAGAGTATTAGTAGTTGTGTTCTTGAGACTCTCACTGAGAGCCGTTTTTCACCAGCAAGCTAGCGTAGTCCAATCTCTCGTCCCATTTCCCGTAATATTCTTTTTTACATGACAATGTAAAGAGTACAAATAATTAATTTAAGAATACAAATGATATATTCAGAACTGAGGAACCTAGATGACATATAGATAGATCATCTTAAATAGCAAATATAAATACCTGGTGTTTCCACTATGAAAGTAGCACTTGGAGAGTTCTGAAGTAAGTACGAGTAATTTTTTATTTGAACGGGTATTGTTGCTGTACGCTTACTTTCCGTCAATGGCTTTGCATTTATCTTCAAACCCTTTAAGTTATTGAAGGGACATGGTTCACACGAGAGTCGGTCCAGGCATGAATTTGAGAGATTCTTGGCATAAATGATATGATGCAAACAAATTACAGAAATAAACATTTTGATAAATGGACGTCAAACGGAAAACATGGAATCAATATATGATAAAATTTCTAAGATAAAATTAATATACGCAAAAGAGTTAAATTGAGATAGACCACATTATATCGCATTGCTAACAATCACGATCCGTGGGACTTAACCATCGTCGATAATGGGGTCACAAAATGTGGAAACAAACACTTGTGTAGTTATAGTTTAATTAGAGTACTACTAAATTAGTTGTTGGCTAATCAACTCAAACTAAATATAAATTTGCTGATGTGTATCTTTTGAGAACTAGAAGATAATTGTATTCCTTAATTGTTTAAAGAATTTTAACTATAGATTGTTGAGCCCATCTTTATAAACTAGAGTACAAAACACTGAAAACATGTATCTAATTAGTGCATTATGTGTAGTCATATATAGCTCAAGTAAATTAAAAAAAAAGAAAAAGAAGGTAAATGCTCAGGAACCCCTTAGTCCCGTAGTGGAATTTTCCTCTTAGGCTAGCAACCCTGCCTAGCGGTGAGACCCCAGAAACCTTCGCTGGTTGAATATGCTTTTTCAGATGTTCGAACCTAAGTATATTTGTCCAATCACAACAACATATTTGTACGTACCTCAATGATGTCCAAATCAAGATTCAGAAATTTGGCCTTGCAGATTATCCGGAACAAATTGAGTAGTTGGACACCATGCCTCAGCTGTTCTTTTTTACCGAATCCAAAAGAGAGGTTCACTTTCTCCAGAGAATTGAAGCCGCCATGATCTGTGGAGAGCGGCAGAAAGAGAGGTGTACAGTTCGTCAAGATATATAAAGGATCTACGTACAGTGAGTGATGCTGTCAAATTCTTTAGCTGAGGAGCAACCACATTGAAAACCCCCGGAAAAGAGAAAGAATTTGTAATTGTGAGATTAACTAGTTGTGGTGCACAAACATTGAATATCTACCTTCTATGCATGACACTCTTATCTCCTGGATCATATAACCATGTATTACTTATTTTCAGAGTTTCTAAAGCCGGAAAATCCCAAGCTGATTCTGGTAAGTAAGTTCTCCCTATATCGCGAGTGTTTCAAGTGTGAGATGTTTAAGAGTGCGGGAACTGAAAATATATTTTGGGAGCTCTTCTCTGATGGACCATATCATATCCAGTTTCCTAGCATTATGCAAGTTTGCGTAGTTCACGATATCTTCAACACACATCTTATCCGTAATATGCCAATCGAATCTGAGCTCAACTTCAAAAACTTCTGTACGGTGATGAGTTAGTACATGCTTCACAAATTCTGCAAACTTCAAGGGTTAGTCAAACGTGCACTATTTAAGTTGATATACGGCATTGAAGTCCAAGTATTCTTCCATCTAGGAGACAATATACAAGTCCGAAACAGCATCTCATGTCAAGGAAGGAGAGAATGCCATGAATAATGTCGTCTGGCAAGTTGCTTATTCTATCTTCTTTGATACTTGCTCCATCATCTCGTAGCAAATCCACCTTCTTTTTCATGCTTTCTCAATCTTTTAGAATTTGAAGCCCCCTGAAAAAACTAAAATTATATATATATATATATATATATATATATATATATATATATATATATATCTTATCGATGTAACAAGAATGATTGTAAGAGTGAATAAAACTAAACCAACGCTGTATAAAACATTCAACTCTAATTTTCAGTCATTGTTTTGTTATCATGTACTATTTTATTATTATTATTATTATTATTATTATTATTATTATTATTATTATTATTATTTACCCATATATATAGACGAACAACCAAATAACTCAAAAACAACTTTACCTATTACCCTCAAATCGGTAATGTCCAGTTCCTTATATATAAAGGAAAACTAGCTATCATATTCCTACTCTTACTCTAACTCGAATATTTAGGACGAAATTTAACTTTTATTAGAATACTCAAAAATAACCCCCTCTCTCTCAAGATCTGAACATTGATCCCTATGGTCACGCTTACAAGGAGTGTACCTATAATGTATAATATAGCAAAAAGGTAAGACCAAGATCGTTTTAATGGACACGAATGGAAATCAAAACGAGCAAATTGTAATTGTAATTCTAAATATTTTATGGTTTTTTAAAATCTAAATTAAAGTACTACTTAAAGTAATTAAGCTAATCTGTTTATGTTTGGGGCAATGGTTTAACTAAAAGCGGAAAAGTATTGGATCTAAATCAATAATTACTAGCACGTTACCCGTGCAATGCGGCGGTGGTCGTGACGGCGATGATGTGGTGGTGGGGACGACTGTTGGTGGTAGATGAGGCGTTGAGTGGTGTAGATAATTGATTTAAATGATTAATGAAGATAGTTTAAAAGATAAAGGATTGATAGTGTAATTTAATCATTAATGTTAAGGAGTAATGTAAGTGAAAATATTTTAAGGGGTACTAAGTGAAAATATTACATATTTCTCAACACTTCCAAAAATAAAGTGCTATTTTTTTATGATATAGTATAGAAAAGACAAAATCAGACTATGCATTCGGATTATTTATTAAATGGGAGGGGATACCCTCAAGTTATACTAACATGACTAGTCATGCATATTAGGATAATCTTGACCTTTAGATGAAAATCAAAGGCCAAGATTCAAAAATCTTTGAATCTTGATCCTTGATTTTCATTCAAAGGCCAAGAGTTCCCCAACTTTTGACTCAAATTGAGGAAATAACTTAAGGGAATCCCCTCACTTATTAAATTACCTATATTTGTTGAGTAACCTGGAATAGTGCCAACGTCACCCGATTAATTATTGAAAAGTAATATTAATTCGTTAGAAAATAATTTAACCCCTTTTGATAACTAAGTATTGTTAGAGAATATTAATTTAGAAAATGATATACCTTTCTAAAAAATTAGCATAATTATCCTCTTAATAATATAATTATAATAATATTCCTATAAATGAATGGATAAAACTAGGAGAGAAAATAAGTGAATTCCACTTGTAATGTTTTAAAGTTATTAGGAGGAATATTAGGCTGTTATTAAAAAGATTTATCATTTTAGATTGTGATTGTATCTTTTTCATACTTATGTATTTGTAATTTGTATAAATATCTTTTTTCTTAATAAAAGAAGATCCCAAATTAAGATTTTCTTAAAGGACTACACGTGGCAGCATGCCTTTTACCCATTTTCAATTTCCATCAAAAACTTATTTTACCATTTATTTTTTTTCTATTTTCATTTTGTTCTACCTTTATACATGATCCATGGATAAGAATTACTTCTATTTCAATAAGGGGAAAAGTATGGATATGTTCTTCCAAGTCTTTCTTCTAATTCACTACATTACTTGTGGTCATGTGTTTGTACGAAAAGCATTGGTAATTTTGCATACAAAATTTTGTCTATCATATCACTGGATTTGGATAAATCTATTATAGATTTAAAGATTGGTAATCTAGCATTGCAATACAAGAAGACAATACCTCAACTTTTAAATGCAATTGAGATATTTAAAGATGAACTCAATATAGATTTGAAGTTTTAAAAAAAAAACAAGTGACTATAGATTCATTTTCTGATAGACAAACTTATATTTTAGATATATTTTAAGAATTATTAATTTATAGTTTCGCTGGTACCAATATATTTACACTGAGATTCCAAAAAAGTTATTATTTTATTATTTTTATTATTTTATTATTTTTATTATTTTATCGATTGAAGTTCAATTTTGCACTGTTTCAAGTTGTGACCGGACAAATTATTAATTTTATTAAGTTTTATTTTATAGAGGTTATACTTTATTATTATTTTTATAAATAATTTTTGTTTAAATTTTAATTAAACGGCCCGGGTTGAACCAGTGCATGAATAACCTTCAATACATTAATATGTTTGGTAGACATAGCTGAAGCTAGAAGCTCGGACTGTAATTAGGAGTTGTGGATGTAAGTTAAAAGCTTGAGTTAAATGTTGGCCCTAAAACTGAAGCTTCTAATTATATAAAATTGTTTAGCAAATAAGCTGGAAAATTTAACTTAAAATGTAAAATTACACTAATGAGCATAGTAATTAATTTTCAAAAAAAAAAAAAAACATATGAAAATAAACCACACTAATGCGTTAAAACTCTTACTGTATCCATTTGACCAACTCTGGCTTATACATAAACTGATAAAAGCATGTGAATTGAATTGTAATTGACTTTGAATGGTAACCTTTCATAAAAAGACCTACAAATTCTGATTTAACATCATTTTCAAATTCTCTTCTACTTCTCTCTTCAACTTCTTCACTCTAAACTGTTAATAAATCACTAGTATGTTTTTCAATTACTTGTGATAACAATTTTAGAAATTCTCTTCACTTTCTCATTTAACTTTTTCACTTTCTTTTTCAATTACTTCAAATTATGTCTCGTCTTTTACGTGTTGGCTGTCATTAGCGTGCATAAAATAATTGTATGTTTCGTATTTGATAGCTCATCCATAATTTTTATAATAAAAATAGAATTATTTTATGCACGTCAACGACAAATCATAGGGTTGTCATTAACAAGTCCTTTACATTCTAATGGTAAAAATGCTTTAATTATATAAACGGGTAAACAAATGACGATTTTTTTAAATTTATTCAAGAATTGTAGATTTTATAAACTGTATTCAGACTTAATTGTGTTATTCTTACAGAAATATTTTTGTAACCATTTTTTAATATTTATTTAATCTTTGGCAATCCAAAGATAATCAGGCCACCTTGGCACATTTCTATTGACTTTAATTTTGTGTGCACATTTAGAAATTAGAATTGAGTCAACATGTATAAGACCAAAACACATGTCAATTGTCAAAAGCCAAAGGATTTTTCCTCGAAGCACCACTAGCTTTACTTCTTTTCAATGTTCAACTTTGATGTATTGCTTTTACTTTGACCAAAGAAAAAGCCATTCATTTCAAATTGGACTTCTTATTTCCACACCAACATATACGAAGATGATACATTAAATATTCGTATTTGACCCAACAGATTTTGCTCATAAGAAGGTTCAATTCCGAGTTTGGTTTTTGTGGAGGTTTTCTCAAGAATTAATGTAACTAGGTTTGGGCTTCGTAAAGCGACTTCTTTTCCGGTCACTGGTCTATAATTACAATCCCCATCCCGCCTAAAATTTGAAGAATTCGTTGATAGTTAGAATAGATTCGTAGACCAGGTCGACTGATCCGTTTTCAATTTTGAAAAAACAGTAACCTTTCTCACAACGGATACGATATAAACTATTATATGTATATATATATGTATGTATGTATATGTATACAGTATCAGTATCAGGTTACTATGTGAAGCGTCTTAAAATACGAAATGTGTGAAACACTAATATACCACATAAATATTAATAACATACGTTATAGATAAAAAAAACATACAACTTAACTATTTCATTTTTTATTTTTATTGACATTGTCAGTGTTAACTAAGATGATACTATTAACATACATATTAGTTAACACTGACATACGTCTTAATTTATGTTAGTAGTAGTCAAGAAACACTAACATACAACATAACATACATCTTCAACATCTTTAAAAAAGATTGTATGGTAGTGACAACTAAGTTGTATGTTAGTACTTCCGTCCATGGCGGGGCTATTACAGGTAAGGGCGGATCCCTTCAGTACATGGCGGAGCTATGGTGGCTAAGATTTAGCCAATGGTAAATTATAAAGTAAAGCATTTTAAAGAATTTGATGTTGATAAATTCTAAATGGACACATGACGTTACTGCTGATTCAAACCTAAGAATTCATGTAAAAATGTATTTCTTAACATTAGATGACTTTGTGACAATTCATATATGCTTTGGAAATCTTTTAAATTAGTTTTATCTAACCTACTACATAGACTTCACAGAAAGATTCATGTGAGATACATTTGAACTAAAAGAATAATCTTTTAAATTATAACTTGATGTTTATATGTAAATGATATATGTGACAAATTCGTACATATATAAACATATCAAGTTATACATAATATTACATATGTTCATATGTGAATGGTTCTCACATGAACGTTATCTATTGTTTCACATCTAATTTGTTTTGTATTAACATCAATATCACCTGTTTGAACACTCCGGCCCGTTGTGTACTCATCAATGAAGACACAGACTATTCACATGTATATATTATTAGATATTAGAAATTACATGTTAGGTGCATGGAATATCATTAACATTAATTAACATATAATATAACGTAATTACATGTGATTATGACTATATAATGTATAGTTGTAATTGGGGTGCACCTAACAACTAAGTAGTTTGGTTATCAAACGAACACTTGACAGTAACATTATAACAACATATGCAAAATTTGTGAAGAGAAAAATTTTAAGCACATACATAATTATAACTTTGGATCACGACGAAACCAATTATACCATCAACTTTCCCACTCGATCACCAATATGCTCACCGGTTTGAGCGGTCCGAGAGTCTCACTTGAAATCATTCTTGCAAAAATCATATAATATTAACTTCACAACTTTAAATTTTATGTATCCTATATCACACAATTCGTTCCCACCATCTTCTTACTAGCTAGTAACATTTCCATATCATTCGTTTTTTATATTATTTTTTTTTTGAACAGCAAGTTAGTTGTTAGTAGTTAGCAGTTAGCATGCGAGACACCACAGTGACATTCAATTGGCCAGCATGCGGAGCTCGAACCACGCATGCCTGAGATGAAACCCTGGACTCTCGAAAACCCCCCAATAATCCACTCCTACAAATGTAGGAAGTGAGATTCGAACCCTGGTGGATTTCCCCAAGATTAAAGACCTTACCAATGAGTCACCATTCGTGTAATCCTGTTACTAAATCAAGTTTCAAGAATGTTAGTATTATATATTATAGCAATTACTTTATAGACTTGTTTGCGTAGAAACAAATTAAAATGAAATTATTCATATATATTTAGTTTCCTTTCGGCTATTCTATTTTATAGATCATGAAAAAACCTATGTTTATATAGGTTGTAAGTAAAATAAAATAATATTAAAGTAAAACAAATAAAACAATAAGTTTTCTTTACTGAATATTACCATACATCATGAAAATCATCGTGCATCAATATATATACTTGTACTTCGTGAATCTTCGTGTATCAATTTTATCATGATATAAAGATCAAAATATTGTCTTATTTGTTTTACTTTAATATTTGTTTTACAATAAACCAACCCCTGTATATATTATCGAAAGATTCGTATAATTTTGTTTTACGAATACCGTTACTAATTATTTACTGGTATATTGTGGGGTCGCGCGATCGATCACTATCTATATCTCTACCCATATAAAATATAATATGAACACACACGGAGTACCTATAGTATATAAATTTAAACCATTGTACAATTTATCTTGTTGGTAGCACACAATTAAGACTAGCTAGCTAGCTTTTCTAAATCATCAACTGCGTATATATCCTCAAACTCAAACCTGGCCTAGCTAGCTGCTAGAAAATATATTCCTCATATATGGATGGCATGAACAACAACCCATTTTCTAATGATGAATGGATACAACAATATCCCAACACATCCATAATTGATCAACACCATGGCACTACTGATCATGCTCCAACGATATCATCGGTCTATGGCCAAGCAACCACAGGCGGCCAGGACGATGGTCCAAAACCCATACGTAGACGATCACGGGCTTCTAGGAGAACACCAACCACTATCCTGAATGCTAGCCCAAATGACTTTAGGGCCTTGGTTCAACGCTTTACCGGCTGCAATAGCAAAGATCATGACTTGACTACTTCGGTTTCTTCTGTTATGAATAATTTAACAAAAGGTCCCGTTAATATAGACTTTGCAAGGAATGATGTGAAAGAAGCTGCAGGTTCATCAAGGTATACGTCATACGCTATTAATAATAATATTAGTAATATAATAATAATAATAATAATCAGGTGAGGTTACCTCTACATGGTGAGCAACAAATGCAATCAGTAGATGGCCGACTAATTAGTGATCATCATATGCATGCTGGTAATTATGAAATAATGGAGGATGCTTCTGTTCTTAATTATGAATCTTCATTACTCGCGAATGATAGAGATAGTGGTGGCTATAATATTTGAAGATATCGGCTGTAATTCATTAATATTAATATTTTGTTCATTGGAAAAATATATATATATCTAGCATGAAGTTTTTTTAGTTCTCTAGCTATCATTATGTAATTAAATGTTTCTCTTACTAGCTATATAAAATGAGTAGCTTAATTAGTTGGGTTTGATGATCAATGACAAATCTCATCATCTACTTTCCAAGTTTTTGATCAAGCAGATAATTATATTCGACAAGGCTTTAGTTGTTCAGTGTTCATTGGGTTTAATTATTTGAAAAATAAAAGCCCTTGCTTATATTAAATGCTTTGATTCAATCTCTCGTTAAACCTAAATCTAGAGGCATGTTAGGACGATTGCCCGACTAAGAAGTATGGTTATAGAAATACTACATATGTCCGTGCGATGTGGCGGTGTGGCGGCGGCGACGGGTGGTAGAGCGGCAATGGTGGCGGTAACGGTGTGATTATCAATGTAAAATTAATTGATGTAAAAAAAGGTAATGTAATTATATTAAGGGTTGAGAGATGTATTTATAAATAATTCATTAAGGGTATTATATATAGCTTTATTATGGAGAGATATTTAGATTAGTGACACATAGAAAATGAACATTTTGGGTTGTCAACTTCTTTGTTAGAAAAAAACATGGTAAATGTTTTATAATATTGTATAGATAAATTAATTTCGGTATGGAGATTATTATCGCTTTTGATTTTTTATTAGTAAATCTATCTAGCAAAAGATAGAAGTATGACCGTCTATATTCCACCTAAACTATTTTATACCATGTTTTTAGAGCATTGCTTAGGCAACCACAAGTCAATCACTAGTCCTTGTCAGCGCTACATCAAAAAAATTAAACTCTATCTCATCATTAATCCCTTTCAACATCCCCAATGTCATTACTAATCTAGGACTCGGGGAAGGTTCTTGTGAGAACTTTTTTATTTACAAGAAACATAATAAGAACTTTAAAATTATGTATTAGATCACATACGTCATTCACATGTGAAAACATAATAACGGTTCATAAAAGAATAAAAAAAAATGTGAAAAACATGTAAACTCACAGATAATTTGACTTGTTTATATGTGAATGAATTTGTTCACATATAGCATTCATATATGAACATATTAAGTTATCAAGTTACTAGACACTAGCATCAAAAATGGATGATAATGTACATATTGCTACCGATGACTTTTTAAACCGAGATGAGAAAATATTGGCAGAATCGCCTATAATCGAGTATGTTCTATTGTTTCCTTGCTGCACGAATTATTATATCTCTATATGATTTGTAAAGTTGAAATATGGAGGCTTTTTTCGGTTAGCCAAGAATTCGAGTACAAAAAGATATTGCTTTGGCTTTTAAAAGTCTATCTACATTGACACATACTCATAAGAATGGAATCAACTAAGGCTGCATTCTTGAGTTTTGTTTTGAGGAGATAAGAAAAGAAAAGGGTAAGAAATTTTTTGTTTTTGTATTCTTGAGTTTTTTTATTAAAAGAAAAGGAAGGGAAGGAAAGGAAAAATGAGGGTGTTTTGATCTAAAACTTTTCCAGCCACTTTTGGCATGATTTGGAAAGAAAAGTGATAAATTTATCATTATACCCCTCAAACTTATATATGGGTTTTAATGACTATAAGGCTATAAATGTAAAATTATATCATTTTATCCTTTCTTTTCCTTCTCTTCTAACTCAAAATACATTCAAGTTTCAACTTTCTTTTCTTTTCTTTGATTTTTCTTTAAACTCAAGAATGTCTTTTTTGATATAATTTTTTTTTCTTTTCTTATCCAATTCATTCTTATCCAATCTTTTCTTATCATAAATTCTCGAGAATGGAGTGTAATTGAAGAGGTCATGAGGCATTACCCATCAAACAATGACATGAGTTTAAATGTTTCTTTTGTTGACAAGGACGCCATAGGTCAATCTTCCATCGAGCTTAATTCTGATGAGAGCTTCATGGTGATGTTAAACATGTACAACAAGGAGAAAGAAGTAACCATATATGTGACTTAACGATACTAATGGCACAAAGATATCAAAAGAGAGGTATAAACAATATGTATATTTTAATTTTTAGCTTTAAATCTTATGTACTAAGCATGTAATACTTTGACACAATGGTCAAAATGAAGTCATCAATGAACCACACCTCAAGGATGAACCACATTGTGACGATGTTTCGAACTATTGCCCTAGTAGTGATAATGAAAATGAGCTATTCAACAATGAACAAGAAGGTTATGCAAATAGCAGGATACATCCCGTCATGAAAGTAAATTTAAAATTTCCAAATTCAGAAGAGCTTTAAACCATCATGCTCTAATAAATGCATTTGAGGACTTCACTGAGAAAAGTGAACCGAGGCGAGTCACAGCAAGATGTGCAACGTTAGAATGTGAATGGAGGATACATGCTTCTATCATGCAAGATGATATTACCTTTGAAGTAAGTATATAACATAAGAAAATAATATTCTTACTTGTTTATATAAGCTTGTTTTGCTTACAATCTTTATGTTGTGAAGGTTAAAAAGTTGGTAGATTAACACTCTAGTATCCGCAACAATATAAGGGTGGTAATAAATGTGCCACTCAAGGATGGATTACGGATGTATGTAGTTAAGAACAAGCTAAGATTTGATGGTGATGTATTGTAACACCACAACAAGGTGGAAACATGGGGCGTCGAGAAAAGCACAGCATGACATGGATATTACATAGAGCAACCAATCTAAATGACAAATAATGGCTCAAGAGAACCAAGAAAATATGCATACACGAACCAAATATCACATAATCATAACAAATTATCCATGCATCTAATACAATCGTTCAAAATAACAATTTTTCATCCCTCAATAGGGAGCATTCGGGTCATCGACCTCGAGAATCAAGTCTAATCAATAAAGCGCTACCAAATGCGCATATTCCTGATATAATTCTAACAAAAGATGCGTTACTTCCTTGATTTCATCCAAGCTAGCCTCCAATCAACCTTAATTCCTATCATTTACTTGGTCACCTGAAAAGTGTACTAAATCAAGTTAACACATGGTTGGTGAGTTCGTAGCTTTAAGCATCAAAATCAAGTATCAAGTATCAAATGTGCCGATAACAAGTCGTACGATAATAAGGGAGAGCTAATCGAATCACATACCGTAAACTCTTAGATTAAGGCACATAGAATCGCTACAAGATCATAGACAACACACAAATATGTTAAACACCAAGATCACAATTCATAATCACCATAATGAACGTTCATCAAGCTCACAAGTCCCGCGGGACACACGATTGGTGACGTGTACACACAACCAAGCTCACAAGTCCCCACGGGACACCAAATCGTGCGGATTCATCAAGCATCTTTAGATTAACCAACCAACCAAAAAAAGTATCATGGATACTTCTCAAGCAATCTAATTAGTCCTCATATCATGGTACCACAAGGAATATCGACACTAGTTTTATGAAAAAGAGTACACTTCCCACCCCAAAGTCCTCAAGAATAGGGGCTACGAAACTCACCTGAGGCGATTACGCAAATTACCGCTTTGAAAGATGAGAAGAGATGAACCAACATTCAACAACGATCACAACCTACTTCATAAGCATCGAGTCAACACAAAATACCCTATACAATAAGGCCTAGCTAGTTTAAGTCATGCCATAACCCAACAAATGCTTGACAAGCTTTCCCGGCCAAGAACGAAGACACTTTAAACCAAAATTTTTAGAAATGGAAATAATTTCATCCCAAATGGATGAAACCATAAGAAAGTATACTCTTACACGATTCCAACGATAGCTCATACGTTAAAAACGGACTTACGGTTTAAAAGTTACGATTGTTAAACGAAAAAGATGTTTTGGTTGATCAATGAGAAATATGGAATAACCCATTAAGAAAAACTCAAGCTGATTGACCTTAGTTTTAACCTAAGGATGACCAAGCTGAGTCAGCTCAGCTTTGGCCTTTTTATTATATGTTTTTAGTCGATTTTGCTGGCATTTGGCGCGTTTATGGGTTTTGTTAGTGGTTTCAGGTTCTAAACAGGTGACGTGTCCGTTTGGTGCAATTTCGAGTAATTTTGAGGTCATGAAGTTGATTGGAGAGTTCGAGAGTTGTTAAGGTGAAAAGAGATAGAAAATTTATGCAAGTTCTTATTTTTGAAGAAGTGTTATTCGGACCAGTATAGTTATACTGCGACGCAGTGGTGGTGAACAGGCCCACTGCGCCGCAGTCAGCTAGTGGAAAAAGGAGAATTCAACCAGTAATATTACACTGCGCCGCAGTAGGATGTGGAAAAAGGAGAATTCAACCAGTAAATTACACTGCGCCGCAGTCAGCTAGTGGAAAAAGGAGAATTCAACCAGTAATATTACACTGCGCCGCAGTCAGCTAGTGGAAAAAGGAGAATTCAACCAGTAATATTACACTGCGCCGCAGTCAGCTAGTGGAAAAAGGAGAATTCAACCAGTAATATTACACTGCGCCGCAGTCAGCTAGTGGAAAAAGGAGAATTCAACCAGTAATATTACACTGCGCCGCAGTCAGCTAGTGGAAAAAGGAGAATTCAACCAGTAATATTACACTGCGCCGCAGTCAGCTAGTGGAAAAAGGAGAATTCAACCAGTAATATTACACTGCGCCGCAGTCAGCTAGTGGAAAAAGGAGAATTCAACCAGTAATATTACACTGCGCCGCAGTCAGCTAGTGGAAAAAGGAGAATTCAACCAGTAATATTACACTGCGCCGCAGTCAGCTAGTGGAAAAAGGAGAATTCAACCAGTAATATTACACTGCGCCACAGTCAGCTAGTGGAAAAAGGAGAATTCAACCAGTAATATTACACTGCGCCGCAGTCAGCCTTGACAAACGAGCACAAAAGGGCTTTTATGCGGCGCATGGGTATTTTATGCGGCGCATAATTCAAGGTTTTCGAGGTCAGAAATATTTGTGAGGGAAAAATATGCGGAGCATAAGAATTCCATGCGGTGCATAACGTCAATTTCAGACACCAACTTCATTTTAACACAAATCGAACGACCTAGAAGCTAAATAGTGTTACAAACTTTAACACATCATGTTCTTCCTTTATTTTGATTGTTATTTCAATTTAATCATGAGTGGCTAATCTTTCAATCATCCACCTTGATGAAACTAGACGAATGATGTGATTGCTATATGTTTTAATTCAAAGAGTTGATTTCAATTATCATTGTGTCGAGATCTTGATGATTTAATTCCTTTATGTTATTATTATGATATTGGTGGCATGTGTGTTTTTCGTTAGTGGTACTAGTTGAATACATATGTGATTTTCAAACGGTTGCTTGTCTATGAGCAATTATCACTAGTTCATGGTATGATAGTGAATGTCATTTTAATAAAAGGAATCATTTTGTCAACGTGTTTTGTAACGGTTGGTGGTACCACGTTATTTTCACATAGGCACAATTGGTAATTTGATAGTCAATCAAACTAATTGTTGGTAAGGTTGTCTAGGCATTGGTGGTACCGGCTTGGGTAATTAAACTAGCAATTTAGGTGTTTGGGTGATTTGTGAGCGGTTGGTGGTACCACGTTATTTTCACATAGGCACAATTGGTAATTTGATAGTCAATCAAACTAATTGTTGGTAAGGTTGTCTAGGCATTGGTGGTACCGGCTTGGGTAATTAAACTAGCAATTTAGGTGTTTGGGTGATTTGTGAGCGGTTGGTGGTACCACGTTATTTTCACATAGGCACAATTGGTAATTTGATAGTCAATCAAACTAATTGTTGGTAAGGTTGTCTAGGCATTGGTGGTACCGGCTTGGGTAATTAAACTAGCAATTTAGGTGTTTGGGTGATTTGTGAGCGGTTGGTGGTACCACGTTATTTTCACATAGGCACAATTGGTAATTTGATAGTCAATCAAACTAATTGTTGGTAAGGTTGTCTAGGCATTGGTGGTACCGGCTTGGGTAATTAAACTAGCAATTTAGGTGTTTGGGTGATTTGTGAGCGGTTGGTGGTACCACGTTATTTTCACATAGGCACAATTGGTAATTTGATAGTCAATCAAACTAATTGTTGGTAAGGTTGTCTAGGCATTGGTGGTACCGGCTTGGGTAATTAAACTAGCAATTTAGGTGTTTGGGTGATTTGTGAGCGGTTGGTGGTACCACGTTATTTTCACATAGGCACAATTGGTAATTTGATAGTCAATCAAACTAATTGTTGGTAAGGTTGTCTAGGCATTGGTGGTACCGGCTTGGGTAATTAAACTAGCAATTTAGGTGTTTGGGTGATTTGTGAGCGGTTGGTGGTACCACGTTATTTTCACATAGGCACAATTGGTAATTTGATAGTCAATCAAACTAATTGTTGGTAAGGTTGTCTAGGCATTGGTGGTACCGGCTTGGGTAATTAAACTAGCAATTTAGGTGTTTGGGTGATTTGTGAGCGGTTGGTGGTACCACGTTATTTTCACATAGGCACAATTGGTAATTTGATAGTCAATCAAACTAATTGTTGGTAAGGTTGTCTAGGCATTGGTGGTACCGGCTTGGGTAATTAAACTAGCAATTTAGGTGTTTGGGTGATTTGTGAGCGGTTGGTGGTACCACGTTATTTTCACATAGGCACAATTGGTAATTTGATAGTCAATCAAACTAATTGTTGGTAAGGTTGTCTAGGCATTGGTGGTACCGGCTTGGGTAATTAAACTAGCAATTTAGGTGTTTGGGTGATTTGTGAGCGGTTGGTGGTACCACGCGAGCATTTTATCCTTTCACGATTATCTTGTCAACTCTAAATGAATTGGTCTTAATTGAATGCAATCATGTTTGAAGTCTAGCGAAGTCAAGGTGGATGATCTTTACTATTATTGTTTGAAGCTTTACCTTTACTTTTACGCGTTTTTGTCTTTAAAGTTATTTTACTTTAATTGTCAAAGAGAGATTTGAAGCAACACCCTATTTTCCAAACTACTTTATTAGACAATTGATTCAGACCAATCCCCGTGAACGAACCTGGACTTACTTTTTAACTATATTGCATACGATCGGGTCCACTGCCCGATAGTGTGTAGTAGTGAGTTTCGAGGTATTTCTAGTTTTAATTTTTAAACTCGATTTAGCACATCAAGTTTTTGGCGCCGCTGCCGGGGATTGTGTGCCGTTTTAGTTGTTAATTTAGTGGTTTGATCCTTCCTCACGCGTGAGGAAGTTATTTGCTTTAATAGTTTAGTTTTTCTTTGCTTGTCTTATCACAGGTGCAGTTGACGTGTTTGGTTAGTTGTGTTTTGCAGGTCTACTTCCTAGTTGATGAACTTGCGGTCTTCGGGTTTACCTCTAAATAGTCCTTTGAGAACACCAACAAGACGTAGGTTTAACTTCACAACACCTACACCATTCTCACCTATTGCTAGACCCACTCCTGATTCGGACGAGGAAGGGTTTTATTTAGACGAGTTTTTCAATCTAGAAGTTAAGTTAGAAGAGGAAATGGGAGACGAAGAAAGGGATCCGAATGATATTCGTTATGGTGAGAGGGTCCGTACTATTCCTACCAACCGTGGTAGTCCTATAAGACCTCCAGCCATTGCTCATGATTTCAATCTGAAAGGTAATCATCTTAAAAGCATTGAGGAGCAACAGTTTGATGGTAAAAGGAAATGGGATCCATACCAACACTTAGAGAGGTTTGAGAAGTTGGCACGGTTATACCAATATGGGAACAACCAAATGAATGCCGTTAAACTTGAGACATTTCCCATGTCCATTACCGGTGATGCTTTAGATTGGTTTAATGATCTTCCGGAAAATTCCATAACAACTTGGGACCAACTCAAGCAAGCTTTCATTGGTGAGTTTTATTCACTTAGAACTCAAAGGAAGTTGGAGAATTTGATTAGGTCCTTTGACCAAGATGAAGATGAAGATGTGGTGGATGCATGGATTCGGTTTAAGGAGATGTTGAGAAATTGTCCGGGCCATAACATGACTAAGGAGCAATATGTTGAGCTTTTCTTTGATGGCCTAGATAAGAAGTCCAAGCGTGAGTTAGGATATGCTTTTGGGGGTGGTTTCAACAAGATTACACCCAATGAAGGTTTTGATATTTTGGAGTCCATGGCAAAGGACAATGCAAATATGGATGATGATAGATTTTTGAAGAATGAGAGAAGATTAAAGAAAGGTACTAGCCAAGGTAGGGTTGCAAAGGTTGAAGCTAGTCATGATTCTGGGATGATTGGTGAGATTAGAGCGCTATCTGAGCGCATGGAAAAGGGATTTGCTATGCAAGAGAATCGGTTTGGAGCGATTGAACGGGATGTAAAGGTAGTAGCCGATGGATGTGATCATTGTGGTGATATGCATTATTCTGATGAGTGCCCAAATCGGGCACCCGAAGATGTGAGTTACATCCAGAATCAACAACAAGGGAGCTACCCACGCAATACCGGTTTCCAGAACCGTTCTTCAGGTAATCCTTCTTATAACCCTTCTTTTCCTACTAATAATTCTCGTTTTTCAGGAAATAGGTGGCAAAGGGATAACTTTCAGAGTCAACCACAACAACAAACTCAACAAGGACAAGGATCAGGTTCTTCTTCCTCTAATACCGATCCAAATGCCGAGTTGAGGGAGATGATGAAACAGTTGGTTAGTAATCAGGCTGAAACTAACACTAGCATTCAGATGATTCGGGATGATACTAAGGCGTTGAATGAGAGGTTGGATAGGATAGATGGCAAGGTTGAGATAAATATGAAGAATCAATGTGTTAACTTTAAGGATCTTGAGAGTAGGATGGCTGCACTTTCTAGGCCTCCAGGTACTTTACCTAGCAATACTCAACAGAATCCTAGGCCTCAGTTTAGCATGGGGCCGAATCAGGGACAAAATGCGGGGCAGAAGTACACTCCACCTCAAGCCCGTAATGAGGAAGCCAAGGCCATCACCACTCGTACAGGTAAATCTTATGACCCTCCTACTATGCCTAATGTTGTTGTTTCAGATGTACAGGATTCAGGTAATGATGATGAGGTTGATGAGGAGATTGAGATGGAAGAGAATCCGACCGAGAAGACTCCGGTCACTCCACCAAAACCGGTTGTGGAACCCGAGGTTAAAGCTTATAAACCAAAAGTTCCATTTCCACAACGGTTCAGGAAGGCAAAGCTAAAGGAACAATATAACAAGTTTGTTCAAATGATTTCAAATGTTCATATTAATGTACCTTTAGTTGATTTGATACAGGGGATGCCTCATTATGCCAAGTTCATTAAGGAACTTGTGACGGACAAAGGAAAGATGGAGGAGGCCAAAGCTACTTTTCTCAATGCCGAGTGTTCTGCTATCTTGCAGAACCGCATTCCACCTAAGCTTGAAGACCCAGGGAGTTTTCTTATTACTTGCTCTATTAGAACCATTATTTGTAAGGCTTTAGCTGATTTAGGTGCTAGCATTAATTTGATGCCTTATTCGGTTTGGAGTAAGTTGGCTTTAGGAATCCTTCGCCCGACTCGCATGAGTATAAGATTAGCTGACCATTCATTTCAGTATCCCATGGGGATTGCTGAAAACATTAGAGTCAAAGTGGGCCACATTGTTTTCCTAGTTGACTTTGTTATCCTCGAGATGGAGGAGGATGCACAGGTACCCCTAATACTTGGTAGACCATTCCTTAATACCGCGGATGCTATCATCCGTGTGAAAGATAAGGAAATTTCTTTGGGTGTGGGTACGGATAGGATTGTTTTTAATGTTGAGAGGTCTATTAAGCATTCATATTCTAATGATGAGTCATGTTTCAGGATTGATGTGATTGATGAGGCTTTGGACCGAGAGTTTCAGGAGTTGATGGAGACCGATATGGGAGATGAGGAGATTGCTAATCTAGGATCGGGAGAAATTTCTGATGATGATTTATTTGCAGAGGTTATGGCACTTAGCTTGGATGAGACACCTCCAGTGGATGAGAGCTTTGAGAGAGTTGTTGCTGATGGAAGCTCAAGGGTACCTAATTCAGTTGATGTACCACCTACAGATTTGGAGCTTAAGCCATTGCCTGCCCATTTGGAGTATGCTTACTTGGCAGGTAAATCCTCTTTACCCGTGGTTATCTCGTCCTCACTCTCGAGTGACGAAAAAGGACTTCTTCTGGCTGTGCTTAAAGCCCATAAGCGGGCTTTTGCTTGGAAGACCACCGACATTCCAGGTATTAGTCCTAACTTTTGTCAGCACAAGATTGATTTTGTCGATGATGTTAAGCCCGTTGTCCAGCGACAAAGGAGGCTAAATCCTAATATGAAAGAAGTGGTTAAGAAAGAAGTGATTAAGTTGTTAGATGCAGGGATCATTTTCCCTATTGCAGATAGTTCTTGGGTAAGTCCTGTCCACTGTGTGCCCAAAAAGGGGGGCATGACAGTGATTGAAAATGAAAATAAGGAACTCTTGGCTACTAGAACTGTAACGGGATGGCGGGTTGTGCCCAAAAAGGGGGGCATGACAGTGATTGAAAATGAAAATAAGGAACTCTTGGCTACTAGAACTGTAACGGGATGGCGGGTTTGTATTGATTACCGTAAGCTTAATGATGCCACCCGAAAGGATCACTTTCCATTGCCTTTTATTGATCAGATGTTAGAGAGACTTGCAGGTAATGAGTACTTTTGTTTCTTAGATGGGTTTTCCGGGTACTTTCAAATACCCATCGATCCAAAGGATCAAGAAAAGACCACTTTCACGTGCCCCTTTGGCACTTTTGCTTATCGGCGAATGCCGTTTGGTCTATGTAATGCCCCGGGCACCTTTCAAAGGTGCATGATAGCTATATTCCAGGACATGCTTGAAACCTCCATGGAGGTTTTCATGGATGATTTCTCGGTTTTTGGGGACTCATTTCGTACTTGCTTGCATAACTTGGATAAGATGTTGGAACGGTGTGAAAGGGCACACCTTGTTTTAAATTGGGAAAAGTGTCACTTCATGGTGACCGAGGGTATTGTGCTAGGTCACAAGGTGTCTAAGGCCGGGATAGAGGTCGATAGGGCTAAGATTGATGTTATAGCCAAACTACCCCCGCCTTCCAATGTGAAAGGGGTAAGGAGTTTTCTTGGACATGCCGGTTTTTACCGCCGTTTCATTAAAGATTTCTCTAAGATTACTCGTCCTATGACCCACTTGTTGGAGAAGGACGTCCCTTTTATGTTTAATGATGCTTGTTTAAGTGCTTTTCAGGTTCTTAAGGAGAAGTTGACTAATTCTCCTATCATGGTCGGGCCGGATTGGGAATTGCCCTTTGAATTGATGTGTGATGCTAGTGATTTTGCTGTGGGAGCCGTGCTTGGGCAAAGGGTTGATAAGCATTTCAAGCCCATTTACTTTGCTAGCAAAACTTTGAACCCCGCCCAGCAAAATTACACCACAACAGAGAAGGAGTTGCTTGCCGTGGTTTTTGCTTTTGATAAGTTTAGATCTTATTTGGTGTTAAGTAAGACCATAGTTTTTACTGACCATTCAGCCCTTAAGTACTTGTTCTCGAAACAAGATGCTAAACCTAGGCTTATCCGTTGGATCTTGTTGTTACAAGAGTTCGATATTGAGATTAAGGATAAGAAAGGGGCTGAAAATTTGGCTGCCGACCATTTGAGTCGCTTGGAAGATCCTCACCGGGAGGAACTTCGTGATGGGGAGATCAATGATCACTTCCCTGATGAGTGTTTAATGTTTATTTCTACTTCTGATGATGCACCTTGGTTTGCAGATATTGCTAATTATTTGGTTGCAGGTGAGATACCAACTGACTTCACGCACCAACAGAAGAAGAAGCTCATATCGGATGCCAAGTACTATTTTTGGGATAGCCCATACTTGTTTCGTGTTTGTGCAGATGGTATGGTGAGGAGATGTGTAGCTGGAGCTGAGACTAGGGAGATTCTGGATGCTTGTCACTATGGTCCAACTGGAGGTCATTACGGTCCTTCAGTCACCGGTAAGAAAGTGTTTGATGCAGGTTTTTATTGGCCTACAATTTTTAAGGAAGCTCAAACTTTGGTGGAGACTTGTGACATTTGTCAGAGACAAGGAAACATTACTAAGCGGGACGAGATGCCTCAACAGAGCATTCAGGTATGTGAGGTTTTTGATATTTGGGGTATAGACTTCATGGGACCATTCCCACCGTCTAATAAGTTCCTATATATTCTTGTTGCCGTTGACTACGTGTCTAAATGGGCCGAAGCCAAGGCTTTGCCCACGAATGATGCTAGGGTAGTAATTGATTTCCTTAAACAATTGTTTTGCCGATTTGGTTGCCCTAGAGCCTTAATTAGTGATCGAGGAACCCACTTTGCAAATCATCAATTAGCTAAGGTCATGAAAAGATATGGTGTTGTGCATTACTTTTCTACTTCCTATCATCCACAAACTAGTGGACAAGTAGAAAACACCAATAGGGCTTTGAAGAGAATTCTGGAGAAAACTGTGGGAGATAACCCTAAGGTTTGGTCAAAGAAGTTGGATGACGCCTTGTGGGCGTTTAGGACGGCTTATAAGACGCCGATTGGCACCACGCCATACCGGTTGCTCTATGGTAAGACTTGTCATTTACCTATTGAGATAGAGCATAAGGCGTATTGGGCTTTGAGAAATTTAAACTTGGATATGATGGAAGCCGGTGAACTTAGAATGTTGCAACTTCATGAGCTTGATGAGCTTAGGTTAGGTGCATATGAGAATTCTAGGCTTTACAAGGAGCGAACCAAGGTTTGGCATGATAAGAGGATCCGTAGAAAGGAGTTTAAGGTTGGGGCTAAAGTTTTGTTGTTTTTGTCTAAGTTTAAGATCAAGCAACCTAAGCTAACTTCTAGATGGATTGGACCTTTTGTTATCAAGCATGTTTATCCGTCGGGTTATGTGGAGCTGTTTAAGAGAAATGGAGAAGGTTCATTCATTGTAAATGGTCATAGGCTTAAATTGTATTTGGAAGAAGAGCAAGTGGAGGGGATAATCGAGGAGATCCCCGTTTTTGAATATGAGGCTTGAAAGGTAGTCGAGTCTAGCTAACGACTCGTAAATAAATTAAGCGCTTCTCGGGAGGCAACCCGTGTTATTTTCTTGCATTTTATTTTTGTTTTTGTTAGTTAGATTTATTTTTATTTTTTTTTTGTTTTTGTTAGTTAGATTTGATGTTGTTTTGTCAAGAAAAATGCAGGTACAATTTAGTGCGAAGCGGATTGAGGTAAGTGTTCAAAATTTTCATTGTCAAAATTTTTCTAAGAAAAAAATAGGGGGGTCGTGACCAGTAGATTTGTACTGCGACGCAGTGGTGGGGTTACTTTCTCACTGCGCCGCAGTGGTTTGGGAGCTGCCCACTGCGCCGCAGTGGGGGAGGCCGATGCCACTGCGCCGCAGTGGGGAGGATCACTGCGCCGCAGTGGGGAGGGTTTTATCCACTGCGCCGCAGTGGGGGCAATAGGATCCACTGCGCCGCAGTGGGGGAGGGATCCACTGCGCCGCAGTGGGGGCAATAGGATCCACTGCGCCGCAGTGGGGGAGGGATCCACTGCGCCGCAGTGGGGGCAATAGGATCCACTGCGCCGCAGTGGGGGAGGGATCCCACTGCGCCGCAGTGGGGGAGGGATCCCACTGCGCCGCAGTGGGGAGGGTTTTATCCACTGCGCCGCAGTGGGGGCAATAGGATCCACTGCGCCGCAGTGGGGGAGGGATCCACTGCGCCGCAGTGGGGGCAATAGGATCCACTGCGCCGCAGTGGGGGAGGGATCCACTGCGCCGCAGTGGGGGCAATAGGATCCACTGCGCCGCAGTGGGGGAGGGATCCACTGCGCCGCAGTGGGGGCAATAGGATCCACTGCGCCGCAGTGGGGGAGGGATCCACTGCGCCGCAGTGGGGGCAATAGGATCCACTGCGCCGCAGTGGGGGAGGGATCCACTGCGCCGCAGTGGGGGCAATAGGATCCACTGCGCCGCAGTGGGGGAGGGATCCACTGCGCCGCAGTGGGGGCAATAGGATCCACTGCGCCGCAGTGGGGGAGGGATCCACTGCGCCGCAGTGGGGGCAATAGGATCCACTGCGCCGCAGTGGGGGAGGGATCCACTGCGCCGCAGTGGGGGCAATAGGATCCACTGCGCCGCAGTGGGGGAGGGATCCACTGCGCCGCAGTGGGGGCAATAGGATCCACTGCGCCGCAGTGGGGGAGGTATCCACTGCGCCGCAGTGGGGGCAATATTGGTCCACTGCGCCGCAGTGGGGGAGGGATCCCACTGCGCCGCAGTGGGGGAGGGATCCCACTGCGCCGCAGTGGGGAGGGTTTTATCCACTGCGCCGCAGTGGGGGCAATAGGATCCACTGCGCCGCAGTGGGGGAGGGATCCACTGCGCCGCAGTGGGGGCAATAGGATCCACTGCGCCGCAGTGGGGGAGGGATCCACTGCGCCGCAGTGGGGGCAATAGGATCCACTGCGCCGCAGTGGGGGAGGGATCCACTGCGCCGCAGTGGGGGCAATAGGATCCACTGCGCCGCAGTGGGGGAGGGATCCACTGCGCCGCAGTGGGGGCAATAGGATCCACTGCGCCGCAGTGGGGGAGGGATCCACTGCGCCGCAGTGGGGGCAATAGGATCCACTGCGCCGCAGTGGGGGAGGGATCCACTGCGCCGCAGTGGGGGCAATAGGATCCACTGCGCCGCAGTGGGGGAGGGATCCACTGCGCCGCAGTGGGGGAGGTGCCCACTGCGCCGCAGTGGGGGAGGCCGATCCCCACTGCGCCGCAGTGAGGGATACCATGTCCCACTGCGCCGCAGTGGGAAGTTTCTGTCCAAAAATTGTGTTGGTGATTATTGAGGTTTTAGCTTTGCATTCCTTATGTCTCAAGTTTGTTTGTTTTAATGGATGTGTTTGCAGACCGCAGATCAGAGAAGACAGATGGAAGTTGGTCAAGGAAGCGGGACTGGTGCCAAGAGGGCTAGGCAAGAGCCAGAAGTGCCTGATCTAAGGTTTGGAGAGCACGATATGGACGAGTCTCACGCATGGTTAGAGTTCAATGGGGCTAGGCAACCCCATAAGAACAACTTCTTGAATAATCTCTTTGCTCTCCATCGCCAGGTAGTTTGCCCTCCCAAATATCTTGATCCGATTTTTGCTAGAAATTATGGGATACAGGAGGATATCCGTCGGTGGTTTCGTATTGAGGTTCAAATTGGTGACCAGGTGGTTAGTAGTGATATGTGGCACAACATTTTCAATAATCGGGAACCAGTTTTTCGTGAACTTTGTCTTGAGTTTTATTCTACTTTGAAGTTGACCAAGGAGCTTAATAAAGTCAAGGATATTTTTGAAGAGCGGGTAGTAACTTTTTTCTGCGGGGGACAGCCTAGGAAGTTATCTATTCCTGAATTTGGTTTTTATTGTGGTATGTATACGAGGGAGCAGTTAGATAGTCAGGAATTTAGGGCTTTGTTGAGGAAGGGTTTGTATGTGAAACAGGATTTGGGAGATGGAGAGTCGATCTCTCAGTATTGGACTCGTATTTCGGGGGGACACAATTGGCCTTCTTGTGGCTATGTTAGTGTGTCTAAGATTAGCAGTGTGAAGCTGAGGATGTTGCATAGGATGCTTGTCACGTTTCTGGTACAAAGGTCCACCCATTGGGACAAGGCGTACCAGCTAGATTTATGGCTGATTAAGTTGTTTTCTGAGGGGGCACCGAGGAGGTTTGCTTTGGCCCCGATGGTTGTTCTGGATAGGATGGTGAATCACTCGGATTCAAAGTTGGTGCTTGGGCAGTTTATCACCCGTCTTTACAAGAGGATGGGAGTTTTTGATTCTGATATATGTCATGAGGGATTGTCTTTGCAGGTTAGACAGGAGCATTTAACTGAGAAGGAGTTGATAATAGCCAAGATAGTGAAGAAGCCAAAGAAGAATGAGCAAGCGAGGTTGTTGGATGATACAGGTGTTATCGCTGCACCGCCTCCAGAGGTGGAGGATTCTGATGATGATGAGATGGAGGACGCCCCTCAGGTGCCTCAGAGGAGGCGGGGCCGTCCAAGTATTGATTTGACTGATATAGGGTCCCAGCTGCAACAGATTTTGGATGGGCAGCAGGCTAGTGGTAGGGCATTTGATGATTATCAAAGGAGGATGGATCAGGATATGACTTGGATGGGATCGCAGCAGGCCCGCACCAACTATACCCTAGATTATTATCAGCCTATGTGGGATGCGCAGTACCATGGGCAGCCGTTCGTTCCAGATACTCCTATTCCTGATTTTTCACCACCACCTATTCATGTTCCGACATATCGTCAGGGAGGCGGTTCTTTCTTCCCACATGATCTAGGAGGATCTCCTCGTGGTCCTGTGCAGTTTGGTTCTTTTGGCGGGAGATCTTCTTTTGATGCAGGTACTAGTGCAGATTGGAGACCATGGACAGGTGCCGCTAGTCAAGCAGGTGGAGATGCTGGTGGTTCTGGGGGATTTGTTGGTGGTTCATCTTCTTTTGTTCCTGGTTTTGTTGCAGGTTCTGGCTCAGGCTTTGGCGGTGGACCGTCTGGAGGAGATGTTGGCGCCTCTGGTTCGGGTCAAGAAGGAGACCGCAATTGGATCACCGATCTTTTCGATACATCTGGTCTTCCCTATGGCTATCATGGACAGTCGCAGTGATGATGATTATGGTTCCCATCCGGTTCCGTGGGATGGAATCATTTTACGATTTATGATGATTGGTATTCAGGATGACTGTACTTTATACATTGTGTCTTATTTTCTGTTCTCTATTTTCTGATATCCACCCTACGGGGTGATGAGACATTGTACTTTCGTTTGTTTTCCTTCTTTTAGGTTTTTATTTTTCTGCATTAAACAGTAGTTACTTTGATATGCTTAGAAATGTGGTTTGTTTGTGGTGCAAGTGCAACAGGACTATTCAATTTGATGGCTATTGTGCAACACTAGTGTGGGGGGGGGGGGGGGGGGGGGGGGGGGGGGGGGGGGGGGGGGGGGGGGGGGGGGGGGGGGGGGGGGGGGGGGGGGGGGGGGGGGGGGGGGGGGGGGGGGGGGGGGGGGGGGGGGGGGGGGGGGGGGGGGGGGGGGGGGGGGGGGGGGGGGGGGGGGGGGGGGGGGGGGGGGGGGGGGGGGGGGGGGGGGGGGGGGGGGGGGGGGGGGGGGGGGGGGGGGGGGGGGGGGGGGGGGGGGGGGGGGGGGGGGGGGGGGGGGGGGGGGGGGGGGGGGGGGGGGGGGGGGGGGGGGGGGGGGGGGGGGGGGGGGGGGGGGGGGGGGGGGGGGGGGGGGGGGGGGGGGGGGGGGGGGGGGGGGGGGGGGGGGGGGGGGGGGGGGGGGGGGGGGGGGGGGGGGGGGGGGGGGGGGGGGGGGGGGGGGGGGGGGGGGGGGGGGGGGGGGGGGGGGGGGGGGGGGGGGGGGGGGGGGGGGGGGGGGGGGGGGGGGGGGGGGGGGGGGGGGGGGGGGGGGGGGGGGGGGGGGGGGGGGGGGGGGGGGGGGGGGGGGGGGGGGGGGGGGGGGGGGGGGGGGGGGGGGGGGGGGGGGGGGGGGGGGGGGGGGGGGGGGGGGGGGGGGGGGGGGGGGGGGGGGGGGGGGGGGGGGGGGGGGGGGGGGGGGGGGGGGGGGGGGGGGGGGGGGGGGGGGGGGGGGGGGGGGGGGGGGGGGGGGGGGGGGGGGGGGGGGGGGGGGGGGGGGGGGGGGGGGGGGGGGGGGGGGGGGGGGGGGGGGGGGGGGGGGGGGGGGGGGGGGGGGGGGGGGGGGGGGGGGGGGGGGGGGGGGGGGGGGGGGGGGGGGGGGGGGGGGGGGGGGGGGGGGGGGGGGGGGGGGGGGGGGGGGGGGGGGGGGGGGGGGGGGGGGGGGGGGGGGGGGGGGGGGGGGGGGGGGGGGGGGGGGGGGGGGGGGGGGGGGGGGGGGGGGGGGGGGGGGGGGGGGGGGGGGGGGGGGGGGGGGGGGGGGGGGGGGGGGGGGGGGGGGGGGGGGGGGGGGGGGGGGGGGGGGGGGGGGGGGGGGGGGGGGGGGGGGGGGGGGGGGGGGGGGGGGGGGGGGGGGGGGGGGGGGGGGGGGGGGGGGGGGGGGGGGGGGGGGGGGGGGGGGGGGGGGGGGGGGGGGGGGGGGGGGGGGGGGGGGGGGGGGGGGGGGGGGGGGGGGGGGGGGGGGGGGGGGGGGGGGGGGGGGGGGGGGGGGGGGGGGGGGGGGGGGGGGGGGGGGGGGGGGGGGGGGGGGGGGGGGGGGGGGGGGGGGGGGGGGGGGGGGGGGGGGGGGGGGGGGGGGGGGGGGGGGGGGGGGGGGGGGGGGGGGGGGGGGGGGGGGGGGGGGGGGGGGGGGGGGGGGGGGGGGGGGGGGGGGGGGGGGGGGGGGGGGGGGGGGGGGGGGGGGGGGGGGGGGGGGGGGGGGGGGGGGGGGGGGGGGGGGGGGGGGGGGGGGGGGGGGGGGGGGGGGGGGGGGGGGGGGGGGGGGGGGGGGGGGGGGGGGGGGGGGGGGGGGGGGGGGGGGGGGGGGGGGGGGGGGGGGGGGGGGGGGGGGGGGGGGGGGGGGGGGGGGGGGGGGGGGGGGGGGGGGGGGGGGGGGGGGGGGGGGGGGGGGGGGGGGGGGGGGGGGGGGGGGGGGGGGGGGGGGGGGGGGGGGGGGGGGGGGGGGGGGGGGGGGGGGGGGGGGGGGGGGGGGGGGGGGGGGGGGGGGGGGGGGGGGGGGGGGGGGGGGGGGGGGGGGGGGGGGGGGGGGGGGGGGGGGGGGGGGGGGGGGTGCTAGGTGTTTACGGTTTTGGTTTGATTGCCTTGTAATTTGTCCCTCTCTTAGGCTCTTGGATTTATTCGGGAGTAAGGGTTCTATTTCGAACTCTGCACTAAGATGTGCGAATTTGAGGTTAATTTATTCCATTTCCGGGTTCTTTTCTTTGATTTGAGTGTGCCGGTGATGTGTTGAGCTAGAACTTGGCCTTGTGATCGTGACGAGACCGCAGTGAGATCACTTTTGTGATAAAAGTACATCGGATGACGAAGTGGCATATAGGTTTGATCCATTCTTTTCTTTCTTTCTTTTCGCCAATTGGCTTTTGTATATTCATACCCTCACTATACTTATACTCACTTACATATACATGCTTCCTTTCTTTGTAAACCTTTCTTATACATCCTTTTAACTTAGCCTTTTCCATTGTATATATCCACTCATTTATGTAAACTTTACCTAATTATACCTTACTATACCGATAGTCTAATCCGGGGGGCCATTGATTGTCATTGGTTTGTTTGGATGGTTTGGGAGAGATTCAGTGGATTGTCAGTTGGAATATTCTTAGTACTTGGGAATACGTCGATTGGTCAAAATTATTGAGGAATGTCCTGTGTTGTTCAAAGGAAGTAGATTGTGTTAGACATTGTTCATCATTGTAAGAGGGTGCCTACTAGTAGAGTAATGATTTCAATTAAAAAAAAAAAAAAAAAAAAAAAAAAAAAAAAAAAAAAAAAAAAAAAAAAAAAAAAAAAAAAAAAAAAAAAAAAAAAAAAAAAAAAAAAAAAAAAAAAAAAAAAAAAAAAAAAAAAAAAAAAAAAAAAAAAAAAAAAAAAAAAAAAAAAAAAAAAAAAAAAAAAAAAAAAAAAAAAAAAAAAAAAAAAAAAAAAAAAAAAAAAAAAAAAAAAAAAAAAAAAAAAAAAAAAAAAAAAAAAAAAAAAAAAAAAAAAAAAAAAAAAAAAAAAAAAAAAAAAAAAAAAAAAAAAAAAAAAAAAAAAAAAAAAAAAAAAAAAAAAAAAAAAAAAAAAAAAAAAAAAAAAAAAAAAAAAAAAAAAAAAAAAAAAAAAAAAAAAAAAAAAAAAAAAAAAAAAAAAAAAAAAAAAAAAAAAAAAAAAAAAAAAAAAAAAAAAAAAAAAAAAAAAAAAAAAAAAAAAAAAAAAAAAAAAAAAAAAAAAAAAAAAAAAAAAAAAAAAAAAAAAAAAAAAAAAAAAAAAAAAAAAAAAAAAAAAAAAAAAAAAAAAAAAAAAAAAAAAAAAAAAAAAAAAAAAAAAAAAAAAAAAAAAAAAAAAAAAAAAAAAAAAAAAAAAAAAAAAAAAAAAAAAAAAAAAAAAAAAAAAAAAAAAAAAAAAAAAAAAAAAAAAAAAAAAAAAAAAAAAAAAAAAAAAAAAAAAAAAAAAAAAAAAAAAAAAAAAAAAAAAAAAAAAAAAAAAAAAAAAAAAAAAAAAAAAAAAAAAAAAAAAAAAAAAAAAAAAAAAAAAAAAAAAAAAAAAAAAAAAAAAAAAAAAAAAAAAAAAAAAAAAAAAAAAAAAAAAAAAAAAAAAAAAAAAAAAAAAAAAAAAAAAAAAAAAAAAAAAAAAAAAAAAAAAAAAAAAAAAAAAAAAAAAAAAAAAAAAAAAAAAAAAAAAAAAAAAAAAAAAAAAAAAAAAAAAAAAAAAAAAAAAAAAAAAAAAAAAAAAAAAAAAAAAAAAAAAAAAAAAAAAAAAAAAAAAAAAAAAAAAAAAAAAAAAAAAAAAAAAAAAAAAAAAAAAAAAAAAAAAAAAAAAAAAAAAAAAAAAAAAAAAAAAAAAAAAAAAAAAAAAAAAAAAAAAAAAAAAAAAAAAAAAAAAAAAAAAAAAAAAAAAAAAAAAAAAAAAAAAAAAAAAAAAAAAAAAAAAAAAAAAAAAAAAAAAAAAAAAAAAAAAAAAAAAAAAAAAAAAAAAAAAAAAAAAAAAAAAAAAAAAAAAAAAAAAAAAAAAAAAAAAAAAAAAAAAAAAAAAAAAAAAAAAAAAAAAAAAAAAAAAACACCCCCTCACTCATTGTAAATGTCCAATATATATACCTTAGCCTAACTATACAACCATCTTATATGCCTATTTTGATGATGTACTTGGTGCTTACGCCATGTCGGTGGAGCTATGATCCTTGTTCAAGCCTATGGTAAGATATGCATCACGACTGTGCTATGAGTGATTCTTGAATATTCAACCCCAAAAGTAAGTTCGTTGGAGTACATTAATATTGATAGGTTCATTTGTTTCACTTGTGCATAGTCGTGTTATTGAGGCTTGTGGATTGTTCAGATATTGTCAAACATTTCGGGTTTTCATTTAAGATTAAAACTGCTTCACCCAACTTCTTTGTCTTTGACATACTTGGTGTTGCTTCTTTTTGATACTCGTAATTGTTTATTTAGCTTCTTTGCCAAGGATTACTTTTTCTTTAAATGTTGGATTTGCTTGAGGACAAGCAATGCTCAAGTGTGGGGGGATTTGATGTGACCAATTTATACCCATCGCCCACATCGTTATTGGCCTTTTTATTATATGTTTTTAGTCGATTTTGCTGGCATTTGGCGCGTTTATGGGTTTTGTTAGTGGTTTCAGGTTCTAAACAGGTGACGTGTCCGTTTGGTGCAATTTCGAGTAATTTTGAGGTCATGAAGTTGATTGGAGAGTTCGAGAGTTGTTAAGGTGAAAAGAGATAGAAAATTTATGCAAGTTCTTATTTTTGAAGAAGTGTTATTCGGACCAGTATAGTTATACTGCGACGCAGTGGTGGTGAACAGGCCCACTGCGCCGCAGTCATCTAATGGAAATGAGCATCGAGACCAGTATATTTATACTGCGACGCAGTGGTGGTGAACAGGCCCACTGCGCCGCAGTCATCTAATGGAAATGAGCATCGAGACCAGTATATTTATACTGCGACGCAGTGGTGGTGAACAGGCCCACTGCGCCGCAGTCATCTAATGGAAATGAGCATCGAGACCAGTATATTTATACTGCGACGCAGTGGTGGTGAACAGGCCCACTGCGCCGCAGTGAGAGTACGGGGCTGAAAGGTTTTGGGCAGCTTTTGCTTCAGATTAAAGGGAGGTATAAATAGTTTACAAACCTAATTCCCAAAGCATCAAGTCTTCTTTCTAAGAGTTGCACTACAAGGAACACCTTCAAGGATCAAATCAAGATTTCATCGTCTTCCGATTCATTGAAGATTCACGTGCACCCACTTAGATCGTATCTATTTTATTGTCTTGCAATTTCTATTTCTCAAACGATTGGTACATCATGTTCTTCCTTTATTTTGATTGTTATTTCAATTTAATCATGAGTGGCTAATCTTTCAATCATCCACCTTGATGAAACTAGACGAATGATGTGATTGCTATATGTTTTAATTCAAAGAGTTGATTTCAATTATCATTGTGTCGAGATCTTGATGATTTAATTCCTTTATGTTATTATTATGATATTGGTGGCATGTGTGTTTTCGTTAGTGGTACTAGTTGAATACATATGTGATTTTCAAACGGTTGCTTGTCTATGAGCAATTATCACTAGTTCATGGTATGATAGTGAATGTCATTTTAATAAAAGGAATCATTTTGTCAACGTGTTTTGTAACGGTTGGTGGTACCACGCGAGCATTTTATCCTTTCACGATTATCTTGTCAACTCTAAATGAATTTGGTCTTAATTGAATGCAATCATGTTTGAAGTCTAGCGAAGTCAAGGTGGATGATCTTTACTATTATTGTTTGAAGCTTTACCTTTACTTTTACGCGTTTTGTCTTTAAAGTTATTTTACTTTAATTGCCAAAGAGAGATTTGAAGCAACACCCTATTTTCCAAACTACTTTATTAGACAATTGATTCAGACCAATCCCCGTGAACGAACCTGGACTTACTTTTTAACTATATTGCATACGATCGGGTCCACTGCCCGATAGTGTGTAGTAGTGAGTTTCGAGGTATTTCTAGTTTTAATTTTTAAACTCAATTTAGCACATCAAGATTTGACCATAGGAACTCAAGATCTAGTTAAGAAACACATTCAACAACATAAATATAAACTTTTGAGAGAGATTTCACTTACCAAAACTTTCTTGAAAGTCAAATCCGAATTTTGAGCCGCCAAAGACGAAGAATACTTAAAAGTACCCAAAAATCTTGAAGTTTTAGAGATGATTTTTATTAGAAAATGATTTACTAACACTTTTGATTATACTACTAGCTTTAGATCTGAAAAATAGAAGAAGAAAAGATAAGATAAGATGGTGGTGGTGTTTGGTTCTTGCTTTTTAAGAAAAAGAGAGAAAGAAAGAGATAGATAGAGAATGTGTGTGTGTGTGAGAAATGGGGGGTTAGGCACAGTCACAAGGCCCATTGCCTAATCACTAGCTAGTTACAAGCTTACGGGTATCCTGACTAAACACGTAAATGTAAAATATTACCAAATACGCTAAGGAACATAAAATCGCCTTTTATTAATCACATAATTTCACAAAGTGTTGATATTACAAATAATTAACTTAGTCAACAAAAGTTAAAGAAAGTGAACGAGGTCAAAGTTCATGGGTGTTACATGTATCTCTTGCAGATCTTCAGAAGTGGCTTATGAAAACTTATGGTGCTGATATCCCATACCTTAAAGCATATAGAGGGAAAGAGCAAGCTTACACTGATATGTAGAGGTGAACAAAAAAAAAAAAAAAAAAAAAAAAAAAAAAAAAAAAAAAAAAAAAAAAAAAAAAAAAAAAAAAAAAAAAAAAAAAAAAAAAAAAAAAAAAAAAAAAAAAAAAAAAAAAAAAAAAAAAAAAAAAAAAAAAAAAAAAAAAAAAAAAAAAAAAAAAAAAAAAAAAAAAAAAAAAAAAAAAAAAAAAAAAAAAAAAAAAAAAAAAAAAAAAAAAAAAAAAAAAAAAAAAAAAAAAAAAAAAAAAAAAAAAAAAAAAAAAAAAAAAAAAAAAAAAAAAAAAAAAAAAAAAAAAAAAAAAAAAAAAAAAAAAAAAAAAAAAAAAAAAAAAAAAAAAAAAAAAAAAAAAAAAAAAAAAAAAAAAAAAAAAAAAAAAAAAAAAAAAAAAAAAAAAAAAAAAAAAAAAAAAAAAAAAAAAAAAAAAAAAAAAAAAAAAAAAAAAAAAAAAAAAAAAAAAAAAAAAAAAAAAAAAAAAAAAAAAAAAAAAAAAAAAAAAAAAAAAAAAAAAAAAAAAAAAAAAAAAAAAAAAAAAAAAAAAAAAAAAAAAAAAAAAAAAAAAAAAAAAAAAAAAAAAAAAAAAAAAAAAAAAAAAAAAAAAAAAAAAAAAAAAAAAAAAAAAAAAAAAAAAAAAAAAAAAAAAAAAAAAAAAAAAAAAAAAAAAAAAAAAAAAAAAAAAAAAAAAAAAAAAAAAAAAAAAAAAAAAAAAAAAAAAAAAAAAAACCTAAAAAAAAATTAACCGATAATCGAAACCGGTTAGGAACCGATAAGGTACTAATCGATTAATGGTTACCAGAAACCGCCAGTTAGTGATCGATCATCACTTTCAAAACACAAACCGATTAATAACCGGTTAACCTAAAACCGGTTATAAACCAATTTTAATAACCGGTTACATTAAATATATTTTTATCTAATATTATTATTTATATTATACTTATATTCTATGTATATCTAATACACACACACACAACACCACGCCCAAATCCCTTTTTTTTTTTTTTTTTTTTTTTTTTTTTTTTTTTTTTTTTTTTTTTTTTTTTTTTTTTTTACTGAACCACTTTTACTCTACTAGAAGGTTTTTTTTTTTTTTTTTTTTTTTTTTTTTTTTTTTTTTTTTTTTTTTTTTTTTTTTTTTTTTTTTTTTTTTTTTTTTTTTTTTTTTTTTTTTTTTTTTTTTTTTTTTTTTTTTTTTTTTTTTTTTTTTTTTTTTTTTTTTTTTTTTTTTTTTTTTTTTTTTTTTTTTTTTTTTTTTTTTTTTTTTTTTTTTTTTTTTTTTTTTTTTTTTTTTTTTTTTTTTTTTTTTTTTTTTTTTTTTTTTTTTTTTTTTTTTTTTTTTTTTTTTTTTTTTTTTTTTTTTTTTTTTTTTTTTTTTTTTTTTTTTTTTTTTTTTTTTTTTTTTTTTTTTTTTTTTTTTTTTTTTTTTTTTTTTTTTTTTTTTTTTTTTTTTTTTTTTTTTTTTTTTTTTTTTTTTTTTTTTTTTTTTTTTTTTTTTTTTTTTTTTTTTTTTTTTTTTTTTTTTTTTTTTTTTTTTTTTTTTTTTTTTTTTTTTTTTTTTTTTTTTTTTTTTTTTTTTTTTTTTTTTTTTTTTTTTTTTTTTTTTTTTTTTTTTTTTTTTTTTTTTTTTTTTTTTTTTTTTTTTTTTTTTTTTTTTTTTTTTTTTTTTTTTTTTTTTTTTTTTTTTTTTTTTTTTTTTTTTTTTTTTTTTTTTTTTTTTTTTTTTTTTTTTTTTTTTTTTTTTTTTTTTTTTTTTTTTTTTTTTTTTTTTTTTTTTTTTTTTTTTTTTTTTTTTTTTTTTTTTTTTTTTTTTTTTTTTTTTTTTTTTTTTTTTTTTTTTTTTTTTTTTTTTTTTTTTTTTTTTTTTTTTTTTTTTTTTTTTTTTTTTTTTTTTTTTTTTTTTTTTTTTTTTTTTTTTTTTTTTTTTTTTTTTTTTTTTTTTTTTTTTTTTTTTTTTTTTTTTTTTTTTTTTTTTTTTTTTTTTTTTTTTTTTTTTTTTTTTTTTTTTTTTTTTTTTTTTTTTTTTTTTTTTTTTTTTTTTTTTTTTTTTTTTTTTTTTTTTTTTTTTTTTTTTTTTTTTTTTTTTTTTTTTTTTTTTTTTTTTTTTTTTTTTTTTTTTTTTTTTTTTTTTTTTTTTTTTTTTTTTTTTTTTTTTTTTTTTTTTTTTTTTTTTTTTTTTTTTTTTTTTTTTTTTTTTTTTTTTTTTTTTTTTTTTTTTTTTTTTTTTTTTTTTTTTTTTTTTTTTTTTTTTTTTTTTTTTTTTTTTTTTTTTTTTTTTTTTTTTTTTTTTTTTTTTTTTTTTTTTTTTTTTTTTTTTTTTTTTTTTTTTTTTTTTTTTTTTTTTTTTTTTTTTTTTTTTTTTTTTTTTTTTTTTTTTTTTTTTTTTTTTTTTTTTTTTTTTTTTTTTTTTTTTTTTTTTTTTTTTTTTTTTTTTTTTTTTTTTTTTTTTTTTTTTTTTTTTTTTTTTTTTTTTTTTTTTTTTTTTTTTTTTTTTTTTTTTTTTTTTTTTTTTTTTTTTTTTTTTTTTTTTTTTTTTTTTTTTTTTTTTTTTTTTTTTTTTTTTTTTTTTTTTTTTTTTTTTTTTTTTTTTTTTTTTTTTTTTTTTTTTTTTTTTTTTTTTTTTTTTTTTTTTTTTTTTTTTTTTTTTTTTTTTTTTTTTTTTTTTTTTTTTTTTTTTTTTTTTTTTTTTTTTTTTTTTTTTTTTTTTTTTTTTTTTTTTTTTTTTTTTTTTTTTTTTTTTTTTTTTTTTTTTTTTTTTTTTTTTAACCACTGATGTTTGGTCCACCCCCCATGGTTTACCAGAATCGTACCTTTGTGTTACGGCACATTTGGTCGATCCAAACACTTGGCAATTGATGAAACGCACAATTGCGTTTGAGCTTTTTGGATATCCACATACCGGAGATGCCTTATTTGAAATTTTTGATGAAATGATACAAACTTATAAGTTGGAAAAAAAGATATTTTCAATTTCTTTTGATAATGCTTCAAATAATACTAGTGCGGTTCAAAAATTGAAGATAAAGTATGAACCTATTTGTAATGGTGTGTTTTATCATAGTAGATGTGTTGCGCACATCATTAATTTGGTTGTGCAACATGGACTAGATGTTCCCGCAATTAAGAAGGTAAGAGAGGTTCTTAAACAAATGTTACAAGATGTTTTTGCAATTTCTAAACGAAGACGTAAGGAGTATGAGAAATTATGTAAGGACTTAAACAAACAATGTCTTGGTCCTAATTGGTATGTACCCACTAGGTGGAACTCCACATGGAAAATGTTTGATAGCGATATCCAACAAAGAGCTACTTTAGAATTGTTCCATGACGGTCTTGTTGCGAAAGATTTGGCACTACAATTTCCTACTTTAGGTTGGGATAGTATTGTAAGATTAACCTAGTTACTTGAAGTTTTTAAAACCTCAACCACTATTTTGTCCGGAGTTTATTATCCCACTAGTAGTTTGGTACTAAAACAATGATAGCTCCAATGAAAGCAAAGTTTAAAAAATATATTTTGAAGAAATGCCCCCCGTAGTTACTTGTGCCGCCGCGTAAAACCCGTGTTTAAATGTTGTGGGTGTGGAGATGTTAATAGAAAACATATGTTTCGATTTGGGTTTGAACGATCAAGACCCCAATTTCTCGGATAATGCAATTAAACATTTTAAAAAATGTTTAGAAGATATGTTTGATTTGTATTTAGTTAAATATGGTTCGACATCAAACATACGCCAACAAATGGCTTCGGGGTCATCAAGCTCACGGTTGAACCCCGAGCTAAATTTGTATAATAATTTGAGAAATGTTAGTAGTAAGCGGTCTCGGGGTAGCACCCCAAGTAGTGAGCTCGGAAAGTATATTGGAACTGACTTTTTGGCCACAATGCTTCCCGAAGAGATTTCAAACTCTGATAATTTGGCTTGGTGGAAAGAAAAAGAAGCCCACTTTCCCGTTCTAGCCGCCATGGCACGTGATTTACTAAGTGTCCAAGCTTCCACGGTAGCTTCGGAGTCGGTTTTTTTTCTTAGTGGCAGAATTTTATCAGTTAGAAGAACAAGGCTCACTCCAACTTCTCTTGAAACATGCATTTGCTTGAAAGACTACTTGGATGCCGCTGAACGTATACAACATGTGACTAGTCTTGAAGATCAACTTGCCATAGAAGAACCGATACATCTCTATGAAGTATCACAAGGACAGGCCGCTCCACTTTCTGATGATGAACTTGATGAATAAATTTGAAGATCATTTGTTGTTTCGGCTTACTGTTTGCTGCTGTTTCAGTTTATGTTCAGTTTAACTTTGAAGAACAACTTGCTACTGTCTTGTTTCTAGTTTCTGTAATGTTTCCGTAATGCAACTACTGCTACTGCCTATTGCCCTGTCTCTTTATGTTTCTGTTAGTTTAATGCTACTGCTGCTACTCTTTCAAGTTTCAGTTTATGTTTCTGTTAGTTTAATGCTACTGCTGGTACCTTTTCTAGTTTCTGTTTCAGTTTCTGTTAGTTTCTAGTTTTTGTTTCTGTTTTAGTTTGCTACTGTCTTGTTTATGTTTTTGTTATAAAACATGTGTTGGCCTTGTTTTGTTGGTTTGCCGTCTGCCTACTGGCTACTACTATATATTATGCTTACTGCTAGTTTGCTACTGCTTATTCTATATTCTGCTATTGAACTTTGAACTGCAATTGTTCTTCATTCACATTCTGCTTACTGCTTGTTCTTCATAAGTTGCTTATTTCTAGTTTGCTACTGCTTGGTCTTGTTCTATATTCGAGTTTTTTTTTGCACCGGTTAATTTTAACCTATTTCGGTTAATTGGTACCGGTTAACCGATTAATATTAATCGAAATCGGTTACATAGGTTTGAGTTTTTATGTGGACTAAATGGTTATTAACCTATACCGATTAACCGAAATCGATTTTTAAAAAAATAATAATAATAACCGGTTTCGGTTATTGAAATTACTAACCGAAATCGGTTAACCTATTATTGCACCTCTACTAATATGTATAGAAAGTGGGATGACTCCTTCATAAAGGTAGATGTTTTCAAAGAGGAACTACGACATAGGAATCCAGAAAGTGTTGTTGAGATTGACTTTGAAATAGACGGCGATAAGAAACATTTTCTTCTTTTTTTATTTCATTTTTTTTTTTTTTTTTTTTTTTTTTTTTTTTTTTTTTTTTTTTTTTTTTTTTTTTTTTTTTTTTTTTTTTTTTTTTTTTTTTTTTTTTTTTTTTTTTTTTTTTTTTTTTTTTTTTTTTTTTTTTTTTTTTTTTTTTTTTTTTTTTTTTTTTTTTTTTTTTTTTTTTTTTTTTTTTTTTTTTTTTTTTTTTTTTTTTTTTTTTTTTTTTTTTTTTTTTTTTTTTTTTTTTTTTTTTTTTTTTTTTTTTTTTTTTTTTTTTTTTTTTTTTTTTTTTTTTTTTTTTTTTTTTTTTTTTTTTTTTTTTTTTTTTTTTTTTTTTTTTTTTTTTTTTTTTTTTTTTTTTTTTTTTTTTTTTTTTTTTTTTTTTTTTTTTTTTTTTTTTTTTTTTTTTTTTTTTTTTTTTTTTTTTTTTTTTTTTTTTTTTTTTTTTTTTTTTTTTTTTTTTTTTTTTTTTTTTTTTTTTTTTTTTTTTTTTTTTTTTTTTTTTTTTTTTTTTTTTTTTTTTTTTTTTTTTTTTTTTTTTTTTTTTTTTTTTTTTTTTTTTTTTTTTTTTTTTTTTTTTTTTTTTTTTTTTTTTTTTTTTTTTTTTTTTTTTTTTTTTTTTTTTTTTTTTTTTTTTTTTTTTTTTTTTTTTTTTTTTTTTTTTTTTTTTTTTTTTTTTTTTTTTTTTTTTTTTTTTTTTTTTTTTTTTTTTTTTTTTTTTTTTTTTTTTTTTTTTTTTTTTTTTTTTTTTTTTTTTTTTTTTTTTTTTTTTTTTTTTTTTTTTTTTTTTTTTTTTTTTTTTTTTTTTTTTTTTTTTTTTTTTTTTTTTTTTTTTTTTTTTTTTTTTTTTTTTTTTTTTTTTTTTTTTTTTTTTTTTTTTTTTTTTTTTTTTTTTTTTTTTTTTTTTTTTTTTTTTTTTTTTTTTTTTTTTTTTTTTTTTTTTTTTTTTTTTTTTTTTTTTTTTTTTTTTTTTTTTTTTTTTTTTTTTTTTTTTTTTTTTTTTTTTTTTTTTTTTTTTTTTTTTTTTTTTTTTTTTTTTTTTTTTTTTTTTTTTTTTTTTTTTTTTTTTTTTTTTTTTTTTTTTTTTTTTTTTTTTTTTTTTTTTTTTTTTTTTTTTTTTTTTTTTTTTTTTTTTTTTTTTTTTTTTTTTTTTTTTTTTTTTTTTTTTTTTTTTTTTTTTTTTTTTTTTTTTTTTTTTTTTTTTTTTTTTTTTTTTTTTTTTTTTTTTTTTTTTTTTTTTTTTTTTTTTTTTTTTTTTTTTTTTTTTTTTTTTTTTTTTTTTTTTTTTTTTTTTTTTTTTTTTTTTTTTTTTTTTTTTTTTTTTTTTTTTTTTTTTTTTTTTTTTTTTTTTTTTTTTTTTTTTTTTTTTTTTTTTTTTTTTTTTTTTTTTTTTTTTTTTTTTTTTTTTTTTTTTTTTTTTTTTTTTTTTTTTTTTTTTTTTTTTTTTTTTTTTTTTTTTTTTTTTTTTTTTTTTTTTTTTTTTTTTTTTTTTTTTTTTTTTTTTTTTTTTTTTTTTTTTTTTTTTTTTTTTTTTTTTTTTTTTTTTTTTTTTTTTTTTTTTTTTTTTTTTTTTTTTTTTTTTTTTTTTTTTTTTTTTTTTTTTTTTTTTCCTTTTCTATTAGAGGGAAGATTATGAAGCGATTTGAGGAAAAAAAGATTGTTAACAATTGGAATGGTACCCTAGTTCCTAAAGCTAAGAATTATCTCAGCACTATCTTTAAGGTAAGTATATTGGGATTTAGGTATTATATTCCGTTATATTTGAATTACCTATGTATTGGATTACTAATGTTCTTTTTTTCCTTTTCTGTTTTACATGTAGAACTTGGGTGAATATGAAGTTTGTGGAAGCTCAGAAACTCGAGCTGAAGTTGTAACATCCCAAACTTTTTCGAGTTTGACTTATTGACTTGACCGTTAGTCAACGTTAGGTCTATTATGTTTATGTGCCCTATATGGGATTATGTGATTAAATGCTTAGGCATTTAATATGAAATGACAAATATGATGATTAACGAAAGTAAAGTTAAGTTATAAAGTGCTTGTTGGTATGTTAAGACTCCCGGTAGAAAGTTAAGCTAAGAAAGTAAAGTTTTAGAGTTGAGGGGTCTTAAGTGTAAGATTTGGAGTTGATGACCAGGGGTTAAGGGAAATTAGGCAACCTTAATTGTCACAAAACTTCTGCCCTCTTGTGTGTGTGAAGCCCCAACCGATCCCCTCCTCTCCCAAAGCAAAGTTCCCTCAAGATTCAATTGATTCGTGCCGTATTGATCAAGTTTTGATTAGATCTTGAATCCTCTAAGTCATCTACAGGTAATATAGGTAATATTATCTTTGAATTCTGATCTTATGAGTCTTAGTTGAGTTTATAATCCAGGCCATAGGGTTTGGGTTGGGTTATTTGATCAAACGATCACTGATTTCATGTTATTCGGGTGATTGAATGATTGATTCATGATGCAAAGGATTATAAGATCAATTGATTGATTTGAGTCATCAAAAGTATCATTAGAAGGGTCAATTTTATACCCCCAGGTCGGGCTAAGGGTTTGAGATCGAATGGGTATCGTTTGGAACAAGTTTGAAAATTTAACTGCTGGTCTGCACCCCAGGTGCGGCGCACCAAAGGAGTGGTGCGGCGCACCATAGCCCAGTTTTGGGAATGTGATTTTCTTAAAAAGCCCGATATGCGACGCACCAAAGGGGAGGTGCGGCGCACCTCTAGATGATTTGATTTTTCTGGAGGATTGGTGCGACGCACCACTTCCAGGTGCGGCGCACCAAGTGCCCAGATTTCACAAAAACGTTTCGTTTAGCTTATAGTTTGATCTTGTACTCATTCTAGGTAGTCGGGAGCACTTAGCAAGCACTATAATCAGTTCATAACAGGTTCATATGCTGTACCAAGGTAAGATAACATCTTTTGTCACCTGGTGGTACAACAAAACACGTTTTCATAAGTAAAACCTTCCAAACGCTTATGTATGATTAAAAGTAAAGTAAAAGGGATTATGGGAGGTTGATATGGGATATGATGCTTACCTTTCTATGATGAATGACATGTATATGCAGGTTGCAAAGGCATAAGGTAAGTTCCCATATCATGGAATGATGATATGTTTATGAAGTGTGAATATGATATGATGCCATGTTTATGTTATGTGATCATGATCCAATGTTATGTTTAAGTTAATTGATCATGATATGATGTTATGCTTCTGATATGTGAACACGAAATGGTGACATGTTTATGATATGATTACATGTGTGGCTTGATCACTTAGTCACTAGTCCTTTGATTAGGATTGCCATGTTCACGTGCACGTTAAGGGCCCTAAACTAAAGAAATGACGTTATGTGATTAACTTAGGTGAAAGTGTAGCCTAAGTTGAAATAAAGTAAAGATGAAACATGTGCTTAGCTTAGGTGAAAGTGTAGCCTAAGTTGAAATAAAGTAAAGATGAAACATGTGCTTAGCTTAGGTGAAAGTGTAGCCTAAGTTGAAATAAAGTAAAGATGAACATGTGCTTAGGTTAGGTGAAAGTGTAGCCTAAGTTGAAATAAAGTAAAGATGAAACATGTGCTTAGCTTAGGTGAAAGTGTAGCCTAAGTTGAAATAAAGTAAAGATGAAACATGTGCTTAGCTTAGGTGAAAGTGTAGCCTAAGTTAAATAAAGTAAAGATGAAACATGTGCTTAGGTTAGGTGAAAGTGTAGCCTAAGTTGAAATAAAGTAAAGATGAAACATGTGCTTAGCTTAGGTGAAAGTGTAGCCTAAGTTGAAATAAAGTAAAGATGAACATGTGCTTAGGTTAGGTGAAAGTGTAGCCTAAGTTGAAATAAAGTAAAGATGAAACATGTGCTTAGCTTAGGTGAAAGTGTAGCCTAAGTTGAAATAAAGTAAAGATGAAACATGTGCTTAGCTTAGGTGAAAGTGTAGCCTAAGTTAAATAAAGTAAAGATGAAACATGTGCTTAGGTTAGGTGAAAGTGTAGCCTAAGTTGAAATAAAGTAAAGATGAAACATGTGCTTAGCTTAGGTGAAAGTGTAGCCTAAGTTGAAATAAAGTAAAGATGAACATGTGCTTAGGTTAGGTGAAAGTGTAGCCTAAGTTGAAATAAAGTAAAGATGAAACATGTGCTTAGCTTAGGTGAAAGTGTAGCCTAAGTTGAAATAAAGTAAAGATGAAACATGTGCTTAGCTTAGGTGAAAGTGTAGCCTAAGTTAAATAAAGTAAAGATGAAACATGTGCTTAGGTTAGGTGAAAGTGTAGCCTAAGTTGAAATAAAGTAAAGATGAAACATGTGCTTAGCTTAGGTGAAAGTGTAGCCTAAGTTGAAATAAAGTAAAGATGAACATGTGCTTAGGTTAGGTGAAAGTGTAGCCTAAGTTGAAATAAAGTAAAGATGAAACATGTGCTTAGCTTAGGTGAAAGTGTAGCCTAAGTTGAAATAAAGTAAAGATGAAACATGTGCTTAGCTTAGGTGAAAGTGTAGCCTAAGTTGAAATAAAGTAAAGATGAAACATGTGCTTAGCTTAGGTGAAAGTGTAGCCTAATCTAAGATAAAGTAAAGAAAAATAAAGAAAAGATACGAAGTAAAGAAAAGATACGAAGTAAAGAAAAGATATGAAGTAAAGAAAAGATACGAAGTAAAGTAAGTTACGTAAGAAAGTTAGGCACACTTAGGATTATGATGTTCCTAATGTGTAATGCTATATGATGCTTATGATGTTCATGATGTTTCTTATGATATGATGTTTATGGTGCTCACGTGATATTAACACATAATGATGATATGACTTTGTTAATATATTTAATTGGCAAACGTTTTCAATACATGTTATCTTACTTAGCTAATTTATTAGCTAACACTTGCTCTTTGAAAATGTTGTGCCATCAGATTAGGTGCATACGGAGCTAGAGAAAGGATAGCTTTGTAAGGATGGGTAGAGACATTAAAGATGATAGCATTTATGTTCTTAAAGCTTAGACTACCCTTAGCCTTATGTATGGCTACTTCATTTACGATATTATGATGTAAGATCATGTAATAATGTTTGGCATTTATGTTGGTGCCAAGACTTGGATTTTCTTTTATTATTTCGATGATGCAATTAAGTAACACCAAATGTTTTCAAAGGTTTCATCCGGTTACGGATGGGCAGATTTATATGAGATCCTTTTCCGCCATTAATAAACGCCGTTAGGCGAAAGTTTTGAAAATCCAGGTTTTTAAACAACGGGTGTTACAGAAGTAGAGTACAAAAGAAAACAATGGGATGTTATACTAGACCAGAGAACATGTAATTGTCCGATTTGGCAAGTTAAAGGTCTTCCATGTATGCATGTAGCAGCTTTCGCTGTTTTTACAAGGGATACTAATTGGGGAAAATATGTTGATCCTTATTTCACATTTGATAATTTCAAAAAAGCATAAGCACTGGAGATTTCACCAATGCCTGCAAAGGATCAATGGATACACGAGGAAACGGGCGAGAAAATTGTAAGTCCCAACTCAAAAGATGGTACTACTGAAGACACCTCTATGTAATGGTGAGCTACTTTGCAATATGTTCACTGAACTAGACAACTGCCAGTTGCAATGAACGTATACCAAGTTATTGGATAGATTACTTATAAAGGTGATAAAGTAATAAGTAAAGACAATGCAAATAATAAATACTATAAAGTAAATCTGGTGAGATAATATGTTATTTTCAAGTGTAACTTATTTATTAATGTTAAATAAATTACAAGGTTGTTGCGGAACCAAGATAATACAATAATGTAAATATCCTAATAACCTATGAAACACAATTGATCTATACTTGGAAATTCTCTTGTCAATCGAAACACTTAAAGTTGTGAAATGTTCCTTTTTGCGATTGAGAGAATATTGCACAAGTTCACCAAGAATATGCAAATTTCTGAATATGCAAAGTTGTTTCTTGGTTGTGCAAAGACCTCTATTTATAGGCAAAGGTTGACATTGGGATGTCAACTTTGCCGTACAAATATGGTTGTGAGCATTTAAGGAATTGCATTTAATTCCTTAAGCATGCTTGTTAAAGTACTAAGTAAAACGTACTTTAACCAACCAGCTTTATGCACTTTTGTACTTTTATCATAGACAATTGGTATTGTCCGGATAATAGAGCATAATGGTAAAAAGGTATTCCTCGTAATCAGTGTAAAGCTTTGTAAGTACTTTACACTAATGAAAGCTCCAGTCTTCGATCTGGGTAAAACACTCACTGGGCTTCGCTGCCATGTGTGTTTTTTTCCTTCCAATTGTTGTCTTCGACTTCAACCAGAATGTCTTCAGTTCTGGTCAGATCTTGACTAGAGAGAAGCTCCAGTGGTATCAATTGTACACTGGCCACTAGACTGCTTCATATTTCTGGACAAATCTTCTGGTCTCCAGATGCAACTGGAGACGCTCCAATTTCTTAGTAAACTGGACCTAACAAATTCCCCCTATTTTTCCTGAAATATTGCCAAGTCTTTTCAAGTTTTCTATCTATACGATATACATACTTGAAAGACTTGTTTTGACTAAATCTATCTAATTTTCCAAGGCATTTTTATAGATCATCAAATGCCTTGGGTATTTCTTTTGTTGCTTGTTAGATTTAATCAGTTTATCTATCTTGTGGGTTACAATCTGGGAACTTCATATATACTGGAAATTGAAATTTACATAAGTTACAAGATTGTAAAATAAAAATACAAGTAGATAAAGGAGAAGTAAAACTATGCAGATGGCCCTTCACCAGTTTTCCTTCTCTTAGCCAGTGAAGAAATAGGCTGAGTGTCTTCAGCATCAAAGTTTAATCTGGTTTCAACATTTTCTTTAAAATTGATGAGGTTTTGAAGAATGTGAATACAACATTTTTCCAACCTATTCTTCACTGGTTGGCAATTTGTCAAGACTACTCCACGACTGCTTGTCCTTGCACTCTTTAAGAACAATACACAATATACGAAAGGCCCTCCATAAATGACTGGTTTCCCTTGATTGACCTTTTTGATCATTTAACATATTTTCTTGAGAAGTCTTAAGGTCTTTCAACAGTTGTACATCTTTAGGGGAAAGCCCAGCATTCACAATCTCTTTCACTATCTCCTTCTCTTTTTCCTTGCCAGCTTCAGTTGTCAGTTTGTCAACTGCAGTAGAGTGTTCAAACACTTTGGTAGCCAGAGTATCCAGACTACTCCTCAACTGGCTGATCTCAGTTGTAATTGGGGCCAGATCAACCTGAGGAAGAGTAATCTTGGTGATCTCAGACATCACCTTTTTAACCAATTCTTCCTCCTTAGCAGCCAAAGTATCTTCAATCTTCTGACCAACTGAAGTGGCCAGTTGTTACCCAAGCTCAGTCACATTCAGACCAGGTCTTTCAAATAACTCCTTAACCTGTCTTTCTATCTCCTTCAAATCTCCTTCAGATGAAGGAACAGTTGTGCCAAGTAAACTGGAGATAGAAGTGGTGACTTTAGTGTGAGTTAGATCAAAGGCTTCCTTTAATGAATTAGAAAGAGTGTTACAGCCAGTGACCAACTCATTGAGCTTGTGGAATACCAACATTTTTCCAACCTATTCTTCACTGGTTTGGCCTCCAAAATACGTTGCATCTCCACATGCTCTGAATGGCCATAACTATGCACATTTGGGTCTTCAGTGAACCACATAGGCCCATTGGTGTACTTCACCCCAACATAGAAGAACTTCTTGCCTGGCTTAATAGTTACTTGAACTTCAGTTATTTTGCCAGCATGATATCTCCGCTGCAACAGTTCACTTAGATAGGCCCTTGCTTCAGATTCATTTGCCAGTTTGATCTGGTCAGTGCTCATTTTATGCACAGCAGCTTTGACATCTTCATTAGTTGCTTCAGTTGGTTCAACCTAAGTCCTTAGGTTTGCATCTCTTGGCAGAGGTTTTCTTTTCGATTGGCCCTTGGACTTGGGTGGATTAAACACCTTGTGCAAGACTTTCTTGACTTGGGCAAGTCTTTTCTCAATACCTGCTGCCCTCAACTCCCTAGCCTTCTCCACTGATACATTAATATTTCTGGCATCAAATTCAACTTCATCATCAGGGTATTCTTTCTCTAGTTCAATGTCTAGTCTTTCCATCAGTGCACCAACTACCCTTTGATCATGTTTTACTTTGGCATATTGCTCCAGTGTGATGCCCAACAAACCAGCATCACTGGCATCTAGAGCACCCAAATCTTGAATTTGTGCTCTGGCCACCCTTTGATCTTCTTTTCTTTGTCTCTTTCTTTCTTTTATGGCATGGCCAATAGAGTCCAGACTTCTGCTTTCACTTTCAGTCACTTGAGGAAGTTGATCAATGTTTCCAGTTTCTAGCAAACCAGCTTCAGTACCAGTTGCTTCAGCTTGTGTATTAGTGGCCAGCACAAGGGCAATATTAACAACAGCTTTGCCTTTACCCTTGTCAACATTCCCCCTATCACCAACATCTTGACCAGCATCAGTATTGGCAGCAACAACAACTTTTCGTTTGGAGGACCTTTGTGCAAGGACAGTTGCAACTTCAGCATTTACTTCCCCCTTGGAGGAGTCAAAGACAATGCGTACATTATCCCAGTTAGATGCACTGGTTGGCAATTTGTCAAGACTACTCCACGACTGCTTGTCCTTGCACTCTTTAAGAACAATACACAATATACGAAAGGCCCTCCATAAATGACTGGTTTCCCTTGATTGACCTTTTTGATCAAAGGCTTCCTTTAATGAATTAGAAAGAGTGTTACAGCCAGTGACCAACTCATTGAGCTTGTGGAATACCAAGTCTTCATTTGTTGCAAACTTGTTGATCCCCAGGTCCACAACCTTTTGATTTGTGAGACTATCCTTATTGTATTTGGAGATTGACTTGGCATTCTTCTCAATTGTCTTATGAACATCCTCCACCCTTTTAATAAGGTTTCGGATGTCGGTTTGAAAGGAGACAAATTGAGTGTCCAGTGACTGAGGAGGAAGCGTCACTGGACCGGCAACAGGCTCTACTAGAGCAACTATGGGAGGTACAGTAATGGTTACCGCCTCAGTTGACTGTCCAGTAGGAAGAGAAATATAAGTAAGAGTGGGGAAAGAAGAAGGACGGATAGTGAGATCAAGGGGTTGAATATACTGAGTATTCTCAGGTATATTCAACGGCGGCGGTGGTGGCATGTGTCTATTTCTAGACAAAAACAAGGAGGATAATAATGATCTTGGTGGTGGTGGCATTTCAGTAAGCACGTTATCAGTGGGGGGTGAAAATGAAATTGAAGGTTCTCGGAGTATGATCAAGGATGAAGGGGGGTTGATCTTGTACAGAAGCATCAACTATCTCTTGATTCAGTAAGCATCAACCATCAGAAAGGGTTCCTTCAGAATCCGAAGATTCAATCTGGAAATCATCTTCATCAACATCCATGCCCAGATTCATGAATGTTTCAGATGGTTGAACTTGAGGTTCAGTCTCCTGAAGAACTGGCTCAGTTTCCTAAACAGTTGCTTTAGTTTCAGGCTCAGTCGTGGTGACTTCATCGCCAGTAACAAGGGTCACTAGGGGTGCCTCAGTTGCATCCGCCCTGTTTTCAGGTGCAACATCACTGGCCGAAGAGTTTGGAACCTCAGTCGCCAGTTGTGACTGGTCAGCGACTTCATCAATTTGTGCATCAGTAGTGTTAGAAGTTTGGCCATCAATATGTTGTGCAGACTCTAACTCTACTTTGGTTTGGGCTGACCCGGTATTCTCTTCACCACTTCCTCCTACATAAATTGCGGAAGTGGTTGGTTGCAGTTGTTCCCTTTGACTTTCTTCAGCATCCTGTTGGGAGGTTACTGAAGGGTTGGATTGGGTACTAGTCTCAGTGGCTCGTACTAACCTTTGCCTAGGACGACGGGTTCTTGGAGCCGTTTGGACAACAGGAAGACCTGTTTGGAGGTCACCAGTGACTTAAGTAGGAACTGACACACTGGAACTGGCGGGGTTAGACTGTTGTTCAGGCCCAACAACTGTCACATTGCCAGTAGATGAACTGGTGGGTCCCTCATTGTTTTAAGGCCCGCCCAGTTGTCTTTCCGAGCCACCTGGTGTTGGTGCATCAGTTTTTGCGAATGCCAGTATCATTCTTTGAGGAATCTCAACCTCTCCAACTTCAGAGACAAGAGAGTCGAGATTTCTCAATAGATCTGGGACAGTATACAAGGAGGTTGTGTTTTTGTACTCCTCGTCTCCCAAGATCAATTTGAAACAGAGAGAGAGATACCTGGAGAAGGGAATATAAAGTCCCCTGGAGCCCTTCAGTTTGTGTACCAGGATTCTGAACAGGATATCATCAAAATCAACTCTCAATCCGTACCACAAGCAGTAAGCCATTTCTACTTGTGAGGAGTTTATATGGTCCAGTCCACCAGAACTCCCACCCATGCTTTCCACCAGATGAATAAAGAAGTACCTCCAGGATGGTGTGAGGCCTTTCATCTGCATTGGTCCTTTTGTTTTCAAGGCACCATGTTCATCCAAGCACTCATTGTGTCCCATATCAAGGAGAACCTGTCTAAAGTTTATATGAGGTGGAAGCACAACTGGAGCCCCTCTTGGTCTCCAGTAGTTGAGGTTCAGGGCATCCCTCAACATTTCAGTTGTGATGGTACACTTGACTGTATTAGTTTTTAGGGTGAAAGAGATAGAAGAACAGCCACGACTTAAAGTAGCAGTGTGCCAAAACTCACACAAGTATTCGTGATACATCTTGCGTGGATTTAGGGAAAAAGTGACACCAATTGGAGAATCACGAAGAAAGTTTTGGATTCTACCAATAAGAGAACTGGTGTCTTGAATCCCTTGCAAACTTGCCATGGGATTGTTGGGGTTAAATTTCATTTGCCCCGGAATTGAAGGAGCACCAGTGGCCGGCTTGACATCTGGTGATGGATTGTATGGGACAGTGAGAAGATTTATATCTCGACTTTTTGAAGATTTTGGTGCCATTTTCTATAAGGGAAAAATGAAATTGATCGAATATAGAGAAATTAGGGTTTGAGATTTATGAGTAGAGATAAAGAGGAATTTTGATGATTGAGAAGTAAATGAAGGAACGTGAAGAAGTAAAGGAAAAATGAGTTAATGTGGGGGTATTTATAAGGGTATAAAATCCCAAAGTAAATACGAAAATATTTTAATCCACAAATTTTCAAATTTGGTTTGATATTTTTGTCAAAAGAAAATTTAAAATTCAAAAAATATTTAATAACCGGTGCTAAGCATTAAATGCTACGATGGCTTGTATTCCCACGTGCCCACTCACTTTTCACAATCCCCATAAAAGTGTTATCCATTGACAAAAATGTCCTTGACACGTCAGCCGACGGTTACAACTTGTAAAAGGTACTCAAGTGTAGTGACGTGTCACAAAGCTTGACCAAGTATTTAAAACGTTATGAAAATCCGGTTGACTACCAGTTTAAGATAAGACCAAACATATACACTGGAGGTTTAGTCCAGTGCCAGTTTTCACTGGAGATCTCTCCAGTGACAATTTTTCAAACAAAATAAATTTTAGTCAGAAAAATATTTTGAGTCTTCCCGCTAGAATGATGATCCATAAATCAATTAGTGCCAAGATAGTATCAAAAAGGCGTTCGATAGCAAGGCTGGCAAAGATTATATGGATCTCCTTAACTGGAGAACTTCATCAGTGTCACTGATGCGTTCATAACAAAGTCTCCAGTTTCAAGGATTTAACATTCCCAACTCACTGATGAGATGTTTAAAAGTTTTCTCATCAAGAGGTTTTGTAAAAACATCAACAAGTTGTTTGTCAGTGGGGATGAAATGAATTTCAATATCACCTTTCATAACATGATCTCTTATAAAATGATACCTGATGTCAATATGTTTTGTCTTTGAGTGCATCACTGGGTTGTGATATATAGCGATTGCACTGGTGTTGTCACAAAAGATTGGGGTCCTTTTGTATTTGAGACCATAATCTAATAACTGGTTCTTGATCCAGAGAATCTGGGCACAACAACTGGCTGCAGAAATGTACTCTGCCTTAGCAGTGGACATAGAGACTGATGTCTGCTTCTTACTGGTCCAACTCGCCAGTTTTCCTCCAAGGAAATGACAACCTCCAGTTGTTGACTTTCTATCTATCTTACATCCCGCATGATCTGAATCTGAATAACCCATTAGATCTAACCCTGAGCCTTTGGGATACCAAAGACCAAGGCTAGGACACCCTTTCAGGTATCTGAAGATGCGCTTAACAGCATGCAAATGTGATTCTTTTGGGTTAGCCTGAAATCTGGCACATAGACATGTTGCAAACATTATATCTGGTCGACTGACAGTTAAGTACATTAGTGAACCAACCATACCACGATATTCAGTGGTGTTCACTGGTTTTCCATTTGGATCAGAATCCAAATTTAATGGTGCTGCAATTGGTGTAGTTTTGGATGGGATTGAATCATATTTATATTTTCTTAACAAATCCCTGACATATTTTTCTTGATTACTGAAAATTCCATTTTCAGTTTTTTTATTTGAAGACCCAAGAAAAATATCAATTCACCCATTAAACTCATTTCATACTCAGATGACATGACTTTAGAAAACTTTTTACACAATGCATCATCAGTTGACCCAAATATAATATCATCAACATAAATTTGTACCAGTAAGATATTACCTTTTTCTTTCAAAATAAACAAGGTATTATCTATTGCACCTCTTTGAAAGCCATTTTTGAGAAGATGTTTAGTTAAAGTGTCATACCAGGCTCTTGGGGCTTGTCTAAGACCATACAAAGCTTTGTTCAGTCTATAGACCCAATGTGGATGCTTTTCATCAATGAAACCTGGTGTTTGCTTAACATACACTTCTTCTTCCAGTGTCCCGTTCAGGAACGCACTTTTGACATCCATCTGGTAGACCTTGAACTGCAGATGGGCTGCATAAGCCAAGAAAATTCTGATGGCTTCAAGTCTAGCAACTGGAGCAAAAGTCTCATCAAAGTCAACGCCCTCTGCTTGACAATAACCCTGGGCAACCAATCTGGCTTTGTTTCTAACAACATTGCCATCTTCATCCATCTTGTTTCGGTAGACCCATCTTGTACCAATGGGTTCTTTCTTCAACCCTGGTGGACAAGGAACAAGTTCCCATACATTGTTCCTTTCGAACTAGATAAGCTCTTCTTGCATTGCTTTTACCCAGCTTGGATCTGCCATAGCCTCGTCAATCTTCTTCGGTTCAATCAGTGATAAGAAGGTGACATTCAAGCATTGCTCGCTGGTGGCTCTTCTGGTTTGAACCCCTCTACTGGACTCTCCAATGATCTGATCAATTGGATGTGCTTTGGTCCATTTAGAGTATTGACCAGGATTTCTGACTACAATATCAGTGCAAGTCGCCTGAGGAGCCTCTCCAGTTGTTACTTCTGGAAGAGGATCTTCCCAAACTACTTCAACACCCTCATCAGAATCATTGAGGTCACGATTTGCATCATGAAATACTTCATTAGAAGGCATTTCTAGAAGTACTGGAGTAGTTTGAACTGGTGCTAATACTGGAGTAACACGTACATCAGATCCAATAGTAAGTTCTAGTGGTAATTTAAAACTTACTGAAGGATAAAATGGAGTGTCACTGGAGGATTTCTTCAGTTGAACTGGTTCCATGTCAGAGTGACTGGAAACATTATCTGGTGAAACTATTGACTGATGAACTTGGCCAGTTTCACCAAAACTGATTGGAATGACTGGAGAAATATCAAGGTTTGGCCTTTTATTTATTGCATCATTAGATTCATCAAATGTGACATGAATTGACTCATGAACCTTTCGGAGTCTATAGATATAAACTCTAAAAGCTTTTCGAATATCTGAATAGCCTAGAAACACACCTTCATCAGTTTTTGCATCGAATTTTCCAAGCTGACTGGAATCATTTAAGATATACTGGACAACCAAATACATGAAAATATCCAATATTTGGTTTACGATTCCAGAGCACTTCATAAGCAGTCTTTTTATGTCTTTTGAAATAAACTGACCGGTTTTGGGTGTGGCACGCAGTTGCCACTGCTTCAGCCCAAAAACTGGTGGGAAGACCAGATTCAGATAGCATACTTCTTGCAGCTTCAATCAGTGTACGGTTCTTTCTTTCAATGACTCCATTTTGCTTTGGAGAGTGTGCTGATGAGAAGTTTTGAGAGATGCCAGTGTCAGTACAGAAGGATTCAAGTTGTTTTGAAATTCTGTTCCATTATCACTTCTTAACTGACAAACTTTTCAAGTATACTTGAGTTCAATTCTTTTGATGAGAGAGATGATTTCAGCAGCAGCATCACTTTCTTGCCAGCTCTAGTTTGAACATTCACTGGAACAAAAAGATCCATATGAAGCATGTGAAGAGGTTCAGTGATACTGAAGTTTTGCCTTGTCTTAAAACTGGCCCTTTTCTGCTTGCCCATCTCACACCCTGGACATGGCTTTTCTTTCTTAAAAGAAACTGGGGGTATCCCATCAGCCAGTTGTTTGCGAGAAAACTTGTTGATATTTTTGAAATTAAGATGAGATAACCTTTTGTGCCATAACCAGTTGGTGTCCTCATCAGCCTTGGTATAGAAACATTGCTCTTTTGGAGCTGTTTCCATATCCATGATGTACACATTACCTTTTCTTGGTGCAATCATCACCACTTTCCAATCCTTGTTAAATATGGTGCCTTGAGCAATATCGAACAAAACTCTGAAGCCATCATCACAAAGTTGGCTTACACTTATCAAGTTATATTTCAAACCATTCACAAATGCAACTCTGGTGAATTTGACTTGTCCATTATTGAGCACACCATATCCTTCAGTCTTTCCACTTCCATCATTACCAAACGTCATTGCCGGTCCATCTTGGACAGTGAACTCTTCCAGCAGGGGCTTACATCCGGTCATAGTCCAGCCAGCTGCGCTGTCCAGATACCAAGTATATTCTTCTTTCGATCGCCCTGTTTCAAAATGATGTCCTCCAGATACCAAGTATGCTTTTTTCGATCGCCCTGCACACCCACAAAAATCATTAGTTATTTTTGTGAACCCATCTTTTGATGGGTTCACTGGACTCTCCCTGGGAAGTCACAGTTGGTTGTTGTGGGGTAGAACTTGAGACTGGTACTGGAGCCTTTTTGTCAGCTTCAGTGCCAGGAGTAAAAACAGTTGGTTTGATGGGTTTCTTCCCCTTTTTTCTTTTCATTTTTAGCTCTAGAGTGAGCTTTTTGCTTTTGATTTGAAAGAGGTTTATCTTTTTGTTGCTTAACTGGAGAAGATGATGTTCCCTCCAGATTTTTAATTCTGGCAGTGCAACTTTGAAATTGCCTAGTCAACAGTTGAAGTTGACTCTCCAATTTTAACAAAAATTCATTTTCAGGCAGCTGAACCTTGGACTTAGGTTCAGCAGGGATCTTGGTCTTTTGAGTCTTGGGCTCTTTTGACTTTTGAGGCAAAGGTTTGTCACCAGTGACCTTTTTGACTGGAGCTTTAGCATGTTTGGCTCCAGTTTTGACCTCAGATGCAGTGACCTCTCCAGGTTCAGTCTTAACAGATTTAGGCACATCATATGGGGTTTATTGCCTAACATCTGGTAGTAAACTGTGGATATCTGGAATGATGGCTGCCATGTGCACATCACCACTATTATATGCCTTTTTTTGTGTAGCATGAGTCTTAGTGGCAGCATCATAATTTAAACCAGATGATTTAATCCAAGATTTAATCACCTTTTGTTCTTTTTCCAAAGCAGTTTTCAACTCTTGTTTTTCAAGTTCAAGAGCTTCACATTTTAAGACTGACTCTTTGAGAGCCAACTGGACACTTTGCAAATTTGACAGTTGAGGTTTGACATTATTAAGCTCAGTTAGAACTATTTCCAAATATCTTTCACTGTCAATTCTAACATTTTCAACAAAAATTAAATCTCTGTTAAGTGATTCAGCAAGGTCCAGTTTTAGTTCTGTGTCAATCTGATTGTCATAATCACACACCTTTTTTAGAATGACGTCCACCCATCTTCCAGTAATAACATCATCTTTCACCACATGCTGTTGTTCTTCCAAGGCCATAAAACACATGTCCCTTTCCTCTTCTTCATCAACAGATGAATCATCAGAGTATTCCCATTTGTCAGTGGTTTTGGCCATCATGCACTTATTTTGATCTTTTTCAAGTGACATGAGGGCAATCTGGGCCTTAAGCTTCTTGTATTTAGTTTTGTAGCTATCATCAGGCCTATTATAATTAGGGACAGGGGACCAGTTTGATTGTTTGACTGACTAGATCTGCATTCCTTCATGAAATGACCTTTCTTGCCACACTTATAGCATGTAAGATTGGCCTTGTCCAGAGAGTTGGAGCTGGAAGCATTGTTGGGTCCACCAAATCTATTAGATTTGTGCTTAAACCTATTAAAGGTTTTAGCAATCATGGCGACCAGATCATCATTGTCAGTTTCATCACAATCATCACTGTTTTCAGTGGTCAGGCCAGAGTTCAAGAAACTGTTTAACATCTCCTTCATAGAGTGTGACTGGACACTCTCAGCAGATATTAAAGCAGCACAAGGTTTCTCAGATAGACTAGCAACCTTGTCTTCGACTTCAACTAGAATGTCTTCAGTTCTGGTCAGATCTTGACTGGAGAGAAGCTCCAGTGGTATCAACTGGACACTGGCCACTGGACTTCTTCATATTTCTGGACAAATCTTCTGGTCTCCAGATGCAACTGGAGACGCTCCAGTTTCTCAGTAAACTGGACCTAACAAAAATATATTCACCGAATATTAAACGTCCAGCTGGAAGACTAAAAAGAACATAATTGTATCGCATGACGAGCTAAGAGAAACAAAAATGTCTACGATGTAGTTAATATGGACATCGTCAAAAGAGATGCAAGAACTCGGCATATCAAGTTTCTGATCCATCTCAGACATCCACTAGCAAAAGGTTAATCAATTCTTTATTTTCTTTCTTTAGTCTTATAAATACAACTTAAATATGTAGGACATGTTAAGAACTTTTTTTTATTTTAAGGGACAAGGTCGAAAGAGAAAGCTCCCCATAATTGTAAAATATCAGGTTCGAGAGAAAAAGTTCCTGAAAAAGAAATTTTTTTGGTTTGATGATTATGGTAGTTGGTTGAGTCTCCAAATAATTGGTTTAGTTGTTTATAACATTTGAGTGTTTATATCAGTAGTGTCTTGCAAATATTCTAGAGAAATTAGTATTTAATGATTTCTCTAGTGGTCTGCAATAATTTCTTTGTGGGAATTGTTGAGTATAGCAATAGTGCTCAATAATATAAGTTGTTTCTGATCAAACACTTTTTTTGGGAATACTATATGTTTTTATATTATTTGGTTGTTACTAATTGAGCCAATGAAAGTGTATCAGCCGGTTTTTGAACCAGCTTTCAAGTATTTGAATAAAAATATTCGGTTAAGATATCTCGTACGAAGTGGGTTCAGGAGCAAGCCTCCATTGTCGAGTGTATCATATCATTAATGTCACAGCCAATGAGCCATCAAGTGGGAAATGTAAAAGATTTACATACACGCTATAGTTATTAAAATGTCAAAAGGGTATATTGATCACTACAAATTCAAAAATGACAACTATTGATTTTGTAGATGTAATAGTAATTAAACTTTAAGATTTGAGGAGATTTTATATTTTTTATTTGAATTGGGAAATTTGATATTTTTAATATGGGTTGGGTATATTTGATATTAATAGTGTTTAAGGAGGGGATATATGAAATTTTCTCTAAAAAAGAAAGTACGGACTAAAAAAGAATATCTAATGTTAAGGCCTTAAGGGTCGTCAAAAACTGCTGCTAAAGTCCCACAAACGTAAAGGGACTAAATTTTCCCAGTTTTGCATTCACATCTAATATCTAATATCTAATATCTAATATCTAATATCTTATAAAGCTATTTTTTTTTTTCAAATCTAATTAAGTAATTGAACTACCTAAATTATCTAATATCTAATATCTAATATCTAATATCTAATATCTAATATCTAATATCTAATATCTAATATCTAATATCTAATATCTAATATCTAATATCTAATATCTAATATCTAATATCTAATATCTAATATCTAATATCTAATATCTAATATCTAATATCTAATATCTAATATCTAATATCTAATATCTAATATCTAATATCTAATATCTAATATCTAATATCTAATATCTAATATCTAATATCTAATATCTAATATCTAATATCTAATATCTAATATCTAATATCTAATATCTAATATCTAATATCTAATATCTAATATCTAATATCTAATATCTAATATCTAATATCTAATATCTAATATCTAATATCTAATATCTAATATCTAATATCTAATATCTAATATCTAATATCTAATATCTAATATCTAATATCTAATATCTAATATCTAATATCTAATATCTAATATCTAATATCTAATATCTAATATCTAATATCTAATATCTAATATCTAATATCTAATATCTAATATCTAATATCTAATATCTAATATCTAATATCTAATATCTAATATCTAATATCTAATATCTAATATCTAATATCTAATATCTAATATCTAATATCTAATATCTAATATCTAATATCTAATATCTAATATCTAATATCTAATATCTAATATCTAATATCTAATATCTAATATCTAATATCTAATATCTAATATCTAATATCTAATATCTAATATCTAATATCTAATATCTAATATCTAATATCTAATATCTAATATCTAATATCTAATATCTAATATCTAATATCTAATATCTAATATCTAATATCTAATATCTAATATCTAATATCTAATATCTAATATCTAATATCTAATATCTAATATCTAATATCTAATATCTAATATCTAATATCTAATATCTAATATCTAATATCTAATATCTAATATCTAATATCTAATATCTAATATCTAATATCTAATATCTAATATCTAATATCTAATATCTAATATCTAATATCTAATATCTAATATCTAATATCTAATATCTAATATCTAATATCTAATATCTAATATCTAATATCTAATATCTAATATCTAATATCTAATATCTAATATCTAATATCTAATATCTAATATCTAATATCTAATATCTAATATCTAATATCTAATATCTAATATCTAATATCTAATATCTAATATCTAATATCTAATATCTAATATCTAATATCTAATATCTAATATCTAATATCTAATATCTAATATCTAATATCTAATATCTAATATCTAATATCTAATATCTAATATCTAATATCTAATATCTAATATCTAATATCTAATATCTAATATCTAATATCTAATATCTAATATCTAATATCTAATATCTAATATCTAATATCTAATATCTAATATCTAATATCTAATATCTAATATCTAATATCTAATATCTAATATCTAATATCTAATATCTAATATCTAATATCTAATATCTAATATCTAATATCTAATATCTAATATCTAATATCTAATATCTAATATCTAATATCTAATATCTAATATCTAATATCTAATATCTAATATCTAATATCTAATATCTAATATCTAATATCTAATATCTAATATCTAATATCTAATATCTAATATCTAATATCTAATATCTAATATCTAATATCTAATATCTAATATCTAATATCTAATATCTAATATCTAATATCTAATATCTAATATCTAATATCTAATATCTAATATCTAATATCTAATATCTAATATCTAATATCTAATATCTAATATCTAATATCTAATATCTAATATCTAATATCTAATATCTAATATCTAATATCTAATATCTAATATCTAATATCTAATATCTAATATCTAATATCTAATATCTAATATCTAATATCTAATATCTAATATCTAATATCTAATATCTAATATCTAATATCTAATATCTAATATCTAATATCTAATATCGAATATCAATACTTGAAACATTTAGAAAGTGGTTTTCTAAATAATTGCACTTGAGATATGTAAATAAATTATATGGATGATTTATTTTGAGAGAGATGTCAATATGTCTATTTGGCGAAAAGAGTTCTCACTGCGGCGCAGTGGGAGAGTGTCAAACCCACTGCGGCGCAGTGGGGTATATCAAACCCACTGCGGCGCAGTGGGAGTATATCACCCACTGCGGCGCAGTGGGAGTATATCAAACCCACTGCGGCGCAGTGGGAGTATATCAAACCCACTGCGGCGCAGTGGGAGTATATCAAACCCACTGCGGCGCAGTGGGAGTATATCAAACCCACTGCGGCGCAGTGGGAGTATATCAAACCCACTGCGGCGCAGTGGGAGTATATCAAACCCACTGCGGCGCAGTGGGAGTATATCAAACCCACTGCGGCGCAGTGGGAGTATATCAAACCCACTGCGGCGCAGTGGGAGTATATCAAACCCACTGCGGCGCAGTGGGAGTATATCAAACCCACTGCGGCGCAGTGGGAGTATATCAAACCCACTGCGGCGCAGTGGGAGTATATCAAACCCACTGCGGCGCAGTGGGAGTATATCAAACCCACTGCGGCGCAGTGGGAGTATATCAAACCCACTGCGGCGCAGTGGGAGTATATCAAACCCACTGCGGCGCAGTGGGAGTATATCAAACCCACTGCGGCGCAGTGGGAGTATATCAAACCCACTGCGGCGCAGTGGGAGTATATCAAACCCACTGCGGCGCAGTGGGAGTATATCAAACCCACTGCGGCGCAGTGGGAGTATATCAAACCCACTGCGGCGCAGTGGGAGTATATCAAACCCACTGCGGCGCAGTGGGAGTATATCAAACCCACTGCGGCGCAGTGGGAGTATATCAAACCCACTGCGGCGCAGTGGGAGTATATCAAACCCACTGCGGCGCAGTGGGAGTATATCAAACCCACTGCGGCGCAGTGGGAGTATATCAAACCCACTGCGGCGCAGTGGGAGTATATCAAACCCACTGCGGCGCAGTGGGAGTATATCAAACCCACTGCGGCGCAGTGGGAGTATATCAAACCCACTGCGGCGCAGTGGGAGTATATCAAACCCACTGCGGCGCAGTGGGAGTATATCAAACCCACTGCGGCGCAGTGGGAGTATATCAAACCCACTGCGGCGCAGTGGGAGTATATCAAACCCACTGCGGCGCAGTGGGAGTATATCAAACCCACTGCGGCGCAGTGGGAGTATATCAAACCCACTGCGGCGCAGTGGGAGTATATCAAACCCACTGCGGCGCAGTGGGAGTATATCAAACCCACTGCGGCGCAGTGGGAGTATATCAAACCCACTGCGGCGCAGTGGGAGTATATCAAACCCACTGCGGCGCAGTGGGAGTATATCAAACCCACTGCGGCGCAGTGGGAGTATATCAAACCCACTGCGGCGCAGTGGGAGTATATCAAACCCACTGCGGCGCAGTGGGAGTATATCAAACCCACTGCGGCGCAGTGGGAGTATATCAAACCCACTGCGGCGCAGTGGGAGTATATCAAACCCACTGCGGCGCAGTGGGAGTATATCAAACCCACTGCGGCGCAGTGGGAGTATATCAAACCCACTGCGGCGCAGTGGGAGTATATCAAACCCACTGCGGCGCAGTGGGAGTATATCAAACCCACTGCGGCGCAGTGGGAGTATATCAAACCCACTGCGGCGCAGTGGGAGTATATCAAACCCACTGCGGCGCAGTGGGAGTATTCAAACCCACTGCGGCGCAGTGGGAGTATATCAAACCCACTGCGGCGCAGTGGGAGTATATCAAACCCACTGCGGCGCAGTGGGAGTATATCAAACCCACTGCGGCGCAGTGGGAGTATATCAAACCCACTGCGGCGCAGTGGGAGTATATCAAACCCACTGCGGCGCAGTGGGAGTATATCAAACCCACTGCGGCGCAGTGGGAGTATTCAAACCCACTGCGGCGCAGTGGGAGTATTCACTCACTGCGGCGCAGTGGGAGTATATCAAACCCACTGCGGCGCAGTGGGGATTATGTGGCCGAAGACAGTAACTTCCCACTGCGGCGCAGTGGGAGTATGTCAAACCCACTGCGGCGCAGTGGGGGATAATGCAACCGAGACCAGTGACTTACCACTGCGGCGCAGTGGGAGTGTATTAGACCTACTGCGGCGCAGTGGGATATATCAAACCCACTGCGGCGCAGTGGGAGTATATCAACCCACTGCGGCGCAGTGGGAGTATATCAAACCCACTGCGGCGCAGTGGGAGTATTCAAACCCACTGCGGCGCAGTGGGAGTATATCAAACCCACTGCGGCGCAGTGGGAGTATTCAAACCCACTGCGGCGCAGTGGGAGTATATCAAACCCACTGCGGCGCAGTGGGAGTATTCAAACCCACTGCGGCGCAGTGGGAGTATATCAAACCCACTGCGGCGCAGTGGGAGTATTCAAACCCACTGCGGCGCAGTGGGAGTATATCAAACCCACTGCGGCGCAGTGGGAGTATTCAAACCCACTGCGGCGCAGTGGGAGTATATCAAACCCACTGCGGCGCAGTGGGAGTATTCAAACCCACTGCGGCGCAGTGGGAGTATATCAAACCCACTGCGGCGCAGTGGGAGTATTCAAACCCACTGCGGCGCAGTGGGAGTATATCAAACCCACTGCGGCGCAGTGGGAGTATTCAAACCCACTGCGGCGCAGTGGGAGTATATCAAACCCACTGCGGCGCAGTGGGAGTATTCAAACCCACTGCGGCGCAGTGGGAGTATATCAAACCCACTGCGGCGCAGTGGGAGTATTCAAACCCACTGCGGCGCAGTGGGAGTATATCAAACCCACTGCGGCGCAGTGGGAGTATTCAAACCCACTGCGGCGCAGTGGGAGTATATCAAACCCACTGCGGCGCAGTGGGAGTATTCAAACCCACTGCGGCGCAGTGGGAGTATATCAAACCCACTGCGGCGCAGTGGGAGTATTCAAACCCACTGCGGCGCAGTGGGAGTATATCAAACCCACTGCGGCGCAGTGGGAGTATTCAAACCCACTGCGGCGCAGTGGGAGTATATCAAACCCACTGCGGCGCAGTGGGAGTATTCAAACCCACTGCGGCGCAGTGGGAGTATATCAAACCCACTGCGGCGCAGTGGGAGTATTCAAACCCACTGCGGCGCAGTGGGAGTATATCAAACCCACTGCGGCGCAGTGGGAGTATTCAAACCCACTGCGGCGCAGTGGGAGTATATCAAACCCACTGCGGCGCAGTGGGAGTATTCAAACCCACTGCGGCGCAGTGGGAGTATATCAAACCCACTGCGGCGCAGTGGGAGTATTCAAACCCACTGCGGCGCAGTGGGAGTATATCAAACCCACTGCGGCGCAGTGGGAGTATTCAAACCCACTGCGGCGCAGTGGGAGTATATCAAACCCACTGCGGCGCAGTGGGAGTATTCAAACCCACTGCGGCGCAGTGGGAGTATATCAAACCCACTGCGGCGCAGTGGGAGTATTCAAACCCACTGCGGCGCAGTGGGAGTATATCAAACCCACTGCGGCGCAGTGGGAGTATTCAAACCCACTGCGGCGCAGTGGGAGTATATCAAACCCACTGCGGCGCAGTGGGAGTATTCAAACCCACTGCGGCGCAGTGGGAGTATATCAAACCCACTGCGGCGCAGTGGGAGTATTCAAACCCACTGCGGCGCAGTGGGAGTATATCAAACCCACTGCGGCGCAGTGGGAGTATTCAAACCCACTGCGGCGCAGTGGGAGTATATCAAACCCACTGCGGCGCAGTGGGAGTATTCAAACCCACTGCGGCGCAGTGGGAGTATATCAAACCCACTGCGGCGCAGTGGGAGTATTCAAACCCACTGCGGCGCAGTGGGAGTATATCAAACCCACTGCGGCGCAGTGGGAGTATTCAAACCCACTGCGGCGCAGTGGGAGTATATCAAACCCACTGCGGCGCAGTGGGAGTATTCAAACCCACTGCGGCGCAGTGGGAGTATATCAAACCCACTGCGGCGCAGTGGGAGTATTCAAACCCACTGCGGCGCAGTGGGAGTATATCAAACCCACTGCGGCGCAGTGGGAGTATTCAAACCCACTGCGGCGCAGTGGGAGTATATCAAACCCACTGCGGCGCAGTGGGAGTATTCAAACCCACTGCGGCGCAGTGGGAGTATATCAAACCCACTGCGGCGCAGTGGGAGTATTCAAACCCACTGCGGCGCAGTGGGAGTATATCAAACCCACTGCGGCGCAGTGGGAGTATTCAAACCCACTGCGGCGCAGTGGGAGTATATCAAACCCACTGCGGCGCAGTGGGAGTATTCAAACCCACTGCGGCGCAGTGGGAGTATATCAAACCCACTGCGGCGCAGTGGGAGTATTCAAACCCACTGCGGCGCAGTGGGAGTATATCAAACCCACTGCGGCGCAGTGGGAGTATTCAAACCCACTGCGGCGCAGTGGGAGTATATCAAACCCACTGCGGCGCAGTGGGAGTATTCAAACCCACTGCGGCGCAGTGGGAGTATATCAAACCCACTGCGGCGCAGTGGGAGTATTCAAACCCACTGCGGCGCAGTGGGAGTATATCAAACCCACTGCGGCGCAGTGGGAGTATTCAAACCCACTGCGGCGCAGTGGGAGTATATCAAACCCACTGCGGCGCAGTGGGAGTATTCAAACCCACTGCGGCGCAGTGGGAGTATATCAAACCCACTGCGGCGCAGTGGGAGTATATCAAACCCACTGCGGCGCAGTGGGAGTATGTCAAACCCACTGCGGCGCAGTGGAGATAAATTTACATGTGTGTATAAGTAGGACAACTTGATTTGGAAGCCATGTGATTAGGGTCACCGAAGCATGGTAACCAAAGGCGTTGATGGGATTAAACATGTCAACTTAATATAAGATATTAAACCGGTCCCATACCACTAGAAATTGCAAAGTGTTGCAATTGTCAAACGTTGACTACCTTGTTAATTTAGATCATGGGATAAAGGTCACCTAACCATCATTTAAATGTAACGTTGGATTCTAGGTTTTAATTATTAATTGTCTATGAGACATAAAAGGGTATTAACAATTAAAATTTATATTTGATATCGAAAATACTAATAAAGAACTTTGTTAATCTTGTAGATGGCCGCTAACAATGCAATAAACCCCAACCAAAACGTCCATAACTTTTCACTAAGATCCATCCTTGAAAAGGATCGTCTTAATCAAAATAACTTTGTGGATTGGTTCGTAACTTGAGAATTGTTCTCAGGCACGAAAAGAAATCCTATATTTTAGACGATCCTATTCCTGATGAGCCCGAAGAAACTGATGTTGAGGCCTATAATGATTGGGTTAAATATGTCGAGGACTCCGTGCAAGTTAGTTGCATAATGCTTGCGAGTATGACTCCCGAACTCCAAAAGGAGTTCGAGCATCATGGGGCATACGACATGATTACCCAACTCAAGGAAATGTTCCAACAAAAGGCAAGGGCTGAACGCTTCGAAACGGTTCGAGCGCTTCATGCATGTCGCATGGATGATTCACAACCCGTATCAACATATGTTCTTAAAATGAAAAGCTACATTGATCGCCTCGAAAGGCTTAATTGTCCCGTTTCAAATGAGTTAGCTACGGATATGATCCTTAACTCATTATCTAAGAGATTTGAAACTTTCGTGTTAAATTATAACATGAACGGATGGGACAAGACCGTTTCCGAGCTTCATGGGATGCTCAAAACGGCCGAGGCTAGTATGGGAGGAAAAGTTCAACCCGTTCTCATGATCAATGAAGGCGGAAAGAAAAGGGCTTACTCCGGACCCAAGGCAAATGTTGCTAAGGGAAAGGGTAACAACAAAGGGAATTATAAAGGCAAAGGAAAGGGAAAAATGGATACCCAAAAAGCGAAGAAGCAAAAGGTTGCTGTCAATGACCCATGCTTTGAGTGTGGGGAGGTAGGACATTGGAAACGTAATTGTCCAACCTATCTCAAAGAGTTAAAAGCTAAGAGGGATGCAGGGCAAACCTCAGGTACAATATTTATGATATATATTGAGCTTAATACTGTTCTTTCTTACATATGGGTATTGGATACCGGATGTGGGACTCATATTTGTAATATGTTACAGGGGTTCATAAGAAAGAAGCACATCAAGAAGGGAGACATTAGTCTCTTTATGGGCAATGGTGCATTGGTGCATGTTGAAGCCCAAGGAGACTATCTTTTGAAACTTCCAAATGGTTTGGAAATTGTATTGAACAATGTTTTGTATGCACCTAGTTTGACTAGGAGTATTATTTCTACATCCTAATGAGCAAAATGTATTTGTTGCTCGAAAGGCTGAGTTCTTGGAAACTAAATTCCTTATGGAAGGAACTAGTTCCAGAACAGTGGAACTTGAAGAAGATCAAGAACCACTGACAGATACACACTTGGGTGACACTAGCATTCAACAAAAGGATGTTGAAGATGATCAAAGGGTTGATCAAGACACACAAAACGTTCGTAGATCTGGTAGAGCTACTTATCCACCTGAGAGATATGGATTTCTCGTGGATGAATGCTACATGGTAGTTTCTGATGAACCTACCACCTACCATGATGCTATGTCCAAATCAGATTCGGACAAATGGCTAGAGGCCATGAACGCTGAGATGCAATCCATGTATGACAACCAAGTTTGGGAATTGGTTGTTGAACCTCCTAATTCCAAAGTAGTTGGAAGTAAGTGGGTGTTCAAATTGAAACACGATATGCATGGAAACTTGAGTACTTATAAAGCTAGACTTGTAGCAAAAGGTTTCACTCAAACTCGAGGGGTCGATTATGATGAAACTTTTTCGCCTGTGGCAATGCTAAAGTCTATTAGGATATTATTTGCCATAGCCGCATATTATGACTATGAGATATGGCAAATGGATGTCAAAACCGCTTTTCTAAATGGATATCTTGAGGAAGATGTCTATATGGATCAGCCTGAAGGTTTTGTCGATCCAAAACATCCTAATAAAGTATGCAAGTTAAAGAAATCAATCTATGGATTGAAAACAAAATCAAATGATTCATTTAATGTATGTGAATCTTGTTTACAAGGCAAGATGACTAAAGCACCTTTCAAAGGCACTAATGAAAGGGCAAAAGATTTATTAGGTATCATACATTCGGATGTATGTGGTCCTTTTAAGCCAATGACTAGGAATGGTGAAAGATACTTCATTACATTCACCGATGACTATAGTCGTTACGGTTATGTATACTTATTAAAACATAAGAGTGAAGCTTTTGAAATGTTCAAAATTTTCAAGAATGAAGTAGAAAACCAACTCAGTAAGACAATAAAAATTCTTCGTTCTGATAGAGGAGGTGAATACCTAAGTGATGCTTTTCAAGATCATCTTAGAAGTTGTGGGATTGTCTCACAACTAACTCCACCTGGAACACCACAACATAATGGTGTGTCTGAAAGGAGGAATCGAACTCTATTAGATATGATTCGTTCCATGATGAGCAGAAGCTCACTACCTCTATCATTTTGGGGATATGCCATAATCTCTGCTGCCCGAATTTTAAATATGGCTCCCACCAAGAAAGTGGAGAAAACACCTTTTGAAATATGGCATGGAAGAGTTCCATCTTTGTCATATTTAAAGGTATGGGGTTGTGAGGCTTATGTAAGACATGATGCCTCAAACAAATTAGAGCCCCGATCCACTAAGTGTATCTTTGTAGGATATCCCAAAGATGATTTGGGATATTATTTCTACAATCCTAATGAGCAAAATGTATTTGTTGCTCGAAAGGCTGAGTTCTTGGAAACTAAATTCCTTATGGAAGGAACTAGTTCCAGAACAGTGGAACTTGAAGAAGATCAAGAACCACTGACAGATACACACTTGGGTGACACTAGCATTCAACAAAAGGATGTTGAAGATGATCAAAGGGTTGATCAAGACACACAAAACGTTCGTAGATCTGGTAGAGCTACTTATCCACCTGAGAGATATGGATTTCTCGTGGATGAATGCTACATGGTAGTTTCTGATGAACCTACCACCTACCATGATGCTATGTCCAAATCAGATTCGGACAAATGGCTAGAGGCCATGAACGCTGAGATGCAATCCATGTATGACAACCAAGTTTGGGAATTGGTTGTTGAACCTCCTAATTCCAAAGTAGTTGGAAGTAAGTGGGTGTTCAAATTGAAACACGATATGCATGGAAACTTGAGTACTTATAAAGCTAGACTTGTAGCAAAAGGTTTCACTCAAACTCGAGGGGTCGATTATGATGAAACTTTTTCGCCTGTGGCAATGCTAAAGTCTATTAGGATATTATTTGCCATAGCCGCATATTATGACTATGAGATATGGCAAATGGATGTCAAAACCGCTTTTCTAAATGGATATCTTGAGGAAGATGTCTATATGGATCAGCCTGAAGGTTTTGTCGATCCAAAACATCCTAATAAAGTATGCAAGTTAAAGAAATCAATCTATGGATTGAAACAAGCATCAAGAAGCTGGAATCGTCGTTTTGATGAAGAAGTCAAGAAATTTGGCTTCATCAAAAATGCCGATGAAGCTTGTGTGTATAAGAAGGCTAGTGGGAGCATCATTACTTTTCTAGTATTATATGTCGATGACATTCTACTATTTGGAAATGACATTCCAACCTTGGAAGGTGTAAAAGCCTGGCTTGGAAGTTGCTTTTCCATTAAGGATCTTGGTGAAGCCGCCTATATTTTGGGAATAAGGATCTATAGGGATAGATCAAGGCGCTTAATAGGTTTGAATCAAAGTGCATACATAGACAAGATCTTGAAAAGGTTCAAGATGGAAAACTCCAAAAAGGGTTTGGTGCCTATTCAAAGAGGAACTATATTGAGTACTTCTCAATCTCCCAGCTCAAAAGTTGAGCAAGAAAGAATGAGTGGAATCCCATATGCATCTGCTATAGGATCCATCATGTATGCTATGATATGCACGAGACCGGACGTGTCATGCGCTTTAAGCATGACGAGTAGATACCAGCAAAATCCAGGAGATAGTCATTGGATGGCTGTCAAATATATATTGAAATATCTTAGAAACACTAAAGATATGTTCTTAATATATGGATCTGGTGAGGAGGAACTCGTTGTAAAAGGTTACACGGATGCGAGTTTCCAAACTGATCGAGATGATTCTCGATCACAATCGGGTATATCTTCATTCTAAATGGAGGAGCTGTTTCTTGGAAAAGCTCAAAGCAAGATGTGGTTGCATTGTCCACTACAGAATCGGAATACATCGCCGCTTCTTTAGCAGCACAAGAAGCTGCATGGTTGAAGAAGTTCATTGCCGATCTAGGGGTTGTTCCTTCCATTCAAGGACCCCTAGAAATTCTTTGTGATAACGAGGGTGCGATTGCTCAAATCAAGGAACCTCGTGCACATCAAAAGACTAGGCACATTGAGCGGAGATTCAACTACATAAGGGATGAAGTTGAAAAGGGAAAGATATGTATTCACAAAGTTCACACCGATCAAAATGTTGCGGACCCACTCACGAAGCTCCTTGAAAGGCCTAAGCATGAGAGTCATACTTGTGCCATGGGACTTCGATATTCTAGTGATTGGATTTGATCTATTTTTAGTATTTGGATATCGGAACACTTGTAGTTATTAACACATTTATATGAATATTGGTATTTTGCATTTAAATTGTGTTATGTTCCATTTTTGCATGTTTAAATCCATGAATAAGTTAATTATTCTAAATGTCCGTAGTCGATCATATTTGTGGGAACAAATTTGAATGTAAGATTATTATGAACTTGGATTGGTAGATATTCAAAAGGTTTTGAATATAGAGCAAAGTGTTGCTACCAAGGTTCATAGATATTTGTGGGATACAAATATTGGACTGACCTGCAATCAAGCATTACTACATGGAATCTCTGTGATTGATCATAAGTAATCTTGAGTTAAAAGGCGAATATCATTGTATCCTCAGACCTGAGATACATATTGGGTCTTGATATTCACTGAATATTATACTTTGACTTAGTTCTTCGCTGTTCTGAAACATGGCAGTACATAAGACTAAGCTCAGGTATGATATAAGGTGATTGTGAGAGACGTATGTAGTCGAGATGGAATTTGTCCCTCTTATTCGTTGAGAGTAAGATGTCTAAGGCCTGCTACAAAGTTAAATCAATAGAGAATGATCATTCTGTGTCTCTAGGATTTAACATGACATCTGTGACAAAAGGATAAATGATCGATTCACCTAAATCATATCAAGTAAGGGACTTGAAGAGGATGATGTTATTGAATGGCACTTCGTCATACGTATTAGGGGTAGCAAACCGTTGTTAGGCGGTATTTGCTGCTTGCGTCAATCTTCTATGAATCTTGTGCAAGTGGGAGATTGTTGGAATTCGTCTGCCCAAGACACATATTAAATTGACGTGGCTAGTACGTGATGATCCAAGTCGGGTCATACCCAATAACAAGCTAGACAAACACTTATGGTATTTATTTATAAGATTTGATCTTTAAATAAATATCAATACTTGAAACATTTAGAAAGTGGTTTTCTAAATAATTGCACTTGAGATATGTAAATAAATTATATGGATGATTTATTTTGAGAGAGATGTCAATATGTCTATTTGGCGAAAAGAGTTCTCACTGCGGCGCAGTGGGAGCGTGTCAAACCCACTGCGGCGCAGTGGGGGTTTTGCACCCGAAGGTCAGGGAGTTCCCACTGCGGCGCAGTGGGAGTGTATCAGACCCACTGCGGCGCAGTGGGGTGTATCACCCATGGGCGCAGGGGAGTTCACCCACTGCGGCGCAGTGGGAGTGTATCACCCACTGCGGCGCAGTGGGAGTGTTCACCCACTGCGGCGCAGTGGGAGTGTATCACCCACTGCGGCGCAGTGGGAGTGTATCACCCACTGCGGCGCAGTGGGAGTGTTCACCCACTGCGGCGCAGTGGGAGTGTTCACCCACTGCGGCGCAGTGGGAGTGTTCACCCACTGCGGCGCAGTGGGAGTTCCCACTGCGGCGCAGTGGGAGCGTGTCAAACCCACTGCGGCGCAGTGGGGGTTTTGCACCCGAAGGTCAGGGAGTTCCCACTGCGGCGCAGTGGGAGTGTATCAGACCCACTGCGGCGCAGTGGGGTTAATCACCCACTGCGGCGCAGTGGGAGTGTTCACCCACTGCGGCGCAGTGGGAGTGTTCACCCACTGCGGCGCAGTGGGAGTGTTCACCCACTGCGGCGCAGTGGGAGTGTTCACCCACTGCGGCGCAGTGGGAGTGTTCAACCCACTGCGGCGCAGTGGGAGTGTTCACCCACTGCGGCGCAGTGGGAGTGTTCACCCACTGCGGCGCAGTGGGAGTTATCACCCACTGCGGCGCAGTGGGAGTGTTCGACCCACTGCGGCGCAGTGGGAGTTTCACCCACTGCGGCGCAGTGGGAGTGTATCAGACCCACTGCGGCGCAGTGGGAGTGTTCACCCACTGCGGCGCAGTGGGAGTGTATCACCCACTGCGGCGCAGTGGGAGTGTTCACCCACTGCGGCGCAGTGGGAGTGTATCACCCACTGCGGCGCAGTGGGAGTGTATCAACCCACTGCGGCGCAGTGGGAGTGTATCACCCACTGCGGCGCAGTGGGAGTGTTCACCCACTGCGGCGCAGTGGGAGTTTCACCCACTGCGGCGCAGTGGGAGTGTTCGACCCACTGCGGCGCAGTGGGAGTGTATCACCCACTGCGGCGCAGTGGGAGGTTCACCCACTGCGGCGCAGTGGGAGTGTCAGCCCACTGCGGCGCAGTGGGAGCGTGTCAAACCCACTGCGGCGCAGTGGGGGTTTTGCACCCGAAGGTCAGGGAGTTCCCACTGCGGCGCAGTGGGAGTGTATCAGACCCACTGCGGCGCAGTGGGGTAAACACCCATGGGCCAGGGAGTTCCCACTGCGGCGCAGTGGGAGTGTATCAGACCCACTGCGGCGCAGAGGGTTAAAAGATCACGTTGTAAGCCATGGCAAAAACATAATTTAGCCGAATACGAGTGAAGGTCTTTCTTGACAGATCTATGGCTGTAATTACATCTTCCAAGTTGTTTCTCATTAGAACGTAGTCAGCTGCTTCTATGGCAATGTCGGTTCCTGCCCCGATGGCAACACCAACATCGGCTGCAGCCAAGGCAGGTGAATCGTTGATACCATCTCCGACCATCGCGACTATGCTACCGTCTTTTTGAAATGAACGAATAACATCGGCTTTTCCTGCTGGCATCACTTCAGCCCTTATGTCTTGAATGTCCACCTGCAAATAAACATGATACGGTTTAACAGATTAAATACATGACAATAGAAACTTGAGAAGGTAGATTTAGGCCTTTTACTTGATATCAGATAAGCTTTGTATTTTTTTTATTTTTTTTAGAACGACATACTAATGAAATCTCCTCCAGCATTCTATTTAGATGTTGCACCTCTAATAGGTCAAAACATGAAACTGGTAAAACGATACAGTAAGTAGCTATAGTAGACTGTTTTATCTCGAATACGTCATAACTAATGCATTAATTATATCAAAGGAATAAAGACGAAAAACCTCGAGCATCGGCTCAACTCGACCTGTACTAAAAATAACCGTTTCAACTTAAACCTTGTTTGACTCTTTACCCAACCCGCTCATCTTGCCACCTCATAATCTTGCAGTAAATGTCAGCCATTGTACTGGGACAGTGGGACATGACTTAGAATGGTAGTACCTCCTTTGCGACAGCTCTAGCTGTCCGCCAATTGTCTCCGGTAACCATGATAGGTACAATACCCATTTTTTTTAGCCCTTCCACAACCACAGCTGCTTCCCTCTTCAACGGATCAGCCACTCCCACAACACCTATCAACTCAGAATCATACGCCACAAGAATACCAGTCTTTGCGTTCTCTTCTAGATCGACAACAAAATTTTCAACATTCGTTGGAACGGTAATCCCATTATCAATAAGCAAACTTCGGTTACCAACCTGTTAAGTAGAGTTTCATTTCAAATAAAAATGTTCCAAGACTCATAATTTCATCACAAAATGCATAGTTTTAGTGTTGGTAATTTACCAAAATCTGTTTGCTATTGATTGAACACCGAACACCTCTTCCAGGAATTGCAGAAAAATCCAACACGTCAAGTAGCCATCCGGACATTGCTGACTCATTGTTCTTGCCTTGAGAATCTTTGGTTGCAGTGGTCTCAAAAAACTGAAAGTGACGAGCATATTCAAGTATTGCCTTTGCCAACGGATGTTCACTGCTTGCCTGAGATGAAATAGTTGATTTTATTGAACTCTCGAGCATATATATTAGGTGACCAATACAACCAATGTACATACAAATGAGTCAGTTAAGATTATCCAATAACCAATCAAATGAATTGAGAGGATCGAAGAATGCATTTTAAAGAATTATATATCAACTTATTCTAAGTATAGATTGATAATCAACGATAGTTAGCACACAAACTATTCATATAAACTTTTGAAAAAATTGTCGGTATTTCAGGTCAACCTAACCTTTTTCGACCAACACCAAAATATATGCATTCTGACCCAGGCCAATCTATTTTGATATGGTGATGAAAAATGAATGATGAAAGTAAAATTAACCTCGGCAGAAGCTAGCAGTCTGAGGAAATCTCCCCGGTCCATTTCTGTAAATACTTTGACAGTGGTCACTGTGGCTTTACCTTGAGTTAAAGTTCCTGTTTTATCAAATATAACATACTTCACCTTCTGAGCCCTTTCCAACGCATCTCCCCCTTTGATTAGAACCCCATTATTCGCTCCAACACCAGTTGCAACCATGACAGCGGTTGGGGTGGCCAAACCAAGTGCACATGGACATGCAATCACAACTACTGATATTGAAAACATAAGTGCAAAAACAAAGTGGTTTCCGTTTTCGGGTAACCAATCGTCTGGGTAAGCTCCGAGGGATCCGCTAATATACCTATATTGCATTAATGTAGGAAAAGATAAGAAAGTATAGCACTATTTCGTGTAACGACTACATGAGCATGTCCACTGGAGGTGAAAAATTTAACCGATAACCTTATGAATGGGTCCACTCGGTTCATGTTTTATATCTAACAGATAAAGTAAAAAAAATTAGCTTAAAAGTAACAGCGTTGAAAGGATCGTTAGTTGCCTAAACTGTACTTATAAAGCACAAATTCTCTTAAATCAGTTTATTAAAACACGAAAGATGTTTTTAATATCACATAGGTTCATGATCATATTTAACACAAATACTATTTACAAATTTGACAAGTTTGGAAAGCAAGTGTTTCAACCTGCCCTGGCCATGTTAAGAAATTACCGTTTTCACCTGTTAACCAACCCACCCATTTTCCTCTTTTTTCCAGCAAACTCATTAGAGACTTACCACCCTAGTAGTGTCAACAATGACAAAGCAACAACAGTAGGGACAAAAATGCTTGCAACCTGAAACACAACAACACGATATGGGTAAGTATATTTATCTAAGCTTCAAATACCATAATTACCAGAATAGCTTATTTTTATAATGCTAATATTAAAAATAGAAGTACTTGGCATAAAAAATAGTACAATCACTACTTTCTCCACCTAACAAAATTGAAATAATCTCTATTTCGCTTGCCACAAAAAAGTACAAAGGAAAAAAAATTGCCTCTTTTTTATAGTAAAATTTCCATCCACGCTCCCTGTTTGTCAACTAGAAATAATTGGAAAACATTGGTGACATCAATTCTTGTTCACAAGTTGCCCTAGCTTTTTCATAATGGAAACTATTGTACTAAATTACTACAGTTAAGGACACTCGTTGAAGTAAATCTTAAGTCGATATAAAGATAACAAAATAAGATAAAATTCACAAGTGTACTTACATAATCAGCAAATTTCTGAATAGGTGCTTTTGACATTTGTGCAGTCTCAACCAGAGAAATTATTTGGCTCAAAACTGTATCAGAACCAATTTTGGTGGCTCGAACATGGAGTAAACCATGAAAATTTATAGTACCTCCGATCACTAATGAATCAACCTCCTTCAAAACAGGTGCAGATTCACCAGTAACCATACTTTCGTTCACATAACTTGAACCCCATACAACATGACCGTCAACAGGAACCTTTGTACCTGGAAGAACTTTTAACACATCACCAGGTTGAATCAGCAATGCATCTATTTCCCTTTCTCCAACATTCTTCCCACCTATTAAATCACACAAAGACAAGTTGATTAGTTTTAGATTGGAACAAAAGAACATCCACTAAATGCTGTATACTGAAATTACAACATCTGGTGCTCTGCATAAAATCCATACGCATGATATGCTGGTCAAGCAACATATCTATAAAAAGTGGTTATCTTTCAAAATGAAAATTCAGGGTTTACAAAGATCGTAAATAAAACATTGATTTTGTTGAAATGGTTAGCTATTGATTAGAGGGGGGCAACTTGGGCCCATTTACTTATGAACAGATAGCTTCAGGTTTATTTTTAATTCCCAACACATCCACCCTATGAAACCAAAAGCAGAAGTTCAGAAAACAAGTCAAAAGTAATATAACTATTTACTTATGAACAGGTAGCAATATATTTATTATTTATAAATACCAAAAATCAATTTATTCATATAAAGAAGAAGAGACTACTATAATAATAATATAACTAACTAAACGCACTAAATAATTATTGTGTTAGAATTTGAACAAAAGCATCATACTTTTGTCTTTAACAAGTAGCAAAGCAGTAGCTGGCACAAGCTCTACTAACTTCTTAATAGCATCTGATGTTTTCCCTTTTGCAAGAATTTCCAAGTACTTCCCCAGTAACACGAACGTTATTAACATAGCACTAGTTTCAAAGTAAGTCGGAGACCAAAATCCAGTGATAGCACCATATAAAAGTGCATACACAGAATAAACATAAGATGCTGTAGTGCCCAGCGCCACCAAAACATCCATATTTGTTGAACCATTACGTAGTGCTCTAAAAGCTGCAATATAGAACCGCTTCCCAATGACAAACTGCACAATAGTGACCAATATCCAGTTCAGCCAATCACCCATTTGGAATGGTCCACATCGCTTGAGCAATAAGGCATAAAGAAGAGGTATGTGTGGACATATGAATCGCATGAGGAAGATAGGAAACTGCAAATTAGATGTATGTCAGCAACTAAGTGGAAAAGAGTTAAGCAAAACAAAAGAATGTTAATGTATTTTGCACAAATGTTTTACTATATCATACGTTCTCTACTTAGTTATAATAGTGTAAGCTTTGCTAAATCACATTGTTTTCTTACCACTGGAATAATAACAAATAGATGAGAACGCTAAAAATTTCTCTGATTGGTTGAGAAAGTATGGAAATGTATGCCAAGAAAGTGACCATAGAAAGGCTGGCCAGTGGCCAAAAGGAGAAGCAAGCAAATGCAATGTCGTAGAAGTTTGACCTACCCATCTATAACTGGCATAATGGGTGATTCGGGTAACAGGTCAAAAACATTATTTTAAAAATCGGTTTACATGTGTTACACTTTTATTATACTTTTAAGATGAAATATGTGATAATTCATTCCTATAACTAATAAATTTGTGGCACCAAAATTATTGAACTAATTAGAAAGGAGATGTAATGGGTCAGACGAACCTCGTCAAAATCGTTTAATTTAAAAAATGTATATCTGCAATGATATATATTATTATTTTAACTATTCACAATATTCAAATGACAGAAAATGTTAGTTGGCCACTCCAAACAGTGAACTTCTTAGCACTCTTCTATTTATAGCCCCGTGTGGTGGAATGTTGTTCGCCCAAACAGCCCAGGTTATTCAACAAGAGACACAAAATGTACAACTTTTTGACCATTTTACTCCTAACTTACAAACAAGACCACCGGATATAAGGTATTATACAATGAAAACGATTTACTTACACTGAGAAGAAGACTTGATGTAAAGAGCCTATACATGTTTGCTGATTCTTCATCATCTTGAGATACCATTCTAGTAAATGGGTTTTTTACATGCACCTGAAACCTCCCAGAGCTTTCGCTAACAATCGCATCCACTAAAGATCTAGGACCAAGAATCTCGGTATCAAACAGAATATCCAATTCTCGTGATATCCTGTTGAAACCGAATTGTCTAACTCCTTTTAAGTTGCAAAGTATGTTTTCTAATACTTGTGCATCCAAATCATTTGTTACCCCAACAACTCCTAATATAATTTTATCCTGCTCATTGCTTTGTACAAAAGACGCATCAAAACCCGCATCTTCAATTGCTGAGACAATTTCTTCTTTACTAATTATTTCAGGATCATATTCCACTTCGCCTAACGATGTTGGAAGAGCAACAATGGCTCTTTTAACACCATCAAGCTTTCTTAAGATACCTTCAACGGAATTAACACAAGCAGCACATGTCATGCCACCGATTGTGAACTGCCCTACCAGAGTTCCTTGTTGCTTTGTGCGAGCAGTACTCTTATCTTGTAGAACCTCCGCATCAAACCCTGCATCCTCTATCGCATTCTTAATATCGTCTTCCTGTATAAATAACATAAAGGTTGTATAAATTTTTCCCCAAATACAATCACCTAGCAATGACTGCATAAGATGTAGCCTTAGCAGTCACTTACATATGAGTAAAAAAAGAGCCACCTCAAATAATTAAGCAAAGCAATGAACCTGTAACTTTACTAATCATCAATCATGAATATATATGTCAAAATCAATATGGTCCTCCGTTCTTTTAAATAACTAAAATCTAATCACTTTAACCAGCATATGACCACAACAAATTTGAATAACAAATGACGTCATCTATGTGGCGTGAAAATAGCACAACCCATAGTGGACCACATAGATGCCACTTTTAGCCCATTTAATTCGTTCAAAGCAACCCCCCTCCTCCACATTATCTAGACTTTTACGCTTTCGGACAAGCAGGTGAGACACCTCCTAAGAAGTTTTTTAGTAAAGATCATCCCCTCAAAACATTACATACACTGATACACAAGAACAATTTAAGCTATATACACAATTTCCCTGAGAAAAACAATTTACATAATTAATGCATCACACCCAGTGGGCCCGGCATGATAGACCGAAAACCCAGGTACCAAAGTACCCATTGAAGATGGTTCTGCAAAAAAAGTCATTTTTATATAAATAGAAAGAGATCCATGTCCAGACTACCCGAAAAAGTCGAGCATTTGATTATGATGTCTGATCTTATGACTAATTCGTTTTCTGGTGATCATTTCCTAGGCTTTTTCCCTAGCTACCAGGGTCTCTTCTGACTAGGCCACCTTAAAATTTTCATATTATAATTTTACTAGATTATTTTACCTTTTTAGAAGGTAAAAAAGCATAGCAAATAGAAATAAATCTTAAATCTATAAACATAAGAAAGGAGTAATGATCATTTATTCATCACTTAATTTACATATCTATATGTATACATATATACATACATAACTATTAAAAAGGGGAAAGTAAAGAAATAAAAAAATATGAGAAATAAAAACCTTGAGTAAATGAGGATGAAAAACAACATCAGCTTTATGTTGCAGCAAAGCAACAGTAGCAGAAACGACACCGTTTAAGCTCATAACAGCAGCTTCAACTGAATTTGAACAGGCTGCACACGTCATCCCTGTTACTTTGACCTGAATTCTCTTCAAACCCTCATTAATTTTATCATTATTATTATTATTGTTATCATTTTCATAAGAATCAAGTAATCTAACATCTTCGAGATCATCGTGAATATCGATCTCCGTCGATTCACGGCCGCTGATTCCGGTCAGCTGCAGGTCTTTGTAGGTACTCTTCGCCGGCGGTCCCATTACAAAAAACCACCTCCGACTTAAACAAAACAAAACAACTATGTGTATATTTTATATATGTATATATATCGTGCTGTATGTATTGAGAAAATGCAAGAGAGAGAAAGTGTGGGAAGAAAGTGGTGAATTAAGACAGAGAGATTGAAATTGGTTTTGGTTTTGGGAGTAATAAACAATGAGAACAATGGGATATAAATAAATTAATTAAAAAACATATATTTATAAAAACAAAACACACAACAGGCTTTTGGTGTTGTTGGTGGGTAAGAGCAGGTAAACAAATACATATATTTTTCTTTGATTATACCTTTCATTTCATTTCACTGGTTATATATCCCCTCTTTTTTGTTGAGAAAAACGCATCATAATCAAATAAGGGTAGGGGGGATTTACCGGATATAGCCTTTGGTGTTTGCTTAAATTGCAATTGTATCTCTTTTTGTACGATACTTCTGTTAGCAGTTGTACTACACACACACACAATTGACTTTTCTATTTCTCGACGGCTGAATATTTCAATGTAGAGATTACGATAAAAACCTAAGTCACTGTGGCGAAATGTTTATAACAAGGGGAGTGATATTCGTACCACAAAATTTGATAAATTTACTACTGTTGTGCATTGCATACTTGTACGATTATGAAACATGTACAGTGTGGTAAATATATCAAATGTTGTGGTACGATTATCACTTTCTTTATAATAAACACAAACATAGATCATGTACTTGTTATAATATTCAAATCAAGTAACAAGTTACCGTATTCAAATCAAGTAACGAGTTACCGGTTGATGATTACCCTTTAAACGAACTAGTTATTTTAAATAAAATAAAATAGAGGTTACTAAGAGTGGCCGCAACATCGGTGCCATGGTGGCGACGACTGATGGTGATTGTAGCAACTGGTAGTAACGGTGGCGACAACTGTTGCCGGTGGTAGCGGTATCGAGTGTAATGATGTGAAGATAATCGACTTATATGGGGTAATGGAGATGAGATTAAAAAACATATGATGTAAAAATGGTGTATTAAGGATAATATGAGTATTTTTCATACCCAAATTATCTAACTTTCAACATTGTGTCTACAAGTTTTATATAATAGTGTAAATAATAGCTTGCATACATAGTTTTTTACACAAATTAAGACATTAAAAACCTACTACTAAGATATTTTTCTCAGCAATTTTAAAAACTAGTTTTTACACACGCTCCTTTCTGTTTGGCCGTAAAGTCGAGCACAACCTATGAACGGCTATACACATAAGTAGTTACCACTCTTGCCTCTGGAGATAGAAGTTATGCGTCCGATCCTCACACCATGCAAAGGTCGGAGGTATTTTTTATCATTTAGATAGATTCTCGAAGTAGCCTGCCTCTATACCATCGAGGTATTGGGACTGAGAAACTTTCACTTCCACACACATACTCTCTCTAAAAATACAAAATTACGCAATTCATTTCCGATCGCTTGTAGATCCATGTTCTAATACCATCTTTGTGTGCTAAATCAAGGTATATGTAACATCTTAAATCTCTATATTTCGTATTTGTTGATTTGTGTGATCGGTCAAGATGCTTTTGTCGTCACTTCGCATATGCTTCATTAATGTGTTTTGTGTTTAGATGTATTTGATTATATTAATATGTGTGTTATTGTGTATTTATCATGTAAAAATGTGCCAACTATTTTGCTTTATAGTAGTTGATAATTGAGCCTTTAATAGAATGATTATGAACTTTGAGGAACTTTACGTCGATTTAGCAAACTTGTGACTAAAGAATTGGAATTAGGTCTTTGCCCTAATCATTCCAATCAGCCTCATAATCACAAACATAGAAGTCCTAAACCTCTTTTAGCGTCCCCATTCAATTTAGAGCTTTCGGTAGAGGAATTGGTGTTGTTTGATGAATCGATCATCCTTTGAACAAGTGCAGGCCTAAAGTAGCATTCTTTTCATTTTGAAATTGTTTTCCAGGCCTAATCATGGGTCATATTGTTGTAGATGGCGATAAGGGTTTTTTAATTGAATTGATTATTGAAATTAAAATAACGTGTTTAGGTTCGCAAAACCTATATATGAATGAGGGTTGGTCGAATTGGTAGCATGACTATTAAGTTTGATTGGAGGTATAATATTGTTAATTGGTATTCCTCGATATTGTTATAAATGATATGTTATGAAAATGACAACAACAAAAAAAAAAGAGAAAATAACTTAAATACCCAAAACTCATCTTAAATATACCAAAATACCCTAGTATTTTTGAGTTTTCACAAAATACCCACAAAATCGCAAATCTGATTGGAGAATCGCAAATCTGATTGGAGATGCCAAAATCGCAAATCTGATTGGAGATTTTGCCAAAATCGCAAATCTGATTGGAGATTTTGCCAAAATCGCAAATCTGATTGGAGATTTTGCCTAAATCGCAAATCTGATTGGAGATTTTGCCTAAATCGCAAATCTAATTGGAGATTCGCAAATCTGATTGGAGATTCGCAAATCTGGTTTGCGTTTGACTTTTTGGATAAGATTTTGACTTTTTAAATATGATTTATTGTAAAATTCAAAATACCAAATATCCGATAGATTTTCTCCAAAAAGTCGAAAATCCAAAATTTTGAATATCCAAAGTTCGGAGATAGGAAATATCCGAAGTGTCTATTGCTTTTTATATTGATATTTTCAATTTAAGATCCGAAAATATTCAAAAAGTTTATTTTCAATATACGAAAATATACAAAAATATACGAAATTATTTCGGAACTTTTTTGTTCTCATTTATTTTAAAATATTCATTTTCCGATATCTGAAATTTCCGATATGTATTCGGATATTGAAATCCACTATGCTAAACTCAGATATTCAATACTTCGGATATCCAAACTACAGATTCCCGACTTTTCGGATAAATTCGGATCGAGATTTTATGATCTTGCAAAAGATCTTATCATAAAAGTCAAAATCGCAAATCTGATTTGCAATTCAGGCAAAATCGCAAATCTGATTGGAGATTTTGCCTAAATCGCAAATCTGATTGGAGATTTTGCCTAAATCGCAAATCTAATTGGAAATTCGCAAATCTGATTGGAGATTTTGCCAAAATCGCAAATCTGATTGGAGATTTTGCCAAAATCGCAAATCTGATTGGAGATTTTGCCAAAATCGCAAATCTGATTGGAGATTTTGCCAAAATCGCAAATCTGATTGGAGATTTTGCCTAAATCGCAAATCTAATTGGAGATTCGCAAATCTGGTTTGAGATAATCGCAAATCTGATTGGAGATTCGCAAATCGATTGGAGAGCCAAATCGCAAATCTGATTAGATTTTGCCAAAATCGCAAATCTGATTGGAGATTTTGCCTAAATCGCAAATCTGATTGGAGATTTGCAAATCGCAAATCTGATTGGAGATTTGCCAAAATCGCAAATCTGATTGGAGATTTTGCCAAAATCGCAAATCTGATTGGAGATTTTGCCAAAATCGCAAATCTGATTGGAGATTTTGCCAAAATCGCAAATCTGATTGGAGATTTTGCCAAAATCGCAAATCTGATTGGAGATTTTGCCAAAATCGCAAATCTGATTGGAGATTTTGCCAAAATCGCAAATCTGATTGGAGATTTTGCCAAAATCGCAAATCTGATTGGAGATTTTGCCAAAATCGCAAATCTGATTGGAGATTTTGCCAAAATCGCAAATCTGATTGGAGATTTTGCCAAAATCGCAAATCTGATTGGAGATTTTGCCAAAATCGCAAATCTGATTGGAGATTTTGCCAAAATCGCAAATCTGATTGGAGATTTTGCCAAAATCGCAAATCTGATTGGAGATTTTGCCAAAATCGCAAATCTGATTGGAGATTTTGCCAAAATCGCAAATCTGATTGGAGATTTTGCCAAAATCGCAAATCTGATTGGAGATTTTGCCAAAATCGCAAATCTGATTGGAGATTTTGCCAAAATCGCAAATCTGATTGGAGATTTTGCCAAAATCGCAAATCTGATTGGAGATTTTGCCAAAATCGCAAATCTGATTGGAGATTTTGCCAAAATCGCAAATCTGATTGGAGATTTTGCCAAAATCGCAAATCTGATTGGAGATTTTGCCAAAATCGCAAATCTGATTGGAGATTTTGCCAAAATCGCAAATCTGATTGGAGATTTTGCCAAAATCGCAAATCTGATTGGAGATTTTGCCAAAATCGCAAATCTGATTGGAGATTTTGCCAAAATCGCAAATCTGATTGGAGATTTTGCCAAAATCGCAAATCTGATTGGAGATTTTGCCAAAATCGCAAATCTGATTGGAGATTTTGCCAAAATCGCAAATCTGATTGGAGATTTTGCCAAAATCGCAAATCTGATTGGAGATTTTGCCAAAATCGCAAATCTGATTGGAGATTTTGCCAAAATCGCAAATCTGATTGGAGATTTTGCCAAAATCGCAAATCTGATTGGAGATTTTGCCAAAATCGCAAATCTGATTGGAGATTTTGCCAAAATCGCAAATCTGATTGGAGATTTTGCCAAAATCGCAAATCTGATTGGAGATTTTGCCAAAATCGCAAATCTGATTGGAGATTTTGCCAAAATCGCAAATCTGATTGGAGATTTTGCCAAAATCGCAAATCTGATTGGAGATTTTGCCAAAATCGCAAATCTGATTGGAGATTTTGCCAAAATCGCAAATCTGATTGGAGATTTTGCCAAAATCGCAAATCTGATTGGAGATTTTGCCAAAATCGCAAATCTGATTGGAGATTTTGCCAAAATCGCAAATCTGATTGGAGATTTTGCCAAAATCGCAAATCTGATTGGAGATTTTGCCAAAATCGCAAATCTGATTGGAGATTTTGCCAAAATCGCAAATCTGATTGGAGATTTTGCCTAAATCGCAAATCTGATTGCGTTTGTAGCCTGCTAGTATATTACAACTTTCAACTTAAATAAGTTCAAAATAATATAAACAAATGCACATTCCCCTTTGTATTACATAGAGGCCAAAGCTATAAACCAGTATACATATAAATTCTTAATATTTTGGCTTTTGAATTATTTCCTTAACTAATCAACTAGAATACGAAGTCAAGTATGAAATTTCATGACTAAGATAGTTAGACATAAGTACTAAAACTTTAATAAACTTTAAAAAATTTGATTGCTACGCATACTTTTTTAAAAAATATTTTTGTAGAAGTCAAAACCAAATAGATACTTTCTTATAGACTTTAATCTCATAATGCATCTTAAACTCATAATGTACAACATTAGACGACCTAACCCAATCACTTGCATAACACACATAGATATGGATATAGATATAAATACTATCTATCAGGATTGAAATCTTTTAAAATTGAAATCAATTCTATAGGTTAAGTTGACAAACTTAACTCTCGGATTAAAATCAATGGTCAAGATTCAAATATCAAGTTTGAATCTTGACTTTTGATTTTAATCGAGATAAAATTGGTTCAAACTTGCTTATAAAATTGATTATAACTTTAGAGGATCCTCATTTTATCTACCACCATGCCCCTAGCCATCTTACATTGTATGTCATTGATGAAAGCATCAACTCGGTTAAGAATTAAGATGATCAAACATTTTAGTGTAAATATTCTTCATTTAATTAGTTGTATTATAAATCTACCATCCTAGCACCAACCGATTACACCAAATGAACAGTATAGCGAATTTCATTACATGCAATGAATATCCGAATAATTCATTACAAAACATAAACGTTTTATTATATTCAGAGATGGTGGTCTCTAATTAGTTTTAACTAAATCAAAGAGCTACTAAAGTATTAAAATATATATAAAAAATAATATACCTCAATTTTCTTCTTGTTGACATATGTAGTTGAAGAAAAACATGAAAGTTTTAAGACTACTTTATTAATTTGCCGTAAGACAAGAATCAATGTTGCAAAACGTATTAAAATGAATGGGTCAATTAGGAGTCTAGAAGTTTTTCTAGTATTCCTTTTGTTTGAGTCTAAAGATAACGACGTTGGCAAACGGTCATTAACGCGTGGAGTATGAATCCGTCAACTTCCATTGGCGACGATCTTGACTTATGATTTGCTCAATTCACATGGATGGTTTAAAGGTTATTTTAAAGATTATTGGATAAAGAGTCATGACTTCATGATAACTCGACATATATCAATGACAACAACGTATAACATTATGTCTTTCCCGCATACAATATTAAAATTGAAATAGTCCTTCAGCTTTAGCTCAATGGTTGAAAGGTCATCCCCTTGCATGAGGTCTTGTGTTCAAGCTTTGGGAAGGACATAGAAATTAAGTCCCTTTATGAGGGCTTGGCTTGGGTATACCCCTATTAATTGTCGTGCCTTCAGACGAATTAGTAAGGGGTTTTCCCCCGTCGGGTATTTGAAATAGGCATTTCTACTTCGATGGAACTCTCTAGCGCGGACCCGGTTAAGACAACGTATGCTAGACCTCCTGCTGTCGAATCACGACACGAAGTTTCAGCGAAATTCATCTTTCAAGAAAATTAAAATTGAAATAATTAAAATATATAAACAAATAAGAACAATAGAAGCTAAAAGGCTAAATAAGATTCATGTTTGGTTAATTAGGAAAAATTAAATGTGAAATAAATTCAATAGAATTTTAGCAATGAAATTTCGGCCAAATTAAAGAAAAACAAAGATTGTTTTTCATAATTATTGGTGGATGCAGAAACCTAAACCTCCCTCGTTTAAAATTTATTTAAAATTCATTAATAGAATTTTGTTAATCAAGGTTAAAATATGCTCATGGAAACCCCTAAACAACCGGTTACCTTGTTAATCTACCGAACAAAGGGGTTCAATTAAGTCAATTAGGTTATGTGTTCGCTATGTAACACAGAAGAGATATTGATGAACATTTTTTTTTATCATGCAAAATAATGAAGCTAGTTTGGAGAAATGTATATGTTATGAAATCACACATATTTAAGGGTAGTCAATTTAACGGAGTTGATAAAAAGACAATTGTAAAGCAGAACAACAACAATCACTTGTCTTTTAAATGTCTTTAACTAATAGACCATCTGGGGATAATCATTCCTAGAATTCATCACACACGGCTAATGAAAAATTCGTTTGCAAAATGTATGGGGATATCATCTGTATGAATGCCGTTCCTATCTTCTGCACAATTGTCTCGCATCAAGTTTTTTCTTTTATCCATTTTATCACGTGGGGTAGGAGGGTTGTGAGAGCAGCTATACTGCTGCCGTTTCGATGATTTAACCAAAATGTATTATTTAAACTATATATTTTTTCAATATTTTATGTAAAGTTGCATACAACTTTTTTCCCCCGGTGTGAGTTATTTCAGATAATAACATTTGAAAACAGCTCAACTCACAAATAAATCCATGATTAGGTCTTTGGTTAGAATTTTGGAGTGACAAATCTGTTACTTTTTTCCCTGAATGCAAGTAACAGTACCTCTAGCGGGCCGAAATGTTGTGTTGGGATGGTTCATTGTATGCATGGTATGTTGTTCCCTCGAAGTCGATTATCGACCGACTGTTAAAAAAAAAAAGTTTCAACCGATACAATTTTGAAATCTAAAAAACCAAAAGAATTTATCTTTAATTTAATGCAATGTAAGATCATTTCTTATCACGACGGTTGTCATACCTTGTTCTTGAGTGACAGATATGTTTTTCTCTTTCCAAGAATATCTTACTTCCTATCATGACCACTTCTTTCCCCCATCCTCCACTTATTCCATAAATATTAAAAACGTTACATACTATTACTTAAAAAACATTAAAAACACATTACAATACTTAAAATAAAAAAAAACATACGAATCCTAAAACACATACAATCCTAAAACATTACATAATATTACTAAATAACTTCACTTCGACGACCGTCTTGTTTTCATCCACCCCTTTTCTTTCACATTTCGAACCGGGACTTTTGGGCTCGCTATGTGGAACCAGCTTCACGAATTAGGTCTATTACCAATTTCACCCTATCGATCTTCTCTTGCACATAGGCAACGTATTGTTATTCAAGCATGAAATTTGGCCGCTCTGGGTCGTCGTAGTGATCGTATTTCCCGCGTGTGAGTTTTTTTTCCCGGTATTTTATGGAGAACTGCCATAAGCTTGTTTAAGTGTCATTCATCCTTTAACATATCTCCTTGATTGGAGTCCTTTATCACAAATCTCATCCACTATTATGTGAATCACATCCCTTCACGAGTAAGCCATTTGAAATTGTGAATGACAATGAAATGGTTTAATGAAAGCATAAAAAGTGTGTTTCTGTGTGTGCGATAGTAGTGAGAGTGTGTACTTTGTTTGAATTAAATTGGTTTATAGATGTGTATATATAAAGAGTTAAATGTTAAATGGTTTAGTTTAAAAATATAAATAAATTTAAATAAACCATCCGCTGGTTGGTTTGTATATTGCCATCTCCCCGTCTTGCTGCTTCAACTGGTGGATCGGATGCCAAATCGCGACGGCTAGCTCGATAACCTTGCTGCCTATCACATCATTATAGATGGCTTGATTGACGTACCACACGACGGTCCATAAGGAATGACTTAAAATTAACTAACCAGTAAGAGAATAAATCTTTATTTATTTCTTTTCTTAACCGTTAATATATTATACTGCTAAATTAATTACATCAAATAATATTAAACTAATTTATTGTTAAAAATGAAATTTGATTGCTTTTTTCGGAAACAAAAGTCTCTATCAAGGGCTAACTTCATGTTAATGATAAGAGTTTTCAAAAAGACTAGACCATCTCCAATGGTCAAAATGCTTACTCAAAATGCTTGAAAGCATATTGAAGTTTCGGTATGCGAGCTTTCAATTTGTTGTTGGAACCACATTAAATGTGACCGTCACAGATCATTTATCCTACATGATATGATAATTGACGATAACTAAAATCCCTATGTCTAGTAAATATACGATGGGCGTATTTACTATTATAGACATATTATAGGGTTTCCCACTAGGTGATTGGAACTTGAGAGACTAATAAAGCACATATATTAAACACCAGGATTAAATGTGTAAATACATTAAATGTGTGTATAAATACTCTAAAAATATAGTGTATGTAAGTACATGTGTAAATGCAGACATAAGAAATACAGCTGCATTAACACATATGTCAACACATACCTACCATCGTTGAAGTCAGCACCGTTGTCATATTTACCGGATCGTCGGCCGCTGCTATTATTGAAAAGACTCACACGTATATCACGCATACTGCGATACACACCTATTATATATATGTGCATTCTCTCATCAAAAGGACATAACAAAAACACATCAGTGAATCCTTCAATCCCATTATAATACAATCATCTTAATTTGGGAACCCGACAATCCTAATGGCTAATCTGTTCAATTCATCCACTGGATCATCGGGTATGTAATCTCTAATCATATTTCATTATTTACTCATTTATATATACGAATCATATAATTTATTCCAACATGTGGTATCAGAGCCAAAAGGCTCCTAACGACCCCTGATTCGTATATTATTTATTTATGTGTTCCATAAATACTTGAAACATGTTTTATGATGAAAATATGATTTTTTAATAATAATAATTTTTGTTAGTTTTGTTTCATTATTTTGTTCAGAACAAAACTACACTTCCATAAATGAATTTGGAAATAATTGAAATAATTGTTTTAATCATAATATTTGATCGAAAACTTACTTGGTAATCCATCAATCATCGGATGATAAATCGCCGATGGTGGAATTAATAATCCAGCCACTTCTTAAACCCAAAACCAGTTAAAGCTTGTCTCTTTTCTTCATCCCAAATAACACCCCAAAACTATGTGTGTTATAAGTTCAATACCCTTAAAATCGGGGCCAATAAACTTCAAAGTGATGAAGAAATTTTTATGATTTTTTATGGTTGAGGGAATCGGTTTCCAGAGATAGGTAACCGAATAGCAATTCTCTCGTCAATTGCAATCACAATTATTTGGTTGATAATAAAGAGTAATACATATGAACTGGGAAAATATGATGGAATGGAAAAGTTGATCTTTTAATGATACAAAACAAAGAAAGCAGAGCCTTTTAAATAGGCAAAATACCACTACTACATAATTAAATGACTTAATAAAATGTCACGTGGACATTGACATTACATACAGATGGATTTATTAAATCTCTCTTTTGAAAAGGTTGTATCATCTCAATAATATGATGACTTTCCACGTGAACCAGCAAAACGAAAATGATTATGCCGACATCTTTTTTATATTCAACTTATTAAAATCATGATGGCATTATATTATATTATATTATACATGATATGATACGAATGATTGAATGAATCCACACATTCAACTAAACAAATTTGTCATGGCATTATTTTTTAATATATTAAAGTTGTTTTCTTCAAGTTTTTTTTGTAAGTTATTCCGAATAGATTGACTAAATAAAGATGTTCCATATATTATTATTTATTTACTGCGGACTCTTAATAATTATTTATTCGGTATTAAAAGTTCTTAAAATATATAATTTGGTAAATGTCCATAACATTGAGGATATTTTTATTTACCATTAAAGAACTTAAACTCACGTACATTTTTGCAATAATATACATGGTTTCACTATTTGTGCCCAAAGGTCAAATGTGATTTTCATGTTGCAATTTTTCTTTTGCCTAATAAACATTGTGTATATTAATTCTGCCCAAAGGTGATTTAATATACCCATGTGTCAAAAGAACTTCTTTTGCGTGCATAATATACACGATGCTTGATTTTGTGCCCAAAGGTCAAAAGATAAAGTTTTGTGTCGCATGCCCCTAATGCTCCTGTTTACTTGGATATTACTTCTGCCCAAAGGTGATGTAACATCCAAGTTGAGCCTTATTTTAGCCCATTGTTTTGGTGTTTACAATAGGCTTACCTATCACTAGCTTCGTAACAATAATGGTCTTAGTCTCATTACTTTAAGGAACATTACTTCAAGCCTATTTATTTTAGGCATTACTTTAGTTCCATTACTTTAGAGACATTATTTACTCCGCCTTATATAGCTAACACTGTCACGATAATAATCTTCTATAATTAGTATCCTAAATATATCCTCCTTATTTCCACTATAGTACCGAACTTTGGCATTGAGCCACTTACTGGTGCGAACTTCACTTCCTGGAAGGAGCAACTGCTGCTAGGTCTGGGCTTATATGACCTTGATTATGCACTTCGATTTGATGAACCCGCTGCCATTACTGAAGCTTCCGCAGCTACTCAAAAGGCAGAATTTGAAAAGTGGGAAAAATCAAATCGCTTAGCATTAATGATGATCAAGAACTCTATTAGTGTCAGTATCCGAGGTGCGATCCCACACTCTGACAATGTCAAAACTTACCTCAAATCTGTTGAGGATCAATTTAAGGGATCGTCTAAGGCTCATGCAAGTTCCCTAATGCTTCAAATGCTGACTCTTAAGTATGAGGGGACTAGTGGTGTTCGTGAACATATTATGAAGATGCAGGATATGGCTCATAAGCTCAAGAGTCTTGAAATGGAAGTTTCTGACAACTTCCTTGTCCATTTCATTATGACCTCCTTACCCGAACGATTTGACCCTTTCAAGGTGAATTATAACGCCATGAAAGATAAATGGTCAATGGGTGAACTTATCGCCATGTGCGTACAAGAGGAGGATCGCCTGAAGCTGCGACAACCTGAATCTGTTCACCTTACCACCACCACTAACTCCCATAAAAGGAAGACAAATCATGGTAAAAAGAATAATAATTATAAGGTCCAAAAGGCTAATCCGGGTGCTGTTGCCTCTAGCTCTAACTCCTTCACTGGCAAGAACTGTAAATTTTGCCGTGGCAAAGATCACAGTCAAAAGGATTGCCCTAAATTCAAGGAATGGCTGGCTAAGAAAGGTAACGTATTATATGTAATATTTGATTCCTTTACTACTGATGTTCCAATTAATACATGGTGGGGTGATTCTGGTTCTATGGTTCATGTAACCAACTCAATGCAGGGATTCCATACAATCCAGAAGCTACCAAAGGGCCAAAGAAAACTTAGAGTTGGAAGCGGTGATCTATTAGAAGTCGAAGCCATGGGGACTTATAATTTACATATGAGTACCGGAAAGTGTATTAGACTAGAAGATACCTTATATGTTCCAAGGATAACTCGGAACCTTGTATCTATTTCTAGACTAGACCTTGAAGGTTATGTAATAACTCATGGTTGCGGCAAGATTGTCATTACTTTTAATAACCAACTACTTGGTCGTGGTTTCTTGGATGGATTACTGTATAAATTAGAACTGGATAATAATTTCTCACAATCTTTGTTGTCACTTAATATTGATGACGTAACTAAAACAAAGACAAAATCACCTAAACAATCAGAGAATTCCTCCATGTTGTGGCATAAACGTCTTGGCCACATCTCTCGAGATCGCATGACACGTCTCGTTAAAGATGGAATCTTACCATCTCTTGATTTCAGTGATTTTGAAACATGTATTAAGTGCCTTAAAGGCAAAATGGCTAAAGGGAATAAGAAAGGGTCCATCAGAAGTTCCAACTTGTTGGAAATAATTCACACTGATATCAGTGGACCCTATCCCGCATCAATAACTGGACATACATCATTTATTACATTTATTGATGATTATTCACGTTATATGCACCTGTATCTGATCAAAGATAAATCTGAATCATTACAAACTTTTATTGACTTTAAAACAATGGTTGAAAATCAATTAAGTCGAAAAATAAAAGTGGTTCGATCAGATAGAGGAGGTGAGTATTACGGTAAACATACGGATATTGGTCAAGCTCCTGGTCCTTTCCATAACTTTTGTAAGGAACAAGGCATAATTAACCAATACACCATGCCTGGTACTCCGCAACAAAATGGTGTTGCTGAAAGGAGAAACCGAACTTTAATGGACATGGTGAGAAGTATGCTTGCTAACACTAACCTCCCTACATTCCTTTGGACAGAGGCATTAAAAACAGCCGTTCATATACTCAATAGGGTTCCCTCAAAATCTGTCCCTAAAACTCCTCATGAGATCTGGACAGATCGGAAACCGAGCTTAAAATATATGAAAGTATGGGGCTGTCCCGCTGAAGCAAAATTCTATAACCCCAATTTAAAGAAACTGGATTCCAAAACCATTACTTGTTTCTTTATTGGTTATCCTGATAACTCCAAAGGTTATCGGTTTTACTGTCCTTCCCATACTACGAGAATCATGGATACAATGCATGCAACATTCCTCGAGAATTCAGAGATCAGTGGGAGCACGACAAATCCTGATTTAGATTTGCAAAATGTACAAGAAGCGGGGGGAAACAATTCGTCGGTTATTCCCATTATTCCTCCGATAATTCCTCTTGTACACAACGCTGCTCCTAATTTCACTGATCCACCTGCTGATCCCCAGATTGAAAATGCAGAACCTTCCATTACTGAACCCGAACATCAACTCCGGAGATCATCCCGACCTCGCAGGGCCGTTAATATGGATGATTATATTACTTTCATTTCCGAAGTTGAGAACATGGGAAAGCTTACTGATCCAACTTCCTATCGAGAAGCCATTAATAGTGATCAGGCCACTCAGTGGAATGAAGCCATGATTGAAGAGCTTAATTCCATGAAGCATAATGACGTTTGGGAATTGGTTGAACTTCCTGAAGGATCCAAAACTGTCAGTTGTAAATGGGTCTTTAAAACCAAATTAGACCCGAAAGGAAACGTCGAACGCTATAAGGCAAGATTGGTTGCGAAAGGCTATACTCAAAAGGCCGGAATCGATTATCAAGAGACCTTTTCTCCTGTCTCTCGTAAAGATTCCCTAAGGATCGTTATGGCGCTCGTAGCTCATTTTGATTTAGAGTTACATCAGATGGACGTCAAAACTGCTTTCTTAAATGGAGACTTGCAAGAAGACGTATACATGCGACAACCTGAAGGATTTATTCCAAAGGGAAAAGATCACATGGTCTGCAAGCTAAAGAAATCCATTTACGGGTTGAAGCAAGCATCAAGACAATGGTACCTAAAATTTGATGAAGTCATGAAATCACAAGAATTCCTGAAAAATCAAGTGGATCAATGCACCTATCTCAAGATCAGTGGGAGTAATTTTGCAATCCTTGTTTGTACGTAGATGACATTCTACTAGCAAGTAACAACTTGGATTTATTGCATGAGTTGAAGCGAATGCTTTCGCAAACATTCGACATGAAAGATCTCGGTGATGCCTCTTATGTCTTAGGTATCGAAATACATCGAGATAGGCGTAATGGTGTTCTTGGTCTCTCACAAAAGGGCTATATTGAACGCATATTAGAACGCTATAACATGCAGAACTGCACTCCTACTGTAGCTCCGGTAGTAAAGGGAGATATATTTGGATCTTTCCAAACTCCGAGCACTGAGGTTGAAAAGGAGCAGATGAGGATGATACCTTACTCGTCAGTAGTTGGGAGCATAATGTATGCTCAGGTCTGTACGCGACCAGATATCGCTTATATTGCCGGAATGCTTGGCCGTTACTTATCTAATCCTGGATTAGCTCACTGGCAAGCGGTTAAAAAGGTTCTTCGATATCTGCAAGGGACCAAAGATTACAAACTGACATATAAAAAAAAAAAAAAAAAAAAAAAAAAAAAAAAAAAAAAAAAAAAAAAAAAAAAAAAAAAAAAAAAAAAAAAAAAAAAAAAAAAAAAAAAAAAAAAAAAAAAAAAAAAAAAAAAAAAAAAAAAAAAAAAAAAAAAAAAAAAAAAAAAAAAAAAAAAAAAAAAAAAAAAAAAAAAAAAAAAAAAAAAAAAAAAAAAAAAAAAAAAAAAAAAAAAAAAAAAAAAAAAAAAAAAAAAAAAAAAAAAAAAAAAAAAAAAAAAAAAAAAAAAAAAAAAAAAAAAAAAAAAAAAAAAAAAAAAAAAAAAAAAAAAAAAAAAAAAAAAAAAAAAAAAAAAAAAAAAAAAAAAAAAAAAAAAAAAAAAAAAAAAAAAAAAAAAAAAAAAAAAAAAAAAAAAAAAAAAAAAAAAAAAAAAAAAAAAAAAAAAAAAAAAAAAAAAAAAAAAAAAAAAAAAAAAAAAAAAAAAAAAAAAAAAAAAAAAAAAAAAAAAAAAAAAAAAAAAAAAAAAAAAAAAAAAAAAAAAAAAAAAAAAAAAAAAAAAAAAAAAAAAAAAAAAAAAAAAAAAAAAAAAAAAAAAAAAAAAAAAAAAAAAAAAAAAAAAAAAAAAAAAAAAAAAAAAAAAAAAAAAAAAAAAAAAAAAAAAAAAAAAAAAAAAAAAAAAAAAAAAAAAAAAAAAAAAAAAAAAAAAAAAAAAAAAAAAAAAAAAAAAAAAAAAAAAAAAAAAAAAAAAAAAAAAAAAAAAAAAAAAAAAAAAAAAAAAAAAAAAAAAAAAAAAAAAAAAAAAAAAAAAAAAAAAAAAAAAAAAAAAAAAAAAAAAAAAAAAAAAAAAAAAAAAAAAAAAAAAAAAAAAAAAAAAAAAAAAAAAAAAAAAAAAAAAAAAAAAAAAAAAAAAAAAAAAAAAAAAAAAAAAAAAAAAAAAAAAAAAAAAAAAAAAAAAAAAAAAAAAAAAAAAAAAAAAAAAAAAAAAAAAAAAAAAAAAAAAAAAAAAAAAAAAAAAAAAAAAAAAAAAAAAAAAAAAAAAAAAAAAAAAAAAAAAAAAGGATTAAATGTGTAAATACATTAAATGTGTGTATAAATACTCTAAAAAATATAGTGTATGTAAGTACATGTGTAAATGCAGACATAAGAAATACAGCTGCATTAACACATATGTCAACACATACCTACCATCGTTGAAGTCAGCACCGTTGTCATATTTACTGTGATAACTCAGCTGCCGTAACTTTCTCGAACAGTAACAGTTCAACTGGAGCTGGGCTGTACCTCGATACAAAGTATCTGTTCGTACGAGAACGGGTTGAGGAAAATGTTCTTTGTATTGAGTACCTAAGTACAAATGACATGCTAGCGGATCCCATGACCAAAGGTCTTCCTCCTAAAGTCTTCGTAGGACATGTCTCGAAGATGGGGCTTATAAAAGACTTAATGTAATAGCATATTGTACTTATTGGTCATTATTATTATATTAATAAAAATTTTCCTATTATTATTATTATTATTATTATTATTATTATTATTATTATTATTATTATTATTATTTACATTTATACATTTTTGGATGTTAAATTTATATATATAGTCACTTTATATATTAATTATTTGATATTATTATTATTATTATTATTATTATTATTATTATTATTATTATTATTATTATTATTATTATTATTATTATTATTATTATTATTATTATTATTATTATTATTATTATTATTATTATTATTATTATTATTATTATTATTATTATTATTATTATTATTATTATTATTATTATTATTATTATTATTATTATTATTATTATTATTATTATTATTATTATTATTATTATTATTATTATTATTATTATTATTATTATTATTATTATTATTATTATTATTATTATTATTATTATTATTATTATTATTATTATTATTATTATTATTATTATTATTATTATTATTATTATTATTATTATTATTATTATTATTATTATTATTATTATTATTATTATTATTATTATTATTATTATTATTATTATTATTATTATTATTATTATTATTATTATTATTATTATTATTATTATTATTATTATTATTATTATTATTATTATTATTATTATTATTATTATTATTATTATTATTATTATTATTATTATTATTATTATTATTATTATTATTATTATTATTATTATTATTATTATTATTATTATTATTATTATTATTATTATTATTATTATTATTATTATTATTATTATTATTATTATTATTATTATTATTATTATTATTATTATTATTATTATTATTATTATTATTATTATTATTATTATTATTATTATTATTATTATTATTATTATTATTATTATTATTATTATTATTATTATTATTATTATTATTATTATTATTATTATTATTATTATTATTATTATTATTATTATTATTATTATTATTATTATTATTATTATTATTATTATTATTATTATTATTATTATTATTATTATTATTATTATTATTATTATTATTATTATTATTATTATTATTATTATTATTATTATTATTATTATTATTATTATTATTATTATTATTATTATTATTATTATTATTATTATTATTATTATTATTATTATTATTATTATTATTATTATTATTATTATTATTATTATTATTATTATTATTATTATTATTATTATTATTATTATTATTATTATTATTATTATTATTATTATTATTATTATTATTATTATTATTATTATTATTATTATTATTATTATTATTATTATTATTATTATTATTATTATTATTATTATTATTATTATTATTATTATTATTATTATTATTATTATTATTATTATTATTATTATTATTATTATTATTATTATTATTATTATTATTATTATTATTATTATTATTATTATTATTATTATTATTATTATTATTATTATTATTATTATTATTATTATTATTATTATTATTATTATTATTATTATTATTATTATTATTATTATTATTATTATTATTATTATTATTATTATTATTATTATTATTATTATTATTATTATTATTATTATTATTATTATTATTATTATTATTATTATTATTATTATTATTATTATTATTATTATTATTATTATTATTATTATTATTATTATTATTATTATTATTATTATTATTATTATTATTATTATTATTATTATTATTATTATTATTATTATTATTATTATTATTATTATTATTATTATTATTATTATTATTATTATTATTATTATTATTATTATTATTATTATTATTATTATTATTATTATTATTATTACTTTTCTTTAATCGTACTATTTATTATAATAATTATTATTATTGTTATTATTGTTGTTGTTATTATTATATTATTATTATTATTATTATTATTATTATTATTATTATTATTATTATTATTATTATTATTATTATTATTATTATTATATATATGTGCATTCTCTCATCAAAAGGAACATAACAAAAACACATCAGTGAATCCTTCAATCCCATTATAATACAATCATCTTAATTTGGGAACCCGACAATCCTAATGGCTAATCTGTTCAATTCATCCACTGGATCATCGGGTATGTAATCTCTAATCATATTTCATTATTTACTCATTTATATATACGAAATCATATAATTTATTCCAACATTTGTTGCCCAGTATGCTCACTCAAAATGCTTTGTGTTGTGTATAATAATGTATCTTATAATTTAATGGACGATGATTTGAAATTTGTAAGTTAAGTTTTAGTATGTTGGGTTTATGAGTTCAGTATGTTGTTTCAGTGTACTAAAACAGTTTGCTGACGTGTTGCTGAGCTGGCCGGTATGTTTGGGCATATTGGAATTTCCATTGGAGATGACATAAGAATAATTAAACGACCTGGTATCGAAAATTAATTTATCCATCATTCTAAATGTGTGTTAGTGTGTATGTCTTATCAGATATTAATCATTTTCCCGAGATAGAAATAATACAATCTTTTACCCATTAAAAAGAAAAGTAAAAAAGTCATGGTTTTAGAAAAGCAAAGTATTCAACGAGTTATATACGGAAGTGAAAGAAAAGGAAATCTGTAGTGGAATTTGCCATGACTTCTTATCACCATTTTGTCCAAAAAGACCATAAAAGGACATGACTCTGATTCCACCCGAGTTACCCTATATAACGGGTTGCCAAAAAAAAAAAAAAAAAACCTTTAACTCATAAGTAGTTTGTTCAAAAATTTCAACTGAATTTGGTGGAATATTTTTTTGAATTTTCTTCCTTGATTTGTCATATTGACATAAAAAATCTCAATTTTTTTTTCCTTTAATATCTATTGAAATCTTTATATCAAACGGCTCATTAATTTGTAAATCGGTGAATTGCAAGAAATATGTTAAACATTATTTTAAAATAAAAAATATAAATGCATATAGTTATATTAAATAAGAAATTATATTTGTAATTTTCGTGTTTTGTAAAAATTGCGAAGATCGTTGACCCTATAAACAAACTTTTCAATCTTAGTTATCTAAGGGATAAGTGCACTGAAATGTACGTAACTTAGACCGAAAAGTTATAGTTTGTACGAACTATCAGAACTTTTATTGTATGCACGGATTTGGTAAAAATGTTCAAATCATGTAACATGGTATACGTGGCACCTTATATGAGCTGCCACGTGTAAGATTTTGATTGGTTGGTCATAGTTAGTTACGAGTACATTGATTTGAACATTTTTACAAAGTTCATGCATACAATAGAGGTTCCGATAGTTCGTGCATACTATAATTTTTCGATCTTAGTTATTTAGATTTTGATGCACTTATCCCTAATAAAAACCCATTTCATTTGTTCGTAGTTAAGATAGTGGTCGGAATAGAAGTTGAGTGTTATGGCAAAATAGAACTATGGAATCTTATGAGAATTTCAATGAATTTTTAAGAAGTACTTTGTGAAAGAACTCGTTTCGCGAAAGAATTTCGAAAAAATATATATGATGTTTTGTAAAGACCCGGGTCGTTATTAAATACGAGAAATTTATATTTTTGCCTAAACTAAATTTGAACACACATAATTTTCATTCTTAGATCCCAACTGCACCTGGACTCGTCCACATGGGTTACATGAATTTTGTTTTGAAACTACAGAAAGAGTTAATCTTGGTTTTGACATAAATTAATAGCATAGTCTATGCGTTTTTACTCATGTATATGTTTATGCATATAAAAAACAGGTAAAATAAAACAAATATTGAAATAAAATAAATAAAACAATAAGTTTCTTTCACTTAAAAATCACGTAAATCATGAAAATCATCGTGTATCAATATATATATTTGTATATATTATATATATATATAATATATATATAAAATGTATCAATATATATATTTGTGTTTGTGAATCTCTTGCATCATTTTTATCATGATTTAAGAGTCAAGATCTTGTTCTATTTATTTTACCTTAATACTTATTTTATAATAACCAACCTTATAAGAACATCCAATTATGATAAAAGTAATTAACTCCTCAAATCAAAACTTCCATCATGTACAAGTGGTTAATAACATAGATATCATGGTATCTAATTTTTTCAATCATCCTTGAACCCCATTTAAAACCATCCCATCGAGAGAATCTCTTTTAATAAAATCCTGTCTATTTATCCTAACTTATAATAAAATCTTAATTTTATATTTCTATAAAATATAACGATCCCATAGAGAGAATTCTCGTGGTGTCGTTGAGGAACACCACCTCTTCACTCCGACAATTTATATATACCGTTTAATCATATATTCTTAAACATGTTTTAAGTTATCTTGCACTTTATGACACTTTATAACATATTTGGTGATATAGGATTATAAATTGATGATTTACAAATCACCGCCTATTTATATAACCACCTAACAATGTGATGCGGTATTGGTGGTGGAAAGTGGCCAAGATGAACACCATGCCATAAGGGTCTCTTATATCACATATATTATTATTATTAAAAAAAAATCTAAATATAATATTTCATTTTTACAAAAGTTACATAATTAACTGAATTGGGTATAAGAGGGAATAACATCTATGTCAGCTTTTTGTTTGAATATATCAATCCAATTCAAAACGACTCGCTTTCTAGATGATCCCTCTAGAAGAAGGCGAGAGGGCTTACTTGATCCATGATTTATGTTTCATCTTTCGTTTACTTTCGTTTGTTTCGAGAAGTACGAAATCAATAAAAAAAAATCTTATGGACAATAAGGCAAGAGTTAGAATTTAAAAGACAAAACAATTAAGATATTTTATTATAATTTATAGACTAATTTAAATTAACAATTGGATTTTTATTGATGTGAAAAATAATTGAATATTAATAATATTGATGAGAATAAGAATTAAAATTTAGAAGAGCTTGATGTTAAGGATTACAAAATTTTTGCTAATATACTTATACTTAAAATATGATATGATTGATTCCGTCTAAAGCATTTAATATTAAATTTGAAGATATGTAATATCTCATCTAATATATTAATATTAATTATTCCTAAATAATAGTAAGAGGTTTAAATATAATCATGATTTGATTTACACCATTTACATGGCAAGACTTTAGATTAAATTATGAAATAATTACACCTAAGCAAAAAGCTTAGTTGGCAAATGATAATAATAGACACATAATCATTTCATATCCTCTCTTATTATTATATTATATTATATATATAAACAAACTATTCTTCTTCTTTATGTATATTATTATTATTATTATTATTATTATTATATTATTATTATTATTATTATTATTATTATTATTATTATGTTTTATATTATTATTATTATTATATTATTTATTATTATTATTCTTTATTATTACTTTATTATAACTTAATTAATATCATTCGAAACAAACTATTCTTCTTCTTTATGTATATTATTATTATTATTATTATTATTATTATATTATTATTATTATTATTATAATTATTATTATTATTATTATTATTATTATATATTATTATTATTATTATTATAGTTTATATTATTATTATTATATTATATTATATATATTTATTATTATATGGTATTTAGGGCATTGATTCAGAGCCTAACTTTTATATTATTATTATTATTATATTATTATATTATTATTATTATATTATTATTATTATATTATGATTATTATTATTATTAGATATTAGATTAGTATTTTTCTATTTTCTATTCTATTATATTAGTTATTATTCTATTTATTATATTATATTATTATTATTATTATTATTATTATTATATTATTATTATTATATTATTATTATTATTATTATTATATTATATTATTATATTATTATTTTATTATATTATTTTTATATTATTATTATTATTATTATTATATTATTATTATTATATTATTATTATTATTTATTATTATTTTTATTATTATTATTATTATATTATATTATTTTATATTATTATTATTATTATTATTATATTATTATTATTATTATATTTTATTATTATTTATTATTATATTATTATTATAACTTATTATTATTATATTATTATATATTATATTATTATTATTATATTATTATTATTATATTATTATTATTTATTATTATTATTATTATTATTATATTATTATTATTATTATTATTTATTATTATTATATTATTATTTTATAATATATTAATAATAGGTATTATATATTATATTATATAATTATATTATTATTATTATATTATTATTATTATATTATTATTATTATTATATTATTATTATTATATTATTATTATTATATTATTATTATTATATTATTATTATTATTATATTATTATTATTATTATATTATTATTATTATATTATTAGTCAAGTTATTTATTTTATTATTATTCTGTAATTAATTAGGGGCTCCCCAATGGGACTCGTCCCTCACTAGTCTGGCATGGAGGGACTAGTCTACACCATTGGGTAGGACTAGTCCTCCACTCGTCCTTGGTGCTCGTCCGGGTGGTTAGTCCCTGCAGGGACGAATGGTTTTTTTTTTTTTTTTTTTTGTTTTGTTTTAATGCTATATACAAAGAAGAAGACAAAAAAATTAGTGGGTCCAAGACTAGTCCTTGAGGGATGAGTCCATTGGGTGCATTTTGGGGGATTAGTCCTTGGAGTGTTTTTTGCTGATGTGGCGCTGACAGGGACTAGTCTTTGGGGGATTAGTCCTCACCATTGGGTACCCTCTTATAGTGGTTTCTTTGAAAGCGGATTACATGCTTGCACTTAATGATATTGGTTATTAAAAGTTCCTTGCTAATTGATCTAAATTAACGTGGAAAAAATCAAAAATTTTAAAGGAATATATAATGAAAGAGTTATAATAGGAATGTATTAGGCGTCGATTTATATCAAAGTAAAAACGTTATTAATATATTTATTATTAGATAATTACCAAAAAAAAGGTTTATCTTAATAATATGTTAGACATGACACGTGTCGCTTAAAAGGCATGCCACATGTCGTTTAAAAAACTCTTCAATCCTGTTTTAGTTTATTGGTAAATGTTTGTGTAAAAGGAAGAAGATATTTAAGAGGTGTGATTATTAATGTAAAAGTAATTGATGTAAAAAATAGTAGTATAGTTATTTAAGAGTTAAAGGTAGATATTGTAAATTAAGTTCATTTAAGGTATTATAGGTATTTCAAGTGAAGATCTTTAATATAATAAATAAAAAGGTATTTTAGGGTTATCAATAACTTAGTTAAAAAAAATGAGAAAAACTAAATATACATTTATAATGTAATATAATTTGATTTAGTGAACTTACGCAACCAGAAAGATAACTAAGGGCCGGGGGTGGTTTGAGTGTATGAAGTAAAGTGTAACCAAGGACAAGGTGTAGTTGGTGTGGCGTCAAAAACGCAACAAAATTTCGGTTATGAGACCACATCACACACCAACATCAGCCAATCAGGTCTCGAGTGGAAACCACCTCATATCAAACTTTGTTGAAACTGGTTGTCACCTTCAACCAAACATCTATAACGACTAGACCCCACTATACAATGATCAACCATTTTCGAACCTATAAGCAACTAACTATTTTTAGCTTCAATAATAATCGTCATATAAATTATTAAGTCATAGAATTAGTTTTTTTTTATAAAAAAGAAATTCGTATATGTATAAGTTCCACAGATATTTATATATTTATATAGTGTTCATCATGGAATTTAAAACCACTTATAAGCTGATAAGTCAACATATATACCACATGAATTGAAACTCAAAAGTATAATTGAGATGTCTTTGACTTTATAACTCGGCGTTAAACACGAAACGCAAAGGTTGTTTAGGCGATTGATGAATAAAAATAAAAATAAAAATAAAAATTAAATTACTTTATTGTTTGAGTAATTAACTAATTAATATAAAATGGAATCAATAGCTAGCTTCCCGAAAAAATAGATGTAGCTTTATTGTGAGCGAAAAATCCTTGAGACAAGTCAGATAATATATAGTGTTCCCTTGGAGCTTGATGCTAATTAAGTGCATATATTTGGGTTGTTGATTTTCAGTAATAACCTATCTTTACCTGATCTAGGTACCTGTAGTGGTAAATATGAAAATGGTATGCTTAATCGATCAAATTATAATCATATGGGAGAAGATATAAAAACAAAATTAAGGAGAAAGGAAAGATGTTTAGGAATGTTATATGTTATAGTAGTGAAGTTTCTATAGCTTGGTACCTTGGTTGAGTTCTTAGAGAAATATAATTTTTGTAGTAGTTTACAAATTTCAATGGTTAGGTTGGTTTGGTTTGAATAATGGTTCAACTTTTTGCTATATTTATAAACTATATCATTTATGCATCTATATTTTACAATTATAATACTTGATACAACGTTGATCATCTTGTTCATTGACCTATAATTTCATAGATTTCAATGTACAATAAATGACAAGTCATATAAAATGATCGATAATAAAAGATGAGAAGTAATAATTGTACCATAACTTTTGATTTATGTACCAAATACATGCTCCACTGGCTTGTACAATATGCTTTAGTAGTTATAGTGTGTAGTACACATATAAATATTTATGGTACGAATATCACTTTCCATAAAAGATAAAATAAGTTAACTATAATGACATATATTTCCATTCTAGTCTTATACTCATTTGATATATGAACCGATGATTATACAACATTAAATATAAATAATACACTTATTATATAATTACTAGATTAAACCCGTACGTTGTACGGGCTAACTAAGAACATATATAAAAAGTAATTGATATTTATAGTATTAGTCGTAGTTTAAAATAAGAACGAATTGCATTTTTGTTCCCTGTGTTATCACACATTTTGCAAGTTTGATACAAAAGTGTGAAAAGTCGCGAAACCCATCCCTGTCATATCACACCTGTTGCAATTTTGGTCAAAAACTAACGTGCCGTTAGAATTCAGTCGTTAATGCCCCCATGTGCTTGTCACATGGGGGGTAGTTTCGTCCATTTGTTGCTCATAGGACCATTTCTGCAAAAAAAATATTTTGTATAAATCTAAAAAATTATTTTGTATAAATCTAAAAAATTATTTTTATATAAATCTAAAAAATTATTTTGTATAAATCTAAAAAATTATTTTTATATAAATCTAAAAATTATTTTGTATAAATCTAAAAATTTATTTTTATATAAATCTAAAAAATTATTTTTATATAAATCTAAAAAATTATTTTGTATAAATCTAAAAAATTATTTTTATATAAATCTAAAAAATTATTTTGTATAAATCTAAAAAATTATTTTTATATAAATCTAAAAAATTATTTTATATAAATCTGAAAAAATTATTTTGTATAAATCTAAAAAATTATTTTTATATAAATCTAAAAAATTATTTTTATAAAACTAAAAAATTATTTTTATATAAATCTAAAAAAATTATTTTTATATAAATCTAAAAAAATTATTTTTATATAAATCTAAAAAATTATTTTTATATAATCTAAAAAATTTTTTTAGATTTATATAAAAAAATTTTTTAGATTTATACAAAATAATTTTTTTTAGATTTATACAAAATATTTTTTTTTTTTTTGCAGAAATGGTCCTATGAGCAATAAATGGACGAAACTACCCCCCATGTGACAAGCACATGGGGGCATTAACGACTGAATTCTAACGGCACGTTAGTTTTGGACCAAAATTGCAACATGTGTGATATGACAGGGATGAGTTTCGCGACTTTTCACACTTTTGTATCAAACTTGCAAAATGTGTGATAACACAGGGACCAAAAATGCAATTCGTTCTTAAAATAATATAAAAAATTATATATTATAAAGAATATTTTTATGATTTATAAATATTATGTTCCATTAGTCATGCAAATAATAAGATTATGATTTATGAATGTAATATGTCAAATATGTTAAAGTATAATTAATAAAACATAATATTTAAAAATAATAAGAATAATCTTCTTTATAATCTGTATATATTAAATACTAGGTGAAACCCGTGCGTTGCACCGGGCTATATAATCGTCTACGTGATTCATAGTAAATGGAATGCAAGAAAAACAAACATAGTTAATCCAACTAAATAAAACAATTGTTAAAATCATTAACACCAACAAAAAATCCGATGTCAAAACATAACATCAAAATCGAGGCTGAAAAAGAATCCAATTGAAAACGAAAGCATTATTGAATAAAGCAAGTACTTCAACACAACTTAATATTGCTCGTCACCGCATACTACTCGTCATCTTTATCGATACGAAATGGTAGTGTTTGCGACTTGTTCAACAAACGCGTATAGATTACCATGAGGACTTTCCACGGTGCTTAAAGTATAACCCATAACAAATTTAGAATCCTAACAAAAAATTTAATAATATTGTTATTAAAGAAAACACATGAGACATTACTCAAACGCTTTCTCGATAAGATACTTACTGGAAAAAAAAGAGTCATGAAAAGTCAGAAAAGTTTCTTTTTAGCTGCTTTAGGAAATCCAACTCGTGATTCACCATACTCAAACACCATGGGTCACCCATAAAAACATCTCCCGGGATCCTGCAACAACAAATAAAACACACGATATTAATCTCTAACTAAGACACCATCTAAAGTAGTTAATCCCATGAAATATGTACAATGACATTACGAACAACAAAATATATGGAATGTGTTTTGAAGAACTGGATAAGATGAACTACCAGAGAGATCCGGGCAATACCCATTGCAGTAAATCCACTGACAACTTCTCACTCACCAACTTTCAGAACCTACTGGATCAATCATAGTTGGATTTTAAGAAAAATATAATTTCTAATCAACAATGCCTCTAAATGGGTTAGTCGAGATAAGTGGATGTACCAAAATACTTGTCAACATTTAGTAGTGCCTTACATGTTGACACACACATGTACATATGTTGTGCAAGACTTGAATCATAAGGGTAAAAAAAACGGAGTCCATTGGATGGTCATTTATTCATCTTTTCAATATTTAACTATTTACAATGGATAAGGATATCATAGTAGTTACGTCAGACATTCATGTGTTCTCAGCTGCACCCTAACCTATTGTAACCAACTGAAAATTAACATTATATGTCGAAGTCAAGAATATGGCTGAATGAAGGTCTATGATACTTCAGATTGATGTTAACATGGCTTTTGTCATCCCATTAACTAAAGAAAGTTATAGAAAATGCTTCACTATTAGCCATCCTTTAGATATTGCATGAATTTGATAAAGGTGATAATTTTAAAAAGCTATACCTTTAGAAAATGAGAAAGAAAAATTGAGTCGTAAATAGCCTATTCTTTTTCTTCAAATCATCGTCATCCTGCAAAAACATACTACAGTTGAAATCAGACCGTATTGAAGAAAAGTAAAATTTAGAACGTGTGCTATAAGTTTTGCTTTTCTAATAAAATTCAGGTCAAAACATTCAAGTGAATAATAATTCGAGATGCAACTCTTGCACTATCTTGTTATTTGATATAGGTGTTCCGCCATTAGCTATATATCAGCATCCTAAGCACAGTATTATTAACAAAATTTAATCAGAGACATAGGATGATACACACGACAATAAGAACACATACCGATTCAGCTTCAACGTCAGCCAACTCTCTGGACTCCCTGACCAGTGTTTACGACTTCACTTCTGCCACCACTTGAGATGGAAAAGACGCTTGTAGACATTGGACCTACAAACAAGATATACACGACAATAAGAACCCATTATCAACAGAGGTTGCAATTTCAAGTCATTTACTTATGAGTGAGACGATTTGGGTTAAAGCTTATTACAGATTACCAGCCCGAACAACATTGGAGTATTTGACCATCATCAGGCCGAAAGGTAGCCTGATCAACAACCAAAGATAACAACCATGAAATGCGTCTTCAACAGTTGGAAATGCTTGAAAAGTTGCTTGAACAACAACCCAAAGAGCAGCCAGAATAGTAGCAAACATAACAGCAGAGAGCTGCCTAGAATAAACATCTGATTAACCTACAATTCCAAATTAGTTTATAAAAAACTTTCAAAGAGCAAGTAACATGATTTTTACCAAAATCACCCAAAAAAAGTGTTTATTCATACTCTGCTATTAAGATGTGGTTATAAACCGAAGAACCACAATTAGTTTGACCTTCGCGATCATACACATTACTTCACTTTTTGTTTCAATGCTTTTGTCTCGGCAAACTCGAAATATTTCAACAGAAACATTAATGATTAATCCAAATCATAAAATTAAAATGAGTAAAATGGCAATCATTGAAAGTTGCCTTGGATGGTTTCCTAGACACATGAAAAAGCATACTGATTATTATAGCAACAAATTGAGAACACTTTTTGTAATTGTACCTTATGAATAAGATACCGAGGAACTTCCATAAGGTAGCACTCTGAATAAACAAAACTAACCAATAACTTTTGAGCGAGTAGCAAGTAAGTGACCTGATTATCACAAAAACATCAATATATATATGCAGTTCAAAAATATATAGATATCTATATATATATATATATTCAGTTCATACAAAATAGATATAAATCACACAAAAACATATATATATAATATATATATATATATATATACAAAATAGATATAAATATAAACATAAACAATATAAATATATAAATCATACAAACATTCAAAAGACCATCGAATAAATATTCATGATTTATATCTCGAAAAAACCAATTTAATCAAATATGATTTACATTTACAAAACACATTCCAAAACCCCTAGATACATATAACAATTTAACACGATTTCTATTCACAAGTTATAAAAAAAAACTGATTAAACAAAAATACAGAACCAAGGATCGAAAATTGTTTTCGTGATGCTATTAGTCGGAATAACAAAATAATCTGCGTTTCGTAATGTGTTGATATAGTATATATATACAGATGAGATATATGGGGATTTAGCCATTATTTTAAAACCCTAAATCCCTAAAGTTTAGGGATTTGAGGTAATCTTTAAAGATGAAAATTAGGAATTCATTTGGGGAGAAAATAGGAAAGGATTTTCGGAGATTACATTTGAAAGGAGATGAAAAAATGAAAATAGGGAGGCTGCTAAAGGGTTACGATGGATCTGGATGTTTTTTTACAAAAAAGCCATGTGAATGATAGGTTATTAGTAGTGAGTTTGAGAATTCTAAACAAAACCTCCTTGGTTCAAGTGGTAAACGCGCGGAGCTGATGAACATAAGGTCTCGGGTTCGAAACCCATAAACCATATTTTTTTTAAATAAAGGGTACATTTATGTCTTACATACATACTTAGGTGGACCCTACACATCAGCACGTAAAATGCTGATGTGGCTGCTGACGTGCCATTCGAGTCGCTCTGGTAACGCCACATCAGAATTTGCTGACATGGCGGGCTAGGAGAGCGCCAAGTAAGCGCTTTCTGATAGCCTTTTATATATATATAGAGATAATATATAATAAATAATCTCATTATATATAAATATAAAATGTTTGCTTATATGTATATGAATCTTTGTCTATTGTTTAATAAAAATATATACGTATATGTCTATCTAAAAAGAAGAGAAGATAACACTATGAATATCTTTTAAAAAAGTCGTGACATACTTATTAATAGTGATTTGTTCATTTGAGTCCAAGTTTTTCTTTGAATACTAAGGGACAAATCTTGACCCTTCATTTTATACAATCAAAGGCTAAGATTAATCTCCGTCTTAAAGTTAAAAAACACATGGAGGGGTATATGTGTAAAAATCACGCATCCCCTCTTCTGCTCCTTTCCACCAACAATCACACATGTTGATTGTTAACCTAAACTTTGGGTTAAGTGTGTCAAATTAGAAAGTGTTTAGTATGTGTATTGTAAAGTTAGGACCAAAAGTGTCAAGATTAGAAGATTATAACCGAATAGACGGTTATATGTTGAAAAGTCGTGTCTGTACGTGAAGGGTCGTTTGTGAAAGGGTGTGTCTGTTAGATGTGTCAGTTGGTTGTCTATATAAGGAAACAACCACCGCAAGAAACAAGAGTCGATATATTTGTGTATGTAAAACAATTCTGTGTTATATTATAGCAAGTTCATTCATCAAAACATAGCATTGTTTATCAAATTAACCCTGTGAAACCCAACAATTGGCATCAGAGCCAACGGTTAATCGACCCAGGGAAGGAAGGAAACAACGATTCTCGTTGTTGATTTCAGAAGCAAGAAGAGAGAAAAAAACTGATTTCTGTTCGAAATCCATTTACCGAACGAAAAGAAGAAAACAGATATTGATTTTCTGGCAAGACTTTAATCAATCAGAGGGGAATTAAGAACGAGGAAAACATACCTATTCGTTGATTTGGAATCACGAACCAGAGAAGGGAACAAACCGTCGAGTAACCGCCATCGCCGGTGAAGAGTTGATAATCGGAACCACCAAATCACTGATCTGTAAGCGCAAGAAGAACGAGATTGTGTTGGTGATTTTTGGTGTTGTGGGTTCGATTACAAGCAGACAGAGAAGAAAAGGGGCAGTTGATTTTTGACCCTAAATTGTTAGATCTGGAAGACAAAGGAGTGTGGGACACCTTTTTTTTTACTAACACCAGGGGACACAAAAGTTGAATAAGTTTCTTTACTTTGACTTTTATATTGAATTGAAGTTTATATAAAATTCAAGTATAGAAAAAAAAAGTCTTTTTTAAAATTGTCCATATCAATCAGATTAATTGCTTTCTTTTTTAAGATAAGACTTGTGTTGAAAATTTTATACAAAACAAAAGTTTTAAATTCCTTTTGAAACTAAAGACACAAGTTTCTTTAAAAGTATAAAACAAAGATTGTAAGGACAATTTTGCAAGTTATTTTAAAAATATTGGTTGTTAGTAAGATACGAAATTCCCTATTAGCAAGAAAAATTCCCGATTGATTAAAGTAGGAAGACTGAATCTTTTGAGATTCATAGTAAGACAAACGAATTCTTTAAAAAATTTCGTTTAAGCAAGTGGCAAGTTAACCGAACCCTCGTGGTTCATAGCAAGGATAACCTGAACCTTTGTGGTTCATAGCAAGTTAAACCGAATCCTTAGGTTCATAGCAAGATAACCGAACCTTGTGGTTCATAGCAAGGATAACCGAACCTTGTGGTTCATAGCAAGGATAACCGAATCCTGTGGTTCATAGCAAGGATAACCGAACCTTGTGGTTCATAGCAAGGATAACCTGAACCTTGTGGTTCATAGCAAGGATAACCGAACCTTGTGGTTCATAGCAAGGATAACCGAACCTTGTGGTTCATAGCAAGGATAACCTGAACCTTTGTGGTTCATAGCAAGGATAACCGAATCCTGTGGTTCATAGCAAGGATAACCTGAACCTTGTGGTTCATAGCAAGGATAACCGAACCTGTGGTTCATAGCAAGGATAACCTGAACCTTGTGGTTCATAGCAAGGATAACCGAACCTTGTGGTTCATAGCAAGGATAACCGAATCCTGTGGTTCATAGCAAGGATAACCGAACCTTGTGGTTCATAGCAAGGATAACCGAATCCTGTGGTTCATAGCAAGGATAACCGAACCTTTGTGGTTCATAGCAAGTAACCGAACCCTGTGGTTCATAGCAAGGATAACCTGAACCTTTGTGGTTCATAGCAAGGATAACCGAATCCTGTGGTTCATAGCAAGGATAACCTGAACCTTGTGGTTCATAGCAAGGATAACCGAACCTTGTGGTTCATAGCAAGGATAACCGAATCCTGTGGTTCATAGCAAGGATAACCGAACCTTGTGGTTCATAGCAAGGATAACCGAATCCTGTGGTTCATAGCAAGGATAACCTGAACCTTTGTGGTTCATAGCAAGGATAACCGAATCCTGTGGTTCATAGCAAGGATAACCTGAACCTTTGTGGTTCATAGCAAGGATAACCGAATCCTGTGGTTCATAGCAAGGATAACCTGAACCTTGTGGTTCATAGCAAGGATAACCGAACCTGTGGTTCATAGCAAGGATAACCTGAACCTTGTGGTTCATAGCAAGGATAACCGAACCTTGTGGTTCATAGCAAGGATAACCGAATCCTGTGGTTCATAGCAAGGATAACCGAACCTTGTGGTTCATAGCAAGGATAACCGAATCCTGTGGTTCATAGCAAGGATAACCGAACCTTGTGGTTCATAGCAAGGATAACCGAACCCTTCGTGGTTCATAGCAAGGATAACCTGAACCTTTGTGGTTCATAGCAAGGATAACCGAATCCTGTGGTTCATAGCAAGGATAACCTGAACCTTGTGGTTCATAGCAAGGATAACCGAACCTTGTGGTTCATAGCAAGGATAACCGAATCCTGTGGTTCATAGCAAGGATAACCGAACCTTGTGGTTCATAGCAAGGATAACCGAATCCTGTGGTTCATAGCAAGGTTAACCGAACCCTCGTGGTTCATAGCAAGGATAACCTGAACCTTTGTGGTTCATAGCAAGTTAAACCGAATCCTTAGGTTCATAGCAAGATCCGAACCTTAAGATTCAATAGCAAGTAGAACCCTTGATTCAAACTAGCAAGCAAGTAGGATCATTTTTTTTTTTGGGTAAAGGGGAATTTAAACCCCGGTAAGCTTTTATAAATCACCCAAAAAGGATTATTACAAGAAGTTTAGGTACAAGTGGATTGACAGAGTGTCAACCAATTCAAAAGAAAAATGCCCTCATGGGCCCCCTCATAGTAAATAAAGGACACCCATGATGCAGGAAATGAACCAGCAAGGTGACTGGACAGGTTCAGATCACCCAACTATATCAAGAACACATGAATCTATCAAATGAATCTATGACTAGCAATCTAATTAACAAGAATGTAAATAAAGCTAGTCTATATATCCCTCTTCATGAACTGGGCAGTCTCTCCTGTATCTGACTCAAACTCCTCAATATATGCAGGATCTATATTGGGGACAGATGGTATGTGGACATCATCAGTATTTATCCCATAAAGAGCATCGTATGGGTTACCAGTGGTGGCACCTGGTGCTGCAGATGAAGGAATATCCTGATGAGATATAGCACAAGTATCTGAATGTGTATCTGGTGTTTCCCTGACTGGCTGGGATGACTCTGTAGGTGTTGCATTGTCTGGAGCAGTCGTCAGTGCCTTGCTTTTAGAGGTGGTAGGTCTTTCTGGTCTCTTAGGGACATACTTAACCTTGGGCTTAGGGATATGGGTGCCTGTTACCTCTTGGGCCTTCTTGGACCTTCTCCTTCTCCTCTTGGGCTGCTGGAAGCCCTGCTCATCATGTGATACCTGTTTATCATGTGTCTTAGTGCCTGAAGGACCTGCTACATTAGTTTGGGTAGTTCTTGGTGCCCCAGCTTCCATTTCCTCAGTAGACTTTGGCCTTTCAACACAATTAATAAACTTGTGCCCAAAAACAGCACAATGAGAGCATCTATCCGGCTTCCAGAGATACTGTAATCTAAATCTCTGCATTTTACCCAATACACGTGCCTCAACAAAAGCTGGAATATCATGATCGGCATTTACTTTAATCAACACCCTAGCATACATAGCCCTCCCCGACTTTTTCTCAATCATTTCCTCCGTGAATCTATCCAAAGTAACAGGTACACCAATAACACTAGTAATGTGACTCATAATGTCATAATCCCACATATTAGAATCCAAATCATATATATTAACCCACATATGAACAGAAGTAGGTATAATCTTATCATTCTCAATCCCAACTTCCCATTTCTTTAACAAAACAGGAACATCATTAAATAGCCAAGGTCGATTATTAATCACAAAATCCAAACCCTCAGTACTATCAAACTTAAAGTAGAACCTACCCTGATTGTTCAACACTACATCAACTAAACCATACTTTTTCCAAAGTCGAAATGCATGAAAACGAACAAAAGGAAAAGCAGGTCTCTTTCCAACAAAACAACCAACCAAGGTCAACAACCAGTGCTCACTTTGTTTAATAATGAGATCATCAGGAATAATAGCATGTTTATAACCTATCTCGGTGAAAACAGGAGGGATAAATCGAAGCTTCCCAGTCCTACGTATGTTAGTAGCATCTTGAAAGATAGAAGCATAAGAACGTGGCTGCTGTGTCTTGGGACTATCAGGATGTCCAGCAAGATCATTAGGGTTAACATCATGTTTAGGAACATTATCTAAAGTAGGATCAAAAACAAGAGGGATGTCATTAAGCAAGTAGGATCATTGTGGTTCATCAGCAAGAAAGGATCAATTATTTTGGTCATAGCAAGCAAGTTAGGCCCTAATTAGCGACTTGGTTAGGAGCGCGAAGGTTGATTAGCAAGTTGGTCAACGTTCGTACTGGGTAGCAAGTAGCCCAGAAAGCAAGTCCATTGGGTAGCAAGTAGCCCATATAGCAAGTTCATTGGGTAGCAAGTAGCCCAAACCGCAAGAAGTTTGATCTTAGGATCAACAGCAAGAAGAATCAATTTTGATTCTAAGCAAGCAAGAGAAACTTCGTAGTTTCTACATAAGCAAGGTACTGATCATTGATCAATAGCACGCAAGTAAATCATAAGCAAGCAAGTAACTTAGCAAGTACAACAAGAAAGAATGTCAGGAGGAGCATCAAGTAGTTCAGTACGTGAACAAGGGAATGTTCCACTTCAATGTCCAAAATTGACGAATACAAATTACACAACTTGGGCACTGATGATGGAAACAATACTAAAGGCATATGGACTTTGGGAAGTGATTGATGCCAAAAAGGCAACAGATGACAAGAAAGAATCTGATGGCAAGAAAGAAGCAGGTGGCAAGAAAGAAACAGTAATAGATGAGAAAGCAGAAAATACAGCGAGAGGAATGATATTCCAAACGTTACCACAAGACATGTTAATGCAAGTTGCACAATACCCTACTGCAAAGGAAGTATGGAACTCAATCAAAGTTAAACATCTTGGAGCCGATTTAGTTCAGAAAGCACGTTTGCAAACTTTAAGGAGTGAGTTGGAAACATTGAGAATGAAACCGGATGAAAGTGCAAGTGAGTTTGCAGGAAAGTTAAGTAGCATACAAGCCAAGTTTAAAAGCCTTGGAGGTACTCTGAAGGATAAAGTACTCGTGAGGAAACTACTTAACTCAGTACCAAAGAAGTTTCTACCGATCGTGGCGTCTATCGAACAATATCAAGAGATTGATACAATGCATTTTGAAGAAGCCATAGGAAGAATAACAGCTTTTGAAGAACGACTCAAAAGTCAAGACGAACCAGAAGATAATTATCAAAACAAACTTCTATTGGCAAATTCGAATAATCAAAGCTATGGTAGAGGACGTGGAAGAAACTTCAACAAAAACAAAAATAACTATGGAAAAGGTACTAGTCGTGGAAGCATTGACAAAAGCAAGCTAAGGTGTTATGAATGTGGTGATCATGGACATTTCGCGAAAGAATGCACGAAGTGGAAAGACAAGGACAAGGACAAGGAGCAAGAAGCACTTCTTATCTCAGAAGACGAAGAACCATCTTTACTGTAAAGCAAGACAAAGCAAGTTGAAGACCCACCTTAAACCAAAAGTTTAGTTTAAGGGGGAGTGTTGATTGTTAACCTAAACTTTGGGTTAAGTGTGTCAAATTAGAAAGTGTTTAGTATGTGTATTGTAAAGTTAGGACCAAAAGTGTCAAGATTAGAAGATTATAACCAAATAGACGGTTATATGTTGAAAAGTCGTGTCTGTACGTGAAGGGTCGTTTGTGAAAGGGTGTGTCTGTTAGATGTGTCAGTTGGTTGTCTATATAAGGAAACAACCACCGCAAGAAACAAGAGTCGATATATTTGTGTATGTAAAACAATTCTGTGTTATATTATAGCAAGTTCATTCATCAAAACATAGCATTGTTTATCAAATTAACCCTGTGAAACCCAACAACACACACAGTCTCTTTCATCTCTCCAGTCTCCACACACACACACACACACAAACACTCAATTCTTTCACTCTCGACGCCGATGATTAACTCTCTCTCCAAACCTTAGGTTTTTCCGGCCTGTTAAAACGCGATAATCGATTATGGCTACTCCACCGGAAATAAGTAAAGAGTTGAATATTTATCGGAGAAAAGTACTAAAACGAAAAACGATATAATCAAGTAGTTCCGACCATATCTTCGCCGGTTTCTGGTAAGTGTAATCTACTCTACATTTAATTCAATTTTTATTGTTAGTTTTATTTGTTTTAGTTTTTCTAGGGTTTCATTTGATTTCAAAATTTTAATAGCAGTTAAATGTAGATGATAAGCAAGTGTTGTTGTATAGTTGTACGTTTAATGCTAACGGTTGAGGATGTATTTATGTTTTAGCCTCAACCAATCACATATGATTGTTTGTTTCATATATGGTTTTTTATCTGGTTTATTCAATATTATATGATTGTGTTTTATTCCTATGTTTTCATTAACCTTATTTGTTTTAAATTTTTTATGGTTTTATTTGATCATCACACAATGAGATATAGTTGTTTTTAGATGTTAAAAATATGGTTAATAATCAATTAGATATGATTGTATGTTTTATGTTATTTGTGGAACTGTGATTGAAATTCATTGTTGGTCATTTTGGTTGCTTGTCGTTTAGTGATTTTGATCTGGTATGACCATTAAATTTTTTATTTTTATCCGTTATTATTTTGTTGTTAGTGTAAATCAATTATTTGTGTTTGAATATGTAAACTGCCACCTGATTGTGTGTCCAATGTTATTTGATTGTTTCTTATTCATTCAAATAAGATCGGACATAAATTATTATTTTGATTGTATATTTTAAATATGTAAATAGACACTTTAACTGTGTTGTCCATTCTTATTTGATTGTATCTTATACATATAATATTAGTTTTGGATACTTATTTAGTTTTTACTTTGACCTACAAACGGATGTTCTTCCCTGTATATCGTTTTGATCATTTCTAATTGTTGGTGTATGACCTGAGGCAGAAACCCTAATTTCATATAATTGACAACATTGTTCCTGATGATAAAAAATATACCGATGCTGTTGTAAGTACATATCAATCGTAACATTTGTTTTTATATGAAATAATTTTTTCTTCATACTTATCTATTAACTTTTATTACAGCACAAGCTTTTCTGTGCTCATTTGATCAAGTATACTCATCCTACTGCTGCAAGTGTTAAAGGTCTTAAGGAGACACATTTGGTAGGCCCATGGAAAACAAGCAATAATTTTGTAGATTATGGCGTCTATTTTATGTGTCACATGGAGTGCTTTGAAGGGCAATATGCTAAGTCATGGGATTCTAATATTCCAAAAGAACGTGAGAATAAAAAAACTATCGGGCCGAAGTTGAGGGTGAGGTACACTTCAAAGATTCTGGCGCATGATATTAACACAAAAGCTCCGACAATATTAAAAGATGCTCATTTGTTTGCGGAAAAGTATTCTAGGGAACATATGACACGTCTTTATCTGGAAGGTAAGGGGAGAGAGTGCACAGAATCTTTGAAGGTGATGGTCAGAGTTGATGGGATTGAATACCTTATGTTGTTGTAGTTTAATGTTTTTACCTTCTGTTTATGTAGTTGAATGGTTTTTGCAACCTTTGTGTTAAACTAAATGTTGTCTTAGTTATTTCATTGAATCGTTCTTGTTTTGTAGCTGAATGAATTTTTTGTTATTGGTCAAAGTGTATGGAATGGTGCAGAATCACAATCATATTTGATTGTATAAACCAATCATGTTTGATTGGTCTGGTAGATGACTACTAATCACATTTTATATAAGACAATCATGTTTGATTGTATAAGCCAATCATGTTTGATTAGTTAATACAAGAATGGCAATACATTTTTTCAATAACTTTGATTGTACAAGTCAATCATGGTTGATTGGTCAATGCAAGAACGAAAACACATTTGTTAATCACTTTGATTGTATAAGCCAATCATTTTTTATTGGTCCATAAAAAACATATTTCATGGAAATTATAAACCGAGTACAAATTTGTAAATGTAAAAACTTATCAATCAAAGTTATCCACTATCCAGTTATAATTTTGATAACTTCCTTTCATGTTACTATACAACCGATGAGCTTTTGTTGGGTCAATATTTGCAATTCCAGCATGGCAAACAAATTCTGCATATCTTAGTTGTCTTTCATTTATCGATAAATGCCTATATTCTAGAGAAAGCATCTCGTGGTTGTGATGTTGTTGGAAATCGGCTAGTGTGAAGCTTTTTGTATTTTATACCCAGCTAAATCTCACCCTTTTCCATGCTACTTTTACGAATCCTTTTGGCATTTGTTTCTAATGTATATATTGAAACATTCTTTGGTGTCCGGCTATGTTGCAAAGATAGTATTTCTGCTTTATCATTCCACACTTGGAATGTTTTTGACAAGATTTTCGAATATCAAATCCAGCTTGATTAGCATACATTTCTTCACACTTTTGTAGTTTCCCATAACTGGTTAAGAATTTTGGATCAACTATTGACACCAAGAACTTCGATCTTCCTGGTGTTTCGCAGTTTGTTGAGGTTGCTAGGTGTTACATTCTTGCTATAATCTATTCAAACAAAAAAAATATGCATGTCACATATATATTAGCATCTTTTCTATAATCAATTTTGATTGCGGCCCCCGTCAATTCCTTTGAGTTTCATTCTTGCGAACGTACTCCCCATGCGGGATTGTATGCATTCAATCAAATATGATTGTCTACAGAATAAGTGTTTGATCTGTTTTCGCATTTAGGTAGAAAATCTAATTTGATTGTAAAACAAAACCTACATAACCAATCATAGTTGATTAGTTTTATACAAATACATATTGCATATAGTCATTAACAAATTTCAAAACACAATCATATTCTAATATGAATCAATCAAATTTGATTTGTTCAACTGACCAAAACATATATTTACAACGTACAATCAACTTCGATTGGTTAACGCTCGTTATTTAAAACACAAAAACATATTTCAAAAGTACAATCGTCTTTGATTGGTTACAGACCTGTTTTATCTTCTTCCTCTGCAAAAATATAATCTTCGTCATCAATAACCTGTTTTATCTTCTTCCTCTGCAAAAATATAATCTTCGTCATCAATAACCTGTTTTATCTTCTTCCTCTGCAAAAATATAATCTTCGTCATCAATAATGATTTCTTCGTCGTCAATAATTACTTCATCTAGATCCTTATTACTACAAATATAACATTTCACGGCGTTAATAATCAACGACGACTGCTGGCGATTTGTATTTCCGATCGCCAGAGAGTTTTGTAACTGGCTTACTATAGTCGTTTCGATAGCCAGTTAATCGCCGAAATTTGTATTCGTCAGAGGTGTTTTTTGATTTGTATTTCCGATCGCCGGAGAGTTTTGTAGGTGGAGGATTCCGTTTTTGTTAGGACCAGTTCACCTGGAACTGGCCAGTCACCAGTTTCCACTGACCAGTTCACTAGTTGCATCTGGTGACCAGTAAACTGGTGACCAAGAAGATTTGTCGAGAAATATATTGAAGTCCAGTTGCACCGTACAGTTAACGCAACTGAAGACTTCCTCCAGTTGAGAACTGACCAAGTTGAAGAAACATTCCAGTTGAAGTCGAAGACCACAAATGGAAGAAAGAGAATGACAATGGCAGCGAAGCCCAGTTGACATTCTAGTCAGTTACAAACTGGAGACCTTCAGTGGAAAGCCCTTACAAAGCTTTACACTGATTACGAGGAATTGACTTGTATACTTTATGTACCTTTACCCGGATAATAAGCCTTATCTTATTATTTAAGTATTAAAAGGTACATAAGGTGGTTGTGTAAAGTCACTGTAACATGCGACTTTACAACACTTTTTAAGGAATTAAATGCTATTCCTTAAATGCTTCCAACCACATTTGTACGGCTAAATTTAACATCCATATGTTAACTTTGCCTATAAATACAAGTCATTGCACAACCAAGAAACATAAGTTATTCAAGAAAGTATTCGTTCTCTCAAAGTTATTTCACACACAAACGAATAACTTCATACTTTGCAAACCTGCAATATTCTTGGTGAACTTGTGCAATATTCTCTCAATCGCTAAAAGGAACATTTCACTACTTTAAGTGTTTCGATTGTAGAAGAGAATTCCGAGTATAGATCAATTGTATTTCATAGTTGTTAGGATATTTACATTCGTGTATTATCTTGGTTCCGCATCAACCTTGTAATTTGTTTAATATCAATAAATAAATTACACTTTGAAAACTACATATTGTCTCATCAAGATTGTTTACAAGTTATTGTATTATTGCATTGTTCTTTACTTATTGTCTTTTATATAAGTAATCTATCTAGAACTTGGTATATACTTATCTAACTGGTCGTCTCCAATTTAGTAAGTATATTGCAAAGTAACTCCACCATCGACATAGAGGTGTCTTCAGTAGTACCATCTAACAAGTTGGGACTTACAAGTGGTATCAAAGCAGAAGGCTAATAAACTTGCCTAGATCTGCAAAGATGAACACTACTGAAGGTGGAGATGGTTCTGGTTTAGGTGAAAACCCATTGAACAATAATTCACCACCTTTTCAAAACGTTAACACCAACCCTCCTCCTCCTTCTATCCCAAACCACGTCCATGTACATTACTCTAACACTCCTGTTCCAAAATTTGATGGAAACAGTGAGACCTTTGGTACATGGAAAGCTAGAATGCTGTTGCATTTTTGTGGTATTGAGAGGTATATGTTGAAAATCCTTAAGGATGGACCATATATACCTATGTCTATTGGGGTGAGTCCTCTTCTTGATCCAACTGGAAGGAGAGGCTCAAGGGAAAAGCCAGAAGACCATTGGTCTGATGAGGATCGCAGACTGGTGGACTTGGACACCAGACTGAAAACATGATCCTTGGGGCTGTCCCTGAAGACCTAATTCCAACACTTGTGTTGTTTCCCAGTGCCAAGTCTATGTGGGATGAATTAGTGATTCAATTTGAAGGAGGTGACTGACACTATTGTCACCAGAAAAGTTGCTTTGAACAAGAAGTATGAATCCTTCTTTGCCTTGCCCAATGAAAGTCTAACTGGTACATACACCAGATTTTCTCGCCTCATCAATCAGTTGAGAGGTTTGGTGTAGAGAAGGATAAGGATATTCTTCTTGAAAAGTTTTGTGATATTCTTCCATCTAAATGGGAAAACATGGTTCTTGTCTTGAGACAAGGTAAAACCTTGCACAGTCACACTCTTGCATCGCTCTATGGAGCCTTCAGATTCACTGAAGATAATAATGCTGCAAGACTTGTGGCTGAGCAGATGCCATGAACCATGCTCAGAGTCCCAAGGTTGCTAATGCAATTGAGCGACCTTGTGCTGCTTTAATGTCTGCTGAGAGTGTCCAGGCACACTCGATGAAGGAGATGTTGAACAGTTTCTTGAACTCTGGGCTGACCACTGAAAACAGTGAAGGTTATGATGAAACTGACGATGATGATCTGGTCGCCATGATTGCTAAAACCTTTAATAGGTTTAAGCATAAATCTAAAAGATTTAATGGCCCCAACAATGCTTCCAGCTCCAGCTCTCTGGATAAGACCAATCTTACATGCTATAAGTGTGGCAAGAAAGGTCATTTTATGAAGGAATGCAGATCTAGTCAGTTGAATAACCAAACTGGCCCCTCTGTCCCTAATTACAATCGGCCTGATAATAGCTACAAAGCTAAATACAAGCAGCTTAAGGCCCAGATTGCCCTCCTGTCCATGCAAAAGGAAAGGATCAGTGCTTAATGGCACAAACTGAGGGAAAATGGGAGTACTCTGATGACTCATCTGTGATGAAGAAGAGGAAAGGGACATGTGTTTCATGGCCTTGGAAGATCAACAACAACAGCAGCATGTGGTGAAAGATGATGTCGTATCTGGAAGATGGGTGGACATCATACTGAAAAAGGTATGTGATTATGATCACCAGGTTGACCCTGAATTAAAACTGGATCTGGCTGAATCATTAAGTGGTGATTTGGCATTTGTAGAAACTGTTAGAGCAGATAGTGAAAGATATTTAGACACTATCTTAATTGAACTAAACAATGTCAAACCACAACTGGATGATTTGCAAAGTGTCCAGTTGGCTCTCAAGGAGTCAGTTTTAAAAATTGAGGCATTAGAACTTGATAATCAAAACTATCTCATGATTTTGAAAAAGCTCAAATGATTATCAAGTCCTGGGTAAAAGCATCTGGCAAAAACTATGATGCATTTTCAAGAACAATCGATGCCCAGAAAAATGCATGGAAATCTGAAGATCTGGAGATGGCAGCTCTTATACCAGATCTTCATGCATTGCCTCCAGCTCTCCAGGTTGAAATACCTTATGATCAACCTGAAGCTGTTGAGACTGAAACCAATGAGACCACCCCCATTGAGGTTAAAGCTGGAGCCAAACAGGCTAAAGCTCCAGTCAAAAAGGCCACTGGTAATAAGCCTTTACCTCATAAGTCTAAGGAGCCCAAGACCCGACAGACTAAATCCCCAGTTGAACCAATGTCCAAGGTTCAACTGCCTGAACAAAACAATGTTTTGGTTAAATTGGAAAGGCAACTCCAACTTTTGTCTCGGCAGGTTCAGAGTTGCACTGCCCGAATTAACAATCTGGAAGGAGGCTCACCACCTCCAGTTTTAAAACAAAACATTAAACACTCCCTTCTGTACCTAAACAAAAGAAAGTTCCATCTGGAACAAAATCTGGTAAACTTAAGGTGAGTAAATATCAAATACCAATCGTTTTTACTTCTGCACCTGGAGCTGGTGATAATGCTCCAGATGTAGCCTCCAGTTCTACACCTCAACAATCAACTGTGGCTTCTGTAGAGAAGTCCAGTGGACCCATCAAGAAAAGATGGGTTCACAAAAATAACTAATGATTTTGTGTGTGTGTAGGGCGATCGAAAGAAGAATATCTGGTATCTGGACAGCGCTGCTGGCCGGACTATGACCGGATGTAAGCCCCTACTGGAAGAGTTCACTGTCCAAGATGGACCGACAGTGACGTTTGGTAACGATCAATCTGGAAAGACTGAAGGATATGGTGTGCTCAATAATGGACAAGTCGAATTCAAAAGAGTTGCATTTGTGAATGGTTTGAAATATAACTTGATCAGTGTAAGCCAACTTTGCGATGATGGCTTCAGAGTATTGTTCGATATTGCTCAAGGCACCATATTTAACAAGGATTGGAAAGTGGTGATGATTGCACCAAGAAAAGGGAATGTGTACATCATGGATATGGAACCAGCTCCAAAAGAGCAATGTTTCTATACCAAAGCTGATGAGGAAACCAACTGGCTATGGCATAAAAGGTTATCCCACCTTAATTTCAAGAACATTAACAAGTTGTCTCGCAAACAACTGGTTGATGGGATACCCCAGATTTCCTTCAATAAGGAAAAGCCATGTCCAGGTGTGAGATGGGCAAGCAGAAGAGAGCCAGTTTCAAAACTAGGCAAAATTTTAGCATCACTGAACCTCTTCACATGCTTCATATGGATCTTTTTGGTCCAGTGAATGTTCAAACTAAAGCTGGAAAGAAATACACTCTAGTTGTGGTTGATGAATTCACCAGATATTGCTGGGTGGTATTCATCAGATCCAAAAGTGATGCACCTGCCGAAATCATCTCCCTTATCAAAAGAATTGAGCTCAAGTACACTCGAAAAGTTTGTCAGTTGCGAAGTGATAATGGTACTGAATTCCAAAATAAGGTACTTGAAACATTTTGCACTGACACTGGCATTTCTCAAAACTTCTCATCAGTTCACTCTCCAGAGCAAAATGGAGTTGTGGAAAGAAAGAATCGTACACTGATAGAAGCGGCCAGAAGCATGCTATCTGAATCTGGTCTTCCCACCAGTTTTTGGGCTGAGGCAGTTGCAACTGCTTGTCACACCCAAAACCGGTCAGTCTACATCAAGAGACACAAGAAGACTGCCTACGAAGTACTCAGGAATCGAAAACCAAATATTGGATACTTTCATGTATTTGGTTGTCCAGTTTATATACTGAACGATTCCAGTCAGCTTGGAAGTTTGATGCAAAAGCTGATGAAGGGGTATTTTTAGGCTATTCAGATATTCGAAAGGCCTTTAGAGTTTATAATTATAGACTCCAAAAGGTGCATGAGACAATTCATGTCACATTCGATGAATCAACTGAAGCAATCAACAAGAGACCAGCCTTGATATTTCTCCAGTCATTCCAATCAACTTTGGTGAAACTGACCAAGTTCATCGGTCAGTTGTTTCACCAGAAGATGCTTCCAGTTACAACAAACTGGAACCAGTCAAGAGAAGAAAAGCACCAGTGACACATCATTTTATCCCTCCATCAATTTTAACTTACCACAAGAATTGGTGATTGGATCAGATGTACGTGCCACTCCAATATCAGCACCAGTTCAAGCCCCTACTTTCTCCAGTTACTCATGAAATACCTTCAACTGAGGAATTTCATGATGCCAATCGAGACCTCATTGACTCTGATGAGGATGTAGAAGCTGTTTGGACTGATCCTTCTCCAGAAGCTGTTGCAACTGAAGAAGATCGCCAGGTGACCTTGCACTGATATTGTAGTTCACCAGCCTAGTCAATACACTAGATGGACTAAAGCCCACCCAATTGAACAAATTGTGGGTAATCCAACTAGTGGGGTTCAGACTAGAAGAGCCACCAGTGAGCAATGCTTAAACGTCACCTTCTTATTTTTAATTGAACCAAAGAAGATTGACGAGGCTATGGCAGACCCAAGCTGGGTGGAAGCTATGCAAGAAGAGCTCCTCCAGTTTGAAAGGAACAATGTTTGGGAGCTTGTTCCTTGTCCACCAGGGTTAAAGAAGGAACCTATTGGTACCAGATGGGTCTACCAAAACAAAATGGATGAAGATGGCCATGTTGTAAGAAACAAGGCCAGATTAGTTGCCCAGGGTTATTGTCAAGCAGAGGGCGTTGACTTTGATGAGACTTTTGCTCCAGTTGCAAGACTTGAAGCCATTAGAATATTCTTGGCTTATGCAACCCATCTGCAGTTCAAGGTCTTCCAGATGGATGTCAAAAGTGCGTTCCTTAATGGAACATTGGAAGAAGAAGTTTATGTTAAGCAGACTCCAGGTTTCATCGATGAGAAGCATCCTCATTGGGTTTATAGACTGAACAAAGCATTGTATGGTCTAAGACAAGCCCCAAGAGCCTGGTATGATACTTTAACTAAACATCTTCTCAAAAATGGCTTTCAAAGAGGTGCAATAGATAATACCTTGTTTATCTTGAAAGAAAGAGGTAATATCTTATTGGTACAAATTTATGTTGATGACATTATTTTTGGTTCAACTGATGATGCAATGTGTAAAAAGTTTTCTAAAATCATGTCATCTGAATATGAGATGAGTTTAATGGGTGAATTAACATTTTTCTTAGGTCTTCAGATTAAGCAAACTGAAAATGGAATTTCATAAACCAAGGAAAATATGTCAGAGATTTGTTAAGAAAATACAAATATGATTCAATCCCATCGAAAAACACACCTATTGCAGCACCATTGAATTTGGACTCTGACCCAACTGGCAAACCAGTTAACATAACTGACTATAGAGGTATGGTTGGTTCACTGATGTACTTAACTGCCAGTCGACCAGATATAATGTTTGCAACATGTTTATGTGCCAGGTTTCAGGCTAACCCAAAAGAATCACATTTGCACGCTGTAAAGCGTATCTTTAGATACCTGAAAGGGTGTCCTAATCTTGTCTTTGGTACCCCAAAGGCTCAGGATTAGATCTAATGGGTTATTCAGATTCTGATCATGCAGGTTGTAAGATTGATAGAAAATCCACAACTGGTGGTTGTCATTTCCTTGGAGGAAAACTGGTGAGTTGGACCAGCAAGAAGCAGACTTCAGTCTCTATGTCCACTGCAGAGGCAGAGTACATTTCTGCGGCCAGTTGTTGTGCCCAGATTCTCTGGATCAAAAACCAGTTACTAGATTATGGTCAGAAGTACACCAAGACCCCAATCTTTTGTGACAACACCAGTGCAATTGCTATCTCTCACAATCCAGTGATGCACTCAAAACAAAGCATATTGACATCAGGTATCATTTTATTCGTGATCATGTTATGAAAGGTGATATTGAAATTCATTTCATCCCCACTGACAAACAGTTAGCTGATGTTTTTACTAAACCTCTCGATGAGAAAACTTTTAAACATCTCATCAGCGAACTGGGAATGCTAAACCCTTAACTGGAGCTTTCTTTGTTATTGAACGCGTCAGTGACACTGATGAAGTTCTCCAGTTGAGGAGGTCCAGTTTATCTTTGCTCGCCAGGCTATCGAACGCCTTTGTGATACTATCTTGGCACTAATTGATATCTGGATCATCATTTTAGGGGGAAAGACTCAAAATAATTTTCTGACTAAAATTCGTTTTTGTTTGAAAATGCAACTGGAGAACTCTTCAGTTGGAACTGGAACTGGATTGATCCTCCAGTTACCAGGTTCGGTCTTTGTCAAATTTTCATAACGTTACAAATACTTGGTCAATTTGTGTGACACGTCATGATACTCGAGTGTTTTAAACTACTTGATATCGTGATCTGACGTGTTGAAACCATTTTTAGTACTTTGACAACTGTTTTTATTGGGATAACAAAAAGCGAGTGGGGTCATGGGTAAAGTAAGCCGTCGTAGCATTTAATGCTGACATGGTAACATTTAATGCTTACATGGAAAATTATACTTTATTTTCAAAATATCTTCGAAAATATTTTGGTTTAATAAAATATGATTTGTGGGTTTACATTGGGATCTTGAATCCCCTTATAAATACCCTTATTTACTTCATAACACATTTACTTTCTTTTTCATTCTCTTCATTTACTCTCTTCATTTACTTCCAATCATAAATTCAATTTCATTCTTCTCTTTGCTTCCAAATTCAAAACCCTAAATTCCTAAATTTCAATTTCATTCATGGCACCTAAATCTTCTCGTTCAAGAGATGTAAATCTCTTGACTGCTCCTTACAATCCCTCACCAGATGTCTCCCAGGCACCTGGTGCTCCTTATGGCGCAGCCCTAAAATTAAACCCAAACAATCCATTGGCTAGCCTACAAGGCTCTCAAGGGTCTAAAACCCTTATTGGTAGAATCAGAAAATTTTTGAAGGATTCTCCAATAGGACCCTTATTCACCAGGAACCCACGCAAGATGTATCATGATTACTTGTGTGAGTTCTGGTTCTCTGCCACACTTTCTTCCGATTGTTCCTCCATCAGTTTCACTTTAAAGGATGGAACAATCAAATGTACTTTGAATGTAGAAGTGTTGAGGGATGCTCTTCACCTCAATTACTGGAGAGAGGGTGAGTCTCCAGTTGTTTTAGCCTCAAATATAAATTTTCGTCAAGTACTCCTTGAGATGGGTCATAAGGAGTGCTTGGACAGTGATGGTGTTTTAAAGACCAAGGGGGCGATGACCATGAAGGGCCTTACACCTTCATGGAGGTTTTTCTTTGTACATCTGGTTGAAAGTTTGGGTGGTAGTTCAGGTGGTCTTGACCAGATCAACTCTTCGCAAGCTGAAATGGCTTATTGTTTGTGGAAGGGGTTGAGGGTGGATTTTGCTGACATATTGTTTAGGAGTCTTGTGCAAAAGCTGAAAGGCTCCAGGGGTGTTTGTATCCCCTTTTCCAGATTTCTTTCTTTGTGTTTCAGGCAGATTCTGGGTGAAGAAGAGTATAGAAATACAGACTCTTCGTTCACAAGGCCAGATGTTTTGAGGAATCTAGACTCACTAGTATCTGAAGCTGGTGAGGTTGAAATTCCTGAGCAGATGCAGCTGGCGTTTGCTAAAACTGGTGCACCTTTGGAAAGTGAGCCAGAAAGACAATTGGGCGGGCCTCAAAATAATGAGGGACCCTCCAGTTCGTCTCCAGTTGTGGTTGAGGATAGAACAACCATAACTCAAGCCGTTCCTATCACGTCTATCCCTGGTGAAGATGTTCCGGCATCTGATCCTTCAACTGATGAAACCATCCAGGTAACTGGAACTGGTCATCAGGAGTCTGAACATGATGTTCAGCCATCCCTATCATTTATGGATCTAGGCATAAATGAGGATGAGTTTCATCTTGAATCTTCGGATTCAGAAGAAACACAAGCTGATCAAGAAATGGTTGATGCATCTGTACATGCTCAACTCCCTTCTTTCTTTGATCAACCCCTAGAACACCAAGTTTCAGTTTCCCACCAAGATACTCCTACAAATATTTCCCCACAAAGAACTCAATCACCACCACCGTCGCCGTTGGTCATACCTGAGCATTCTCAGCCTGACCAACACATTGTTTCTCCTCAGCCTTCTTTTTCACCCCCTATATTTCCTTCTTCTGCCACTGGGACAACTGGAGAGGCTTCCTTTGTTTTGCCTTCTCCAGTTGAACTGGTGCATCCTGCTACTGGTCCAGTGACAACTGCTCCTTTGTCACTGGAAGCTCAATTTGTCTCTTTCTCAACCGATATCCAAAACCTGATCAAACGGGTGGAGGGTGTTCATAAGACAATAGAGCAAAATGCCAAGTCCATTTCCAGATTCAACAAGGAAACAATTATAAATTCAAAGGTTGTTGATCTGGGAATCAATAAGTTTGCTGCAAATGAAGACTTGGTATTTAGAAAGTTGAATGAGTTGGTCTCAAGCTGCAACAATTTGTCCACATCTTTGAAGGAAGCTTTTGACTTAACCCATTCAAATGTCAATACATCTATCTCCAACCTCTTAAGCAACACTGTTCGATCATCAGAGGTGGATCTTAAGGAGATAGAAAGGCAGGTCAAGGAGTTGCTTGATAGACCTGGCCTTAATGTAGTTGATATTGGTCAGCAGGTGGCCACTTCTGTTGGCCAGATGATTGATGAGAAACTGGCCAGTCGAGAAGATGCATTGGTCAAGAAGGTTATGGCTGAATTTGCCAAGCTCCCACCTCCTCAGATTAATCTGGAGCCTCTGGCACTTGAAGTTAGCCAGTTAAGGGGTGCAGTGAATGCAGTGAACACTCAGTTGGCCTCCCACACTTCTTCTATTAATAAATTGGCAACTGAAGTGGAGAACTTAAAGAGGAAAGATGATGCAGTAAAGGAACAAGTGGTTAAGGGCTTAAATGAAGACTCACAATTATTGAAAGACTTGAAGACTGGACAGGACCAAACTGCAGCAAATGTATTGGTCCAGTCTCAAGAAGTTAACCACTTGTGGAGATCCTTTAGAATGATATGCACTGTGTTCAGAGAGTGCAAGGATATGCAATCGTGGCAGCCTCTAGCCCGTTTGCCCTCTAGCAATGAAGACTAGGCAGCTATTCGTGCAGGTCTCGATGCTGCCAAGGGGGAAAGGGATAGAAGGAATATCCTTGCACCTGGACCAAGACTGCCAGGTCCAGTTAGTGCAAGACAACTGGTTGAAAGGACTGTGGTTGGATCGGATGAAGGTGATGAGCAGGTGATTGAACAGTTTGAAGATGTGGTTGATAGGGGGAATAAAGGTAAGGGAAAGGAAGTTGGGCCGGCCACTGGTGAGCAAGCTAAAACAACTGGCACTGAAGCCAGTGTGTTAGAAACTGGCAACATTGATCAGCTCCCTCCAGTTTCAGAAGATGTTAGTAGGCAGCTGGCAAGGCTTGGAGATGCCATCAAGGAGAGAAAGAAACAAATGAGGGTGAATCAAGTAAAAGATAGAAATACCTTAGCCCCAACTCTTCTTGACATAAGTGATGGTCGTCTTCTGGGCATGACACTTGCAGAGTATGCCAAGGTCAAGGCTGATCCCAGAATTATAAATGCATTGAAAGAACAACTGGAGATTGAGCTTGACAAACATTATAGGGAGGATGAGGCTGAGTATGATGCCAGGTGTTTGAATATCACAGTGGAGAAGGCCAAAGAAGTTAGAACTGAAGGAATTCTCAAGAGAGCTGAACATGTCAAGAAGGTGGTCAAACAGGTGATGAATCCACCTAAGTCCAAAGGTAAACCTAAGATGTTGCCAAGAGATGCTGACCTTAGGACCTGGGTGGATACAACTGAACCTCAAGTGAAGATATCAAAGCTGCAGTGCATAGTATGAGCACTGGCCAGATCAAACTGGCCAATGAATCTGAAGCTAGAGAGTATTTATCTGAAGTGCAGCAGCGGAGATATCACCCTGGTAAGATTATTGATATGAAAGTGTTTATCAAACCAGGTACCAAACATTTCACTGTTGGGGTTCAACATCTGGATGGACCCTTAAGGCAAACTGAGAATCCTGATGTACTCTCTTATGGTTACACTGAACTGGTGGAAATGGCAAAGCTGTTAGAGGCCAAGCAACAAAGAAACAAGGTTGAAAGAGGATGGATGTTTGTGCTTCAAAGTCTGCTCAAGTTTAAAGAAAATATTGAAGAGAGACTGAATGTTGATCCTGAAGACAAACAGCCCATCTCTACAGTTGCCAAAAGAAGAAGAACTGGCGAAGGGCCATCAGTTTAAGTTCTTTCTTCATTTTTATCTTCTTGTAATTTGTTGTACATTCTGTTGTAACTTGTGTAAATTTTACTCCTTGTATAAAAGAAGTTACCAGTTTGTAACCACAAGGTAGATAAAAGATTAAAATCTAACAACACAAAAGAAAAACCTAAGGCATTTATTGATCTATAAAAATGCCCTAGATATCTTAGATAGATTTAAATCAAATAAGTCTCTATAGTTTACACTTGTATAGATACAACACTAGAAAAGACTTAGACTATATTTCTAGACAAATAGGGGGAATTTGTTAGGACCAGTTCACCTGGAACTGGCCAGTCACCAGTTTCCACTGACCAGTCACCAGTTGCATCTGGTGACCAGTAAACTGGTGACCAAGAAGATTTGTCGAGAAATATATTGAAGTCCAGTTGCACCGTACAGTTAACGCAACTGAAGACTTCCTCCAGTTGAGAACTGACCAATTTGAAGAAACATTCCAGTTGAAGTCGAAGACAACAAATGGAAGAAAGAGAATGACAATGGCAGCGAAGCCCAGTTGACATTCTAGTCAGTTACAAACTGGAGACCTTCAGTGAAAAGCCCTTACAAAGCTTTACACTGATTACGAGGAATTGACTTGTATACTTTATGTACCTTTACCCGGATAATAAGCCTTATCTTATTATTTAAGTATTAAAAGGTACATAAAGGTGGTTGTGTAAAGTCACTGTAACATGCGACTTTACAACACTTTTAAGGAATTAAATGCTATTCCTTAAATGCTTCCAACCACATTTGTACGGCTAAAGTTAACATCCATATGTTAACTTTGCCTATAAATACAAGTCATTGCACAACCAAGAAACATAAGTTATTCAAGAAAGTATTCGTTCTCTCAAAGTTATTTCACACACAAACGAATAACTTCATACTTTGCAAACCTGCAATATTCTTGGTGAACTTGTGCAATATTCTCTCAATCGCTAAAAGGAACATTTCACTACTTTAAGTGTTTCGATTGTAGAAGAGAAATTCCGAGTATAGATCAATTGTATTTCATAGGTTGTTAGGATATTTACATTCGTGGATTATCTTGGTTCCGCATCAACCTTGTAATTTGTTTAATATCAATAAATAAATTACACTTTGAAAACTACATATTGTCTCATCAAGATTGTTTACAAGTTATTGTATTATTGCATTGTTCTTTACTTATTGTCTTTTATATAAGTAATCTATCTAGAACTTGGTATATACTTATCTAACTGTCGTCTCCAGTTTAGTAAGTATATTGCAAAGTAACTCCACCATCGACATAGAGGTGTCTTCAGTAGTACCATCTAACAAGTTGGGACTTACAGTTTTTGATTTAGTCGAGGGGTTTTTGCCTTTGAATCTTTGATGTCTGTGTGTTATGTGTGTTTTTATGTGGGGTAGTATATGGTGTGAATTTTACCAATATAACCTGAGCGTGTTTTATTTTTGTTTTAATCTGGAACGTTTCTATGGCTGTGATTAAGTGTAACACCCTTCATTTAAAAATATGGGTTTCCAAAAATTTTCGCCTAACGGCGTTAAAAGAAAAGCGGAAGAAACTTAAAAAGTCCAAACCAATTAAAATCTGTTGGTTTCCTTATTCAATGGTGTTACTTAGTCATACCATCAAACAAGTCCAAATGGAAACCCGTCGGCTGCCCAACACAAAACAACCGACTAGAAAACATGCAAACTTCATAATTGTCTAGGCATAAACAAAAGTCTAGAAATATGCAGCAACTATGGGTAGCTATGGTCTTCATCAAGCAATCTACCCATTTCCTCACTCCTCATGCAACGTCTACCTTGGCTAAGCTAAACCTGAGGGAGCAACACATTTCAAAAGACAAGTGTTAGCTAACGAATTAGCTAAGTAAGATAACACTCAAGTTATAAAACATTTGTCCATTTCAAACATTATGGATTATTAAAACTTCATTAAGGCACAACACACATCAAGCATATCACAATATCAATACTACATAATAGGATGGACCACCCTAAATGTGCCTATCCTACATTACTTCATTACACACATATAACTACATAACTGCATTCTACATTTTAACTGCTTTTCTACGTTTTAACTGCTTTACCACGTTTTAACTGCTTTACCACGTTTTAACTGCGTCAATGTGTAACATAAGTTACACCCGACTTGATGACAACCTTTCAATGAACATCAAACGTCGTTAAGGAATGGCAAGCCAATCCCCGAGTAATCCGTATGTACAAGACAAATGAGGGCGGGTCAGACCCCTCGTATTACTCAACTGCATCTCAATGACCATGTTGCAAGGAGCCACCCGAGCAACCTGCATCTACACACTTAGCCGGGCTAGGGCAAGTACGGGTTAAGCTTAACACTTTCTGCATCTCATTTTAACGAGCTCGATTTCCTGCACCTCATTTAGTTTAGGTGTCTACGTTACCTAAACATTTGCTACATATACTGCTTTTACGTTTTGGGCCCTTAAACGTGCACGTGTCATGGCAACTTAACAAGTCTAGTGAACTAGATGAGCAAGCCATACAAACATGCACAATCAACATATACCACATATACTACATCTCAATACATTACAAGATACTACATATCACTTCATAACATAACACTACATTATACGTCATTTCATAACATGCACTACATTACATATCATTTGGGACTGCATTTCAGGTCTCATTGGTCATTTACATAACCCATATTTCCTCCCGTGTAACCCCGCATACCCATAAGCAATTCAAGGTATCAATTGGGAAGTTATTATATGAAACCATTTTTTTGTTGAACCCTCAGCGTGTCAAAGTATTATATCTTACCTTGGTACGGCTTACCAACAAATGATAACACAAGTTACCGAGCTTTGCAAGTATTCCCGACTACCTAACAATCAACATAGGACCAATTAACGAGTATAACGAGACTAAACCGACCTACAGTCTATATACGTGCCACATACCCCTTTACTTACCATCATTTCAGGTAATAGTCTCATTTTGACTATTACCCCAGGTATTTGTCTCTTTACGGCTATTCTCAATTTTTGTCCATTTCTAGACTATTACCCGAGGTATTAGTCTCTTTTGGTCTGTTTTTCCAAAAACGGGTTTTACACCAGAAAAGACTCTTTTAAAACCTAATTGATGATTTGACACCATCAATTGCTCCATGAACGAATTGTTAACAAAATGGATCATTAGGTCACACTAAACAACCATTCCTAACATCAAAACTTGAGCAATTAACCACAATTAATTTCCAACAACCCAAACCCTTCTCCAAACCCTAAGACCTAAATTAAATCCCTTTATTTTATACATATGATCACAAATCGAAGGGAAGTCACCTAAATTACCTGTAGATGATCACAAAGGAATGCAAAAGACTCGATCAAACACTCTTGTATCACACGTTTTGAAGGATTTTCGGCTTAGAAATTGATAAGGGATTAGGGGGTGGCTAGGGCTTGAGAGGAAAAGTGATATTATCAGTAATGAATGACTAATGATCACCCTTAGGACCTTAAACCCGTTTTTGACTTTCACACTATGTCAAAACTGGTCCCTAAGCTTCCAAACACTACATTACTAGCCCAAAACTCCCTTATGGACTATATACTACTTATGGAATACTTTGAACACCTCAAAAGGCACATAACTACAACTTAAACACATTACTACATCAATCCATGAGGCATTCAAGTTTCATACGCATAACACATTAACCACATATAGACATTAAATCTACCATAGACTCAACGACACGTTACGTTGACTTAACGACTCTAGTCAAACGTTAAATAAAGGTTTGGGATGTTACAATTACCTCCCCCTTAAGAGGATTCCGTCCCCGGAATCTCATCAGAAAGGAACAACTCCGGATACTTCTCTTTCATCACGGACTCGGTTTCCCAAGTGAGACTTTCACCATGATTATGCTTCCACTTGATCAACACAAGGTCAATCATTTTCCTGCGTAGCTTCTTTTGCTTTCTTCCAAGTATTGCTATCGGTTCCTCAATCATTCTTTTACTTGGATCAATACTCACATCCTCAATAGGAATCACGCTAGACTCCTCCGCTAAACATTTCCTCAAATAGGATACATGAAATGTGTTGTGAATTCCATCCAATTCTGGAGGTAATTCCAACTGATACGCCACATCTTTGATACGCTTCAGAACTTTAAATGGTCCAATAAATATTGGACTCAACTTTCCTTTCTTTCCAAAGCGAATGACTCCTTTCCATGGGGAAACTTTCAGCATCACCATGTCACCAGCTTCAAATTCAATCGGCCTTCTTTTCTTGTCGGCATAGGTTTTCTGTCGTTCTCTAGCCACACGAAGTGCTTCTTTAGCAATGTTAACTTTCTCAGCTGTGATCTCTATAATTTCAGGACCTGTAATTTGCTTTTCACCGGGCTCCATCCAACAACTTGGAGTCCTACACCTTCTACCATAAAGCATTTCAAATGGGGGCATTCCAATGCTTGCATGATAGCTGTTATTATAAGCAAACTCAATCAATTTCAAATGATCATCCCATGCTCCACCATACTCCAATACACAAGCCCTCAACATATCTTCCAATGTTTGAATTGTTCTTTCACTTTGCCCATCTGTTTGAGGATGATAGGCAGTGCTCAAGTTCACTCTAGTACCTAACGCTCGTTGGAGACTTTTCCAAAAACTAGATACATATCTCGTGTCTCGATCTGAAACAATTGATAAAGGAACACCATGCTTTGAGACAACTTCATCTATGTACATCTTTGCCATCTTGGTCAAAAATGGCACATCTTGGCGTGTTGCTAAGAAATGAGCACTCTTCGTCAACCTATCCACAATAACCCACACCATATCATTTCCTTTTGGAGTTCTAGGTAACTTAGTCACAAAATCCATAGTTATATGATCCCATTTCCATTCCGGAATTTCCAACTGATGCAGCATTCCATATGGCTTTTTGTGATCAGTTTTTACACGCGCACAAGTCAAGCATCTTTCAACAAAATGTGCAACTTCTCCCTTAATGTTCGACCACCAATAGATAGGCTTCAAATCTGCATACATCTTTGTAACACCGGGGTGAACTGAATATCTTGGCCTATGAGCTTCTTCTAGGATCAATTCTCGGTTACCATCAAGCAATGGTACCCAAATTCGACCCTTATATGTCTGGAACCCACGGTTCGTTTCCATCACAAGGCGTTTCTTCTTTCCAATGCTTTCCTTGTCAATATTCTCCTTCAATAGAGCCTTAACTTGGGCTTCCTTGATGCGATCAAGTAACCCCGACTTAGCTTGAACAACCATGCTCATCAATCTACAAGAAAAATTCTGCACCTTTCTACTCAGTGCATCCGCCACCACATTAGCTTTACCGGGATGATACTTAATCTCACAATCATAATCTTTCAGAAGTTCCATCCATCTCCTTTGTCTTACATTCATTTCCTTTTGTGAGAACACATATTGCAAACTTTTATGATCGGTGTACAAGGTACACTTAGTGCCATATAAGTAATGCCTCCATAACTTCAAAGCAAACACTACAGCAGCCAACTCTAGATCATGGGTTGGGTAGTTCTTTTCATGAGGCTTCAACTGACGTGAAGCATAAGCAATAACCTTGTCCCTTTGCATAAGAACACAACCCAAACCTGAAATAGACGCATCACTATAAACAACAAGATCATCGGTACCTTCGGGTAAGGCAAGAATTGGAGCTTCACACAACTTTGTCTTTAATGTTTGAAAAGCCTTTTCTTGAGCTTCAGCCCACACAAACTTCACCCTTTCTTTGTCAATTCGGTCATAGGCTTAGCTATACGGGAGAAATCCTGAATGAACCTTCGGTAGTAGCCCGCTAAACCAAGAAAACTCTTGATTTCGGTGGGTGACTTTGGTTGTTCCCATTTAGAGACAGCTTCGATCTTTGCGGGATCAACTTTAATACCTTCTGAAGAGATGACATGGCCGAGAAACTGAACTTCTCGAAGCCAGAATTCACACTTGGAGAACTTTGCATATAAACTCTTCTCCCTAAGGACCTCAAGAACGGCTCTTAAGTGCTCACGGTGCTCGGCTTCAGACTTTGAATAAATCAGAATATCGTCAATGAAAACAATCACAAAATGATCTAAGAATGGGCGACATACCCGATTCATTAAATCCATAAAAGCAGCTGGAGCATTTGTCAAACCAAAAGGCATGACTAAGAACTCATAATGTCCATATCGTGTACGAAAAGCTGTTTTTGCAACATCCTCCTTTTTAACCTTCAACTGATGATAACCGGACCGCAAATCTATTTTAGAAAAGTATGAAGCACCATGAAGTTGATCAAAAAGATCATCAATACGCGGGAGAGGATACTTGTTCTTAACCGTTCGCTTATTCAACTCACGGTAGTCTATGCACATGCGCATAGAACCATCCTTCTTCTTGACAAATAGGACCGGAGCTCCCCAAGGCGAGGAACTAGGTTGTATAAAACCCTTGTTAAGTAACTCTTGAAGTTGCGCCATCAACTCTTTCATCTCAGTAGGAGCCAAACGGTATGGTGCCTTTGCAACTGGAGTAGCACCGGGAACAAGATCAATCTGAAAAGTGACCTCTCGGTCGGGAGGAATACCGGGAAGATCATCCGGAAAGACATCAGAAAAATCAGAAACCACATCAACATTGGAGATAGAAGACTTCTCCTTTCGTGTATCGATAACATAAGCAAGGAAGTGGTTCTTATTATGCCGAATGCATTTGAGAGCCTTCATCAAATTTATAATCTTTATGCTCCCTTTCTTCTTATCTCCATAAACAGAAATGACTACACCGTCTGGAGTAGTGAAACGAACTACCTTTTGAGAACATATAATAGTGGCATCATTTTGGGACAACCAATCCATACCTATTACTATGTCAAATCCAGCAAGAGTAGTAGGCAATAACTGGACCGAAAAAGAACGACCTTCAATCTCAATATTACAATCATCATAGCCCTCACGTATGTCACTAATAGTACCATTAGCAATCTCTACCTCTATAGAACAATCTAAGGGAGTAGTGACTATTTCGAGCTTAGGAGCAAACAAGGTAGACACAAATGACCTATTTGCACCCGAATAAAAAAGAACAGAAGCAGGTTTTGAGTTAACATGAAATGTAACACCCGACATTTAAAAATTTGGATTTTCAAAACTTTTAAATAAATAACTTAAAGTGCGGAAACGTCCCAGTAAAAAACTTAACCATTAATGGTCATCATATGTTTGGTGTTACTATCGCATCACAACAATAATTCAAGAAAACTCATAGTCATAAACATCGATAATAAAAGTTATAATAAATGCCATCTAAATAAATAATGAGGCTAATACTACTAAATGTCTTCGTCTATAGCAAACGTTTACCCAGCCTCACTCTAAAAAAACTTCAATATAACCTGAGGAAACACAACATTTTAAATAAACAAGTGTCAGCTTTAAAAGCCGAGTAAGATAACCACACGTTATAAAACAGTTGCTAGTTAAAACATCTTTTCAAACAATCGTACGCATGTCAAGCAACAAACAACAACAACGACAATAAACATTAGGAATATCGTATCCCTATATGTGCCTAGCAACCTCATCAATCGACAATAAGCATCTCAACAAATCAACATCAGGTTATGCCACAACAAAGTCAAGTAACTTATGTCACTTGTTATCGACAATATAAATTGTGTGAAGGCGGTCCATCGACCTTTAGGGAGCCTCACACCCGACATGATGGGTAGACCATTCGGTGGTCCATCGGCGTCGTTACGGATGGCATAACCAACCCACGAGTAAGCCGGCATCGACAAAAATGGCCAGCCCACGCCATCCGGCAAACCCCAACAACAGACTGAGTCGAGTGGGGGTTATCATGATTACCCCAAACGACAGCGACGATAGCATACTAGCCATGGGTTAAGCTTAACACTTTCGACAATAATTATACTTGAGTATCATCAACAACAACAACAACAACAACAACAATACAGCTTTTAGGGCCCTTAACGTGCGCGTGATATGGCAATCCTACCAAGTCTAGTGTACTAGATGTACAAGCCAACATGTATCCAACTAAACATCAATCTCAATCATTTCCAACATCTAAGCATGCATATCAAGTATAACGACAAATAAAAAGATCATTAGCATGCATAAACAACACCCAAGTGACCTCCCGTGAGTTCCCATACCCAACATACGTACGAAAGGGCTTTAGCAAACATTTATTATGAAAGCTAAGTTTTCGTTGTGTCCCTCGTGTCAAAAAGTAGTTATCTTACCTGAAAGCAAATATGAACGCAAGTTTACTCGTTACTCCTTGAGCGTCTCACTCGATCCCTAAACAATCGTATAATAAAAGTACTATATCAACATCGACTACTTTCACGAATCTAAAAATACCTCGGTTAACACTGTAAGTAACTAATAATGAACTAACAATAACAGGTTTAATATATATGATGATTCTCATCATTCTAATCCATCCGTTTATTATTGAACTCACGTACTAACATTGCAATTTTATATAATTGATTTACAAGCATTAATTAGTTGGAGTAACATGCATTATGTACTATATCCCTTGCAGTAAATCATCGAAATATATCATTGAAATATACGAAGTCTATTAGTATACGACTCTTATCAACAAAACAACGAACTCTATATTATAACGAAACAACTTAAGCCTTGAAAGGTTATTCGAAAACTAATTAACAAACTATTATGAATCTTAATATAACATGTATAAGTTTTCCCGACCTTAACAAACGGCAAACTTTAGAACTGTTGTTTTTTTTCTTCTATATCAATATATCATACTAGATCGGGTTTATAGCAACACGAACTCTAATTTTGTTATTCAAACCAAGACTCTTAATTTGGGTGATCACATGCGATGGATATTAATTTACACTAATCCAATAAATCGTCTTGGTCTTCTATAACATATATATTATAGCCGAAACGAATTTCAAACAAGAATCACATATAAACTCATCTCACAAATTAATTGTATATAAACAGAAAGTGTCAACGACACTACAAAGCATAACAAATCAACCATCATGTAACAGGCTTTCAAGAACTATTTATTTATAAGACTAGAATCAATTGTTACCTTCAAGTAATTTTGCCATGAAAAACAATATAATTATCATGAGCTGCAACTCCCACGAATCCCTCCTGGCGGCTATTATATATCTTGAGTTAAGAGGTTTTATTTTTATTGATTTATTTTGAGTAGATGATATTTATATATGTAATGCACGACCTAGTATGTATACAGGTCGGCCACAAAAGATTAGCATACACCCAAGCCCACTAAACCGTATCAAATGTCCATTTTACATCTAACTACCTTTTAAGTCTCTATTTAACGTAATCAAAGCCCACTTAATATGGCCTTAAAATTATTATTCTTGCTAAGCTTCTATCATATAGTTATTGTTGCACACACAAATATAAAGGTAAATAATAAATATGTAAGCACACTAATTACTCACACTTAGTGCACATCATACACTAAGATAACGACCTATTAATTAGCCATGTTTAATCACATACAACGACCTAACATGTAGAAAGTTAAAGTTGACTAACGACAAGGTCAGCATAAACAAGAAAAAGATTTAGGATGTTACATGAAAAGTACCGCTTACCACCTCATCGTTGTCCTTAGCAGCTTCCACCGTCATCTGAAGAGCTTGAACTCTTGTCTTTTGAGCAGTTGCCTTCTTTCCATCATTCTTCATCTGAGGACAATCAGCAATAAGATGACCTGTTTCTTGACACTTGTAGCAACGAATCTTATCCCTGCAATCAGCTGCGACGTGCCCCGATGAACCACACTTATGACACCTCTTGGTCTTGTCAGAACATGGACCATCATGAATAGACTTGCAAGTTGGGCACCATGTGCCACTCTTCTTCTTGTCTTTACCTCCATTCGAAGTAGAACCACCCTTGAACTTCTTATTAGAACTCGAAGACCAATTAGATCTTCTCTTGAACCCAGACTTCTTATCATCAGCTTTCTCAACGACTTTTTCAGATTTGAGGTCATCATCCAACCTCTTAGACTCCTTAATAGCTGCAGACAAGGTAGTGTGCTGCCTACATAAACCACGATAGTTAGCCGGAAGGCCATCACAATAAGCCTCAATCTGGTCCACCTCCCTACGGACCATATGACCCACGAACTTAAGTTTCTCCATGAACGAGTGAGCATACTCCGTTATAGCACCGGGCTTAGCAGTCAAAGCCCTAAACTCCTTCTCAATCAACCTCAACTCTCGAGTTCCCACATACTCTTCCAAAAATTTCTCCTTAAAAGTACCCCAAGGCATCACAGCTAGCACCTCGGGAGCTATTGAGACGGTAGTAGCCCTCCACCAATTGCGGGCATTCTTTTTCAACATGCGGGTTGCACACAATACCTTCATGTCATCAGGACAATAACATGAAGCAAAAACCACCTCAATGTCTTCCAACCATTCCATGGCACCAACTGCATTCTGAGTACCATCAAAATCTTTAGCACCGCATTTCTGAAAACTCTCATACTTAAAGTTAGTAGTACGAGGAGCAACCACAACACGAGGCTCCACTACATTTCCCCCATCATTCCCATTAGCAACAACATTTTCAGGAGCAACCTGTGACCTTACCATAGATGGCTCGGTACGGTTTGAGCGGTTGGAATAATTTCCATCAGTATGCTCATCCCGATGCAAACTAGCTTCCCTTTCAGCTCTCATTTGAGCCAACTCCGCTTCATTCCTCATCAAAAGAGCTCGAATAGCCCTCAACTCTTCATGCATTTCAGCTTGATTAGGAACCTGTTCAATCACTGGGTTTGCCCTATCGATTTCTGACCTTGTGGGTTGTGCACCCGGAAGTGGCCTTCGAGGAGGCCTTTGGTTAACACCATTTCCAGCCCCATTTTGATCAGTTTGAGCATTGCTTGGAGCTGCTCTCTCACGTTGACTGTTAGTACGAGTGTTAACCATGATGTCTACAACGCAATGACGACAGTTAGCAAGAATTAAAGTGAGAACAAAGAGATCAAGGCTACACGACATCTATATAAGCTGCATATATATACACATACAAGCCTCAACCTACACTCTCACTCAATCCCAACCCGTCCTAAAGTACTTCATCTCAAAGCTAGGCACACCTACTTAAGCCTAACTTATCCTCTATCGGTTTAAGTCCAAAATCCTACGGTCATGGTCGAACTTTGGTTCACTTAAACCATTTCTCTGATACCAACTTGTAACACCCTTCATTTAAAAATATGGGTTTCCAAAAATTTTCACCTAACGGCGTTAAAAGAAAGCGGAAGAAACTTAAAAAGTCCAAACCAATTAAAATCTGTTGGTTTCCTTATTCAATGGTGTTACTTAGTCATATCATCAAAAAAGTCCAAATGGAAACCCGTCGGCTGCCCAACACAAAACAACCGACTACAAAACATGCAAACTTCATAATTGTCTAGGCATAAACAAAAGTCTAGAAATATGCAGCAACTATGGGTAGCTATGGTCTTCATCAAGCAATCTACCCATTTCCTCACTCCTCATGCAACGTCTACCTCGGCTAAGCTAAACCTGAGGGAGCAACACATTTCAAAAGACAAGTGTTAGCTAACGAATTAGCTAAGTAAGATAACACTCAAGTTATAAAACATTTGTCCATTTCAAACATTATGGATTATTAAAACTTCATTAAGGCACAACACACATCAAGCATATCACAATATCAATACTACATAATAGGATGAACCACCCTAAATGTGCCTATCCTGCATTACTTCATTACACACATATAACCACATAACTGCATTCTACATTTTAACTGCTTTTCTACGTTTTAACTGCTTTACCACGTTTTAACTGCTTTACCACGTTTTAACTGCGTCAATGTGTAACATAAGTTACACCCGACTTGATGACAACCTTTCAATGAACATCAAACGTCGTTAAGGAATGGCAAGCCAATCCCCGAGTAATCCGTATGTACAAGACAAATGAGGGCGGGTCAGACCCCTCGTATTACTCAACTACATCTCAATGACCATGTTGCAAGGAGCCACCCGAGCAACCTGCATCTACGCACTTAGCCGGGCTAGGGCAAGTACGGGTTAAGCTTAACACTTTCTGCATCTCATTTTAACGAGCTCGATTTCCTGCACCTCATTTAGTTTAGGTGTCTACGTTACCTAAACATTTGCTACATATACTGCTTTTACGTTTTGGGCCCTTAAACGTGCACGTGTCATGGCAACTTAACAAGTCTAGTGAACTAGATGAGCAAGCCATACAACATGCACAATCAACATATACCACATATACTACATCTCAATACATTACAAGATACTACATATCACTTCATAACATAACACTACATTATACGTCATTTCATAACATGCACTACATTACATATCATTTGGGACTGCATTTCAGGTCTCATTGGTCATTTACATAACCCATATTTCCTCCCGTGTAACCCCGCATACCCATAAGCAATTCAAGGTATCAATTGGGAAGTTATTATATGAAACCATCTTTTTGTTGAACCCTCGGCGTGTCAAAGTAGTGTATCTTACCTTGGTACGGCTTACCAACAAATGATAACGCAAGTTACCGAGCTTTGCAAGTATTCCCGACTACCTAACAATCAACATAGGACCAATTAACGAGTATAACGAGACTAAACCGACCTACAGTCTATATACGTGCCACATACCCCTTTACTTACCATCATTTCAGGTAATAGTCTCATTTTGACTATTACCCAGGTATTTGTCTCTTTACGGCTATTCTCAATTTTTGTCCATTTCTAGACTATTACCCGAGGTATTAGTCTCTTTTGGTCTGTTTTTCCAAAAACGGGTTTTACACCAGAAAAGACTCTTTTAAAACCTAATTGATGATTTGACACCATCAATTGCTCTATGAACGAATTGTTAACAAAATGGATCATTAGGTCACATTAAACAACCATTCCTAACATCAAAACTTGATCAATTAACCACAATTGATTTCCAACAACCCAAACCCTTCTCCAAACCCTAAGACCTGAATTAAATCCATTCATTTGATACATATGATCACAAATCGAAGGGAAGTCACCTAAATTACCTGTAGATGATCACAAGGGAATGCAAAAGACTCGATCAAACACTCTTGTATCACACGTTTTGAAGGATTTTCGGCTTAGAAATTGATAAGGGATTAGGGGGCGGCTAGGGCTTGAGAGGAAAAGTGATATTATCAGTAATGAATGACTAATGATCACCCTTAGGACCTTAAACCCGTTTTTGACTTTCACACTATGTCAAAACTGGTCCCTAAGCTTCCAAACACTACATTACTAGCCCAAAACTCCCTTATGGACTATATACTACTTATGGAATACTTTGAACACCTCAAAAGGCACATAACTACAACTTAAACACATTACTACATCAATCCATGAGGCATTCAAGTTTCATACGCATAACACATTAACCACATATAGACATTAAATCTACCATAGACTCAACGACACGTTACGTTGACTTAACGACTCTAGTCAAACGTTAAATAAAAGTTTGGGATGTTACAATTACCTCCCCCTTAAGAGGATTCCGTCCCCGGAATCTCATCAGAAAGGAACAACTCCGGATACTTCTCTTTCATCACGGACTCGGTTTCCCAAGTGAGACTTTCACCATGATTATGCTTCCACTTGATCAACACAAGGTCAATCATTTTCCTGCGTAGCTTCTTTTGCTTTCTTCCAAGTATTGCTATCGGTTCCTCAATCATTCTTTTACTTGGATCAATACTCACATCCTCAATAGGAATCACGCTAGACTCCTCCGCTAAACATTTCCTCAAATAGGATACATGAAATGTGTTGTGAATTCCATCCAAATTCTGGAGGTAATTCCAACTGATACGCCACATCTTTGATACGCTTCAGAACTTTAAATGGTCCAATAAATATTGGACTCAACTTTCCTTTCTTTCCAAAGCGAATGACTCCTTTCCATGGGGAAACTTTCAGCATCACCATGTCACCAGCTTCAAATTCAATCGGCCTTCTTTTCTTGTCGGCATAGGTTTTCTGTCGTTCTCTAGCCACACGAAGTGCTTCTTTAGCAATGTTAACTTTCTCAGCTGTGATCTCTATAATTTCAGGACCTGTAATTTGCTTTTCACCGGGCTCCATCCAACAACTTGGAGTCCTACACCTTCTACCATAAAGCATTTCAAATGGGGGCATTCCAATGCTTGCATGATAGCTGTTATTATAAGCAAACTCAATCAATTTCAAATGATCATCCCATGCTCCACCATACTCCAATACACAAGCCCTCAACATATCTTCCAATGTTTGAATTGTTCTTTCACTTTGCCCATCTGTTTGAGGATGATAGGCAGTGCTCAAGTTCACTCTAGTACCTAACGCTCGTTGGAGACTTTTCCAAAAACTAGATACATATCTCGTGTCTCGATCTGAAACAATAGATAAAGGAACACCATGCTTTGAGACAACTTCATCTATGTACATCTTTGCCATCTTGGTCAAAAATGGCACATCTTGGCGTGTTGCTAAGAAATGAGCACTCTTCGTCAACCTATCCACAATAACCCACACCATATCATTTCCCTTTGGAGTTCTAGGTAACTTAGTCACAAAATCCATAGTTATATGATCCCATTTCCATTCCGGAATTTCCAACTGATGCAGCATTCCATATGGCTTTTTGTGATCAGTTTTTACACGCGCACAAGTCAAGCATCTTTCAACAAAATGTGCAACTTCTCCCTTAATGTTCGACCACCAATAGATAGGCTTCAAATCTGCATACATCTTTGTAACACCGGGGTGAACTGAATATCTTGGCCTATGAGCTTCTTCTAGGATCAATTCTCGGTTACCATCAAGCAATGGTACCCAAATTCGACCCTTATATGTCTGGAACCCACGGCTGTTCGTTTCCATCACAAGGCGTTTCTTCTTTCCAATGCTTTCCTTGTCAATATTCTCCTTCAATAGAGCCTTAACTTGGGCTTCCTTGATGCGATCAAGTAACCCCGACTTAGCTTGAACAACCATGCTCATCAATCTACAAGAAAAATTCTGCACCTTTCTACTCAGTGCATCCGCCACCACATTAGCTTTACCGGGATGATACTTAATCTCACAATCATAATCTTTCAGAAGTTCCATCCATCTCCTTTGTCTTACATTCATTTCCTTTTGTGAGAACACATATTGCAAACTTTTATGATCGGTGTACAAGGTACACTTAGTGCCATATAAGTAATGCCTCATAATAGTATACATACGATAAAATAGTATAATACGATACTAAAAGGAATAAAATCTTTTCAAAGGAATAATATCTATCCAAAAGGAATAAAATCTTTCTAAAGGAATAATATCTATCCAAAAGGAATAAAATCTTTCTAAAGGAATAATATCTATCCAAAAGGAATAAAATCTTTCAAAAGGAATAAAATCTTTCTAAAGGAATAATATCTATCCAAAAGGAATAAAATCTTTGGAAAGGAATAAAATCTTTCCAAAGGAATAATATCTATCCAAAAGGAATAAAATCTTTGGAAAGGAATAAAATCTTTCCAAAGGAATAAAATCTATGTAATAAAATCTTTGGAAAGGAATAAAATCTTTCCAAAGGAATAAAATCTATCCAAAAGATTCTGGATATTCACTATAAATAGTGACAGACGAGAATGAAAGAATTCATTCAAACAAGAGAGCAAGAAAACTCCATCAGAGAAAACACTTGGACTATCGTCCCTCAAATCATTGTTACACAATCACTATCATCATAGGATTGGATGGCGTAAAACCGTATACATAATACGAGTTACCAGCAGGGAATCGCCACCCAAATATCCTAATCTTCCTCACACCTTCCCATGCTAGGTGGCATGGGATCCGTATAAACCCCCTTCTTTTGTATAATGATATTAGATTGCATACTCTCAAACTGTATATGTTGATCGACGTATCATCACCTCCATAACTTCAAAGCAAACACTACAGCAGCCAACTCTAGATCATGGGTCGGGTAGTTCTTTTCATGAGGCTTCAACTGACGTGAAGCATAAGCAATAACCTTGTCCCTTTGCATAAGAACACAACCCAAACCTGAAATAGACGCATCACTATAAACAACAAGATCATCGGTACCTTCGGGTAAGGCAAGAATTGGAGCTTCACACAATTTTTTCTTTAATGTTTGAAAAGCCTTTTCTTGAGCTTCAGCCCACACAAACTTCACCCCTTTCTTTGTCAATTCGGTCATAGGCTTAGCTATACGGGAGAAATCCTGAATGAACCTTCGGTAGTAGCCCGCTAAACCAAGAAAACTCTTGATTTCGGTGGGTGACTTTGGCTGTTCCCATTTAGAGACAGCTTCGATCTTTGCGGGATCAACTTTAATACCTTCTGAAGAGATGACATGGCCGAGAAACTGAACTTATCGAAGCCAGAATTCACACTTGGAGAACTTTGCATATAAACTCTTCTCCCTAAGGACCTCAAGAACGGCTCTTAAGTGCTCACGCTGCTCGGCTTCAGACTTTCATTTTACTGCATTTTTGATCTTCGGGTATGTATCCATACATTTCGCTTTCATTTTACAATAAATATCCAATCTTGTCTTTCTTTAAGCTCTTGTATGTGGTCTACCCTTGTTTGGATGCCAGAACCAGTTATCTCCTTCGGGTCTGTTAGCTGGAACATTCATATTTCCTTCAAAGTCTATTGGAGGAATGTTATGTGGTCCTGGAAGATGGCTAGGTTCATACTTGATCCAACAACCTCCTTGTTGACGTACGACGTACTTAGACTTCTTAGCATTCTTTGCTTCTCTCATCATTCTAATGCTGTCTCTGTACTCGAGTCTTTGGTTAATCTTGGAGATTGCTTTATCAAACACTTCCCTTTTCTTTTCATCTTGCTCATCGTCTTGCAGGCACAGCAATACATTCTTACAAAATTCCAACGTTCCATCAGAATATGAAGCAAGTTCATCCATTCGAATGAAAATCTTCTTCTTTCTGCTATTCAAAAACACAAAATATAAAGCATACAAATCACCTACTACATTTTATATATCTAACAATCTCCCCCTTAGTAGTGATTTGTCAAAAATATCCAATCTTGTCTTTCTTTAAGCTCTTGTATGTGGTCTACCCTTGTTTGGATGCCAGAACCAGTTATCTCCTTCGGGTCTGTTAGCTGGAACATTCATATTTCCTTCAAAGTCTATTGGAGGAATGTTATGTGGTCCTGGAAGATGGCTAGGTTCATACTTGATCCAACAACCTCCTTGTTGACGTACGACGTACTTAGACTTCTTAGCATTCTTTGCTTCTCTCATCATTCTAATGCTGTCTCTGTACTCGAGTCTTTTCTACATTTGTTGGATTCTCAACAATCTCTGGTTCATCAAACGTTACATTATCTTTCAACGCTTCAACATCTGCATCATCTTCAGCATATTCAACAACATCATCTTCATTCACAAACTCTTCATCATCATCAACAACTTCAATTACTTCATCATCATCATCCATATCAGAATCATCTTCACAACTTCAAATCCTATCTGAAAATCTTCCAATGAAGCATATTGAATGCAACTTGACATGTATCTTTTCACAGCATCAAAAGCAACAACATCTTCTTGGTATCTTTGCATGGCATTCAGGAAATGATTGTAAAGGAAGATAATGTCGTCCACTGGCAAAAGTTTAAATTGGGCTTCTGTGAACCGGTAGATCTTGTTATTATCCCTCTTGACATGAAAACATGGAATAGAAATAGAAACTCTCTTAATCAAGATCACTCTGATCAGCACCAAAATCTTATGATCTCTCTGTTCTTTCAGCAACTTTGGGTTATATTGTTTTGTAAGTTTAAGAAGCTCTGTATATTCTTCGATTTGCCTGGCTTCCTTAAACTTGTACATTGATTCCAGTTCAGGTCTTTTGGTTTTAGTTACCTTTGTAGCTCCACAAAAGATTGGGTAAGCCCTTTCTTCCAGATATCTTGATTTCTTTGCTGCTTCTTTAGGTTTAATGCCGAGAGCAACCATTCTTTCTCTATCCCTCAAGAAGTATCCCCGATTAATAAAGTTTAATTGTTCTTCAGTTAGCTCAGTTGGAAAGTAATCAGGGAGGACTTCCTCGGATGTGATTGCCTCTCGCAAAACCTGCTTGTAAGTAGATTTCTGGAAATTCTGACTTGCAGCTTCTGGAGTCTTTCTGAGTTCATCGAAATTGTTGAAATCTTCAAAATTATAACGTTGAGGAGTTGAGCTAGCACGCGCAGATGATTCTCCAACTTCTACTCTGCTTGAAGGACCTGTTTCAAAATAATCTAAATCTGCAAATTCTTCAAACACAGGTTCTTCAACAACTTCTACATTTGTTGGATTCTCAACAATCTCTGGTTCTTCTTCTTTCTGCTATTCAAAAACACAACTCCGAAGGATGGTTCTTCAATGATATGACCAATACTTAGCTTTTCTATATCTGCAGTGTATAGACTTTGATCTGGATAGGGCACATTAATCTTTCTCTTCACAACTTCAAATCCTATCTGAAAATCTTCCAATGAAGCATATTGAATGCAACTTGACATGTATCTTTTCACAGCATCAAAAGCAACAACATCTTCTTGGTATCTTTGCATGGCATTCAGGAAATGATTGTAAAGGAAGATAATGTCGTCCACTGGCAAAAGTTTAAATTGGGCTTCTGTGAACCGGTAGATCTTGTTATTATCCCTCTTGACATGAAAACATGGAATAGAAATAGAAACTCTCTTAATCAAGATCACTCTGATCAGCACCAAAATCTTATGATCTCTCTGTTCTTTCAGCAACTTTGGGTTATATTGTTTTGTAAGTTTAAGAAGCTCTGTATATTCTTCGATTTGCCTGGCTTCCTTAAACTTGTACATTGATTCCAGTTCAGGTCTTTTGGTTTTAGTTACCTTTGTAGCTCCACAAAAGATTGGGTAAGCCCTTTCTTCCAGATATCTTGATTTCTTTGCTGCTTCTTTAGGTTTAATGCCGAGAGCAACCATTCTTTCTCTATCCCTCAAGAAGTATCCCCGATTAATAAAGTTTAATTGTTCTTCAGTTAGCTCAGTTGGAAAGTAATCAGGGAGGACTTCCTCGGATGTGATTGCCTCTCGCAAAACCTGCTTGTAAGTAGATTTCTGGAAATTCTGACTTGCAGCTTCTGGAGTCTTTCTGAGTTCATCGAAATTGTTGAAATCTTCAAAATTATAACGTTGAGGAGTTGAGCTAGCACGCGCAGATGATTCTCCAACTTCTACTCTGCTTGAAGGACCTGTTTCAAAATAATCTAAATCTGCAAATTCTTCAAACACAGGTTCTTCAACAACTTCTACATTTGTTGGATTCTCAACAATCTCTGGTTCATCAAACGTTACATTATCTTTCAACGCTTCAACATCTGCATCATCTTCAGCATATTCAACAACATCATCTTCATTCACAAACTCTTCATCATCATCAACAACTTCAATTCCTTCATCATTATCATCCATATCAGAATCATCTCCAAAAGCTTCTACTAACCTTCTTTCAATCTCATCATTCAAAGCATCATTTGCATCATCTTCAGCATATTCAACAACATCATCTTCATTCACAAACTCTTCATCATCATCAACAACTTCAATTCCTTCATCATTATCATCCATATCAGAATCATCTCCAAAAGCTTCTACTAACCTTCTTTCAATCTCATCATTCAAAGCATCATTTGCATCATCTTCAGCATATTCAACAACATCATCTTCATTCACAAACTCTTCATCATCATCAACAACTTCAATTCCTTCATCATTATCATCCATATCAGAATCATCTCCAAAAGCTTCTACTAACCTTCTTTCAATCTCATCATTCAAAGCATCATTTGCATCATCTTCAGCATATTCAACAACATCATCTTCATTCACAAACTCTTCATCATCATCAACAACTTCAATTCCTTCATCATTATCATCCATATCAGAATCATCTCCAAAAGCTTCTACTAACCTTCTTTCAATCTCATCATTCAAAGCATCATTTGCATCATCTTCAGCATATTCAACAACATCATCTTCATTCACAAACTCTTCATCATCATCAACAACTTCAATTCCTTCATCATTATCATCCATATCAGAATCATCTCCAAAAGCTTCTACTAACCTTCTTTCAATCTCATCATTCAAAGCATCATTTGCATCATCTTCAGCATATTCAACAACATCATCTTCATTCACAAACTCTTCATCATCATCAACAACTTCAATTCCTTCATCATTATCATCCATATCAGAATCATCTCCAAAAGCTTCTACTAACCTTCTTTCAATCTCATCATTCAAAGCATCATTTGCATCATCTTCAGCATATTCAACAACATCATCTTCATTCACAAACTCTTCATCATCATCAACAACTTCAATTCCTTCATCATTATCATCCATATCAGAATCATCTCCAAAAGCTTCTACTAACCTTCTTTCAATCTCATCATTCAAAGCATCATTTGCATCATCTTCAGCATATTCAACAACATCATCTTCATTCACAAACTCTTCATCATCATCAACAACTTCAATTCCTTCATCATTATCATCCATATCAGAATCATCTCCAAAAGCTTCTAATAACACTTCACACGCCGAGTCTTTTGTAGGTAAATTTGTTGATGTTGATGGATTTTCATTTTGTGTTGGTGTTCTTTGTGTTTGTGTGGGAAGTGGAGTATCCAACCCGGGGGTTGTTGGCACACTTGTGGTGTGACCTAAATTCAGCGATGCTGATTCAGGATTTCCTGCGGATCCTTGGGATATACCCTCACCAGCAGTTGGAGATTCAGTGGCTTTGCAACCAGAATCGGGTTGTGTCCTAGACTGTGATAAATCACTGTCCGGGACTTGTTGTTGGGTAACACCGCTAACAACACCGGGGTCACTGAGAATGCCCGTTAATACAGGCTCAGTTTGATCCTGAGGAACAGCAGTGTCACTACGGCGTTCATACTGCTCCCCAGTCTCGGTCTGAGACCTGTTACCTGCAGCTAAAGCTGGCGTGATGGTAGCTAAGGCAGGATTTCCAAGCTGTCCTTGAGGGTCACACACAGTGGGTCCCTCTCCGCTTGTTCCGGCACCAGTACGCAACTGGGCTTGTGAATCATCAGTGTCCCTAGGGGATCTAGACTCTAGTGCATCAAATGAAGGCGAGAGGTGGGGCTGGTCCTCTCTGATTTCAACACTCTCATCCTCCAAATGAGGAGAGTGTGGTGAGCGTGGCTGTTCCCCGTGAATATCTGAGACTAACTCCTGTTGTGAGGAGTCAGAATGGCGAGGAGAATCCGGTGCAAGCGAGAATGGGCAGTTCTCGACTTCTACCCTAGGGCTAACCCGGCTAGACTCAGTTGGTTGAACTATCGGAGGGCCATCGTTTTCTTTTTGCCCTTGTCCTAACCCTGACCGCTCATCCTCTCCGGTATTTTCAACCCCTCCCTCATTCCTTCCTTGTTCCTCCAGCACAACATCATCGCCAGTGCTCAAATGCTCAGTCTCAGTATCATATTCAACATTATGCACAATATTCGTTGCCTGTTCAACATCAAACTCCACCGAGGCATCAGCTTGTTCAACACTTAGAAAAATTTTCTTGAAATGTTGATTTGCCGAGCTCTTATCTCTGCAAATGGCAAGTTCGTCCAACCCTTAGAAAAATTTTCTTGAAATAGTGATTTGCCGAGCTCTTATCTCTGCAAATGGCAAGTTCGTCCAACACTTAGAAAAATTTTCTTGAAATAGTGATTTGCCGAGCTCTTATCTCTGCAAATGGCAAGTTCGTCCAACACTTAGAAAAATTTTCTTGAAATAGTGATTTGCCGAGCTCTTATCTCTGCAAATGGCAAGTTCGTCCAACACTTAGAAAAATTTTCTTGAAATAGTGATTTGCCGAGCTCTTATCTCTGCAAATGGCAAGTTCGTCCAACCCTTAGAAAAATTTTCTTGAAATAGTGATTTGCCGAGCTCTTATCTCTGCAAATGGCAAGTTCGTCCAACACTTAGAAAAATTTTCTTGAAATAGTGATTTGCCGAGCTCTTATCTCTGCAAATGGCAAGTTCGTCCAACACTTAGAAAAATTTTCTTGAAATAGTGATTTGCCGAGCTCTTATCTCTGCAAATGGCAAGTTCGTCCAACACTTAGAAAAATTTTCTTGAAATAGTGATTTGCCGAGCTCTTATCTCTGCAAATGGCAAGTTCGTCCAACACTTAGAAAAATTTTCTTGAAATAGTGATTTGCCGAGCTCTTATCTCTGCAAATGGCAAGTTCGTCCAACACTTAGAAAAATTTTCTTGAAATAGTGATTTGCCGAGCTCTTATCTCTGCAAATGGCAAGTTCGTCCAACCCTTAGAAAAATTTTCTTGAAATAGTGATTTGCCGAGCTCTTATCTCTGCAAATGGCAAGTTCGTCCAACACTTAGAAAAATTTTCTTGAAATAGTGATTTGCCGAGCTCTTATCTCTGCAAATGGCAAGTTCGTCCAACACTTAGAAAAATTTTCTTGAAATAGTGATTTGCCGAGCTCTTATCTCTGCAAATGGCAAGTTCGTCCAACACTTAGAAAAATTTTCTTGAAATAGTGATTTGCCGAGCTCTTATCTCTGCAAATGGCAAGTTCGTCCAACACTTAGAAAAATTTTCTTGAAATAGTGATTTGCCGAGCTCTTATCTCTGCAAATGGCAAGTTCGTCCAACACTTAGAAAAATTTTCTTGAAATAGTGATTTGCCGAGCTCTTATCTCTGCAAATGGCAAGTTCGTCCAACCCTTAGAAAAATTTTCTTGAAATAGTGATTTGCCGAGCTCTTATCTCTGCAAATGGCAAGTTCGTCCAACACTTAGAAAAATTTTCTTGAAATAGTGATTTGCCGAGCTCTTATCTCTGCAAATGGCAAGTTCGTCCAACACTTAGAAAAATTTTCTTGAAATAGTGATTTGCCGAGCTCTTATCTCTGCAAATGGCAAGTTCGTCCAACACTTAGAAAAATTTTCTTGAAATAGTGATTTGCCGAGCTCTTATCTCTGCAAATGGCAAGTTCGTCCAACACTTAGAAAAATTTTCTTGAAATAGTGATTTGCCGAGCTCTTATCTCTGCAAATGGCAAGTTCGTCCAACACTTAGAAAAATTTTCTTGAAATAGTGATTTGCCGAGCTCTTATCTCTGCAAATGGCAAGTTCGTCCAACCCTTAGAAAAATTTTCTTGAAATAGTGATTTGCCGAGCTCTTATCTCTGCAAATGGCAAGTTCGTCCAACACTTAGAAAAATTTTCTTGAAATAGTGATTTGCCGAGCTCTTATCTCTGCAAATGGCAAGTTCGTCCAACACTTAGAAAAATTTTCTTGAAATAGTGATTTGCCGAGCTCTTATCTCTGCAAATGGCAAGTTCGTCCAACACTTAGAAAAATTTTCTTGAAATAGTGATTTGCCGAGCTCTTATCTCTGCAAATGGCAAGTTCGTCCAACCCTTAGAAAAATTTTCTTGAAATAGTGATTTGCCGAGTTGTATTTAGTGTCAAAAGGTTACAACTTACATTGTGGAGGGGGTTTATATACTTCTATACAATTTACACAATGCCCCCTTCCATACTTACAACTTTACATTCTAAGTACAAAGTAATATAAAGCATACAAATCACCTACTACATTTTATATATCTAACACATAAGTTGATCAAAAAGATCATCAATACGCGGGAGAGGATACATGTTCTTAACCGTTCGCTTATTCAACTCACGGTAGTCTATGCACATGCGCATAGAACCATCCTTCTTCTTGACAAATAGGACCTGATCTCCCCAAGGCGAGGAACTAGGTTGTATAAAACCCTTGTCAAGTAACTCTTGAAGTTGCGTCATCAACTCTTTCATCTCAATAGGAGCCAAACGGTATGGTGCCTTTGCAACTGGAGTAGCACCGGGAACAAGATCAATCTGAAAAGTGACCTCTCGGTCGGGAGGAATACCGGGAAGATCATCCGGAAAGACATCAGAAAAATCAGAAACCACGTCAACATTGGAGATAGAAGACTTCTCCTTTCGTGTATCGATAACATAAGCAAGGAAGTGGTTCTTATTATGCCGAATGCATTTGAGAGCCTTCATCAAATTTATAATCTTTATGCTCCCTTTCTTCTTATCTCCATAAACAGAATTGACTACACCGTCCGGAGTAGTGAAACGAACTACCTTTTGGGAACATATAATAGTGGCATCATTTTGGGACAACCAATCCATACCTATTACTATGTCAAATCCAGCAAGAGTAGTAGGCAATAACTGGACCGAAAAAGAACGACCTTCAATCTCAATATTACAATCATCATAGCCCTCACGTATGTCACTAATAGTACCATTAGCAATCTCTACCTCTATAGAACAATCTACACTTTTTTACACTTTTTACCCTCACTAAATACTTAATTTATAATTATTTTAATCTACACTTTTTTATTTTTAATCACAAATTTACACTTTTTAACCATTAATTCCAATATAATAGATAATGAATAATAACTGATATATATCCAATAGAATAATAGCTAATATATAATCAATAGAATAATAGCTATTATATATCAATAGAATAATAGCTAATATATATCAATAGAATAATACTAATATATATCAATAGAATAATAGCTAATATATATCAATAGAATAATAGCTAATATATATCAATAGAATAATAGCTAATATATATCAATAGAATAATAGCTAATATATATCAATAGAATAATAGCTAATATATATCAATAGAATAATAGCTAATATATATCAATAGAATAATACTAATATATATCAATAGAATAATAGCTAATATATATCAATAGAATAATAGCTAATATATATCAATAGAATAATACTAATATATATCAATAGAATAATAGCTAATATATATCAATAGAATAATAGCTAATATATATCAATAGAATAATAGCTAATATATATCAATAGAATAATAGCTAATATATATCAATAGAATAATAGCTAATATATATCAATAGAATAATAGCTAATATATATCAATAGAATAATAACTATATATATCAATAGAATAATAGCTAATATATAATCAATAGAATAATAGCTATTATATATTTTAATTACGTTCTTAACATCTTTCAGGATTATTTTTTGACTATTTTCTTTTGAGTTAATAAGACTTTTTAGCTTGCATATAGTTAAACTTTGATAATAATCTAATCTTTATAACAATGTAAACCCGTGTATTTGGCACGGGTCTAAAATCTAGTTATTACTACTAAATATTAAAGATTTAATAAAATATAACTTTAAAATAACCAAAAATAACAAAAATTTGACAAGTAAGCAAAAATCCTACTTGTTATCTAAATGAAAATGTCACATAAGTTTTTATATATCCTCTCTTAGAGAGATAGAGAGATAACTACTTATATAAAGTTTGTAGCTTTATATAAATTATTCTCAAATTGGCAAAGTGTTTAATATTCAGTTCAAAGATGAAAGTTTGGTTCAGATGACAGTATAGAAGTACAGGTTATATAAAGTTTTGGGTAAATTACACTTTTGGTCCCTAGACTTGGCACGTTTTTCACTTTTAGTCACTAAACTTCAAAATTTGTAAATTCTATACTAAACTTGCCATTTTTTTTCCACTTTTGGTCACCGCGTCAACTTCGTTAGCTTTTCTCCGTTAACTTGCCCACAATCGTTAGTTGTTTTTTCACTTTTCGTCCTTCTCATTGATTCCATTATTAAAAGTGATAATCGTCCCAACTTCAGGTCTTAGATATTGTTTTGGCCGATTAATGAAAATACATACTCATTTATTGTGTTTTGAAACAGTGTTTTTTTTTATGTTTACACTTTACTACTCTATTGGTTATAAAGTAGTTTGATTAAATGTATTTTTTTTTTTTTTTTTTTTTTTTTTTTTTTTTTTTTTTTTTTTTTTTTTTTTTTTTTTTTTTTTTTTTTTTTTTTTTTTTTTTTTTTTTTTTTTTTTTTTTTTTTTTTTTTTTTTTTTTTTTTTTTTTTTTTTTTTTTTTTTTTTTTTTTTTTTTTTTTTTTTTTTTTTTTTTTTTTTTTTTTTTTTTTTTTTTTTTTTTTTTTTTTTTTTTTTTTTTTTTTTTTTTTTTTTTTTTTTTTTTTTTTTTTTTTTTTTTTTTTTTTTTTTTTTTTTTTTTTTTTTTTTTTTTTTTTTTTTTTTTTTTTTTTTTTTTTTTTTTTTTTTTTTTTTTTTTTTTTTTTTTTTTTTTTTTTTTTTTTTTTTTTTTTTTTTTTTTTTTTTTTTTTTTTTTTTTTTTTTTTTTTTTTTTTTTTTTTTTTTTTTTTTTTTTTTTTTTTTTTTTTTTTTTTTTTTTTTTTTTTTTTTTTTTTTTTTTTTTTTTTTTTTTTTTTTTTTTTTTTTTTTTTTTTTTTTTTTTTTTTTTTTTTTTTTTTTTTTTTTTTTTTTTTTTTTTTTTTTTTTTTTTTTTTTTTTTTTTTTTTTTTTTTTTTTTTTTTTTTTTTTTTTTTTTTTTTTTTTTTTTTTTTTTTTTTTTTTTTTTTTTTTTTTTTTTTTTTTTTTTTTTTTTTTTTTTTTTTTTTTTTTTTTTTTTTTTTTTTTTTTTTTTTTTTTTTTTTTTTTTTTTTTTTTTTTTTTTTTTTTTTTTTTTTTTTTTTTTTTTTTTTTTTTTTTTTTTTTTTTTTTTTTTTTTTTTTTTTTTTTTTTTTTTTTTTTTTTTTTTTTTTTTTTTTTTTTTTTTTTTTTTTTTTTTTTTTTTTTTTTTTTTTTTTTTTTTTTTTTTTTTTTTTTTTTTTTTTTTTTTTTTTTTTTTTTTTTTTTTTTTTTTTTTTTTTTTTTTTTTTTTTTTTTTTTTTTTTTTTTTTTTTTTTTTTTTTTTTTTTTTTTTTTTTTTTTTTTTTTTTTTTTTTTTTTTTTTTTTTTTTTTTTTTTTTTTTTTTTTTTTTTTTTTTTTTTTTTTTTTTTTTTTTTTTTTTTTTTTTTTTTTTTTTTTTTTTTTTTTTTTTTTTTTTTTTTTTTTTTTTTTTTTTTTTTTTTTTTTTTTTTTTTTTTTTTTTTTTTTTTTTTTTTTTTTTTTTTTTTTTTTTTTTTTTTTTTTTTTTTTTTTTTTTTTTTTTTTTTTTTTTTTTTTTTTTTTTTTTTTTTTTTTTTTTTTTTTTTTTTTTTTTTTTTTTTTTTTTTTTTTTTTTTTTTTTTTTTTTTTTTTTTTTTTTTTTTTTTTTTTTTTTTTTTTTTTTTTTTTTTTTTTTTTTTTTTTTTTTTTTTTTTTTTTTTTTTTTTTTTTTTTTTTTTTTTTTTTTTTTTTTTTTTTTTTTTTTTTTTTTTTTTTTTTTTTTTTTTTTTTTTTTTTTTTTTTTTTTTTTTTTTTTTTTTTTTTTTTTTTTTTTTTTTTTTTTTTTTTTTTTTTTTTTTTTTTTTTTTTTTTTTTTTTTTTTTTTTTTTTTTTTTTTTTTTTTTTTTTTATGGAATAATGGGAAGGACGAAAAGTAAAAAAAAACTAACGAATGTGGGCAAGTTAACGGAGAAAAATTAACGAAGTTGACGCGGTGACCAAAAGTGAAAAAAAATGGCAAGTTTAATATAGAATTTGCAAACTTTGAAGTTTAGTGACTAAAAGTGAAAAACGTGCCAAGTTGAAGGACCAAAAGTGTAATTTACCCTAAAGTTTTCTTTTATAGTAAAGGTTGTTTTTATGTTATCTATATCTATATTTATTCTATACAATTATATCTATAAACCTCTATAAAACATATTGGCTTTTTATTTTTAGAAATTAAGCACTTTTTTCAGTATTTCCATAATACCCCTTAAGCATATCTTTTCTTCCTAAAATACCCCTAATTAAAAATAAAACACTTATATACCCTTCTTTCCCCCATTATCTTTAATCATAACACACTTTCATCAACCTTCTATCACCCTCCGTCGTCGCTCTCCTTCTCCACCGCCTCCCTCGATCTCCACCACCGCGCTTCATCTCCACCGCCGCCGCAACGCGCGAGCACTATGCTCGTATATTATATATATACATTTTAGAACAATCTTAGGAATAGTAGACTTTGTCCCTTTTAAACTTTCCCCTCAAAGTTTTTGATTTTCTATTTTTGCCCCTTAAACTTCTCTTTTTATTTTCACTTTGAACCCCCAATTTTCTTAGCTTTTAACTTTACCCCTAACTTTTTGCTTTCTTATTTTTGCCCCTTAAATAGACTTTGCCCCTTTTAAACTTTTCCCCCAAAGTTTTTGATTTTCTATTTTTGCCCCTTAAACTCCTCTTTTTAATTTTCACTTTGAACCCCCAATTTTCTTAGCTTTTAACTTTACCCCTAACTTTTTGCTTTCTTATTTTTGCCCCTTAAACTCCTCTTTTTAATTTTCACTTTGAACCCCCAATTTTCTTAGCTTTTAACTTTACCCCTAACTTTTTGCTTTCTTATTTTTGCCCCTTAAATCCACTTTTTAATTTTCACTTTGAACCCCCAATTTTCTTAGCTTTTAACTTTACCCCTAACTTTTTGCTTTCTTATTTTTGCCCCTTAAACTCCTCTTTTTAATTTTCACTTTGAACCCCCAATTTTCTTAGCTTTTAACTTTACCCCTAACTTTTTGCTTTCTTATTTTTGCCCCTTAAACTCCTCTTTTTAATTTTCACTTTGAACCCCCAATTTTCTTAGCTTTTAACTTTACCCCTAACTTTTTGCTTTCTTATTTTTGCCCCTTAAACTCCTCTTTTTAATTTTCACTTTGAACCCCCAATTTTCTTAGCTTTTAACTTTACCCCTAACTTTTTGCTTTCTTATTTTTGCCCCTTAAACTTCTCTTTTTAATTTTCACTTTGAACCCCCAATTTTCTTAGCTTTTAACTTTACCCCTAACTTTTTGCTTTCTTATTTTTGCCCCTTAAACTCCTCTTTTTAATTTTCACTTTGAACCCCCAATTTTCTTAGCTTTTAACTTTACCCCTAACTTTTTGCTTTCTTATTTTTGCCCCTTAAACTTCTCTTTTTAATTTTCACTTTGAACCCCCAATTTTCTTAGCTTTTAACTTTACCCCTAACTTTTTGCTTTCTTATTTTTGCCCCTTAAATTCCACTTTTTAATTTTCACTTTGAACCCCCAATTTTCTTAGCTTTTAACTTTACCCCTAACTTTTTGCTTTCTTATTTTTGCCCCTTAAACTCCTCTTTTTAATTTTCACTTTGAACCCCCAATTTTCTTAGCTTTTAACTTTACCCCTAACTTTTTGCTTTCTTATTTTTGCCCCTTAAATCCACTTTTTAATTTTCACTTTGAACCCCCAATTTTCTTAGCTTTTAACTTTACCCCTAACTTTTTGCTTTCTTATTTTTGCCCCTTAAACTCCTCTTTTTAATTTTCACTTTGAACCCCCAATTTTCTTAGCTTTTAACTTTACCCCTAACTTTTTGCTTTCTTATTTTTGCCCCTTAAATCCTCTTTTTAATTTTCACTTTGAACCCCCAATTTTCTTAGCTTTTAACTTTACCCCTAACTTTTTGCTTTCTTATTTTTGCCCCTTAAATTCCACTTTTTAATTTTTACTTTGAACCCCCAATTTTCTTAGCTTTTAACTTTACCCCTAAATTTTTGCTTTCTTATTTTTGCCCCTAAAATTCGTTACCAATTCTTCAACAAACCAAACACATATTTACTTTTGGTTCAGTTGCTCGTACTAATTATCGTTAGAAGTATATATAAAGTTCATTTTCAACGCACACAGTTATAGACAATAAAGAAGTAACAAATCTATAAAAAAAAAGAGCATCGCGAGAAATCCATATCAATTCGAAGAAGCATGAAAGTTAGATATAAACATAAGATGAATCTAACGGTACTTAAATAGTCATCATACACATTATAACATTGAATGTAAATTATTAGTTAAAAGAAAAAAAAAAGATTTTGTTAAATACAAACATATGGGATATAGTCAAGGTTGTATTAAATAATTGTATACTTACCATAAAATTCAGGGGTAAACGTACAATTTTTTAAATGATAGCAACCGACTGAAATATCTCAAAAGAAGTCACATATGACTTGGATGCATTCTAAATTCTTGAGTTGCTCCATATGAAACTGACTCTTTGTATGACGAGAAAATGGGTATCGTTTGCCTATCCTATCATCATGTTCCAGGCCGATGAATCAAAAATATATCAGGTGAGACGGCTAATAATATCAATTAAACCAGACCACATTATCTGATCATTGGACATTTTTAGAAACTCACCAACCTATTTATGCAAATCAATTTATGGTCTGAACTCTGAAATGTCAAACCACCTGTTTCAGTAGAGACGAACTCTCCTCCATGTGATTGCCACCACCAGCCTTTACTTCTCAATCGACGGACCTCAAATTATAAATCTGGTCGAGCAACACCAATTGATTGATTTAACTGACTGAACAGCATAGCTGACAGGGTTTGCAAGCAACGTATACCAAGGATAGAAAATGACGGAGATTGTACATGGTAAGCCTAACCAGATGTTGCTGCACATGTATATATGTTCCGTATGATTTCTCTTGGTTGGCAAACCGACATTTAATTGTTACTACGAAAAAATATATATTATTAAACAGTGTAGAAAGCACTCTCATCAGCACAGAACCTTGAAAAACACTGAAAATAGAAGTCAATGAGGTACAACCCACCCTGGTTAAAAAATATTACAGGCAAACTATAGTGAGGTGTCTGAAAAACCAAACTAGAGAATATTAATCATGTATTATTTAAGGTATACTGGACAACTCGCAGAGGAGAGCAGTATAATGGCAAAACATTGCTATGAAGGTAGTCTTGAAAGTAGAGAAACGAAAAAAAGGAATCCTAAGTATAATTAAACTGTAGTCGTCTAGTGTGATTGCATACCTTGTATTGGATTCATGGTTTTGAAAGTCATCAATATATGAAATATTGTCATGTTTTATTTACGTTGTTTCACCCCAAAAAAAGGTTGTCTACTCGGTAGGATGAGCAAAAATACCGAAATATTGAAACCGCCAGTACCAATGGTATTCGATATCGGTTCCTATTTTGGTGATATACAGTATCAGTATTATATGGTATGGTACTGATTCCGTACCTGTACTCTTGAATTGGAAAACGCAACCCATACTTAAAAAAAACTGTTTTAAGATTGTATTTATGTCTCTTTCACTATCATGCTATCTCTAAGTTGTATGTGACACATCAAATACTTCCAAAAAGTTAACTAACCTGATGAGCTATAGTATGTAGGCAGGAGTGTATCCCCTCCCCTCCCCCAACCCATTTCTTTCCAAAAAAAGCCGTTAGTGGGTGTGCAACGGTCAAAAAACAAGAGTGGGAGCGAGACGGTGGTACCGGAGGTGAGGTAGCGGTGTTCCCTCGAGGCATCGTGTAGTACAGTACCGCACCCTTTCTCCATACACTCCCGTCTGCCTTATGAATAACAAGGACATGCCTTGTGCATCGCATTATTCCATTGTCGCTAGAATATGCTTTTAGATAAATTGGCAACAATGCAATATGCCTTACGGTATTGGTACAACTTAAGGCTTATTAGGTGTTCTAACTTCTCTTTCTATAATCAAAGGAGGGGGCCGGTTCCAACATGTTCCCCTTCAGAGCTATTTCCAGTAGTATTAATTAATCCATTAACAGCTGGCATCTTTGAAAACTAGAAAAGATGTAAAGGTTTCTTGAAGTTAAGACTTCTAAAAAGGTAAGAAAACCTCTCCTATCTATGGTTTAAAGTTTAAGCATGTTATTTTGTTTCAATTATGATCTCTTGATATTAAGCCTGATCTCAACTATTACTTAGCATATAATTAGCTTAATGTTAATTTCATGAAAACAGAAATCTGAACATCATACTAATTACTCGTATTCTAAAGCCTGGTAAAACCCTAATGACATTTCTTGGTAAAACTAATTAATATAACCTGACCTCAAAGTGTAGCTTTCTCCTGCCATGCCCAAATGACATTTCTTGGCGTCTCATCTTTTACCACAGCCTTTGTTTGCAAATGCATCTTCTAACGACACGTTTCCTTTTCTTTAACCTGCAGTTAACTTACAAGTCGTCATCCTCAATATTCAATTTTTCTTGACTACCACACACATAATTTATCAAAATTATTAGTCAAAACCAGCAAGATTTTTCGTAACACTCTTGCATAGGTTACAGTCTCGCCATTTATTTTAATCTATGAACAATGATTTGTACCTTCATACAGTGGCAGATACGTTTGTTAACTCCTATCCTAACTGCCTTAAGCTCCCTATTTGGAGTTATACTCGGTCTATAACTTTGCATACGTTTTTCCTAGTGTATTTGAGACCCTCCTTGATCTTATCGCAGTCAGCGACTTCCATCAACCAGTTAAAAGAAGAGGTAAAAAGCAGCTCAATCATTCATACATGGTCTCTTTAAGTGCTCAATTGACTTGCCAACGAAATCCATTGTTTTGCCCTCTATGAGTTAAACATCTTAGTGAACAAAACGTGGTACTATTTACAAATAGACACTCTAATCAAGTAATTATCTAAACAAATAGGTATCCTCGTTTGGTCAAGTTCGTTTGCCGTCTACAAAAGCAACTACCGCTAACAAGATATACAAATGAAAGCCTGGGACGGTGCACAATATGCATTGGAAATAGTTGAAAGTGGACGCAAACAGAAGACCAAATAAATTGTGTCGATGTAACAACACCACTAGAGTACACAAAATGAATCTATACAAAAGTAATCAGAGTGAAACTAAAATCTACAAATAAGAAAAAAGGGAAATGTCCTAGATTAACAATAAACTGTTACAAAACAGCATTTAGGTAATTATATACAAAAGATAATTTACCATGACATGCTACAACTTAAAAATGAACAGGTAATATGAGTAGAGTTAACCACCACTGTTTGTTTAGCCGAACAAGAGAATTTTGATATATTTTATACTTTGATCTCAGCCAAAATAAAATTAACAAATTTTATTTTTTTTAGCCCACGGGCCCAAATGTCTGCCACTGCTCACCAATGGTTCGCGCAATGAAGGCAAACACCGACCCAACGGTGTTTTAATGCAGTGGGCCTCAAGCAGCGGGTTAAGGATGGGGCTGCTGATGAAAAGAGATGCAAGTGGCGAGAGAGATCTGGGCTTGTTGACATTGGGAACGTTTTAGGGCGGTTCCCGAATTATTATTATGATTAGGGCCGCATAGGTTTTTAACAGCCTCTGATTGATTGGGGCAAATATATGAAATCATGCATTCCGCAAGGCAACGATTCAAGTGACGGCAAGTGGTTTCACGAGCACCGATCGGGACACGCCGGTGGCACTGCAATAACGATTTGTAAACCCTCTCGCACGCCGTCGGTACCTCCCCCGACCAATCTCCTGACATGATGATTATGATATATTCTTTTTCTTCTTGTTACTTATTTACTCATTTTAGTTTTGTAGTCCCTTTTTATCAAGGTTTATGTGATTATCCTCTAATCTTAGACAAATCATCATTTTTCATATGTGTCAAATTCTTATATTTTTTCATTTAATTTTGATATTACTTATATTACAACTTATATTATCCAATCTTAATCCTAATCACTTATGAGTTTAGCAATAAATAAATGGTCAAATAATATAGTTGTCATTCATATTTTGCTTAGTGTTAATTTCTCTTCTATTTTTGCTTTTTTTATGTATTTATGTTATGTTATATTATTTTTATTTTATAATTATTATATATCGTTATTATTATAGATTGTTATCCTAATAGTTGAACGGATTTTCTTTTTAACGAGATATGTGACCCGGACGTTATCCCGGGAATAAAAATTCGCAAAGGCTAAAAAAAAGAAAAGAAGTCCCAGAAAAATCTAGATAATAAATAACAAAACTAAAACATAAGGGTAAAAGACAAAAAAAATGTATGAGGCAACACCCGGACGTTGTCCCAAGAAATATTGTGAACGATTTATAAAAGATAACTGTAGAGGTAGAAAATCACGAAATATGTTTAATAATAATTATATTAATACCAAACATGACGCTCGTTGAAAAAAATTGATATAGTGTGTTACGAATATAATATATATGTCATTAAATCTTTTATAGAAACATTGAGTAAATATATTTAATTAATAACTAATGAATTGGCTCAAATAAATGTCAAACATGGTAGTAAACCATTATTAACGTCAAAAGCAAAACCAAAAGAATAAGTGAATAATCATGTGGACGGAAAAGACAAAAGAAAAAAAATGCTAATAAAAAACATATTTAAAAAAAAATATCAAAATCAAAAAAAGGACCGAAGACAAAAAAAGTATATGAGTATATGACAGCAAAAGAAAAAAATGTAAGATATGCAAACTGAAAAAAATAAAAATAGAAGGAATAAACAAAAAGGACAGAAAAACAAAAAACCGTATATGAAAACGGATGACGTAAGCATGCACGAATTTCAATTCACTCTTTTTAGGATGTATACTACAGTAATATATAGGGATCTATATGACTAATAAATAGTAAATTAATTTGTAAAGCTTAACATTCACTTTACTAAAAAATTGTATAGTGGTTGTTTGAGTTTTCTTCTGGTTAGCATTTGTCTGAGTTTCCTCCGGTTTAATAGTTAGTATGGGCTTTGTTTGCATATTAAGATTAACTCATGAGCCGATTACCCACACAAGTTTTTACCCTAAACGGAGAAAGTTTTTAATCTTAGGTGTTTTTACATATAAAGATTATTTAAATAAGCAAATCATCATTGAAGATATTCTAATATGTAAATAAAATATTATAAAAAAAATAAGAAAACCAAAAAAATAAAATCTAAAAAAAGTTTTTTTTTAAAAAAATGGCCTTATTTAAATAAAAACATGTTACTTAAAATAATTTTATAAAAAATCAAAGAAGACAAAATCTAGGGTTATATATGAAATTTTTTTGATAAAAGATGTAAATTTAAAAAATAAAAAATTTACCAATTCTAAGACTAATGTGGTTTTTCAATAAGTATTAGCATATTTGAATTTTTCATTGAATTAAAAACATTTAATCAGGAGGATAAACAAGAATACAAAGTAGATTCCCTATATATATGATTAAGATAAGTAATTATAAGTTTAATGTCATACTTTTATATAAAATATAGTGTACATTTTTTCATAAAATTATTTACGTCATTTTTAATCTCCCTACTTATTAAATTAGGCATTATTCAAAATTATATTATTTTTTTTGCCATTTTTTGATCACCCACCGACCTTTTTTTTATCATCCAAGACTAATCCGTTTTCGAATGTTACCATTACCTCCAAGATTTCATTTTAATTTGAAAAGCCGATTATTTTGGAAAATCATTTAAAAGAATTCTTGCAAAACATATTAGTGAATAGATCATTTAGCTTGAATGTTAAAACAAATTAATTTTCTTTTAAGTTATATATGCGGTCATATACAACAATGCATGTTTTATACAGTTGTACACTGCGCAGTATAATATGTACATTTGTTGTAGATGACCAAAATCTGTTATAGATATATCACTTCTCGTAAAATTAACTTAAAAAAAATAAAAAATTTACCAATTCTAAGACTAATGTGGTTTTTCAATAAGTATTAGCATATTTGAATTTTTCATTGAATTAAAAACATTTAATCAGGAGGATAAACAAGAATACAAAGTAGATTCCCTATATATATGATTAAGATAAGTAATTATAAGTTTAATGTCATACTTTTATATAAAATATATGTACATTTGTTGTAGATGACCAAAATCTGTTGTAGATATATCACTTCCCATAATATTAACTTAAAAAAATATTTCGTAATCATTTTATAATATTTTATAATAATATTAATACATGTTAGTCGTTAATAGTTCACGAGCATGAAAAATAAAATATGTTATCTAATTATTATAATATTACCGATTATCATAATGTTTCTGTCCAACGGACAGGTTTAATCTAGTATTTATATATTTTACTAGTTTATGTCATAGATTGTTATAAATGGCTAGACACGAGTTGGGAATGTCACTCCACAAAGGAAAATACCAAGCCATGGATGTCTTTATTTAGCTTTATTTAACTTTTATATTTGTTTGTCGAAGAGGATAGATAAGAGTTTTTTTTTGCTTTAAAGAAAATGCTTACAATTAGTTTATGTAACAAAATGTTACAAAATCAAAATATTACAAAAGTAATATAAGAGAAAAAAAATATTATAAAAAAAATAAGAAAACCAAAAAAATAAAATCTAAAAAAAGTTTTTTTTTAAAAAAATGGCCTTATTTAAATAAAAACATGTTACTTAAAATAATTTTATAAAAAATCAAAGAAGACAAAATCTAGGGTTATATATGAAATTTTTTTGATAAAAGATGTAAATTTAAAAAATAAAATAAAATTCAAAAAGTTGGGTGGGAAAGAGTTGAAACTGGAACCTTTCCCATAGAAAGCAAGGGCTTCACCACACAACCAAATTCAAACTTTAGTTCACATTTGACATATTTTTTATTTATACTGAAAATTCAGATAAAGATAAAAAAATACTGTTCACGTCCATTTTCTTTATTAGAGAAGATAATATACGTAAATAGAGTTGTGCTAACAGATAAAAATTATGAGATTCATACTACATTTCAAATTTTCAAGGAAAACTACACATGAAGAAATATTTACCTCATTTAAAATCTTATAATCAGACATATGACACAAATAACATTTTTCCTCAAAGGTCTCATTAGATGACTAATTGGAATTTTACTACGTGGAACACTCCGTTGATCCAAGCCGCCATAATAATCAACTTAGAAACCTTTGTTGAAATTCTCCTATCATAACCTTAAAACATATTATTTTTCAAAATACCCTTTGACAAAAAGTGCCATTGTCAAAATTCAAAATCGTCCTAGATCATCAATGTTGTCGTAAAAGTAAGTAAGCAATCAATGTCGTCTTTTACGGGTTTTGGGTCCCATATCTCGAAGGTGTATGAGGAAAATTAAGATGTAGTCAGCCTTACCCCTACCATGATGGTGTATAGAGGCTGCTTTCAGGTTTTATCTAAAATAGAAAAGGACGCCTAGCCTTGCAAGGCATGGGGATAAAACCCTCAACCTCTGTCTCCAAAAGCAAGGGTATTATCCACTTAGTAGTAGATATAGTTTAGATTACAAAAGAATCGTGGTTTAAATTAGTCTATTAATGTTAATTGAGTAATTTCACATATCCTTTCTAGAAATTTTATAAGGTAGTAAAGATTAGTGTCTCCAAAATTTGATATAATTTTTTTAAATTAATACAATATGTTTTTCTAATTTAATATGAATAATGATGTAACATAAATAAATTGAGTTTCAGTGTGCGGGTCGAGGCAAAATGAGTTTTAGTTTAGTGTGCTGGAAGACATCATGCTAAAGTATTTGCCATTAAAGATAGGAATAGTCTTTTAAAGTTAAAAACATATCTTGAAATAAAAACTAATAAAAATATAAAACCTTTTCTACAACTTTACAACTAAATGCATTCTAAGCTCCAAAGTTGCAATTACTAACAGAATTTCAGGAAGATGCTGCAACAAAGGTGTTCTAAGATCTCAACCATAATACACAAATGGCCATACAAAACAAACAAGCCCAAGTCTCAACTAGTTCAAAATGCACAGAAAGATAATTTACTTGATGAATTTTTTCTAAATAGACAGACAACTTTACATTATAAAACCTGCACTAAAGCTTGTACTTTTTCTACTTTCAAACGACTGCAGCAAATGCCTACCAAAATTGTGGAGCAATAATAACTCTTCAAGGTTCCTCAACTGATATCTTCCCTTCAGATGAGACATCGTCTTCAGCGTCTAAATCATACGCAGCTGGAGTGAACCGAGTCTTGCTTGATTCCCCACTTTCCGTTGTCTCATGTGATACTGTTTTGATTTGTGTATTTGATGTTGGTGACACTGATAGATTCATCACATTTTTGTCAGCAGATAGTGTTGGCGGTGGTACATTTAGGTCAGGTTCAATACCTGATTTTCCTGAAGTAGAAGCGGCATGTTCGTCTGGTTTATGGCTAGTTCCAGGGATTTCTGACGGCGGTTGGAGACCAAGTCCATGTGAGTGCCGGCGTTTCTTCTTCTTAAAAATCCTGCGAGGGTCTTCAGGCAGGGAAGGCAGCAATCCAGGAGGAATAAACGGAGGAATAGTTGGTGTTTCATCTCTGTATAGTAGACGAACTGACTCCGCTATTGCAGTAACCGTTGGTGGTAGTTTAGGCTCTGGTGGTGGTATAGGAGCCTCACCAACCCCATCACCAACTGCTTTACGAAGCCAATGAGGCAATTTCTTATCTAATAAACCATCATCGCCAGCCTCCTCTTTTCCCTTCATATTACCAACATTTTCACTTTTGTGACTACCTATCACACCACCATTGTTAAGAAAATATGGCATTTTCAAACCCTCTTTTTGTTGGGAAACAAATAATCCGACACCATTCGCTCCAAGAAATCCCAATGGATTTGGAAGAAAATGTTGCTGCAATCTATCAGAAGGTCCAGAGGATGATGATTCTCCAGAAAAGTTCACAGGAAACCTCTCAACATTCCAGGACGGGATTCGCAGGAAATGCTCGTTTTCAAATCCATGTTGTATCAGCTTTTCACGGTTAATATCGTCCAATCCCAAATTCATTTCGGTTACGTGGGGCTGAAAACCAAATGGACTGCCAGCAACTTGGCTTTTATTCAAAGCCCGTTTCATCATTTCATCAGAAATTCCCGGAAAAAGGGGAGATTTCTCAGATTTTGTACCCTTTTTCAACTGTTGTTGAATTGGTGTATCCAAGATCTTTAGCTGTTCCTCCTCCCATCTTGATGCCAAGTCTTCCACAGTCCTAAATCTTGAAAACTTTAGCCTAGGATCTTTAAGCATAGCATCCCAACTACCACACCCATGTCTACGAACACCAATCCATAAGAAATCAAGTTCATCTTCAGACCAAAACTCTTTAACAGGTCTCCTATTGAGTGAATTGGTTGATCCTGAACCCATTCGCATCATTATGTTCTCGAGAACTTTCCGGTGGTTCTCCGGCAAAGATGCAAATGGGGGCAGCATTTGACCCAAACCCATGAGAGACGGAGGCGGCACATCCACTTCTTTCTGATTATCTGTTCGGAATTTTAACTTGGGTAGCATTGGAATTGTAGGGAAGTCGTGAATCGATCTTCCCAAAGATAAATTGGGAAAAAAGTCAGGTTGGGGATGAGAGACATTTTTATCCCAGGAGTTTAGTTTAGACATATCAAAGGGTAATTTGGGGAATGACATCATCTCAGGACGAAGATGCAAAGCATCAGCTGAGGATGTGGGAGTAAAGGGAGATAAACCTGTTTTTTGCTGTTGTTGAAGAGTATCAGAGTCTAAACCTGGATGTTTACTTTCGACACAAGCATTTGCAGGTGTCTCAGTAATAGGCCCAGAGCATGGAGCTAGATGAAATGGAAAGTCATCTGTTACATGCTTGGCTTGTCTATTGAAAGATCTTGAAGAGTTTCGATTAATAGACTCCATAATTTTAGAGTTTGGAGCACATAGCCCAATAACAGGAAACAACCTGCGACTGTCCTCAAAATCTTTTCCCTATAAAAGAAAGATTTGGTAGAAATTAATTAGAGCACTAGAGGTAGTAAAATGGCAGGTTACAGAGCTTAGCAAGTGAACCAAAACGGCTTCAGGTCAAAACAGGTGATTATTATATGAGCCGAATTGGGTTTATCCGACACACATTCTATTTCCCCAACATCCATGTCTTGTTAACTAACTAGTCTGTATGGTAACACATGGGCGGTCTATTGAAGATTTTGTTTGCATATAGAGCACTTCTTAGTATGTACCGATTGTTAATTTAGCGATACATGAGATTGTGATATTAACCAGAGAGTCTAAGGGTGTTAATTGTCGTTTTCTAATAATTACTTCTTAGTTTTGTTAGCTTCTTGTTTACCAAGTTAGGTCATGTTTACTAATAAGGCCCGAGAGCCATTTGTTTAGGATTGAGTCAGATTATATGGTGGTTCTTCGAACTTATTAGGAGTGACTGGAACTCAAGTCCAGTTTAGGAGTCCCTGGAAGTCGAATCCAGAATCTATCCAAGTTAACAGCCGACTTTTGTTGGCTCTGGCAACATTGAGTTGCAAAAGGCCTTCGATTAATTCATGAGTATTACCAATGAAGGACGTGCTCATGGCTTTCCACATCAGAAGATGGTATTTCAAATAATGGTATGGGATCCGGGGATCACCTCAAGCAATTTTTGAAGCCACACCTTGAGGACAAGGTGTGTTTTGGGGACGGGAGTACTGATATAAACCAGAAAGTCTAAGGGTGTTAATTGTCGTTTTCTTATAAATACTTCTTATTTTTGGTAACTTCTTGTTCACCAAGTTAGAATGTTTATTAATAAGGCCTGAGAGCCATTGTGTTTAGGATTGAGTCAGATTATACGGTGGTTCTTCGAACTTTATTAGGAGTGACTGGAACTCAAGTCCAGTTTAGGAGTCCCTGGAAGTCGAATCCAGAATCTATCCAAGTTAACAGCCGACTTTTGTTGGCTCTGTTCATGTTGCTGTATTTGTTCTCATTTTCTGTTTTAATCGGTTTGATACACAACAGATTGGGTTGCCTATTGGATATCTGATGTTAGTTTCAAATAAGTTGTATACTTGTATATCATAACCACTAGGGTGGTGGCCTAGTGGTTAGGCATGTGTCTCAAAAAGAATGAAACTCCCTGGAAGTCAAAAGTTCAATCCCTGGCTCCTTAAAAAGATAACTCAGTGGTCACCGAGGTCGACCTACCAAAGGTTACCAAAAAAAAACTTGTATATCATGATAATTAATATCACTTTATGCTTAGTTACATAATTATATTGATACCTTTCAACAAAGAAACTTAAAGTAATTGGGAATATATCTTTAGAAGATTGGTCAATTTCTGCATCTAATGGTGGCTTTTGTCATTTGTATACAAACTACAAACATAAAAACCAAAAAAGAAAACGGAATGCATTATCGCAACGTATATAGCAAGTCATTTAAAAATGGTGATAAACTAATAAGTTTCTCTTTCAAAGACATATTATCAGGCTCAGATCTAGGATATAACATAATATGAGCATTTTATTATTATTATTATTATTATTATTAATTATTATTATTATTATTATTATTATTATTATTATTATTACTATTATTATTATTGTTGTTGGTAACATTAGATGTGGAATAACTAAGGTATAAGCTTATATTGTTATATATACCCAAACTAAATCAAATGAACTTTTTTTAAAAGGTACTTATTACAGTAAAAATAACAATAAAAACAATCTGTTAGATTGCAATTCGAAATTTTTTAAAGTTCAATGATGTATTTGCATTTATTGGGAAGAAGAAATTTGTTCTGATATTTATCATAAAAATAGGACTAACTAATAATTTTTGGGATATCTTTTAGTTAAGAAACGAAAATTTTCAAAGACTCTTATTGGTAGGTTTTCTTGAGATAATCAGGTAAGTAATACTGACAGTAGAATTTAAAACACCTTTTATTGCAGTAGATAGCAAGCTGTTGTTCTAGAATAGCGATTTGGAGGTGCAAAACGAAATAATCAGGTTTCAAAGTTTTCTTGACAGACACTATACATAGATTTTCTACATGTGTTAATCATAATAATCTAGAACTCATCACAAATGTAATTCTAAACACCCCCTCTAATCTGTAACTTTGTATTAAAGTGACCTTTGGCATAGCAGTATTGGAGTGACCCATCAACTTAGAGGTTTTGGATTCAAGTCTCACAATAAGATATTTGATGTATTATTTGGTGGTGTGGGTGTAGTCTTTGCTTTTAGAAAAAACAAGTGACTTAAATGCATTGAAACATCCGTTTTTTATGCATTTGAACCATCAAAGATAAAAACATTAATGCGTTCACAAGTAAACTGGTCAAGTGGTCAACAGGGCCATTTCTTCAAAAGCAATATACATCCAATGATGTACAGAATTAAACGCCAAAACTAGAATCAAGAGTTGGTACCTTTCCCGGCATTGAATTTGGATCTGTCCTACTCGGTAGTATATCCAATTTTTGAGGTGGTTTAACTTCTTCTTGGTCTGCATTTTGATCATCCTGTTCTTCAAGGGGATGTGATTCTTTGAATGCTTTCATATGAGCCAATCTGTCTTTTTGTCTAGCTCGTAGCTTCGCACTGTAAAAAATAACACATAATTATAGTCCTACTAGAAACCCTTGGTAATAAGAAAATTACTAAAAATATTCAGTTGTCTTGATGTCAACAAAATTTCTACCATAGTAAAGTATTTAATCTGACTGATTTAGTAAGCCTGTAAAATGTGGTTACACTTTCCCAGGAAAACATAAAACATAATGAAGCTTTAAAACAACATGGCTTTTCATAACTAAAACATTTATACTGACTAGTTTTCTCATGTTCTTAATATGGCATCAAATTACAGAATGTGATTAATTTTATAAATTCAGGGTTTTCTGAAATGTTACTACCAGTTTTATAACAAACATGATAACTTCTGATATATGTCACCTAATTATACTGTTTTAAGTATGTACCAACACAAATATTTAATTTTATAAGATACATTACTCACAACTTCATTTTCAAAGCTTTTCCAGCTGACGTGTACTCATGTTCTGGCTCTGGTTCTGGTTCTGCATCAGCACCATTCTGCAGACATAAAAGTCAAATCAAGATCCCATTATGTGCTAGTGATAATTTTGACTGATAATGGGCTGATTTGGGCTTCTCTTTTTCTCTAAGGCGTCAAAGTGGGTAAAATAACAAAAAACTTGCCATGACTGAAACTGGTTGACAGTCGCCCAAATCGTATCAAAAATGCATAAAACCTTTAAAGTCCTTTCATATATATAAAAATTGCATCAAATAAAATACTAAATAATAATATCATTTTTGTAATCATATTTGACACATAAACAGATCGCAAGATATAATACAGAAAAGTGTTTGTGGGTCACCCCAACCCAGCCCTAAACCACCCTAGATAATTACCTTTTTTGATTACCTAACAATACAACTGTCTCATTTCTAGCACTTGTACATATATGGAATAAATATGACCATGCAACTAAAAGTTCTAAAGCATGGTATAATGAGGTACTGAAGTTTCACATAGATGTTTGACTAAATTTAAATATGGCCTTTGTGGTTCACTAAAGAAGTAAAGATGATGGAAATGGTCACTACTTGTGCTGCTTGCTTTACTATTGGCCCGTGTTGTGTCATACTAAACTAACCATTAAGTTTGTAACTACGCTTTTGGTCCTTGAACTCATATTCACGCTTTTAGTCCCTGAAGTTTGTAATTATTTTCTACTGTATTCCTCCACATAGAAAAATTATTTTATTTTTCTTTATATCTTTTTTTACAACATTTAGACGTATTTATTTGAAATGGTTCAATAAAACAAGACATTTAACAACTACCGTCATCACCATCCAGTATCCACCGCCATTGTCAGCACCAATTTTTTCCCCAAAAGCACCATAACCACCACCAAATTCAAATGGAACCAAAACCAAGCAGTTAAACACACAGGTATTATTTGGCCACCATAACCAAACAAGAGTCTATTGACTATCCTTACATCTCCGGCAATCCGTGCATTTCCGAAAATGGAGGACGATCTACACAAATTAAATGCACGTACATACGAGTGACCAGGTACATCAATTTGCATTTTACACAAAAACTTACACATCATGATTTTTTCAAGTTTTTTTTAGGGTTTTGAAAATGAATCGAGCAAACGGCTATACAGGAGGGAGTCAAAGGTGATGGCCATGGATGTAGAAGGATGCAGCAGTGGAGATAAAAGTAAAAATAAAAACACAGACTGCTACTTGTTACCCAGATTGAGGAAGTTAATTATTCCTTCTATGGTTTCTGAATTTATATCCATAATTTTTCATTGTTTTTATCTAATGTATATAAATAATATATAAAAAACTTGAAACTAACACACCATTAATGTATAGTAGAATTGGTATAAAAGTCATAAAATGAAAACGATGTATAAATATATACAAAAGATACTTCCTTTTATCCAGGAACCAAAACTGAAATTAATTACGAGCTTGATGGATATAAAACAAACGAGTTTTAAGAAAGTAAAATACCCACTCAATATTTAATAGCTGGTCTGTTAAGTACAACGGAGGGGAACAAAAGTGTCAGCAAACGGTATAAGTATGATCATAGGTGGATTATTTCCATGATAAACACGGGGAGAATTTATTGTACTATACTCCAAACCTTATATGCCCAAAATTCTTGCTGGTATGTAGATAGCTGTTTTGAAGCTAATCATTTGATATTGAATATTCAGAATCAAATAATCAACTGTAGAATAACAGGTTATAATAATTAGATAATCAAGTTTTTGAAAATTCTGATTATTTAAGGAACAAATAAAATGACCAAAGACAACATTTATGCGAAAAAGAGAGAAAAGTCGGGTATAATGGGAGTGAAAGCATCTCAATAGATTATATGTGCTCATATCTAATAATGCTAGTAATACCCTTGAATAGTCGGTTTTTTCCATCTAGAATGGTATTAGACCCATAAATTATTATTAATCAAAACCAAAATCTGTTCCCTTACACTAAAAAGGGATTATAGTGACTTCAAGAGAAACCCAAACAATCCTTCGATTAATAACATGTGCTCATATCTACCAATGCTATTAGGGGGTCATTCGATTGAAGCTAATCATTTGATATTGAATATTCAGAATCAAACAATCAACTGTAGAATAACATGTTATAATAATTCGATAATCAAGTATTTGAAATTCTGATTATTTAAGGAACAAATAAAATGACCAAAGACAACATTTATGCGAAAAAGAGAGAAAAGTCAGGTATAATGGGAGTGAAAGCATCTCAATAGATTATATGTGCTCATATCTAATAACGCTAGTAATACCCTTGAATAGTCAATACTTTACAATCTAGCATGGTATTAGACCCATAAATTATAACTAATCGTCTAATCAACACCAAAATCTGTTCCCTTACACTAAAAAGGGATTATAGTGACTTCAACAGAAATAGTAGGTTTCAAAACTCAAACCCAAACAATCCTTCAATTGATAGTATGTGCTCATATCTACCAATGCTATTAGGAGGTCATTTTTCTAGTCTATTCTTCAATATCTGGTGTCTTAGATGTTCAAGTGTAATTGGAAAATTTGAGCAAAAACCAACCCGCATACAAAAGGTAATATTTTAATCCTATAGTTACCTGATTCAAATTACCGATAGGTTGTGGAGCGTATGCTTCTCTATATGTTACAGCTTTTCTAACCCTTTTTCCTCGACCAAGAGCTGCTTCCTCTTCACTTTGGTACTTCTCCCATCTACAATGACATACAAGAAACACTAATTACAACCGGATTTTGGTATATGAAAATTATAGCAGTCATAACCCAATTTGAATCAGAATTTCATCAAAGCACAAACCTTACAAGAGCATTAGGTATATCACGGCAGAATTTTATCTGACATATCAAACTTATGTAATTCTGTGTTCACGTATATATGTAACCACAAGCATATAAAAGAATATACTTATATGAATGCAGTATAAAGAATATAGTTACAAGAGCATTAGGTATATCTCTGCAGTTACTAATCTGACATATCAAACTCTAACTATTGGGCTTTCACATATATGTAACCACAAGCATATAAAAAATAGAGTTACATGAATGCTCAGGAAGGTTCAGAACCTATACTTGAACATGTTTTAATGTTCTTTTTGGCGGTTATCTTCTTAATTTGATACTTTAGGATATTTCAGCCTGTGGTGATTAATGCGAATCAAAATGTTTAAGAAACCCAATTAAGCGACATAGGAACCAAATTTCCGAGATATCTTGTCCACCAATTTCCTGAGTTAATCAGCTTTGAGAGGATCAATAAAGAGAATCAACTAAAGACAGTGAAGTGATAATACACAATCTGTGGACAGCATAATAGAAAAGGAATCAGAAACAAAGAAGTGCGGATAATAACACTGACCTCACTCTTAGAAGCCTATCCCATTCATTTTCTTCGGTTACACATCCAGAATTATCCTCTTTCTTTTCTAAATTAGAGACGGTGGCACCATCAGTTACTGATGAAGGTGATTCAGTTCCCCCTTGTTCTTGTGTTGGTTCGTCATTCCAGTCCAAAGACTGATCCGAAAACAATGACAATAGAATATCGATAAAAACATTAGAATCAAAAAGATAATTCCGTGTAACGTAGAATGATGCCTATGTTACTTGTATTAAGCATGTAAATAAAATGAAATCACGAGCGAAGAAACATTGAACAAGCATATCAACCAATGAGGCATATAGATCTATATTTATACACCATGATTACATTTAAAACACTACACTCCAAAAGTTCTTTAAATTAATATGATATGCATTCCTTAATCTATCATAACCACTGATTTTTCAAGTAACCCAAAACTTTTGATCTCAACCACTCATCTTTCGATATATTTAATCAGAACCATTCATTTTACCCAACTATTGATACTTTTGACCCAAAATGCTCACACAACCATAAATAATTTAAACCTAAGAGATTGAACGAGTCTTGACCACCTCCATTTATTCCTTACCACAAAATGTTCGGTTCCGCTGCATTGAACGGATACATGAAAGTCTTATATAATATGGGAAAACTTTGGTTACATTATCTATTTCAAATTCAACAACCAAAAGAGCTTAATTACCTATTAAATGCACCAAACTGTTTTCTAAGACATCTTCAGATTTTCCATGAAACTTATTCTTAAACATAAAATATATGATAAATACTTCAGTTTGGTTAAACAAGGAATTATGTATCTTCCAAAAAATAACCAACAAACTAATTTAATTATACCCGGCTATTGGTCGGGGATTACCCATCCCTTAGTCAGGGATAACAAATATTAACTGTTTTCTTATAAGAAACCTCAAAAAAACCATTACAAATTCAGGTGCCAATACATGAATATATATATATATATATATAAAGCAAATCAAAGGTAATGATAGGTAAAAGCATGATAAGAGAAAAAAGGCTTGAAAAAGAAAATCAACACACACGCTTAAAGCCGAGGATTACAAACTATTTTTTTATTAAAAAAAAACCGTAAAAAACCCTACAAATTAGTTAATGTCAAAATGAATGAATAAAAAATAGAAAGTAAATGTTAGATAATAGCATAACCAAAAAGGAAAAAACAAAAAAAAAAAAAAACAACCAGACACGTTATTAGGAAGCTGCTTAGCGTAGCAGCTTGCCAGTAAGGCTGATTAAAAACAAATTTCAAAAGTAGGAAAACGTTGATTTAAAATAAATAATAAAAACAATTAGCAGGCAGGCTGCCAGCCTGCTTCACTATAGATAAACCTTCAACACTTGTTATATATATAATTGCGATGTATTTTTGTTTAAAAGATGAGAAAACTTTTTATATTTGACAAATAGTCAACCTATTCCACTATTTTATGCTCCCAAATGCTGCCTTTATCTGGGACAGAACGAGTAGCAAGAGTATAAAATGCCTACAAGTATCGATATCTGTTTTAAAGAACAACATGGTTGTGTCAGTGAGTCAGATTTGGATAAAATTACTAATAATCTGATGTGAACCCTGAACTAAGAGGATCATGATCTGATACATGACCCACAAATCTATAAATATGGATCATGACATATCGACCGACTTAGTATCTGTTTTACTAACCCTAATTCCACTCCAGAGTATGAAATCAAGCATTCTTTAAGCCACTCAAATAGCAAGTACCGCAAAAATGTGATAAATGAACCTGAACTTATAGCCGAAGCAACGATAGCACAAATAAAAGTCATAAAAAGGAGGAAATTACTGTATACCTTCACCGAGCCAAGCATATCATTTTCCATATCTCCTTCAGCATTATCGCTTGAAACTGAGTCAATAGTTGAGCGGTCAAGCAACTTCAATATAGCAGCTTCATCCCACACAATCCGAGTATTCCCATCTCTGCACTTATCCTGATACACATCCCCCAAACCCCCTACACGCCTCTTATGCTTATGTTCTACATCCACAGAACCTTCACCTTTATCGACATTATTTTCACCTGAATCTTTTATAAAATCATCAAAAAGTTGTTCAGTTCCCCATCTTAAGATATCTTCAACCTCCTTTTGTGATCCTGACTTGTTTACAAAAAGATGATCGAGCATCAGTTTCTTCTTTGCAAGTTGCAAGATTCTCTCCTCAACACTCGCACGAACAACAAGCCTGTAAACAAGTAGTCTCTTTGACTGACCGATTCTATGAGCACGATTCATTGCTTGAATATCAGCATGTGGGTTAAAATCAGAATCATATATTATAACAGTGTCTGCACTTGCCAAATTGATCCCGAGTCCACAAGCACGCGTTGATAACAAAAACACAAACCGACTTTGATCTTGATTAAACCGTGCAATTGCCATCTGACGATGAGCTATCGAGACTGACCCGTCAACTCTTTCAAATGTTTTCGGACCAAATTCAATATTCAAATAATCCTCGAGAATATCTAAAAGCTTTGTCATTTGAGAAAATATGAGAACCCGGTGGCCGTCTTTGTGCAACACTTTGAGCATAGAATGAAGCAAATTAAGCTTAGCAGAAGCTTTGATACGCATATCCTGAAGAAACTCGATCGACCCAGATTCCGGTTCGGTTCCAGGTATGAGATACGGGTGGTTACAAACTTTTCTCAATTGCATTACAATATTCAACATTGATTGCTGTGGCACACCTTTTCCAATATTCCTTAAAACCTGATAATTCTTTGTTAGCATGGCCCGATAGTATTCTGCTTGAATAGTTGATAAGTCAACAGGAACAACCCGCTCAGTCTTTGGAGGAATATTCTGCATAGCATCCTTTTTAAGCCTTCTAAGCATATGAGGAGCCACAAGTTTCTTCAACTCATCAACCTTTTCGGCTGTTGCAAGATCACTAAACTTATCCTCAAATGATTTTAGAGAAGGGAAAGTAGAAGGCTGCAAGAAATTTAGCAGATTATACATCTCACCGAGGTTGTTCTGAAGAGGAGTCCCGGTTAATAAAACACGATGTTGAAAAGAAAATGTATTAAGCAAGCTAAAGAGCTTACTACCCGAGTTTTTAAGCCGATGGCCCTCGTCAACTATAAGAACTTCCCATGGAACTTTACTTAAATGGGTTGAATCAGCAAGAACCATTTCATAAGTTGTTAGAAGAACATCGAGCTTATAGCTGGATGTTTTCTTCGAACTCACGGGATCATTTGCATGCCATTCATATTCACGCATAAGAGTTCGAGCCCGTGCACAACCATGATACTCAATGACGTTCAGATTAGGAGCCCATAATGAAAATTCAGCCATCCAATTGGGCATTGTAGAAAGAGGAACCAAAACTAGAGAAGGTAACCGGGCTTTAAACTCGAAGTATAAAGATGATAAGAAAGCACTGGCGGAGATTGTTTTACCAAGCCCCATTTCATCAGCAAGTATCACGTTTTTTGACTTAGACCAGCATTTCCGCAACCAATTAAGTGCTTCTAACTGATGTGGAAATAACATGCCTCCAAGCTCTTTAGGCTGCTCAGTAAGAGTGATTGCATCACTATGATGAAATTGGCCTTTTTCCCGAAGTGTCTTACCATAAGCAGCCTCTTTTTCTAGTGCTCGGTGCTCAAATTGGTTGAATAAATCAATAAGATGAGATGCTTTTACAATTACAGGATCATCAGTCTTTTCCCATGTGCATTCTTCATAAGGAAGACCAGTCCATTTCACAAACACTTCAGTAGACCCATTTTTAGCAATCACCCGTTGAGGCACTTTCCATCTTTCTTCACAGATATTAATCACTGTCCTTCCATATTTTGCCTTGTAGTTGTCCAGTTTCCTCTTTGCCATAACTTTCAAGTCCGATTCGGTAACCCAACTATTATGTATATGAGATTTACCAACCCACTTGACCAAATATTCATAACAGGCCGTTTTCGCATCAATGTTAGGCTCTTTATTCTCCTGGCTACCTTTCACTTTAATATCCATCTTATCATCCATGATTTCATGAGAATTTGAGATAACATTAGTGTTGCCCCCCATTGGATTCTCTTTGGTTGGTTTTGCCAGATCATTTGAAGTCAACGCAAAATCATCATTATTTTTCTCTTCACCGCAATCATTGGACACAGATACATTTATTGTCTCTACTCCCGCATCATTCTCGACAAGTCTCTGTGAATCGGTAGGGCTCAATATATTCTCAATGCGCTCAATGACTATTTCAGTTTCTCCAACATCTAACGAATTAAAAGTTACACCTTCCTTTGACTCTTCATCCTGGTTGTCCACCATAACATTCTGAGAAGGCATCTCATCAGCCTCCATTGCAGATGAGTGATGTTTAGAACTAAACTCGATACCTTGAGTTCGGCAACCTAATACCCGATCAACCTGCAAAATCACAATGCCCCAACCACAATTTTAGAAAGCTTCTTTTAAAAGTTTACAATTTTAGCATTAATGCAAAATGATTGGTTACAACAGCTCATGAGATGGATAAAAAACTCAACCGACATAAAAGAAAACCTCATGAAACTAGAATTTATAAAAGATAACAGAGCGTATACTGCAACTAATAAAGTTATACAAGAAAGTGAATAATACCACAAAGTTATTTCTAGGTGAGATCATTATACTGATCTAAATGAAAATAGAATATAAGACTTTATAGACAGAATATAAATAATTTATTGGCAGAATGTAAAATTTTATTGAGAATGAAAAAATTTAGCTAAGTGGGATGATGCTTCTAAAATGCGAGATCAATAAATTAAATTAAAACCAAGGGGGCATAGATAAAGAAGAAAGTTAGATGCATTTAACACTTACATTGAATCAACCTATCACGTCTCCTTCGTAGATTGCATTAGAATCAAACTACTACAAACCTTGTTGTTTCAATAAATGAACATTTATTAGCTTCATGATTATTTTTCCATATATACTTAAACTTCGAACTAAGGAACCTGTCAACGCACAGTATGAATCTAACTAGAACTATTGGCCACCATATCTATATACGTCCGAATTCCCTACCACTGTTAGTGACAGTTTATTGAAATGCACAAATTTTATAACTTAAACAAAAGGAATCTATATTTATAGAAAGATTAGGAAAGCATGAAGAGAAACCATAGCAATATACACAAAAGAGAGAACAGCAGGCAAAGCAGAAAGATATAGCTAAACTCCAAGACGCCATAAAGAATTCCCTATCATCATGACCAAACTAGAATACATGGTAATTCTTTGCTCATCGTATTGATCATATTTACTTAATTTGGTCCCACTTGGCAAGGACCTGAACTGATATGAGTCAAACAAGTAAATGAAATCTCAAATACAAAAACCACCTAAACTGCTTTATTACCGAAAGAAGTTAGATTATTTTATAATGGCATAGTTTTGGTAGACATATGTAACACAAACAATAACTACAATCTTAAAAATGAAAATATAAAGAACAAGTGACTGTAGTTAGGCAAGGACCTGAAGCGTTTTGCTAATATGAATAACACATGCTGACACCAAACACATTTCACCCATCACCCGATCAGGCCATTTTGGCACCTCTAACACATAATATTTACATCATACCTATGTAAGGAAATAATACCTCATCTTTCAACTTCATATCATGAACTTCACTTTCGATGTCATGTTTTGACAAAGATTTCGATTTTGCATGCTTGACAGACTTTCGATTTAATTGAGAACAGCTGGATTCCCAATGTACTTTAGCTACACGTTTTCGAGAACTCTTTGCGGCATTTTTTCCCTTATCAATTTTAGGCTTCTTCTGAACATCATCATATTCATCATCATCGGATGGAATTTTATACTTTCTTTTCATGGGTTTTTTATCGGAACTTTCTACTGCAAGAACAACCTTCTTCTTTCGAAAGCGATTCTCATCAGGTCTTCTTTTTCTTTTCATCTCCACAACCTTCTTTTCTTCATCATCACTAACTTTATCATCTGAAAAAGATGAAGCTGATACATCTACATTGAGGCTTGAAATTGCAGATTTCCCTTTGCTCGATCTTCTCTTCCCACTTTTGTCATCTTTAGCAGATTTATTTTTACTTTTAGAATTCCCAATCGTGATCTTTATTTTTGGTCGTTTTGACGAAGGATTTGAATCATCCACTGGCTCAACTGAACTATTTTTGGGACCGCAGGTAGGACACTTCCACTTTTGATTTGGTATTTGCTAAATGCACGAATCATTGCAAAATATATAAAAATAAAAAAAATTCAATTATTTCTAGACAACCTAGATTATTTAACAAAAAAAAAAAGATTACAAAAAATGCATGAATATATAAATAAAAACCTTCAGAGGTGGGTCTAGGCACTGAATGTGGTAAGTCGAGGGACAGCTGTCACAGTAGAGCAAGTCTCCGCCAAGGTTACAGACATCACATTCATGATAGTTCTGGTAAAATAAGAAAAATAGACAGAAAATTGAGACAAAGTATCACATACGCACACACATAAATATAAGTTTTTGGTAGTGCATCTTGAAACTGATATTATGATATCTAAAAATTTAATGCATGCATATAATCAGCTATAATAAATAAAACGTAAATGATAGTGTTTGGAACAGTTTCTGCTACTTGAAGTTGTAAAGTATCAGATGCTGAGTGTTTGAAAAATCTAATTATTTAAAATACTACTTTAATAGTTAAAGGAAGAAACATTCTCTCGTCTAAGAAAGAGTCGCGCAGCTTAAAAGCTCATCGTTGCAATAATTAATTATTTTTAAATTGTAAATGCAGACACCAAATGCATATATGAAGAACTGACCCCTTCATTCCCTCTTTCCTTGGTAGGAGAATGGTCGGAAAAGCTTTCTTTCTTTGATTTCTCTTTTGGTGCAGTATGTGTGCGCGACTCTGATGGTACAGAATCAGTTATGTTGCCGTTGGACCTGACTTTACCAGAAGGAATCTTTTTCCGCTTGCGCTTTAAAGCCCAGTTGCCATTGATAATGTCATTAGTTGATAACTGGTTGTTCTTCATTTTAGGATCTGGATCTTTCATTTTATGACATGTGCAACTCCCCAACGAGCTACCCTAAAAAGAAACATAAATAATATCAAGCAACGACCTGTAGATTATTCGATGTCAAAAAGTAAATACTATTTCACCTAAGCCAAAGATCGTTTAATCCAACAAAGCAGTTGTAAATATGTATATACAAAGGGTTGATAAAGTACAAAGTATATCCACAATTACCACAAACACAACAAGCTAAGAGAAACGGAAAATCTAAAACATAACTGAAGTATGTTGATGATTAAACAAGATGTGAAGTATGATCTGTTGTTCATTGTATGTTAACGGGCATATGCATTTTCATATTTAAATTAACCAGAAGGCGGGAATATCTAGGACAAAATGTATAACGAATTAAATAAAATTGAATGGCGCGAAGCAAAATAACGGCTAGAATTGAAGTTAATTATGGATTATGAGCTAAAACAAGGAACGAAGCACGTTCACATTGCGCAACATATGGAAGTAGTATTAATAACGATGTAACAATGCATATACGAGATTTCACCAACGACGCGAGAAAGATTCCAGTTGAGATATATAGAAACAAACACGCCCGCCCGCCCCAATTATAAGTAAAGCCATTTTTAACAATGGCTAACCACATACATTCAATTCCATACTAAACCCAAATCAATATATAAATAAAGCAAAATGAAGACAAAAATTCACATACATTCAATTCCATACTAAACCCACATACATTCAATTCCATACTAAACCCAAATCAAAATGAAGGCAAAAATTCACATACTAAAAAAAAAAAAAGCAAGCAAACATTGAGCAGCTGAAACTAAGAACAGTGAAGGATATACAGATAGAAACAACTTACAGCAAAAGAAGATCAGATCAAAGCAAAGCAAAGGGTTTGAATAATACTGTTATTATTATTAGGGCAAAAAATAAAAAGAGCGTAATCGGCGGGTGGGTGGGTGTCTGTCTGTGTATTTATTTACTTCAAATTATCAATTAATTAATTAAATCTTCTTATATCATATCACAACATATATATATATATATACATGTAAATGTAAAAGAAAGAAATAAGATATAAATGAAATGAAAAAGAAAAGGGAAATGAAATTTGGGGAATTAACACAACACCCAACACACACTTTCTCTGACAATCAATGGGTTTTTGTTGTTGTCCGTCCAGAAAATAATAATAATATTTAATATTAAGATTAAGAAAAAAGAGAAAAAAACACTCCCTCTTTCAACCAATCCGATCTTTCCACGTGGACTCCCCCACCAAACAATAGCCAGCCCCACCCCCACCTCACACATAACGTAACTTTTTTTCTTCACATTTCTTCTTCTTATACTACTAGTTTCTTCAAATTTGTAAGGAGAGAAGGAGAGAGAGAAAATGTATGTTGTTTACTTATATACTAGTTGTTTTCAGTCACTTGATCACTTTTCCAGGGATGTGTGTTTGAATTCATTAATTAATTAAATCTTCTTATATCATATCACAACATATATATATATATATACATGTAAATGTAAAAGAAAGAAATAAGATATAAATGAAATGAAAAAGAAAAGGGAAATGAAATTTGGGGAATTAACACAACACCCAACACACACTTTCTCTGACAATCAATGGGTTTTTGTTGTTGTCCGTCCAGAAAATAATAATAATATTTAATATTAAGATTAAGAAAAAAGAGAAAAAAACACTCCCTCTTTCAACCAATCCGATCTTTCCACGTGGACTCCCCCACCAAACAATAGCCAGCCCCACCCCCACCTCACACATAACGTAACTTTTTTTCTTCACATTTCTTCTTCTTATACTACTAGTTTCTTCAAATTTGTAAGGAGAGAAGGAGAGAGAGAAAATGTATGTTGTTTACTTATATACTAGTTGTTTTCAGTCACTTGATCACTTTTCCAGGGATGTGTGTTTGAATTCATTAATTAATTAAATCTTCTTATATCATATCACAACATATATATATATATATACATGTAAATGTAAAAGAAAGAAATAAGATATAAATGAAATGAAAAAGAAAAGGGAAATGAAATTTGGGGAATTAACACAACACCCAACACACACTTTCTCTGACAATCAATGGGTTTTTGTTGTTGTCCGTCCAGAAAATAATAATAATATTTAATATTAAGATTAAGAAAAAAGAGAAAAAAACACTCCCTCTTTCAACCAATCCGATCTTTCCACGTGGACTCCCCCACCAAACAATAGCCAGCCCCACCCCCACCTCACACATAACGTAACTTTTTTTCTTCACATTTCTTCTTCTTATACTACTAGTTTCTTCAAATTTGTAAGGAGAGAAGGAGAGAGAGAAAATGTATGTTGTTTACTTATATACTAGTTGTTTTCAGTCACTTGATCACTTTTCCAGGGATGTGTGTTTGAATTCAGTTTTTTGTTATCTCTCTTGAGGTGGGCCGGTATATATATATATATATATATGTTCATATATATATAGGCTGCTACCATTTTTACACATTCATGCATCTTAATTCTTTTCTTTCACCTTCAGCTGGATGATGATGATTACCATTCTAACAATTTACATATTATTATTAGAATTCTTTCTTATCTATTATCAATGTTTTGAAAACAACAACAACAACAACAGTACCCAATCCCTGTGCGGGGTATGGGGGAGGTGAAACTGTAGACAGTCTTGTCCTCTACCCAAAGGTAGAGAGACTGCTTCCAAAAGGACCTCCGGCCACAAAAGCGGTAAAAGTCGGGAAGAGTAAAGGGTTTAGAAGTACCATACCTGACTGACAACGAAAATGCTTAGCAAGACATACCTGGGTCTGTTGGGGCCGACCACCTTGAGAGTAGGGGAGAGTGGCAAACATGCAACCTAGCAAAAAAACCTTAACACCGAAAAGACAAACAAAACATATAAACAAAAAGGAAAATGACTAAACCAAATCACAAACTCAAACAGTCTCACAATATTTTACTATTCAGACTGTCGGGGTCGGCTCGGGTATTATATATATAGGTTTTGGCTTTTAGATGTAAGTTATTCGAAGTGTATTAAAGTGTAAAACGTGGGAATCAATCATATACAGCTTATAGTAGTACTTCATAAAACTTTCTTTTATTAAAAAGGTGCGAATTAATTGCGAATTTCAAAAGTTCTAGTTTACGTTATTTTAACTGGATTGACATTGGAGATCCCCTCACTGAATAGATCCTCAATTTAAGTCTTTAGATAAGAAACCCCTACTGTATGTTAATAGTTTACTATTACTATTAGCATACACCTTTGTTAGTTAATAGTTTACTATTACTATTAGCATGCACCTTTGTTAACACTAACGTACGCCTTAGTGTATGTCAGTGATAGTTAACAAGCACTAACATACTGTATGATAATTAAGTTGTATATTAGTACTTGTATCCATACCAAAGTCATGTCGGCTAAGGGTGTTGCTCATGGGTATTTATGACATGTTACCCTCACCAGCTACAGCTTATTAACGGCTTAAGGGTGCAGCCCACGGTGGTGGTGTGGTGCACATTGATTAACTTTTAAGCAAGTAGTATACAACGACCGTGGTTGATTTTGTGTGAATGAATAGGAAATTTTTTTTGAAACGGTCGTTTTTCAAGGGTGTTTTGTCAAACAAGTTTTCGGAAAAAAAAATTGTACAACCGGGTAAACCGGTATTAGCATTACCGGGTTCAAAATTTTGGCTCGAACCCGGTATTAGCATTACCGGGTTCAAAATTTTGGCTCGAACCCGGTATTAGCATTACCGGGTTCAAAAAAAGGTGTTTGAAACCGGTATTGCCATCCCCGGGTTCGAAGTGTACATGTACTTTTGCAGACGAACAGTAAACTTACAGATTGATGTGACGTGATGGAACTAGTGCCTGCGAACCCGGTTTTCCCATTACCGGGTTCGAGTGTCGTGACAAAAAAGGCAGCCATGCCATCATTCAATTATGCATATTTTGTAGTTTTGTTCACACTTTCACCAACCCAAAAACTCACTGGGAGCAGGAGCAGGGGAAGAGACAATTCACTCTCATTTTCTTCACTTCAATAACAAAAAGAAATACTCGTATGAAATTATTAGCCAAGAGAGATCGTGGCGGGTCCCATTAGATGAAATAAAATGAAAATAGAAAAAGTGAGAAAAGTCGGAACAATATCATAACAAAAAGTAGGTACTGGCAGTGATATGTCGTAATCAATCTGAAAAGCTAGCACGTATTTCGAAACCGGTAATGCTAATACCGGTTTCAAACACCTTTTTTTGAACCCTGTAATGCTAATACCGGTTGTACAACTTTTTTTTTTCGAAAACTTGTTTGACAAAACACCCTTGAAAAACGCTCGTTTGAAAAAAAAAATCGCATTAAGAGCGATAGCTAATTGTTAATTGGTTTGGATTATAGGTTAAGAACCTTTTATCTCATATCAATGCGAAATTGTAATTGTAATTTTTAAATAGAGATGGATGTATATGGCTAATTTAATATTTTCATTGTTATAAATGTAGTTTAATTATTATGTGACTATTTATTTATTGTACCTTATGATCTCAAGCAATGTAATAATCTTTAATGTCTAACGAGTTGATACTTGTGTCAATAATTCACCTCTCTAAACATGTAACAATTTACTAGATGTATCTATAATATCATGTCAAACTTACATATTATGTGACTATTTATTTATTGTACCTTATGATCTCAAGCAATGTAATAATCTTTAATGTCTAACGAGTTGATACTTGTGTCAATAATTCACCTCTCTAAACATGTAACAATTTACTAGATGTATCTATAATATCATGTCAAACTTACATAAATTCACTTAAGGATTACTTGTATCTAGTTACATAAATGTGAGAAGATTTTACTACCGATGATAGGATATGAATAAGGCCTTTGCTTATAACGTCTAACACGCTGCGTCCCAACCAACCAGGACGAAGGACGCTGTAGGCATAGAGTGTCTAACACGCTGCGTCCAAACGTTTAGTCCTCCACAAGACGATGAAGAACGTTCCTTTGTGGGCCCAATCCGAATAGCTAAAAAAAAATTTGTTTTCTTCTTCAATTTGAATGTAACGGCTAATTCAAAAAAATTTGTTTCTTCTCCTTTTCTTCTTCTTTAACCAGCCGACCCTCCTCCATTTTCACATACACTCAAACCATTTCACATACAATCAAACCATTCATTCTCACTTACACTCAAACCCACACCATGTCTAAAAGAAACACCCAAAACCAACACAAGAAAACCAACCAAAATGTTGGAGACGACATGCTTCAAAACCTTCTCGACTTTCCTACACCACCATCACCGGCGATGTCGAGCTCGAATCCACAAGTTCAATCTACCAACTCTCAATTTCCACTCAACTATATGCCGTCGCCATCGCCGATTCCATATAATGTGAAACCGTTTTCAACTTCGTTTTATAATCAAGTTGGTTATAACCCAATTGACGGTATAAACAACGCAAACAACCTTCTTTTATTGCAACAATTGCAGGCGGCACAAATGTTTCAACAAGCAACAGCAGCAGCGGCACCACCACCACCATAGCCGGCTAATGTGGTAGATGAAGCGGACAATCAACGCGAGGGAACTAGTGTCGCTTCTGCCACTCCTGTTGAAGATGAAGCAGAGGCAGTCCAACCGTCAAAGCGAATGACGAAAAGAGGAAGGGAGGTCACAGAAAAAAGGAAATGGACCGAAAATGAATGTGTGATTTTGACAAGGAGTTGGGTGCATGCTACCGAGGACGCGATCAAGGGGAATGGTCAAACGGAAAACGTGTTTTGGACAAAAATTGAGACGTTGTTTAACAAGGCATCAAAAGATGGTCATCGTAATGTAAGTCAACTTCATGGAAAATGGAACAAAATCAAAGCCGGGTGTAAGAATTTTGGGGCTGTGTTTAAAAGGTTTAGTGACGAAGGACGGCAAAGCGGCGCCGACGAGAAGCATATTTTTGATGTCGTCCATGAGCAATACAAGGCGCAGTATGGGCCGTCTCGATTTGCATTTGAGAAATGTTGGGAAATCCTTAAAGGTTTCCCAACCTTTTGGAATGACCACGGGACAAAAAACAGTCGGCGTGGGTGGATATGGTGGATTTGGATGACGACGGTGAGCCATTAGAGGGATTAGAGCCGCTTGGTCAACAGAGAAACCCGGTTGTTGACTCGTTGTTTGGATGACCCCATTAGGAGACCACCGGGGCGTAATGTTAGCCGAAAGTTGTCCCAAAGTTCTGATGCAGGTTCGAGTAGATCATCCACCGGGTCAGAAGCGCTACTTAAACTCGACGAAATGCTCAAGTTGCAGAAGGAATCGATAAAGAAAACAGATGAAGATCGGATGAAGTTTGAAGAGGATCGGAAGCAAAAGAAAGTTGCTCGTCACAGGAAGGAAGTTATGGAGGCGTTTAAGTTTCTTCAGAACCCGGTTCCCACTGATTTGCCTAGAAAGGAGATGAAAGCGCTTCTAAATTATCGTAAGTCTTTGATGGACCAGTTTGGGGAAGACTTTGTAGCGATGGGTGGAAGCAGTGACGATGAAGACGACGAGTAGTTTGTTTAGTTGTGTTTTGTGTTGCTTTGTGTGTTTTCAATAAATTTTCGTTATGTTTTATTGTATTAGGAACGTAATGTTTTCTTACTTGTGTTGTAATTTTTTTTAAAATAAATGTTGTGTGTTTTTTTATTTTTAATGTGTTTTTTAAATAAATGTGTGTGTTTTAATGTTAAATATATAGTTTGGTTAAATATATTTAGAAAAAAATAAATGGTAAATTAATTGATGATGTGGCGAAGAAGTCCTGAGGAAGCTTGTCTTATAGGTAGGGGGAGTTCTGAGGGGAGTCCTAAGTAGTGTTATGCTGGATGACTCTCCTCCTTATAAGCAAAGGCCTAAGTCAATACACCCTACATCATCATATGACACTAGTCATGTCATTTGCAAGTCCATTTCATTCCTTGTACTAAAAATCAATTATGGTAAACAAGGATAAGTTCACAATACAAGAAAAACAAATAACTAGTAGGAACACGTGGGTTTTTAAACATGACAGCCAAACTATCTTTTGTCAATATTCTCCTTGTTGTCAGACAATATTCTTTTTCATCTCTTCCTTCTTGTGCTAGCCAAAATATTCTTTTGAACATACACACAATATAAGAACAAGTAACCCTTCTTCCATTGTTTCTTTTAGCTAATCAGTCAGAGCCATGGACATACTTGACAAATTCCAAATATATACTTTTAATCTTGTGGACATAAACCTCATTCTTTAACTAAATCTTCACCAGGAACCTTACTATCTTAAGAGTCATCCTAGAGCCACCCTCCTTGATCACCATTGTGACCAGCTTTTTGCCCTCCCTCATCACCCCTTCACATCATCCCCAACCCCCTATAAATAGCACCATGTATTTCAATTCTCATTGCACCATATCTCCACCTTTACAACACTTTAAAACTCCTTCAAAATCTGTAAACGCTCACTACTAGAAAACTGGGTTTTACCGACGGTCATTTCCGTAGGTAATCCGTCGGTAAAGACTATTACCGACGGATTACCGTCAGAAAATATCCGTCGGTAAAAACCGCGTCGGTAATATTTTCCGACGGAATTAGCGACAAAACCTCAATTTTGCCTACGGAAATTTCCGTCGGTAATCCGACGAAACTTCAATTTTGATTTAAATAATCTAGTGTTTTAGCGACAGAATGCCTGTCGGAATTAGCGACAGAATAGCGACGGATATTGCCATAATATATATAACTTTTTCCGTCGGTAATCTGTCGCTATTTATTTTAAAAATAATTGTATATTATAAGATCTAGCTACGAATTCCTGTCGGTAATCTAATAAAAATTACTATAATTCAAATATATTTAACAAAAAACCTGATAGATACGTTTAAACTATAGAAAACATATTAAAATCCGACCATTAACCCCACATATATATCATTCACAAAAAAGGGCATAATTCACATACGGATATTACAAAGTAGCTAAAATTTGTAGGTTCCTAAATAAAACCCCCACATATACATCCAAAAATTATATTAAATACCAATGGGAGAAAAGTATCGCAAAATAACTAATATTCATTCATAGGGAGCATCACTAAACATCCAAGAATCATTGAGCGGAAGTAGATGGTGCAGATTTTGCAAACAATTGCTCAATCACCGCCATCCTATCAAGCAAAACTTTTTCCCGAGTTGTTGTTGTTGCTGCTGCCGCTTCTGCTGCTTCCCTTTCTAGTCTGCGCTTTTCTAAAAGGCTTGAAAGTTGTTCTTTCATCTTGTTTACCTGCATTATAACCATCTTATGAGGGATCTAAGTTAACTGTAATTATGCCCAACCCAACCATTACTGTTTATCCATTTCCATCTCAATTTTTAAGAATGTTCATTCATTAAAACTAAAATGATATAGAGAGAAACAATCATTATTCACAGCTTCTTCCTTACAGCTAGTATGGTAGGCATTAAACCATAGTTCAAGTTGCAACTTCTAGACCGAATCATATAATCTGAAGAACTAGAGTTCAAGGTCAGACCAACCTACGTACAAAAGACATTGTTTAAACCATTTTCTTTCCACCTTTATTTTGAGGTCTTGTTTTAGAACTAAGTATACGGGATGTCAAATTACTTCTGTTTCTAATTTTAATCAAACAATTTATGGAGTCGCTTTTTTATTTCGCTTCCCGCCAAAAAAAATGAAGTTTACCCTCCTAAATCTTTAAGACTAAAACCTGCAAATGATAAAGATATACATATATCGGCAAATACTAAATCAACAACAATTTATTTTCAATCTAAGTCAACCTTCAATATTTATATAAGTTTTTGAATGGGGTCAATCATCGAGGAACATACATTCAATATTTTATCTCGAATTGTTACTAATTTCTGAATGATACCAGTTTTTATGTCATTTTTTAATCATGTATCTCACCACAATATCTTGTTTTTTCTTGTACTTTGATCAGATTCACCAGATACTCAAGGCGAACATTTGTCGTTGATAGATGATATCGATCGTAATGGTTACCTGATTAACGACGAAGAAGAAACACGGGAAACAAATGATCAGCCTATAAGGTATTCTATAATTGGTAAAAAAATTGATAATCTAGATGTGGCGTATAGCTTCTATAATGAATATGGTTTATCAAAGGGTTTTGGTATTCGAAAGGGTAAGGATGTTAAGCACAAGATTACGAACGAAATTTACAAAAAGATATTTGTGTGTAATAAAGAAGGGTTCAAAGATATGAAAGATAAGAGAAGGTTAAGAGATGACGTGGTACGCCGTTGTATCACAAGGACGGGGTGTAAAGCCATGATAAGAATAACTCTATTAAACCAAGGAGAATGGGTTGTAGACAAGTTTCATGACATACATAATCATCCTCTTGATCCTCCATCACACGTACTAAAACAACGGTCACATATCATTTTTCACCGTTCCAGTGAATGTAGAGATGCTGTAACTTTGTTATCCAATGCAGGTCTAAGAGCTTCTGAAATAACTAAAATAGTGAACACATTTAGAGGTAACGAAGAGGATAAACTTAAGCGTGTTCAATGTTCTAATATTATCAACAACCAGAAAAAGTTTAATTTAGGTAAAGAGTGTTATGGAATTATCATGCATTTCAAAGAAAAGGCTAAGCAAGATCATGATTTTTACTTTGACATGGAATTAGGTAAAGATGGAACACTAAGAAGTGTATTTTGGGCTGATGGAAGATTAAGATCTTCTTACTGTAACTTTGGTGATGTTGTTGTTTTTGATACTACTTACAAGACGAATAAGTTTAGCTTGCCTTTTGCACCGTTTGTTGGAGTCAATCACCATGGCCAATCTATATTGTTTGGAGGTGCATTGTTGGAAAATGAGAGTGAGATAACGTTTACATGGTTGTTTAAGCAGTTTTTAAAGTGTATGCATGAATGCCATCCTATTTCCATTATTACGGATCAAGATTTAGCAATGGGTAAGGCAATCAGTAAGGTTTTTCCTAAAACAAAACATCGCTTTTGTGCTTGGCATATCCAAAAGCATGTTTTGCAGCATCTTCAACCATTAAGATCTCGGTTTGTTGATTTCCAAGATACATATAATCAGTGGGTCAAGTGTCAAAATGTTGCTGACTTTGAATCGCAGTGGAAGGACTTGAAAGAAAAATACGAAATAGAGGATGATAGTTGGCTGGGAAACATGTATAAGTTGCGTCATTTTTAGGTAAAGTCATATTTGAAAGATACTTTTTTTGCAGGTATGACAACTAGTGGTCGATGTGAAAGCATGCATTCTTTTTTTGATGCGTATGTGAACTCGAAAACCATGTTGAATGATTTTGTACTACAGTATGATAGAGCGGTAATTTCACAAAGAGGTGCAGAAGAAGACCAAGATTTTAGAACTTTAAATTCAATACCTACATTAGATACTGACCATCCAATTGAAGCAATGGCAGCCGAGTGTTATACACGAAACATATATGAGATCTTTAAAAAAGAATGGAAAGATACCTCTGATTGTGGCCATGAAAAAGTAAGCAAAAATTTTGATGTAGTCAAGTATCGTGTAGGGCATTTAAAAGGGAACAAAGAAGGTTGGAAAAAGTAAACAAAGATTTTGATGTTTTTGCTACTTGTTCATGTGCAAAATTTGAAACTTATGGAATATTGTGCAAGCATATTTTGTACATAATGAAGAGAAAGTTAGTAACATCCATTCCGAAACACTATATATCACTACAAGAAATCTGGTTTTTTGCGACGAAATGATTTTCGTCGCAAAAAACCCACTAAACGACAAAAAAATTCACTTTTTGACTTTCAAAGTCAAATTATGTTTTTTGCGACGAAAAATTTGCGACGAAAATGTTTATTGCGACGAAATAATTATATTTTTTATTTTTTAAAAAAAAATGTTTATTGCGACAAAATAATTTCGTCGCAATAAAATTTTCTAAACATTTTTTAATTTTATTTTTCCCGCGGGAAAAAATTTGCCAATGTTTTTTGCGACGAAAAGGATGCGACGAAAATGTTTTTTGCGACGCAATATATTTTTCTAAAATTTTATATTTATTTTATTTTTCCCGCCAAGTTTTTTGCGACGAAAAGGCTGCGACGTAAATGTTTTTTGCGACGAAATATAATAATTTCAATCATTGTAAAAATAATAATTTTTTAATAAAATATCTAATTAATATAGTTTAAAATAATTTAATAATTAATACTTATCTAAAGTTAATAAATAATAAATAATAATTATTTGAATAATTATAAAAATGTAAAAATAATTATAAATAAGTATTAATAAAATAATTAGTTATTATAAATATTAAACAATATAACAAATATTATTTGAGACACTTAAAAGAATATATATACAGTCATTTATAATTGTCGATTAATCATGTCGTACGTATATATATACACTCATGTTGTGCGTACATACGTACGTATACACACACATTCAGTGATCTTGCGATCAACCAAATGCCGATCTTTGATACCCCCTTCGTACCTCCAATCAGATTTTGTGAATCTGATCCTATCGACTACAATAAAGATTCATAAGATAATGTTTCCACTCACACTGATGTGGAATCAACTCCAAATCCGATCACCAGTATATCTCTCTATCGCTCTGTAAGTTTTAAACCCCCACAAAACTTGTAATTGGATCAGATGTTCGTGACATTGCCCCAATAGAACAATAGAAATGAAGCTTTTAAAAGCCAAGAGAGACATATATACATACCATAACCAAGTTAATTAACATTGTAGTGTATAGGGCCAAAACGTGAGAATGAGTTTATCTTTATCTCGTCATCCTTGCCTATTGGGCTTAACGGGCCCAATACACCTTCGTGTTGTCTTAAATGAGCCTAATGGGCCTGCTTTCATTGTTTTCCTGTCTATTGGGCCTATTAATAATTACTTTTGATAATTACAAGATAATCTTTTATAAATTATTTTTGAAACATATGTTATTGTTATTTTTATTATTTATTTCCGTATATTGTATCGATTTGTTTAAGAAAAGAACAATAATAGTGCTAATTATTTTAATCGTTAAAAAAAGCTATCTAATTATTTTTTCCTTTCTATATATATAAAAATAACCATATAATTATTTTAATCGTTAAAAAAAGCTATCTAATTATTTTTTCCTTTCTATATATATAAAAATAACCATATAATTATTTTAATCGTTAAAAAAAGCTATCTAATTATTTTTTCCTTTCTATATATATAAAAATAACCATATAATTATTTTAATCGTTAAAAAAAGCTATCTAATTATTTTTTCCTTTCTATATATATAAAAATAACCATATAATTATTTTAATCGTTAAAAAAAGCTATCTAATTATTTTTTCCTTTCTATATATATAAAAATAACCATATAATTATTTTAATCGTTAAAAAAAGCTATCTAATTATTTTTTCCTTTCTATATATATAAAAATAACCATATAATTATTTTAATCGTTAAAAAAAGCTATCTAATTATTTTTTCCTTTCTATATATATAAAAATAACCATATAATTATTTTAATCGTTAAAAAAAGCTATCTAATTATTTTTTACTTTTGATAATTACAAGATAATCTTTTATAAATTATTTTTGAAACATTTTATCGAAAAAATATTTTTGAAACATATGTTATTGTTATTTTTATTATTTATTTCCGTATATTGTATCGATTTGTTTAAGAAAAGAACAATAATAGTGCTAATTATTTTAATCGTTAAAAAAAGCTATCTAATTATTTTTTCCTTTCTATATATATAAAAATAACCATATAATTATTTTAATCGTTAAAAAAAGCTATCTAATCGTTAAATTATAGTTTTACTAATGTTTAAGTTTTAATTTTCATAGGATACGTGCTGGTATTATTATTTTTAGAGTTAATTGCAAGATTGGTCCCTGTGGTTTGTATGTTTTAGCAAGGGGGGTCCCTATTTGAGAATCGTTGCAATGGGGGTCCCTATTTTGAATTTTTTTTGCAAAATTGGTCCAAATTTGACGGATCCGTTAAAGGTGGCCGTCAAGTGTTCACGTGTGGGGGTATTTATGTACTTTCCACCTCACAGGGACCCCCATTGCAAAAATGGAAAAACCACAGGGACCAATTTTGCAACTAACACCTTGATATTTTTTTTGATTTAATTCAAGAGATTGTAACATACAATTATCTGCTCGTTAGGTCTCTAATCCTAAATTTATGTGCACTTTAAAATTTTAATAATAGAGATATACCTTATATAAATACTTTTATTTTAAAAAACTGATTTATATATAAACTTTTGTTATTATATAAGCTTCAATAAATAAAAGATTGTATGTTAGGAATTTGATATTTATTAAAAAGAAAAAAAGCAAATTTGTTCGAATAATATAAATGTCATATATGGTATTTTAGTTATCTATTCTCGAGTCAAATACACCGAAAGTCAACAACATTTTTTGAAATAAAATAAATTATTAAATAAATGAAAATAAAAAAAAACTTATAAATTCTAATTTACAAATATAAGAAAAAGCAAATTAGTAATTTGATATTTGTCTTAAAAAACAAAATCTTTGATATATTATTAGAAAGTAGATATAAGTTATATGGGAACTGGAGTTTAATCATAAATTGAAGTATTTATAAGTTTTAGAATTTTTAGTGGAAATATGTTTTTAGTAATTTAACAATAAATAATCATGAAAAGCTAAAAAGTGTTAAAAATTATATTTAAGTTAATTATTTAGTAAGATTTATTCTTTTATGGAAAAGTTAAAAAGAATTATTTAGTGATGGATTTTTAAAAATTGTAAGTTTATAAAACTTTTTCTACAACTATTAATATAATTAATAATTAAAAGTTTTTTAGTTCCATATTTTTTGATTTATAATTTTAATTATGATACATGTAAATTAAATTTTTAGGTTAACTAAAATTTTTAAATGGTTAAAAAGTGGTTAGGCCAATAGTCTTTTATTATATATATAAAAAAGTTAGTTGCAAGATTAGTCCCTGTGGTTTTCCCATTTTAGCAATGGGGGTCCTTGTGGGGTGGAAAGTACATAAATACCCCCACACGTGCTGCACACGTGCACACTTGACGATCACTTTTAACGGATCCGTCAAATTTGGACCAATTTTGCAAAAAATTCTCAAAATAGGGACCCCCATTGCAACAATTCTTGAATAGGGACCCCCTTTGCTAAAATGTACAAACCACAGGGATCAATCTTGCAATTAACTCTTATTTTTATTATTACAAAGTAAGTTTTATTTTCACGTTTAGATAATATAAAAATAGGTGCCAAATAAACTATTGTTTGACTCAACCAGTTGTTTGACTCAACCTTCTTCAATAAATTACTAGTTGTAGACCCGTGTAAAAACACGGACAATCGATAGACATTTTATAAAGTGATATAGTAATATAAGCAATATATTCTGATGCGGAAATGACCCCGAACCATTTCCACAAAAAGTGCTCCAGTTGGATCCTCCAGATGCATTCTCCAGTGAAGATCCTCCAGGTGCAGACTCCAGTCTCCAGTCTCCAGACTCCAATCTCCAGTCTCCAGTCTCCAGACTCCAGTTTCCAGTCTCCAGTCTCAGTTTCCAGTCTCCAGTCTCCAGTTCCAGTCTCCAGACTCCAATCTCCAATCTCCAGTCTCCAGACTCCATCTCCATCTCCAGTCTCCAGTTCCTAGACTCCAGTCTCCAGACTCCAATCTCCAATCTCCAGTCTCCAGACTCCAGTTCCAACTCCAGTCTCCAGTCTCCAGACTCCAGTCTCCAGTTCTCCAGACTCCAGTTTCCAGACTCCAGTTTCCAGTCTCCAGACTCCAGTTTCCAGTCTCCAGACTCCAATCTCCAATCTCCAGTTCCAGTCTCCAGACTCCAGTTTCCAGTCTCCAGACTCCAATCTCCAGTCTCCAGTTCCAGTCTCCAGACTCCAATCTCCAGTTCTCCAGTCTCCAGTCTCCAGTTCCAGGTAGACTCCAGTCTCCAGACTCCAGATTCCAGTCTCCAGTCTCCAGTCTCCAGTTCCAGGCTCCAGTCTCCAGACTCCAGTTTCCAGTCTCCAGACTCCAATCTCCATTCTCCAGTCTCCAGACTCCAATCTCCAGTCTCCAGCTCCAGTTTCCAGTCTCCAGACTCCAGTCTCCAGACTCCAGTCTCCAGTTCCAGGCTCCAGTCTCCAGACTCCAGTTTCCAGTCTCCAGTTTCCAGTCTCCAGTCTCCAGACTCCAATCTCCAGACTTCAGTCTCCAGTCTCCAGCTCCAGTCTCCAGTCTCCAGACTCCAGTCTCCAGACTCCAGTCTCTAGTTTCCAGTCTCCAGTTCCAGGTAGACTCCAGTCTCCAGCTCCAGTCTCCAGACTCCAGACTCCAGTCTCCAGTCTCCAGTCTCCAGTTCCAGGTAGACTCCAGTCTCCAGACTCCAGTTTCAGTCTCCAGACTCCAGTCTCCAGTCTCCAGACTCCAGTCTCCAGTCTCCAGTTCCAGGCTCCAGTCTCCAGACTCCAGTTTCCAGTCTCCAGTTTCCAGTCTCCAGTCTCCAGACTCCAATCTCCAATCTCCAGTCTCCAGACTCCAGTCTCCAGACTCCAGTTTCCAGTCTCCAGTCTCCAGACTCCAGTCTCCAGACTCCAGATTCCAATCTCCAGTCTCCAGTCTCCAGTTCCAGGCTCCAGTCTCCAGACTCCAGTTTCCAGTCTCCAGACTCCAGTTTCCAGTCTCCAGTCTCCAGACTCCAATCTCCAGTCTCCAGTTTCCAGTCTCCAGACTCCAGTTTCCAGTCTCCAGTCTCCAGACTCCAATCTCCATTCTCCAGTCTCCAGACTCCAGTTTCCAGTCTCCAGTCTCAGTTTCCAGTCTCCAGTCTCCAGTCTCCAGTCTCCAGTCTCCAGTTCCAGTCTCCAGTCTCCAGACTCCAGTCTCCAGTCTCCAGTTTCCAGTCTCCAGTCTCCAGTCTCCAGTCTCCAGACTCCAGTCTCCAGTCTCCAGTCTCCAGACTCCAGTCTCCAGTCTCAGTTTCCAGTCTCCAGTCTCCAGTCTCCAGACTCCAGTCTCCAGACTCTAGTCTCCAGTCTCCAGACTCCAGTCTCCAGTTCCAGGTAGACTCCAGTCTCCAGACTCTAGTTTCCAGTCTCCAGTCTCCAGACTCCAGTCTCCAGTTCCAGTCTCCAGTCTCCAGACTCCAATCTCCATTCTCCAGTCTCCAGACTCCAGTTTCCAGTCTCCAGTCTCAGTTTCCAGTCTCCAGTCTCCAGTCTCCAGTCTCCAGCTCCAGTTCCAGTCTCCAGACTCCAGTCTCCAACTCCAGTTTCCAGTCTCCAGTCTCCAGTCTCCAGACTCCAGTCTCCAGTTCCAGGCTCCAGTCTCCAGACTCCAGTTTCCAGTCTCCAGTCTCCAGACTCCAATCTCCAATCTCCAGTCTCCAGTCTCCAGTCTCCAGACTCCAGTTTCCAGTCTCCAGTTTCCAGTCTCCAGACTCCAGTTTCCGTCTCCAGTCTCCAGTCTCCAGACTCCAATCTCCAGTCTCCAGTCTCCAGACTCCAGTTTCCAGTCTCCAGTCTCCAGTCTCCAGTTTCCAGTCTCCAGTCTCCAGTCTCCAGTTCCAGTCTCCAGTTCCAGTCTCCAGTCTCCAGACTCCAGTCTCCAGTTCTAGTCTCCAGTCTCCAGTCTCCAGTTTCCAGTCTCCAGTCTCCAGTCTCCAGACTCCAGTCTCCAGTTCCAGGTAGACTCCAGTCTCCAGACTCCAGTTTCCAGTCTCCAGACTCCAGTCTCCAGTTCCAGTCTCCAGTCTCCAGTCTCCAGTCTCCAGTTCCAGTCTCCAGACTCCAGTCTCCAGTCTCCAGTTTCCAGTCTCCAGTCTCCAGTTCCAGTCTCCAGACTCCAGATTCCAGTCTCCAGTCTCCAGACTCCAGTTTCCAGTCTCCAGACTCCAGTTTCCAGTCTCCAGTCTCCAGACTCCAGTCTCCAGACTCCAATCTCCAGTCTCCAGTTTCCAGTCTCCAGACTCCAGTTTCCAGTCTCCAGACTCCAATCTCCATTCTCCAGTCTCCAGACTCCAGTCTCCAGTCTCCAGACTCCAGTCTCCAGACTCCAGTCTCCAGACTCCAGTTTCCAGTCTCCAGTTTCCAGTCTCCAGTCTCCAGACTCCAGTCTCCAGTTCCAGGTCCAGGCTCCAGTCTCCAGACTCCAGTTTCCAGTCTCCAGTTTCCAGTCTCCAGTTTCCAGTCTCCAGTCTCCAGACTCCAATCTCCAATCTCCATCCAGTCTCCAGACTCCAGTCTCCAGTCTCCAGTCTCCAGTCTCCAGTTCCAGGCTCCAGTCTCCAGACTCCAGTTTCCAGTCTCCAGTTTCCAGACTCCAATCTCCAGTCTCCAGTTTCCAGGCTCCAGTCTCCAGACTCCAGTTTCCAGTCTCCAGACTCCAGTTTCCAGTCTCCAGTTTCCAGTCTCCAGACTCCAGTTTCCAGTCTCCAGTTTCCAGTCTCCAGTCTCCAGACTCCAATCTCCAGTCTCCAGACTCCAGTCTCCAGACTCCAGTTTCCAGTCTCCAGACTCCAGTCTCCAGACTCCAGTTCCAGCTCCAATCTCCAGTCTCCAGTCTCCAGTTCCAGTCTCCAGTTTCCAGTCTCCAGTTTAATTAAATTTAGAAAGACCCCTCGATCAACTAATAGTAACTATCTCTAATTAACCTCGAAAAGATAAAGGATTTTAATATATACTCGTAGTTTTTAATGAATTTGTAGCCTTTGGGGCATCGCGTAACATAAGAGTACCTGACATTATCTTAGTTAGTCGTTCAGAAAAATATATATTACTTAGTTCAAAAAAAAATATATTACACTTTTTGACATTGAATGAGAAAAAAAACTTATCAAATACTCCGTAATACTTAATTTAAATCTACCCACCAATTTACAAAAAAATCTTCAGCATGTTAACAACCCAAAATCTTTTCTAATAACAAGCTTTTTCCTTCACATAAATACAATTACAAAATTGTAATTTCCAGTCTCCAGTCTCCAGTCTCCAGTCTCCAGTCTCCAGTCTCCCAGTCTTGCTTCTTTTATTTCATCTTTACAAATTTTGCAAGTTTATCTTCGTTACACACAACCTGCAATTAATTTTCAAGCATATTAGAATAGCATATATCCAAAAACATGTCACAAAACTTGTAAAGTTACAAGTATGCCACGATTTGAGTTTACATGATCATCCAAAACAACTCTAGTCCCAGCCTTTGCAACAGTAAACGACTGCTCATCAATCCAGCCTTAAATAACTGTCCAAAACCCACCTTTTCCCAACACTTGATCCATTATCGATAATGCAGCTCAATCTTTTATCCATGAAAAGTACTAATTTAATTACCATTGGCATGTGATAGCAAGGTCACATACACAAATCAAATGCCATGCCAAGGAATACATTATCTCAACTTATTTCAATACAACATCTTCCTGTCTTGATAAAGAGGAGAAAAGCAAGATAGGTTACCGAATTGACCCATTAGAGATAGAGCGTCGATCTTCGCATTCTTAAGTATATGGGTCGTAATTTCCACCTCGAAATTTCATTAGCTGAGAAGCTACCATCATTTTTAATCCTTTATATGACAACAACTCTATACCTGCATATTAATATACAGTTGCATCAAATATGGTTGCTTCATTATATAACACGGTTGCATAACTTGGTCTAAAATTTATAAGCCATCTAATTTAAATGGTCCCGGATGCAAACAATACTACATCATAAAAAAAATCATTCAATAACTAAATAAAGAACATCAAAAATTCATCATTTATTTTACCTTTTGACGAGTGTCCTGGTCTCTATGAACACTTCAGCAGCACGCCTACAACCTATCATCCATCACTGCTACTTCCAAAAGCCTTTCGATCATCATCTTCTGCTCTATTTCCTTGAAGCCTTTGAAATTATCTCTCTTTAACTAACCTGCCTCAACATAAAAAGCGTGTTCAGAATTGTTCATGAAAAAATGTACCTGATATGTTCATGAAAAAATCAAACCTGACTTCTTCAAGGGTTAATATTGTTAATCAAGAAGCAACGAAGCAAAGTGGATTTCAAGCAACTTTTGATTAAAAACTAAGAAATCACAAACAGTTTATGTACATCAGTATAGTCACTCAAACAACAAACTTTACATATTTTATTGACCCAAAATTATAATCAAACAGTTCATGTACATCAATATAGAAGGAAACAATTTAAAGAATTTAATTTAAAATAAAACTCACCATATGTTGTTCTTTTCGATTTGATTACATCTGAAAGTTTTCTTTTGGTCATCCATCTTACAATCTAAATATATAATCAAAAACCCAATAACAGTTGTACATCAAAATCCATTACGCGAGGCTAAGGAAGAAAAAAAAAAAGAGACCAGAATCCTCACCGGGCTATAAATGTGGAAGTGGCAGCAAAAACGGCCATGGAATATGTCGGTCCATAAATCAGTCAAAAACACCTGAAAACACAAATCAATATAGCATAAACACACATTGAATCATATTTCCTCCTAATACAATACTAATCAAAACTAAATATTTTATTAAAAAACAAAACAACATCATATTCATCACCAAATTTCTCTTTAAATGCCATTGCTTCAGCTAAAACTCGGTGACAACCATCGGTATCACTCTCAAAAATCAAAATGAACATTTTTTAAAAAAATAAATAAAAAACAATCAGTTTCATCTTTCCAACTCTTAACTAAAAAGATACCCATCCTTTTTTAATCTAATACAAAACTAAATAAAACAATAAAACAATGAATCATATTATATATATTAAC